>CM022761.1:26571006-26836006 GCA_012411365.1 Ameiurus melas
AGAGGTCAGGGCTCGGTTCAGGACACTCGAGTTCTTCTACTCCAACTTGAACACCACGTCTTCATGGAGCTCGCTTCGTGCGTGCTGGAGCAGGTTCGGACCTCTTAGGTCCAGTGAGGGGGAACCTGTAAAGACGTCCTCAACCACTGGAGCCTTATAGTGTATTTACAGTGAACTCGGATTCACATTCAAACCTCCGGAGCTGGATTAGATTTCCCGGCTGGCGATATGCATCATGTAGACCTTCAGAGGAAAGCTTTCATTCTACAACCTCTGAGAAAAATGATGGAATCTCCACACTTAAAGGATGCTCAGCCATCTTTTTTTCTTTTTTTTTACTTCGTACCAAATAAAACTATAAAAGCCATCAAATAGATACGACACAAAATTATTATTTTTTAAAAATAGCTGAACATCCTGGCGTTGTGAAACATATGAAAGGGGGGAAAAAAAACATCAGGAAAAAAGAAACATCAGAAAATTCTCCTGATCTAAAGATCTGATTTGAAGAACGCAGTTCTTCGATGACCTCGGTCTGTTTCATCAGACATGTTCAGAATATCAGTGCCACATTTCCATATCCCACTCCTCGGCAAATTAATATCTTAAAATTCACTAATGGAACATTTTTTCCCCTTACTCGTGATGATGAATAAACATTCCTCCCCCCCCCCCTCCCCCCGGCAAACCTTCGCACTCGGCTAAGGACATAAGAATTAATAACCCACACTATTGAACCCATTTTTGGTTTAAAGACAACAAACACAGAAAGAGAGACAGGGTGTCAGGAGAATAATATAATTTATTTCAGTTTAAATCAACACAGAAATAGACCATATGCATACAGTTGAAATCTGAGAATCACACACAAGGGGAATGTTCACATGATTTATTTCTAAAACGAACCGCAGCGCATAAACCAAAACGCTAAATGTAAACATAATCCATGTTCCGCTGACAAATAAAAAACAAAAAAAAGGACTTTCGAGTTGAAGGAACGGGAAGGAATGAATAATTGATGAAATAAATAAATGCAGCTTCTAGAATTTGTCTCAGGTGCATTGCTATTGCTTACATCCATCCATCCATCCATCCATCCATCTTCTACCGCTTACTCCTTTTCAGGGTCACGGGGAACCTGGAGCCTATCCCAGGGAGCATCGGGCACAAGGCGAGGTACACCCTGGACAGGGTGCCAGTTATTGCTAACAATTACTTACAAATATGGATTGAATACAGGAATGTTAATAAACACATTTTAAAAGGGATGAAATGAAACATCAGCGTAAGGGAGTCACTGAACACAATGTTGTTCCCTTTCAGCCTTTCAGGACATTTTCTTCCGGTTGGAGGGGAAAAAACAAAACAAAACAAAAAAATCTTAACATAGAATGAAATTAAGGTCCAGCATTTGTATTACCTGATTTAAAGGGCTGCTTACATCTTTCAGGATAAAAACAAACACACACACACACACACACAGAGACGTACTACAGTAGACTAATCAGTTACACACAGATCCACCCAGACAGCACTGAGCAACACTTTCCACACAGGGCCACATGAAGAGCATGTTTATTTAGTCACGAGCACATCTCGAGTTTAATAATGAAACGGATTTGCTGGTATGTTTGATTACAGTGCAGTGTCAGGCCCCCCGTGTTTAAGGCATTACTCTGAACTCAGGGTGGAAGTACACACACATGCTGGAGGTAAAAAGGTCACATGACTTTCGTTCTTCGGGGTTAGGAGGCTCCATGGCGTGCGGCGGACTCTCTGGGGTAAAACTCGGCCAGCGTGCTCTCCGGGATTCGCTTCAGCATCTCTTTGGGGAAAATACGCAGCAGCTGCCAGCCGATGTCCAGAGTCTCAAACACTGTGCGGTTGTCATAAGCACCTGGATGGAGAACAGACACGGACAGTGGGCTGCATTAATGTTCATATTCGCTCACAAGCTAATGTTTATACTCCGTCCTAAACCAGAGATTGGGAGGTGAGAATAGACTCTGGTGACGTGATTCACATGAAGTTGAATGAAGGAGGACAATGGCTCGATGACCGGCAAGTCCTCTCATTTCTAATTCGTTATTTTTGATGCTGAATGTACGCTTTGACCAAGAGGGACAAGCATACGACGTCAGCATAGTTACTCAAAAATTTATATATAAATATCAAACGTTCTACCGCCTGTGCGGTCACCATTAAAACGTGCTAACCCTCTCACCATCACCATCAACCATCACAACAGGTTCACCATGGACTGTGCCACCATCATCATGGTCACTATAACAGGGTCATCATAAGCCACGTCCCCATCATCCCAGCCAGCCACGCATAACCATCGTCCCCGTCAGCCGCGTCCCCGTCAGCCGCGTCCCCATTGGCTGCATCCCCATCGTCCCAGTCAGCCGCGTCCCCATCGTCCCCCATCAGCCACGTCCCCATCGTCCCCCATCAGCCCGCCGGCTGCGTCCCCATCGTCCCCCATCGGCCGCATCCCCATCGTCCCCAGTCAGCCGCGTCCCCATCATCCCCATCGTCCCCCGTCGGCCGCGTACCCATCGTCCCCAGTCAGCCGCGTCCCCATCGTAGAATAAATACAAGTAGAAACGCTCATGTGATTAAATGTGTGTAGCCTTCATCCAAAACTTACGATAAGCGGCCGAGGTTTGTACAACTGATCATATATGGAGTTTTAATGGTTCTCATACCATAAATTCTTAGCATCCCAGCTCTCTCTGACTTACAGACCGGAATGATGGATTTGACCTCAGATGAAAGACGGCCCTTCAAAATGATAAGACTTATCATAAGAATTAAAAATGAATATTTTTGTAACTGTTGTATGCTGAACTGATAATATAAACATGAGGTACATGATTAAATTCTTTGTGTGGAAATGTCCCACCACAGATTCAAATCTCAGTAAAAGGATGCTTTGTAAACTCGCACATAACAGCACTGAAGGCCACAACCTGGTGCATTCGTTTAAGTCTATGGAAATATTCCTCCATCCTTTATTCCTTAAGCAATTCACTGGCACTGTAAAGCATACAGACACGGCCAAATACATCACCAAGACCTCTCCTCTCCTCTCTCCCACACACAGTCGGAGTGAGAAAGGAGTTTTAGAGAGGAGGCAGAAAACCAAATTTTAGGACGAATAATATAAAGTTCAACCATTGCAGCAAGCTACTATAGATATCAAAGTCCGATGTACAAAGAGACGCACAAAACATGGCATGTTACATGTACGTATATTATATGTATATATACAGTAGTTGGTGTTTATGTCCATCTGAGCTCTTAAAACTTCTCCCATGTACAGTAACTCTAGCTGGTCTATACTGCATGTACTTATAACCATGTCTTTAATTCTACCCTTTTCGATTTGGAGTGTGTATTTGTATACCTTGAGAGATGAAGTTCCTCTCGAACTTCTGCAAGAACTCCAAATAGAGCAGATCATCTGAGGTCAAAGCTTCTTCTCCTACCACAGCTTTCATCGCCTGCACGTCCTTACCGATAGCATAGCATGCATACTGAGAGGGAGAAACGAAAGGGACCAGAGATCACATAGCAGCCTGTATAGGAACATCATCATGGGATGAAGGAGGGGGGAATTTATTATTATTATTATTATTATTTTTAAATCATAGCTAGCTTACCAGTTGGTTAGAGACGTCCGAGTGGTCTTTGCGGGTCATGCCTTCCCCGATGGCAGACTTCATCAGACGGGACAAGGACGGCAGGACGTTGATTGGAGGATACACCTTTGAAAAGTCAAACACAAAAAATGAGAAGGCGGTGCAGTCTGAGTGCAACACACGGACGTGTATCGAGCAATGTGTCTTCTGTTGGAACTGTACAATACATCGGATATTCTGAGGAACTGTGCAGAACAATCAGTATTGCACCTCAGTGCTGCTCAATTCTTGATTCGGATTGGTCGGAAGGTGTTGATTAATTTTCTATGACAGCAGCACTGACAGGAGTTCCACCAGTAATTCAAATCACAGGTTTATTTTAATGCGCTGGTTCTAATGAGTTATCTTTTCTGTTGCAACAACGTCCACATAGACTTGCATGGGGGCTGCTCCACATGAACGGATATGAAAAATGTGCAACGGCTGGTTACGGACAAGTGTTCTTTAAGGAGATTTTTTATTTTTTTTTTTGCATTGTCTCCAATGTCAGCGTAACAGTCAGAGGTAAAGCCGTAACTTTCCACTTTCAATGTGGGAAAGTCTTTAGGACGGAGTGCTTTCGCGGTTCCTCTGTAACAGTAACTTCAAGAGGGGGTGAAGAAGAAGAAGAAAAAAAAAGAGGCTGGTGAGGGAACAACTGTTTATAGCTGCTACAACATAACTGATAACAGGAAAGTGTTTCACGGACAACCATAAATGTACTTACAGTTATATAAACGGACTGAAAAATATGACATTATTTCATAAACATAAAAATGGTAATGGTTGATTAATTGCTGCGGTATAATAAATTTTAGAACGTCTTGTGTGAAAAACAGTCAATTATGGGCTCACAGCATGGCCGCTGTGGTTCCAGTGGTAGAGTGGGTTGTCCACTAATCGTAGGGTCGGCGGTTCGATTCCCGACCCACGTGACTCCACATACCGAAGTGTCCTTGGGCAAGACGCTGAACCCCAAGTTGCTCCCGATGGCAAGTTAGCACCTTACATGGCAGCTCGGCTACCATTGGTGTACGAGTGTGTGTGTGTGAATGGGTGAATGAGAACCAGTGTAAAGCGCTTTGTAGAACCGCAAAGGTTAAAGAAGCGCTATAGAAGTGCAGACCATTCATAGCAGTATTTCACACCACATGCTTGTTGATTAATTTTTTCTAACATGCTCCCAAGAATTTTATGCCTTCCTTACGTATATATGTATTTCCATGAGGAATCTCACCTGTCTGTTGTGCAGCTGCCGGTCCACATAGACCTGACCCTCCGTGATGTAACCGGTCAGATCAGGGATGGGATGAGTGATATCTAGAAACCGACAGACAATAATAAAGCTGAGAAGATAAAAAGCAAAGACAATAGCGCTGACAAGTTCTGGGAGAATCGCGTGGCTTTGCGGCACCTGGTGGCACGCCGAACAACCGTTTTCTCTACCTATTGATTCAGAGAAGCAGATGTGCGACGCTTACAAAAGCATAATAACCTTTTCTTTTTTCTTTGCGTCTGGCCATTTTTGGAGGCGCAGTCTACGCTAAAAGGCTGTGATATTTTTGTGTGTGTGGTATGACAAGGGTATATAATAGAGACAGAGAGGTTTTCTAATATGGCTATAATGGGGGACGCCCATTCAGAAACGCATGCTGATCTTTCACAAGGATGTTTCTATAGTAACCGAAGAAATGGAGAACGCTCATCTCTCTCTTGTTGTGAGTGGAGAATCGATAGAGAAGCACCACCTCGCTCACAAACTGCTCTGTTGGGAGCACGTGAGGCTTCAGCAATACCTGTGGTGAAGCTAAAGTTGAAGGACGGGGGTAATTTCGCCTTTATTGCGGCACGTCTGTTTACTGATTGGCCAGTTGAATGTGCTGTTGAGTGTGTGTGTGGTATTTAGGAACGGTGATGATTGCACACTGGGCGACGGCAGTCTGGACGTGTGCGGTTCAGTCATTAGGCCTCTTGAATGTATGTGTGCGTGTGCAATTCATCAATGGGCATAGCGAAATATGGCTCACTTTAGGCGTGTTTTGTGTGCACCGTCGTTACGAATGGTCAGGGTGAGGACAGAGAAAGAAAGGGCATGTGTTTGTGTTGCGGAGTGTGTACCGTCATTAGGCATGGTCAGGATGGGGATTTGTGTGATTGATCCATTTCTGCCTTCCACTCTGCCGGCTCGCTCGTAGATCGTAGCCAGATCGGTGTACATGTAACCAGGGAAACCACGACGGCCGGGCACCTCCTCACGAGCAGCCGACACCTACACACAATTGTGCGTTGCAAGTATCAATTATGCGGACTAATCATGTAGACTAATGGTGTAAAAACAACCCCTTACATTTAACAAACATGTTTGATTTCATGCTCGTACACAGGGACTCGTTCAAATTAAATGTACATGCTACAGAAAAGAAAAGAAAAAAAAAAAAACACAAACAAAAAAAAAAACCCCGAGATCATATTTAGGTAGAATACATGAACACGTAAACGGTTCTCAGCCAAAAGTTTGGGTGAGAACGGGTGACGGTTTACTCTTTAATATTAAACGAATCTGTTTGCATTTCAATGAATGGACGACTCGAAACACATTCCAGAGAACTTTCTACACACGTGAAAGCGTGGCCTTCAGCTATTCTGCGACAGTGCGAACGTCTGCGAAGGTCAGCCATCAATAGAGCCTGTACTTCACTTTCTGGGATGTTTTGGTCTATATCCACTCAAATGCCTCCAGTGGCATTAACATTTAACTTATTTCCCTATTCAGTAAACTTAAATAATACACCGTGATTAGCCTCTATGAATGGTCTGGCTCCCTTTGAAAAACATGTACTAAATTAACACCCGAGTACAGCCTTCAAGCTCATTAGATATTACTATTTTTTTTATTATTATTTTTTATTTTATCTTATTTTCCAAAGAGACGTCTGAGCAGCTCGCAGCACACCCGGTGTTCAACACGTGTGCTGGCCGGCATTTTCTTTTGCTAGGCTACTTTCGGTCTGCGTTTATAAATCAAACGTTTCCACAGGAGTCATGACTAGACTCACTTCCTTATTAATACAGATTGTGATAGGAATTTCCGTCTATATATTAACCATCAAGGCAAACAATAGTAACTCATTAGCTTGGGTGTAAAATTGTCTCAGATATTATTACTCGGATATTATTCATGCTAGAATGACTCAGCAGAAGAGGCGAGATATTATGGAACATTGTCAAAAAACAGAAGTATCTACTGTTTCAAATAAATAAATAAATAAATAAATAAATAAATAAATAAAGTTTCTCTCACTCAGTCAAGCTCGAGATTTAAAGCATTTAAAGCCGTTTAGGCAACCTAATGTTTCAGACATAGATTTATTCAAGCGAAATCTTACATTTCTTCCCTGTGATCAGAATCAAAGCTGCCACCTTCTATTTGGGGCAAATCCCTATTCCCTTAAGAGGTTAATCTTGGTTCCTGGAACTTTTGAGGCTCGTCTCTGTATTTCTTTGCAAATTCCAACCTGGCTTTCGGATTCTTAATGCAGATGAGTGGTTTGCATCTTGTGGTACGGCCTCTACGACTTCTTCGAACTGTGGATCGTGATAACTTCACCCCTGCTCTGTGGAGATTGTTGCTGAGGTCACTGACCGTTGTTTTTGGGCTTTTCGTCACGGCTCTCACGATGTTTCGGTCATCGGCTTTCCTTGGCAGACCCATCCGGTGTCTGTTACTCAGTACGCCAGTGGTTTCTTCCTTTTTCAGGACATTCCAAACTGTTGTAGTGGCTATGCCCATTGTTTGTGCAATCCCTCTGGCTGATGTTCCCTCTTTTCTTAGCTTCAAAATGGCTTGCATAGACAGCTCCCTGATCTTCATGTTGGCTGTCGTTCGGGTGGTAGAGCGGGTTGTTCGCTAATCGTAGGGTTGGCGGTTCGATTCCCGGCCCACGTGACTCCACATGCCGAAGTGGCACTTGACACCGAACCCCAAGTTGCTCCCGATGACAGCTCTGCTACCATTGGTGTGTGTGTGTGTGAGAGAATAAGTGAATGGGACACTGTACAAAGTGCTTTGGAGCCGCCAAGGTTATATTAAAAAAAAAAAAAAAAAAAAAAAAAAAAAAAACGTGCATATATAAGTGCAGACCATTTACCATTCTCGTTTATAACAACAGATGTGGTCTGAAGGCTAAAACCAACAGTAGACTTTCAGAGCTGTTTACTATTTAAACTTTAAACAGGCAATCTAACAGGACACACCTGGGTAGCAAGAAACACCCATCAGTCGTGTGTTCAAATATTTTTGGTCGCCTACAAACTGGGTGGTCTGATACCAAAATACTATGTTCTATGTCGTTTAGCACATCTACATATAAATACCAGGAAATAAACGCTCAAATTCTCAACTCTCTTCTCATCTTATTCATCTTTTGAGCTCAAACCCAAATGTCTTCAGTCTACAGCAAAAACAAAAAGGCATTGGCCTTGCCGTTCCAATAGTTTCGGAAGAGACCGCAACAATGAAGCTGAACACCCTATCGAGTGCTCTTAGTAATACTAGAGAAGGACATTTAAGATTCGGGAATGGTGATGATCCTTTGCATTTTCACAATTTTAAAAAAATATATATATTGACACGCACACTTTGCTATGTTTCGGTGTGTGAGCAGCCATCAAGCGAAAGTTTACTCTACATTATTTCCCGCCAATCACTCTCGCGCTTAATTGTTGCGCGCACTGCTGTTAACAAAAGCGTTTTAACAACCGAAATTTTCAAAATTGTTTATTTAAACACGATCAACTCCTCCTACTTTCACAAGTGGCGTTATGCGATAGGAAAGACACGTGCGCCCAGCCGGGTGATGGATATCGCTGGGTGTGTGCTTGTCGCTGAACACCATCGTTTCGCGCGCCAAGGTCTCGTTTGAAGTTAAAAGGTGATCGTGCCTTTTCTGTCGCCGCTCCACGTCTGTGGAATGAATCGCCAGTGCGCGTCAGGTTGTCTTGCGATGTTGCCAGTTTTAAGACCTCACTGAAAACATATCATCCCCCCCCCTCTGGCATTTAGATCTATGTAATCTTATTGTGTGTGTGTGTTTAGGTGTTTTATTGTATTTCATTCTCTTCTCAGCGTAGTGTCTAATTTTGTTAGCTTGTACAACACTTGGGTCGGCAGGGGCCGTTTTAAATATGCTTTAAAAATAAAACTGCCCTGCCTTCACACCTTCATTCAATTTATGGAAAAGTCCTTGACGTCAAAAACTATTTCTTTTCTTTAGCGGGGTCAAGAGACTGTAGTCTCGACCTTCGGGTTTACAAAAGGGTTACGGTGCTTTCCGTGTGCTTAGACAAAATCCAGGCCAGTGCGCGTTGTACAGTACAGGCTGTATTGATGGGCCGAACATCTTCCAAGGTTACCGTCGTATGCTAGCAGGCAGCTGTGCTTTCACACGCGTCTCAACTATTCGGAATGTGTATTGTGAAGTCGGCACAGCGAAATACGAAAAACGTGACGGGCTACAAAAAGATTACAACTAGCTTAAAAGAGAAGGCAAGCAAGGCCTGCCATGAAGAAGAAGAATAATAAGCAGAAATAAATCTATTCAAAACACTCTTTCAGCGAACATCAAAAGATAATTGCGTTAAGGTATTTCCATGAGACCGAGGAATGTTTTAACCGTTATAAGATGGGAGGAATGTTTTATCCGGTGTATTCCTTTTTTCCCCTCTCTCGTGTGTCTGTGTACTAAATTCTGGTTAACAGCTGTTCGTGCGTTCCACTTCCACTAGGAAATTATTAGCGTCTGTTAATAGGTCATGATTGTTCCGCATGTACGGTCATTGTCATGGCTCTTAAGCAGACTAAGAGGCATGTGCTTTCGTGGCTAAATGCGATATTGTATGTTTGTAGAGCGGCAGATGTTTTCTGGAATCCCTCCATTATAATCCCTCGAGTCAGGCTGTCTCACGAAGGCTTAGAGGAAACCCTAGACCAAACTTAATACTACTCACATCATCAAGAGTCGGGCAGGGAGTATTCGTTACAAGATAGACGTGATCTCTACACTCAGCGTGCAATCCAATATCCACCATCAGCCTACGTACGACATGCTAATACGATAAGCCTTAATTCCGTTCGGACTTTTTGGTTACTGTTGTAATACACGCAGCTAGTTTCTTCAATTTCATTTTGGAGGAAACGCGAAAAAACTGCCAACATATCTCGTAGATGTCAGCCTCGACACATTTATTATGTCGGCGAAGAGAATGAAAGACTTCACAGGAAATAACATACGAGCGGCGTCTTCAAATCTGTTCGAAATAAGAACGATGCTAGAGGAATTCTCAAATCTGATTAGTCAGCAAGGTGCGGATTTATTTTGTGCTGCGAGACAAATCCCAAGTATTAATGCTTTCTTTTGTAGGATTTGTGTTTCCTTAAACGGATGGGTAAAAAAACAAAAAAAAACAACCATGGTTACTATTGGTTGACAGTGAACTGTTCTATAAGAAGACATTAATGAAATATTTACGGAAGGAGTCTCCAGTGTCGGCGTTTTGTAACAGTCAGTATGTTTTTAGGACTTTGCGCTACCCAGTTTCTCGGATACATGACAAGTTACATTTGTTCCCTCCTACTCATGAACTTGGTGGTGGGGGGTTTACCGGTTTTAACGCAAGCGATAACTTCTTTCACAGACGTTCCACAGCATTAAAGGTTACTATAAATTAATTTTTTAAAAAAAGCACGACATGTTCTTTAATTAATAAAAATTTGCAATGGCTTTTGAAGAAGAATAAAACACTTCAGGGTGTGCTATTATTGAAAAAATAAATGAACCTCTGTGGTGGCAGCAGCTTTGGGTCAGGCTGCATCACACAATTTCATGTGTCAATCAACTGCCAATTAAAGTAAATATTTGGGACTAATTTCTTCTCTTTTTTAATTTTTATTTTCAAGCTTTTTGTTGATGAGTAAATATAATACGTGGTACTGATGTTTAATTGGAATTTTGTGTGTGTTTGTTTATTTTGCTATTACACATTCCAAGTGTTTACAGCCTGTACGTCAAATAAACGGTTTCTGATTCGGATTGGATACGATCCCGGGCAGTGTGGTGAAACTGGGAAGGGAACTTCTGGACTGTATCTCGAGAATGCGTGTTTAGTTTTGAGCTTGAGTTCTGAAACTCTCTTCGCAAGCTAGCAGGCCTTGAATCAAACGTATATTCCTTTCAGCGATACAAGTGTTTCTCCGGATCATGATGAGCTTAGGAGGACCTTTCGAAGGCACTAAAGGGGGAGAGCTCATTCACACATGAAGTTTCATTACATTATATGCAAGTAGTTCTGACATTTGAAGGTGCAAGATCCTTGAGCATTAACATTAGTCAAAAGTACACGTTTATTCACGGTGTCATTTATGTGGACCTGTTACGGAGACGCAAGCAGTGATGGTACGTTTCATTCGTTTCTGTTTGAAATAAATATTTGCACCTAAAATAAAAAAATAAATAAATAAAGATCTAAGCCAATATGTCATGATGTATCATATTTGTATTATATACATCCATATCCATATCATATATGTCGTGATGTATCATATTTGTATCATATACATCCATATCCATATCATATATGTCGTGATGTATTATATATGTCGGGAATCATATTCGACAGGTTCAAGCACGTGAAAGAGGAAGGGTTTGAGGCGCTGTATAGTTCATGTTCTTTTATCTTCCTCACTATGAATCATCACATTTTTAAATAAATAAATAAATATATAAATAAGGAGATTTAAAAGATTTTTTTTTATACCTTACTTGGATAAATAACTTAAGATATTGAAAATGCTTAAGCAAATTTCTGAACTATAATAAATGGGGCCACACACACACAGTCGGAGAGAATTTGTAATACACATGTGACAAGTGTCATCAACTAATTCCTTCATACAATCTCCATATGTTACTTTTTCCCCCTCAGAGTTTTTTAATGTGATAATTAAAGGCTTGTTCAGAATTCTTCCTATTAGGTGAGGTCAGTGGTGGTGTCCTGTCGCTCACCTCTCTCAGAGCCTCGGCATAGGAGCTCATGTCCGTCAGGATGACCAGAACGTGCTTCTCACACTGATAGGCCAGATATTCGGCTGAGGTCAGAGCCAGTCGCGGGGTGATGATGCGCTCAATCCTGGAGGGAGAACACAGGCGTGTATGACATTATAATAAGTAACATATCTACGCAGCATTAGTATTTTTTTCTTTTCAGGGAAGCCTTTAGTACAGTTCACTTTAGTACGCTGCCACTCGAACGAGATGTGCACATGATGCAGGTACGCTTTTTCATTCTTATTATTAACTAACAACTAAACAACAAATCAAGCTCTGTGTTACTGATCGGTGGCTAAAAAAAAGTCTGAACCGGCTCACGTAGGGTCGTTGGCCAGATTCAGGAACAAGCAGACGTTGTCCATGGATCCGTTCTCCTCGAAGTCCGACTTGAAGAAACGGGCGGTCTCCATGTTGACCTGAAAGAGATTTCCATTCAATTACGCAACTTCGAAACAACAGCAGGATAAGAGTGGACACATTTCTAATATCCTGCGCATTGAGAACGCTGGGATTTCCACCCTTTTTTTCTGCACACCAATACCCTAAACCCCTCACACTACTCAAATAAGCCCCTACACAAGGTAATTTCCTGCTGGAGGAAGACACGCACCTTTCTGAAACAGGTTTAACACTTCAGCCGGCCTGAGCATGAAATCAGGGTATAGTGTTACACGTGCTGAATGCAGAACACATTAAGCACAAACACCCAAACCAAGAGCAGAAGCCCAGGTCAGTGACATTACTCGCTCAGGTTAATGGAAACCCTTCACACCTCATTGTGCAGGTGAACGGGACACCTGACCCGTCTAATGCCTCTCGGAGAGGACAGACCGTGCCCAATGAGGCGACAGTAACTCATGCTTAGAGATGGGGGGGTGTGGGAGGTTAAGGGAGGGTTAATGGGAGGATTAAAGTCACAAGGCTAGTTTTTCCACCCGTCTCTGTGTCTAGACACGAGTAACGCCTTTTCGACTACGCTAACGTACGCCCAACTAAACAACAGCTCTCTTTATACACTTAAAAAACACTCAAACTTTGCTTTTAATGTTGATCTTTTTTTTGTTGTTTTCTTAAAGGAGAATGTAAAAAGACTTTAAGGAAACGATTTATAGAAATAAATAATGAGTTTGTGGACTTTTACAGTATTAATTAGTTACACCGAGACATATGGGGGTAAACGTGAAATAAAACAAGGCACGTTTTTGTTTCGGTGTCAAGATATGGCTGAAATCTGGTCTCGTAGTCAGACTGGACGTGACTCGGAGAATCGCTGCCAAGGAAAATACAAGAAAGGAAAAAGAAAAAAAAAAAGACGAGTTTTGGAAAAAGGTATGGAGGTAAATAGAATTATAATGGGTAGAAAATGCTTATAGTATTTGTCAGACTTTTCAAGTATATCATAACTAGTGGGGAAAAAAAAAGTGAAATAAGAAGAAACACCATACAGGTTTTTCTCTTGTAGACAACGCTAAACCTCAGACTCGTGCTAAAACAGGTAGAGAAGCAGTCATGCTTGCATACGAGTGTATAAAATAAATTAAAGTTGTCAAAACGGAATGAAACAGAGTACATCAGGAAGTAATACATTTACTGCATACCTTATAATTTGCACACAAACCATCGGTAGAGGAAAACGATCTCATCTTAATTAGCGTGTAGGCAAAACAGAATTCCCTTCAGGATCGACAAACGAGACATGGAGAACAATACACGTACCCCCATAGCGGCGAACACGATGGCGAAGTTCTCGGCGCTGTAATCCATGACGTCCTTCGACTTCTGCACCAAGCCGGCCTGGCGACAGATCTGAGCGGCGATCTGAACGCAAACGGAACATAATGACAAACATCATTTCCTTTTCGCAAAGAGGTTTGAGGGGAAAAAAAACAAAAACAAACGCACAGCACGAATAACATCATGTAATGTGTATCATGGAGGCTGCATTAGGGAAGAAAAGTGGGTCTTCCTTTTGACAAACAGAATATCTACACTTCCGAAACGTTCCCTGAAAATGACTGCCTTTAAATTCCACACATTTCCAGATCTATGAGCTTACACACACACACACACACACACACACACACAAGTTCACACTGATCCCCAAACACCAGTTTCTCTTTGAGGTGTTTATTAAACATGAAAAGGATTAGCAGCCTGACCTTCACATGGTCAAATTTGGATATTTTCTACTTTACATAGTTCTGAAAAATACAGGTTACACTGATACGAATGTCTTCATAATATATTTATAAATAAATAAATAAAAAGGAAGTAGGTCAGGCAAGTGACCCACATAATACCCAAAATACACAGCCTATTCATCATGGTCTACAGCAGCGGTCCCCATCCTTTTTTGCGCCACGGACCGGTTTAATATCGGACAATATTTTCACGGACCGGCCTTAAAGGTGTGGCGGATAAATACAACAAAATAAAATAATAGGACCGGCATAAAAACTGGGGGATTTTTAAAATCTAATAATAAACGTGAATCCAATGTGAAATCACAACTTTATTAGCAGCGTCCTCGTAACATCCTCCCTCCCCCCCCTAACGCTCTCTGGTCTCTATGGTAAGGTTTTAACGTATCACGTGACCGAGACAAGCATCTTGACATGCGTCAAGAGTGAGTCGTAGAAGGATGTAACGGAGAGAATCCGCTCATTTTTCAGATCCAGATAGTAAATAAAACGGAAATAATGTACGTTTTTTATCCTTTCTGTGCGGCCCGGTAATAAATGACCCACGGACCGGTACCGGTCCACGGACCGGGGGTTGGGGACCAGCTGGTCTACAGCATCTCAAACCTCTTTTCAGGGGTCTTCTGTATTAAAAACCGATGACGCAACAACGTAAATCTTACGTTAGTGTAAAAGCACACACAAACACCGAGATCGATTCAACAACTTAAGTAGAAGCAATATGATATTAGTGTACCTACCAGTCACTGTGCGTGGCTTCTTTACATGACAAGAACGAATAAAATATGTCACGCGAAATAATTCATACAAAAGAATAAAATGGTCCATCGGGACCAATACTAGCAATCAAAGCCAATTCCCGGATAATTAACACCCAACCCGGAACGCTTGCTTTGAAATACGTATAATAATAAAAAGGTTATTCCGTTTATTAGCCTTGTACATCTGCATTTTCTTTTACGTTTTCTTTGTGTGTTGTAAAGCGTCGCGGCTCCCGCGGACACGCCGCAAAAATGTCATGGTGCGTTTGTGAAATTGTCCTCCTGACCCAGTTCTGAAAAGCAGCGGCACCACGGGGAGAAAACAATTAAAGCTCCTCTGCTTAATAACAGCAATCATGGGGTGCTGTCTTACAAACACACACACACACACACACACACGACAGTACCTTCTTCGCAGCAATGGGATGAAATAAAGAGCAGCAGGTTAGAGCTGGGCACATGTAGACGCATTTCCTGTAGCCGAATAGCGGCATCATTATTATCCATGTGATAAGCAGCGCAGCCTGCAACTACAAGCCCATTTCCTTGCGGAGCTCGGCAATTTCGCTCCAAGATACAGGAATAAAATCATTTTATCGTCTGGATGAGATAATCCGCAAACAACCTAAATTTCACCAAATTGCACCTTCTCGTCAAGCTTCCGTTCAATGGAAGTCAGGTTGTTAGACTTGAGACCCGAGGCACAGCTAGAAGAATTTAGACTAAGCTAGCGTTATGGTTTATTAAAGGAACATTGTTGTTTTTCGAAGTTACGGTTCTGTGAGGAGCCATATGAAGAGGTCGATTCCCAGACGAAAAAAAAAGGAACGTTAAAAATCGTAAATTCACTCAACCTTCGAGTCCTGAACTGAATTAAAGCCAGGTTTATGCTGGATTTGATACCTGTGGAACACATGACGTAACACGGGCTTCACTGGCAGCTGACTGAGTGTCAAGACAGCGGGCGGGAAGTGTTTTCTCTGAGAAAGAAAATGTAGACACCTGACCGTCACGCCAATCTGTGGTTCTTCCCCAAAACTGTTGCTACAAAGTCTGAAGCACACAATCGTATAGAATGTCTCTGTATGCTGTAGCATTACAGTTTCACTTCACGGGAACTAAGAGGCCCGAACCTGTTCCAGGGTGCACGAAGCGAGCTCCATGAAGACATGGTTTGTCGGAGCAGAAGAACTCGAGTGTCCTGCACAGAGCCCGGACCTCTCAAACCCGCTGAACACCTTTGTGCTGAACTGGAACTGGAGTCTCCTCATCCAACACCAGTACCTGTTCTCATTAACGCTCACGTATATACACATCATCTCGTACAGTGTGACCAGTAATAATCTTAGAGAAGATTTCTGTAATGGCGCGGTGGTGTAAAACTAAGTCTAGTCCGCAGTCTTCTTTCCTCCTGCTACCGTGCTTGTGTTTCCGGTTCATTGACTACGGTCACAGTGTCGGTGTTTTACCAAGCAGTGTTTTAAAGAGCACCTGAAGATGAAGGTCAAGGATGTTGATCTTAATATGTAAGATTATTCGCAAAAAAGCCGGAAAATGACTTCAAAAACGGTTTGCGTCGTCAAGCATACCACTATGAGGAGGGGAAAAAAAAATAAATAAAATAAATAAATAAATAAATAAATAAATTTTTTATATATATATGTATGTACATGTATATTATATAAACAAGGTGCAGCAAGGCATCCACTAGCAAGTGTGATATAATAATCAAACATCGGCACTTAATCGACACTTAAGAGTTAATCACAGACGCGCACCTCGTTATGTGGAAGACCAGCAGCAGAAAAGATGGGGATCTTCTGTCCTCTGGCGATGCTGTTCATGCCATCGATGGCAGAAATACCCGTCTGGATCATCTCCTCTGGATAGATACGGCACTGAGGGTTGATGGGTTGGCCTGGGAAAGGTCAGAGGTTACGGGAAGGTCAGACAGAACATAACGATGAGCTTCCTCAACAGGCTCACATTCACAAATATTATGCAAGCCTCTACGTGAGATCACATTTTACTTTGAATGGCACACATGGTAGAAAATCAGGCAAGATTGTTTTCATATCCAGTTACTCGGACAGACCCACAGAATCATGCGTCTCCTTCAGCCTATTCCGATTCAGCTTTATGCATATGATTTACATCACTTTCATCCTCATCAAACCGTTCAGTGAGCCCTGCCCTGCTGATGGGGCGGAGTCATCCTGGAAGAGACCCCGCCCACCAGGATAGAAAGGTGACACTATACTCTTTCTCATAATACTCTTTCTTGTGTGAGAGAGATAAAGCTCGGAGCTTTGATATTGGTCATACCCATGATGTCCAAGTACTCCTCAGCCAGAACGCTTGGGCCGCGGTCGATGGGTTTCCCTGAGCCGTTGAAAATACGTCCTGAAAAATCGGAAAATACACAGACACAATCAACACCATCAGAAATAAACATCATTTTTAAAGTAATCCATGAAGCTTGATAAACTATTTGATCTACTGTTGATGCTGCAGTATATGAACATGCATGAGCATGCAATTGGGAAACGCACCCCCCCGGTCCTCCTGTGGTCTTTAAAAGCTGAACTAGCTCTAGTGTCTGCGTCTTGATTTGCACGGTCATATTAAACAATTTACTCAACAGCGGCCAAACCGCTCAAAACGATATTTTAACCTTTCATAACTACAATTTTATCCATCACTAAACATTACATAAGTGTTCAGATACTACATAATTTGCTAGGTTGCGATAATTAATGCTGCATTGGACTAAAGTTTGCATCAGGTCATCTCCAACCTCAGGCTAAGAAAAAACTAAACAAAAAGAAACCACCACGTCAACTCGGAATTCCTACTGGGGAATTCGGGATGGCCTCCTCAACTCCGAGTACAACAAGTGACGTCAGACCAACATGGCTGCTCACAGCGTCAAAAGTAAACAAAGTAGCACTTTATGACTTTAAATAAGTTACACTGCATGTATACAAGTATTTGCTTTAGATTAACAAATAGGCGGTTGTGGCCTGACTCGGGTGGTAGCGCGGGTTGTCCACTAATCGTAGGGTCGGCGGTTCGATTCCCGGCCCACGTGACTCCACATGCTGAAGTGTCCTTGGGCACATCCATTGGTGTGTGAGTGTGTGAGAGAATGGGTAAATGAGACGCAGCGTAACGCACTTTGTAGAACCGCTAAGGTTAAAGAAGACCATCTGGGTAACTTTGGGATACTCGTTTCAACCACAACTTGGGACGCACTAGTTCTAATCTCGAATACTATTTAGGACGGATAGTAGGCGCATTGGGATACGGAGTTTGTGTGTATTGGAAAAATATGAATGCAGCTTTGCGTAACCAAACCTGACTCGATATAAACAGGGTCAGGGAGAGTGGAAGAGCATTTAAAAATTTTAAAAAGTTTAGGGCATCTTTTTAAATAAAGTTGATTGAATACACTGAATGGGAATGATTTTCAAGCCAAGAAAGGTTAGAGTTTTTTATAAAAAAAAAAAAAAAAAAAAAAAAAGGAATAAACTATGGTTTTAAGAAGATTTGGGCTGTACAGTGTGTGTGTGTGTGTGTGTGTGTGTGTGTGTGTGTGTGTGTGTGTGTGTTTACCCAGCATGTCCTCAGACACAGGCGTGCGTAGGATGTCACCCGTGAACTCGCATGCCGTCTTCTTTGCATCGATCCCTGAGGTCCCTTCGAACACCTGCCGATCGCAAACCAAACCTCAGAGTCCAGCCATCGAAAAAAAAAAATCTTCCCTTAAACTTCTGACTAAAAATTCAGCTTATGAAACGCCACGCTGTTCTGAATAAAAAGATCAGGAGGTAGGAACACAACCCACACAGCAACTTCTCACTCCACACAGTAGCGTTTCTTAAGGGTGACCTCAGGAGGAATGTTTCTCGTCCATGTTGAGACCTACTCAAGAATATTCTCTATTCAATCTACCACACACACACAAACCCTGAGCAGGGTCTGAACCCACAAACCTAACATTATCTGAACAAAATGCATATTTAAAAAAAACAGACGTTTGGAAGCCAATACCACCTTCTCTGGGTTGCACAAGGACTAAAACACAATCGATCCTTCACACAATCGTGTTTCGATGAAACTGTGTAAATGTTTGTTCCCCAGGCTTTCAAATTTGTGTACCCCCCGCCCCCCCCAAAGAATAATTTAAAACTCTTTTGTCAAACTGTTTCACAAGATGCTGTGTAACCAATTTAAAGCTCTATCTGGGGAAATGATTCAGCTTCTACACACTTCCCCTCGCCACTTCCACATGGGAAAATCCACACAGGCAGGAATGAGTAACAGTCACTTGAAAAGCCGTTCATCATGGTGCGCTCCGGATAAACCCTTATTACAAAAGATCACAGAGGCTGAAGAAGTACATGTAGCACGGTTTGAAAATCAATGTCGGTAAACGTGTAAAGCTTCTGAGAATCCTTTCGTATTGTGAGAAATGGTCATAGTATGCTTTTCTGAAATATCACAGATATTTTGTCGATTTTAAATAAATGCAAATTAAAAAAAAATAGATACATGTAGACATCTTAAGCAGGATGTACAACAGTGAATCAACCACACCCCCATTTCCGTAGTCTCACCTGAACAACAGCCTTGCTGCCGCTCACCTCCAGCACCTGTCCGCTCCGCTTAG
Source organism: Ameiurus melas (assembly GCA_012411365.1). NCBI lineage: Eukaryota > Metazoa > Chordata > Actinopteri > Siluriformes > Ictaluridae > Ameiurus > Ameiurus melas. Next base: position 26,590,432 of record CM022761.1, read on the forward strand.
TGCCATCGGGCAGGGTGAGGTGGACGATCTCGGCGTATCGAGGGAACTAGAGAGCAAATAAAAACATCTCACTCATGGCGCATAAGGAACAGGCTGGTTATGTGTTTCTCCTCCAATGCATTTGAGTGGTGGCCAAAAACAAACAAACAAAAAAAATCACATTTATGAAGCGACAGCAAAACATGAAGGAAGCCGGAGTTAAAATGCGGTTTAAATAAATCCTGACTCGATTGGTCACAAGATCCAGTATTTAGAGATAAGAGAATGATGTGCTGTTAGCTTTTTTCTGCCGAACACGAGAGATAACAAACTTGTTTGCTAGTGAGATAACAGCTGAAAATCACCAGCATTTAACTTACCCTTACTGTGAAATTTGAAGCTATCTATCTAGTAGTGAGCTTGTTCTAGTGAGCCATCTAACATTAAGCTAGACAGTATGCAAAAATAGGTAGCTACTATTCTCAGACACTTTCTGATTTACATTTTCACCCCCACCCCCTTTTCATCCCAACTACCAGTCACAGTCAGTGCTATCTGCCCTCTTCCACATGTGATTGGCTAGTGTCACTCTGACTGACAGGGACGAGAGAGCAAGTCCATTCCTCACACTCAGAGAGCACACACAAGTTCGCGTTCATGGAATTCCGGGCCATGGATGCTTACTGCAGCCAAAAATGCTTAATTTTGCTGTGGGTTTTTATGCTTTTTTGTGGGAATCTACTCGAATCGGTGAAACTGCAATTGCGCAAAACTGTTTCGCAGTGATGTGTGTTGGTAAATGAGACCTTTTCGGTGTCTGGTCTGCACTTATATAGCGCTTTTTTTTTTTTTAAACCCTTAACGGTTACAAAGCGCTTTACACTGGTTCTCACACACCAGTGGTAGCAGAGCTGCCATGCAAGGCGCTAGCTTGCCATCGGGAGCAACTCGGGGTTCAGTGTCTTGCCCAAGGACACTTGGGCATGTGGAGTCACGTGGGCTGGGAATCGAACCGCCGACCCTACGATTTGAGACCTCATTTAGGTGTACTCATGTTCGACTCGCACGAACCGAAGAGGGCTTTGACTGAATGTGCATGCGATGACGTCACATGGCACGTCTTGCCCAAATACTGTGGGGTTTTCTGGATTTTGCATTCATATCTCTGGTCCTGGAGGGACTGGCTGTGGCATCGTCGAGGTTCAAACGCCACACGCGAGTCCGGTTTACATTCTTCCTCCTTAAATTTTAACTCGTGCCTTTTTCTTGCGACCTTTTTCACAGGTTGCTTGCGAGAACATTTGCGCTAGAGAAGTCCCCAAAAGCAAACAATTCATACTGCTGGTTTAAAAATATTGAAAACAAATATATCAAAATAAAACATGAACTGCTTCTTACTTTGACGTTGTCCAAGATGACCAGAGGCCCATTAACACCCGAGACAGTGGAGTAAGCTGAGGATAGAACAGATTGTTATTAGCATCATTAGCATAAGGAAGAAATAAAAATGTTTCATTTTCAGCTTTTGGGAATAACCTGACAAGATCTCTGACTGTACCAGGAAACCTGAACACTCCTCTTCCTGTCTAATTCGGTGCACTGATAACAGCCATGAAAGCCTCGAGTCAATCCCGTGGCAATGACTCCTCGCTCTAACACAACACCTGTGCATCTAATTGCACACGGCAACCTTTCTACAAGTATTATAATTGGACTTTCTGTGCACAAATGTCAAGACCGTGGCAGAGGACAGTCCCCTCTTCGCAGGCGTAAAGGGTCCACGCTTCACTAAACCTGGCCCGATCGGCTTGGACATGGTGAAATGCCAATTTCTTAGCCTTTCTGTAACACGCCTGTCGCATATCTACCCGAAAACCTCCAAGTGAAATGCATCAGAAATAACAGGCATTAGTGAGGGAGGAAGAGAGAGAGAGAGAGATGGCACGGAGGCTCACGAAGAAATTGCAGTGGCAATGTGACAATCTTGGGAAAAGCATCTCTGACTCCAATCCATCAGAGTGGATCGAGTGCTAGCATAAAATCTTTGCCTCTTTGGTTATGGCACGGAGTATCATACGACTTTGTGTGCAGTTAAACCTTATGCACATGCAGTCTTGCCAATTGTAATAAAACTCGCACGACATGTATGACCAGTGACAGTTTTTGCGTTTTGTGAGAGTTCTTCACGAGTCCCTTGTTTGTCCTGAACTCTTAAACTGTCCGCTGTTCTTCAAAAAAATCTTCCAGGTCCTGCACATTCTTTACTTTTTCAGCATCTTCTGCATATTTGAGCCCTTTCCAGCAGCGGCTATATGATGTCGAGATCCATCTTTTCCCACTCGGGACAAATGAGGGACTCGTACACGACTATTACAAAAGGTGCAAACGTTCACTGATGCTCAAGAAGGCAACACGATGCATTAAGTCAGAAGGGGGTGCAAACTTTTCAGTATAAATTGTGTAAATTAAGATATTACTGTGTCTTGTGGACTACATGTAAACATCTGTGATGTGAAATAGTTTCTTCAGTGAAGTACGAAATAAAAACAAAACGCAATTTCTATGATCCCTCTTACTTTTTTTTTTTTAAATGATTAACATTTTGCAGACTCTGCAAGGGGTGTGTAAATTTATGAGCACAACTGTATATTATTAATGCTCGAGTCACTTTACCTAAAAATACGCTTCACCCTACGTGCACTGTCCAGCGAAACAGCGATGAGAAATGGTAGTAGCTATATACAGCTTCTAAAGCTAACGAAACAAACTCAAATTCAGTAAAAGCAAGACATGCTGGGCAGAGTTGAGTTTCTTCTTCGTAATGCCTCTGTAGACGTTTATCGAGACAGGACATACGAGTCAGGAAAAAAAACATGGTTATATATTTGTCTTCCATTGTTGCGAGACAATAAATGGGAAATAATTGCATACAGGAACTAAAGTCGTGTGTGCGGGATTGAATCCGTGCCAGACGATCGGCCTTGCGGTTCCGATACTTTCGGAGGGGACTGGATAACAAATAACAGAGATTGCCTTATACAGTGGGAATTTACAGCATACTGTTGAGGACAATCACAACCTTTATTAAAATCTTATCTTTATTCATCTACACACACTCCAAGGTTTCCTGTTGCTGATAGCGAAGTTAACGAGGTTGCAAATCTTCCGGACCTGATGGGGGCAGCAAATACGCATAAGTGTTTTTACCGCTAGTGGTAAAGAAGAAGGCGGCCTACAAGCACACGGGAAAAACTACAGAATATGGCGACAAGTTTAGCTCCGACCCCGAATCGTCGAGAGGAAAGGTGGTAAGAGTCGGATACGGAAATACTTGGCATTCGAGACGGATGACAACAAACATATAATTATAATATAATAATTGATTTTCTGAAGCTGGTGTGCAACCGACGCATTCGTTCATTCCAAACAAAACAAGAAAACACCTGGAATTTGGTGAAGCACCTGAAAGTCGGTCCTATATTATGTTTGTTTGAGGTAGCCTGCATTGTTGCCGTGGAACCAGCTAATGTTATGCTCCATGTAATGTTTGCGAGAGCCGGTGATTTGTTAACGACGCCAACACATTGCAGTGCTATAAACTGCCTCCTACTGGGTCACCATGCATCGCCATTCAGCCCGTGTCCTGTCAGCAACATGTAGCCTAATGCCACTAATAATTATTCACATGTTCATGCTTTTAATAAACCTTTTTGGCCTGGCACCAGATCAGTGAATTTAAACTAATGCTTGCATTCTGAGTAGAAGGGGTGTGTGTTTAGGAGTGCGCCTTAGCACTTGTAGCCTCCACTGTTTTATTAGTCACTGTCAGACAATGTTTGATAACTAAACTCTCTCGGACTCTCCCTCACTGACTCTCCCTCACTGACTCGGACTCTCCGCCTCGGACTCTCCTAGATTTTTGGTATCGTCGCATCCCTAACGGGGAGTCAAATGAAAAGCGTTTTATTTTGTATTGTTTACTGTTAATAGGCGTGACGCGAGTGAAAGTGTCCAGATTCCTCTAGAAATAAATAAAAAAAAATCTAAAATCATGTCATACTTTTAAACTTTTTCCATTTCACTCACCCTCTCTCTCTTTTTTTTTTTTTTTTTTAGTTACTAAGCAACACAAAACAGTTTAAACGCTGCTATAAAGGAAACATTTTTTTACTTTGCCTTCTGGGATCAATAACTCGCCCCCACCCTAACTTTTCATTAGACTTACTCCAAGTCCAAGTTCTCCACATTCATATGTTTTGTGAAAATTGAAGCATGTTGTATTCTTATTTTATTTTTGATAAAAAAAAGGCACAGCGCTGGTCAATAAAATTTAATTGGATACTTTTCATACGCGTTTGTGAAGTCGGATTCATCTGAACATTCGGTGAATTGATTCGTTTCTGCATTAATGTTTTGCGGATGTTCTGAATGTCTCCCTTAATATTCACAAAACTATTCACCAAAAACTAAACATCTTACTATTGAACTGCACACACACACACAGTTTTGGCAGGCGTGTATCCTGGGTGGGCCAACATTAGCAGCAGGAGGTCTGACAATAGCTGAAGAGCAGAAGCGGGTGCGGTCCTCACTTTGGTTTTTTCACTTGCTCTGGGAAAACATTAATGGCTCTGACACTGGAGCCAATGTGCTGAATCTCTCTCTCATAATATCTGTGTGTGTGTGTGTGTGTGTGTGTGTGTGTGTGTGTGTGTGTGTGTGTGTGCGTGTGTGTATTGGGGAGGCCAGAGGGTGAGACACGAGCAAAGGTCAACTCAGACTTGTTTTTAGGTCAACCATTTAGATTGGATGTGTCAGGTTCTGGATGTGATGAATGTGTGTGTGTGTGTGTGTGTACGTGTTGGGATCTGGGGGCATCAGGCTGCATCCTGATATCAAAGGCTGGAGGAAACAAGCTTACATCGCCTGATGGGGGAAGCCGTACTGCCTCTAATTAGCCTGAATAGCCAGCCAGCGCACAATCACACTGCCCCACACACACACACCTGCACATCATGTCCAATTAGTAACGTAGGCAAGGAAGGAGGGAGAAAAGCGGAGGGGATGGAAAGATCTTTCTTTAACTTATATGATGTGTCAGTTACATTGTAGACACTGATATCTGACATCAGCCAGTGACTGTGTGTGTGCATGCATACACATACACATGTATGAGATATATATATATGTGCGTGTGTGTGTGTGTGTGTGTGTGTGTGTGTGTGAGAGAGAGAAATAATGTATCAGGGTTAGCTAAAGTTGTGCGTTTGTGTACATGTGTGGAATAAAACTAAACCCCCTAGGGAAACCGCTTTATTCACTTAATCGTTCCAGAACAGACTTTCCACAGACAGAAACACAAACACGTAACAGAAGAGGAGGACTGATACTGAGCTGTGGATCGACAAGCTCAAGTACTTTCCCAACTCGATCTTCCTCTCAGGCCATCCTCTAAAGCTTCGACGTGCAACACACACCTCGCGTGTAGGTAAAGACAAGCACACACACACATTATAGGGCTGTTTTATACCATTCGTTCAGGGTCACATGACCTCGATTAAAAACCGTCCTGAATTCTGAACGGATTAAACGTCAAATTCATCCTAAACTCATTATAGTGGGACGTATGGACAAAATACACTGCATATTCAAGTCCTCTACAGAATCCAACACCGAACACAAAACTTTGCATTAAAATAAAAGATTAGCTTCATATTCATCATCATCATCATTACTACTCTAAAAGCTAACACCGGCCTAATGGTGCCCGCCAGCACATAATGCCCTTTTACAAATGCACAGTAATACACATTTTCAGCACACATTCCAACATTATTCCAAGACATGACGTTTTTTTTTTTTTTGGTATGGTGTTGTCCTACGCCTCCCTTCAAACGAATGCCTGACAAATTGCAGTGCATGCTTTCGACGGACGTGTTTATAAAATGGACTTAATAGCTACACTTACCCTACAAATTGGCCATATGGTTCAAAAGAGATTCATATGGCTATTTACCAAGATGTGATCATAATTATGATGTAGGAAAATTGCCACTATATAATTGTGCATCAACCTCTTAAATATCCACCTCTCCAAACACAACACACACACAGCTAATGGACAAAAAAAGAAAAAGAAAATGCTGGCTGAAATCTTACAACACAATAAGCCCCCCCCAGCTCCAATTTGGAGGACTGGTCTTGGAGCATTACAGCTTAAAATAAGGCAACGGAATTACGGCTGAGAGTCGTCTTCGACTGGGAGTAGATGGAAAAACTAAGCTAAATAATCCAAAGCATTTTACAGAAAACAACAACAAAAACATGTTGTGAGAGTGTATGTGTGTGTGTGTAAGAAAACTTAAAAGATCGAACTGAAGCCCAAAACTTAACCAGATCAGAAAGATGCAAGGCCATTGGCATTAGATATGACTTCTACACAAAGTATATCGATATTACACTTCCCACGTTTAGACACGCAACAACAGTTCGAAAATAAATAAATAAATAAATAAATAACACCTCCACACCTTAGTAATATGAGCCAATCCCATGGCACTCTATCACAGAGAGCGGCCAGAGCCTTGTGAAGAGGGCCTCGCAAAATAAAGATCACAAAAAAAACGGCTATACATTCACATGGTGTGAAGTAGCAACATTTCCCATTAAGCTTGAAAAACTTTGCCCGCCCCACGCGGGACACTTGAGCTGGAGTGGCGCGGTCCGAGGGCTGGGCGCCGAACAGTGGCGCGGGTCAGAGCCGGGCCTGCCAGGCCCCATTGTGCGCTAAGACGTTAATTGGTGCTAATCCAGCCCTAGGAGCTGTTTTGCTAGCCTGACCTCACGCCCCAGAGGACATCTTGGTGTGAAATACTAAAAAAAAAAAAGACTCTATTCAAAGGGGCCAGTGAAAAGAGGCAGAGAGCATTCCAACACATTCTGTTCTCAAAGAGAGGAGCACAGGAGCGCGGGAGGACCGGCTGGGGTTTTTTTTTTTTTTTTTCTTCTTCCCCTTCTTTCCCCTCCGTCTTGGGCGCATCCTCACCCCCGATGTTCTGAATTAATAGCACAATAGCAGTGGTAACAGTGATGGGTCTGCCTCCATTCACCGTTCTCTTCTCAGGTTTCTTTTTACCCCCACGGACACACTGGCTCTCTAGAAGACGTAGTGTAAAGACAGCGCTAATTGCCCTCGGGTTTGGGATCAGAAGGACGTCTATGAAACTATCAACAAACAGAAAAACAGGGATTATACAATCGACACCTGTCAACATACAAGCTGTCTTTGATTTAAAAAAGAAATAAAAAAAATAAAAACACACACACACACACACACACACACACACACAACAACATAACAGACAAGACACAAGAGTACAGTGCTAAAAGAATGAGATTTCAGGACCGACCCAAGGTTGTGCGAATCAGAAAACGTTCCTTCTTTAATCTTCAAAACGCAGAACAAAAGGGAACTTCAACCTTAAGCTCATTATCATACTTTCTACGTCCTTGAACAAAACGGAGGCCATTTCAGTTTGTGTGAAATTGAATGACATGGGTGGGGGGGGGAATGAAAGAACGTCATTAATGAAATACATTTGGAAACTTTTATACAGTTCATTTCAGTTCCGAAAGTGAGAGAGAGTTCACGGGACATCACAAAGAACGACCTTATTGTTTATACAGAGTAAACAATAAATGAAATAAAGTGAGATCTTTGGAAACTAGGCTTGGCGATTGTTGAAACAGAGAAAAATGAGCAACAATAGAAACGGAATCATGCAAATGTGAGTTTCTAGACAGATCCGAGTCAGAGAGATAGGAATATCGGCCCTTTTATGCGCGGGCGAAAATGTTTGACAGCACACATTTAACACAATATGCAAAACACACTGAATATTATGTTAAATATTCAACTACAGTTTCACTAAGAAAGAAAGAAAGAAAGAAAGAAAGAAAGAAAAAGTGTAGATGGAAAAATGACATCGCAAAAAACTAAAATAATCATCACGCCTGCGATAATCATCATGATTCAGACGGCCGACTAAAGGAAACGCGAACAGAATGAACATCGATGTTAACTGAATCAGACCGCTATTCTTCCAAACGTAGCGCGTCGTGCGGCTTCAATACGCAGCATGCAAATAAGGGCTTTTCAAAAGCTACAAAATGTCCATTTCATGCTTTCGACTAAAGACGCATTAACACGTTTCCGCCAAAATAATCAATTATGATTTTTTTTTCCTGGTTTCATAATTGCACCAGCTATTCTGTTAAGAAAAGTAATTGTGCTGCGATTCAATCGTATTTAGAAGCCGCCAACATTAGAACGTGTGAAAAACCATGAAATGAGACTCGATAAAAAAAAAAAAATTGAATATATATATATATATATATATATATATATATAAATAAATAATTTGTTAAAAAAAAGAAAAAAAAGGAAAAAAAAAAAAGAGGAACGGTGGACGAGCAAAAGGACGGACGTATGAAAGGCTGTGAATCGAAACTCGCAGGAGACCGTGACGGCATTCACTACGGATTCCATGCTAAACACAGAGAATCCAATTATGGCGCTGACAGCTCAAGAGCTCGGCGCTTTGATTTCAAAGTACAAGAATCGGACAGACAAAAAAAAAAAAAAAAAAAAGTGACGCAAAATTAAATTTGTATTATTTTTTTTTTCAAGAGTATCGGAAGATTGGAATATTTTCGAGTCTTTCATGGGTACGCTCTGAAGTCTCCCAATGCGCACTAATCATTTCTAGCATGAAGAAAAAGAAAAACGAGGAGGAAAAAAAAAAAAAAAAAAACCATCACGACCCTCAGAGTGTCGAGGAAAATAAAATAATAAATACATAAACCAAACGTGTTGAACGTGGAACTGAGAAAACAGCAATGAATCAAGGCTACCGTCGCTTGACTGATTTAAGAGCCACGGACGTTGATTTAAGGATCTCATTCGTTCATCCTGGCACGTCTGGTTATTATAGTGACAAAAGTAAATTCACTTTATTACAGATACGATCATTAAATTGGAGTGTGTGCGTGTGTGTGCGCGCGCGTGTGTGTGTGTGGGGTGAACACACCGCTTACTCAATAAAAACTTCTGATGAGGTTATCAGTTATTCTAATACACACCGAGTGTGCTTATAAACCAACAGGATGCATTAGCCAAGCTTCTCGAACTGTTCTGTTCCCATTATAAATCATTAAACAAAACGGTCACAAGCATAACCTTACAAAAATAAATACACACACACACACACACACACACACACACACACACAACAGAGTAGCTGCTGTAACAAAATCCTCAAGAATGATAACATCCCATCAGAGAGGAACGCTCTTGACCCTACAGGTAGCGTCTGCCGAGTGACGACTCCCCGCACACTCGCACTGATTGGACCGCGTGTAATCAGAGGACTCGCAGTGCGGGGGTGTGTGATCTCGAGGTAGGAGGGTGTGTTGGCTGGTTAGGAAGGGTAACTGTTCAACCCTCGTGCCTCTCTACAAGCTGGTGCGGAGATTCAAAACGAATCAAAAGGAACTTTAATTCGTTAAAAGAAAAAGAGTGTATAGTCCACATATACACATCTAATACGCAGTGAAAAGATCTGGTACGGTAGCACTACTCGTATTGTTCTCCGCTTGATATAGATCGCCTTGCATGCATTTCCTCATTTGGATAAAAGCGTCTGCTACACGAATAAATGAATAAACGTAATAGCTTTGTCACAGCGCTCAATTTGGAAGGACAACATCGGGCTGTGAAAGAATGTTTGTTAAAAGAAATTTTTGTTAAAAAACTGCTGTTTTAATCCGACTAATGGAAGAAACAAATCAATATAAAGATAATCGATTATCAAGATAATGGTTAGTTGCAGGCCCAGTACTCAGTAACATTCTGGAACAGTATACGAGTTTGTGATTTGGGCACGGTGTCTCGTGGTGCGATACTGACTCCACGATTTACGTTAGTATCGCACCGTGCAGAAGCGTCACGTTAACTTCTGAGGACGTGGACAAGTAACGCACCGAACGGCCGCGGCGGCAATCTTTTTACACGTAGACGTAATTCACAGCAAGTAGAAGTCGGTTTTAAGAAGGAACACAAGTCCTGCAAACGAAAAGGAGAGATCACAACAGCAGAGACGAGTTCATTCCTGTTCTCACTTACATTATAGCTGCGATAGTCGGTCGCACCTTCACCAGCATCTCTCTCTCTTTCTCACACACAGTCGTTTCATATAAAACCCTGAACGCGTAGACTCCTCGGTCCTGGAGACTTTTCTGTCCTGGAAAACTTAGCAAAGCACCGGAACTGTTACAAAGCACTGACTGTGGGTGCGTCTCAATCAGCTCCTCAGTTCAGTAGTCAGGTCACTGACGGGAGTCGGCCATTTTAAGGGCCGTCTCGGTCGCTAAATCCTTCCAGTGCACGAACACATTCGCTGGCTAAAAAAAATAATAAAATGACAAAAATCCCACAACACACAAAAAATAAATAAATAAAAAATCATGCCACGTTTTCTGAAGCCTCTCAGCTCAGAAGAATGGCGGACTACAAATGTGAGTAGCTTGTTATAGCTGTTGCAGCTCTCAAACGATTACTTATGTTAGCGGTTTTGAACTTTATTGATGTTCTACATATGGCTTGCATGCATTTTTTTTTTAATCCACTAGCTAGCCTACGATCCTGCTTGAAGTACCATGACAGAAACGCGTGCGATTAGGACAAATTTAAACGACATTTAAAACATAAATATTGCCAGGAGGCATGTCACCAGAAATTCGATCATCAGTGTCCCATTGTGTAGTCAGATCGGGTCTTTACCAGCGCCCGAACTCGTGTACACGACATACTGCTTCACGACCTACGGAGCGAGGGAACTGACATTGACCAGTGTCTCAAATCTCATTGGTTGTTAGAAGGCGTGGATTATTTTAGTAACTATGTTATTCAAAAATAAAATAAACAAAAAATCTTCCCCTGTAAAGACGCATGGAGGAGTCCATTTTGATGTTCGGGTTTTATATTTACACAACGATCATTCTGATATTTCCTTTAACGTGCACCTATTATAGTTTTTCAAATATGACCTTTCATGTAGTGTGTTATAGAGCTGTTTGTGAATGTAAAAAGTCTGCAAAGTATAAAAAAAAAAAAAAAAAAAAATCAAAGCGTAACTGAATCATTGACTCCCAAAAGGAGGAGCTGATTCTAAACGGCTGAAACGAGTCGTTAATGACTCCAGACTTTACTAACCTAGGTTTGTAATAAAAAGCCCCGTATCTGGTGTTCATTGGCCGCTCGCTGACAGCAGTCAACCAATCACAACAGACTGGGACATCTGACCAATCAGAGCAGAGAATGCTCTCTGAAAGGACGAGTTTAGAATGAATAATTTAACGAGTCACTTGTGACACCGAGGGGAGTAAATGCTGCACTTTAAATTACAAGCACATTTATGTGCTTTTTAACCTCGGATGCACGTAAATCTATTGTACCTGACCTTTAAAACAAAATTAGGCACGTTTCAAATCCATAATAGGTGCACTTTAAGTAGAGAAATACTAACATTGTTGTTGGATAAAAACTGGGACCGAGCATCTAAACCTACAGATGTGCCTCCACTTCCAACCCTGTACCATTCCTCACGTAATTCTGGTTACTTTTCATCGTTCGTTATCGTTTTTTTCTAGTCTAGCTAGCTACTAATGGTGTGCTCGGCTGAGTTTTAGCGCCAAGCTAAACCTTATTATTACCTTATTTTATTCTTTCACACTTTAGCCCGAGCCCTTCACGATATGATCGCCACAGAAACTTGCACCGCAATAAATGATAACAACAAGTGATTAATCACACGACCCTACACGTCGCTAATAATAGTGTAAAACCACATTCTCACTAGAAATATCCTTTTTCATTGTTGAGCGTACCTGCAGCTTGTCATCATTTGATGAATCATGTATCACACATTGTACTGTCATTATATCATTTTACTGCATTTGTCGAGACAGGCCTTACTTTACCGTCTATGCATATACGTATAAGCCGACTGCCTCGATGGGAATACTATAAATACCGTAAATGCTACACGACGCCAAATTATTCAATAATTATGAAAACTTGTGAAAAAAAAAATAAAATTGTTTCAAGTCAAGAACCTTGAATGCAGAAAAAGACTCATGTGTCACAGTGCTTTGTGCTTAAGATAATGGGCTTGTTTCCCCCCCCAAACCCTCCCCCACCCCCAAGTCTAAGTGGTACATAATTTAGAGACTCGGATACTATTTTTGAAAGTCAACTATTCTATACTCTTCTTTCAATTCATTTCATGTTCTTTGATGGCAAGACGAAGTCAAACGCCCACCGGGGGCTTTCTCTTTCACCGTGGTGACAATTGATTAATTACAAGCGGACAAAAGGATTAGAAACAGGAAACTGTGGGCAAAATAAAGTGGGCTGTGACATCTGAAAGATTTGTTTATAACTGTGTCATTATGGGTAATTGTTTCTTCACAGAAATACCATTACCATACTGAATGTCTTTTCATTTCATTTAGAAGTCTATTCAAAGCTAAAACAAAGAGCAGAGACAGTCTGGGTTAATTGCCTTTGTTGCAAATGACATGATTAAGATTTTTTATTTTTTTTTTTAAATGGCTTTAGCTATCAAAAGACAGATGAGTATTGTGCTCACTTTATTTGTTTGTCTCTTTTCATAGTGGCAGACATCTGACTTGGCACGAGTGAGAGAACAGATCAGCTCATCGCACTAGAAAATGGCTCGACATGGGGAGTTTAATGAAAATTAAGCTATCGGGGGGTGGGGGGGTGGTGGGGCGTCCCATCAGGACAAGGACAAAATACCCTTAAACAGGAAGTGATCAAGGTCCCGGTTCAGAACATTCCAAGTTCACTAATACTTTATCATCACTTACGTTGGTCTACACCATAGTAAATTAGCTTCACACTGACTGACTCACCTGTCTGGACGCATGCAGAGAACGCAGACGGGTTCGATAGCGTGGTTCTGCGCGATGCAGTTACAACTTTCATTCATCCTCAGTAGCTGCCTGGTCAGGGTCGCTGTGGTTTCAGTTAGGCTACTAGTTTGTTTATATAACTACATTTGTTACAATATCACAGGCAGGTTCAAAGAAAAAAAAAATAAAAAAAATACCCCTCTGTGAACAGGATTAAATAAAACGTTCTCATGCTGTCTACATCGGTAGTTGAGCGCGGTTATGAACTGGAGTGATTGAGGTTGAGGAGCTGACAGTGCTAGCATTTCTACCTCTTGCTAGGCTTCAGAGTTTTCCAACGTTTCTGGTGGCATGGTTCATATTTTATTTGAAAAATCATTTCGGAAAAAGAAGAAAAAAAAAAAACCAACCACCACATAATCTACCCATTTAGGCCACGCCCACTTCAGGTTTAAATCCAGATTGTCACTGCGTCAGGCCGAGTGTACATTACATGGAATTCAAAATCTCTGAATCGCGGGCCTTTTCACACCGCATGAGTGCACGCTACACGATCGCTCGCTGATGAGATGTACACTACTCAGTCTTTCATCTGGAGGGAGCTCTGCTGAAGTGCTCGACATCCCCAAAACATACCTAGGTTGTTGTATAGAAGTGAGAAAAATTAGCAAAACGTGCAAGAAATATTCACTTTTATACTATGCACCAGTGGCAATCAGGTCGTGCGTGTTTTTATTTCTGCAGCTCCTAACACTTCCCCCTCACCCTCCCAAACAAAGAAATGGACGACAAAATGGATTTAGAGATCTGCTGCGCGTGACTGCAAATGATTTTAATTTCACTTCGCGCTTGCCCTGCTGCTTCTCAGCGCTGTACTTGCAGCTAGTTGCAGATGTGATTTCTGGAGACTTCTCAGGAGTTGGAGAATATCGAGACTTTATTAGTTAGCGATACATTACAGCACAACAAAATTCTTTGCTTCGCATACCCCAGCATGTTAGGAAGCTGGGGTCAGAGTGCAGGGTCAGCCATGATACAGCGCCCCTGGAGCAGAGAGGGTTAAGGGCCTTGCTCAAGGGCCCAACATTGGCAGCATGGCAGTGCTGGGGCTTGAACCCCCGACCTTCCGACCAGTAAACCATGACCTTAACCGCCGAGCCACCACTGCCCGCATTACACGCTACACGACCAGTTCTGTTAAGTCTACAGCCATTTCAATTCAATTCAATTTTATTTGTATAGCGCTTTTTACAATAGTCATTGTCCCAAAGCAGCTTTACAGATACAGTAATCTTACATGCTGAGAAATACGTACAAAACACTAAAGAGAAACCGAAAGTGCTGCAACAGCACCCCTTCTCATTCCTACGAGTTTTTCTAGCATCAGCACCCTTAATGAATTGTTTACGTTGCCAAGGAGACACCGTGGGCACTCGCTACATAGGATACGCCCACACGGCTCTGATCTGGCAGAAAATAGCTAGGACTTATGCGAAGCTTTTAGTTATAATAAATCATAGTTTGAAATAATCATTAATAAATGTGTATATGATGACAGATCTTTAGTATCACATAAGTGTAATTACGTTACAATTTCTGTTTCAAACACGTCTAAAAGGTGTATTTTCCCCCGAAATGCCCATGGCGATGGTCTTGGTTTCTCAGACTCGTATGACATGTTTGCATGCCCATCATTCATCATTGCCTTCAATCTCTGGCTGCTATCAGTGTGCACTCAGCCTCTGCTCACTGATGATGAAGAAAATGGAGCTGCTAGCTAGCGTGCCTACATTAGAGTGGTTATTTCAGTCCTTCTTTTTGGGGAGTATGGCGGGGGGGCGTCTTGAGCGGGTGTGGGTTGGAGTCTATACGGTTTCTTTCTCCTTTTCTGCTTTGGCTTTCGGACTCAGTTCTTCCATTAAGTCATTTCTTTCACGCTTTGCTAAGAGGCTTTTAAGCCCATGCTTTTTTTTTGTGTCACTCTTTCAAAATTAAATAAATAATAAACTACCTTGGTGTTTGAGAGAAAGCATGTTTGAGGTTTAAATTAATGAGGCAGACGCTGAATAACGTCAATAATACACAAGGAAAAGAGGAAAAAACAAGGGCGGGTGCCAGGTAATTTTAACCAGCAGATTTACAGATGAACAGAAAATTACCTGGCATCGAATTAAGCCGATGATGACGACATGACTAAACTACAGCTGAACCTTTTGCTCTATCGCTTCAGGTGTGTATTAGCAATACTAAGCGACTGTTTATAAACATTATAAATAACAAGATAAACATTATTTTAAGTTATAAATCAGTGATTTAGGTCACAACACATGCCTATGCTAGCAAGCCAAACGCTGTAATGCTGCGTTTGAGGTGAAGTTGTACTGCGTCATGTGAACGTAAACCGGTAAAAGCCACCATCAACTCGAAATTTCAACTCGTCAACGTGGGTTAGTCTTCTCAACTACCAGTTCCTTCCCCGTTTACGGAGTGACGTCAAATCAACAGGGCCGCTCACTCGGAGACACACCCAAGTTGAACCCCGTTTCGCAATCAGCTTCCTAGTTCAGTAGTCGGGGCACTGATCAGGGAGTCGGCCATTTTAAGGACTGTCTCAATCGCAAAATCCTTCCAGTGCGCTGGAACGTTCGTTCACTAAGAAAAAAAAAATAATATTCCCACAAGTCACCAGAAAAACCAGGGAGCATCGATGCTCACCATGTTCCCGAACCCTCTCAGCTCGAAAAAACTTAACGACGAACTCTCAGCCAACTGCGTGATTTTTAACTTTATTTAACGCTCTACAGTAAATACTGTTTGTTTGAGTGTAATGATCTTTTTTTTTTTTTTTAATCCACTAGCTAGCCTGCGATCCTGCTTGGAGTACCATGACAGAATCATGTGATTAAGCTAGCAAATTTATGAGACATATATTCAACATCAACAACATTAGAGTTATCGTTAGCCAGCTAGCTTTTTGGAAACACTACTTGCTATTGTCGGCTGGCCTGCTTGTCGCTAGGCTTCAGTCCAAAATGTTTCAGGAATGTTTGAAGCTCACTACAGTAGAACAGAACCAATAGTCACTCAGGCCTGTAACCGTAAAAGCGCGGTTAAAGAAACTTTTAGTGAGCTTCACACTCGTGTTAAGCCATCCATGCTCCCCCCCCCTTCCTTCACACGTCCCGAGGTGGGAAATGACATCATTAAAACTTCCAAATGACCACTTACAAGGTGTCATGTACGCAGTATAAGAGTCTGATTACCTTGCAAGTGGTCATAAATTCAACAGAAAATTTGACTATTGCACCTTTAAGTTGTCAGACCGGTTCTTCAGGAAAGTTAAGCACAAAAATATCATCCTCGCTGTTTGCCAGGTCTCATTTTAAGGACGTAAAAGCCCTAAAGAATTTTCTTTAAAAATCTTCCACCACACATCTTAGTTTATTGGTGAAAATCCAGTATTTCACAATGTGTTTGCACAATATAACTGTGTCTGGTTCCTCATAATGCATCCAATTACAGTTGGTATGCTTTCAAAAAAAAAGAAAGAAAGAAAGAAAGAAAGAAAGAAAGAAAGAAAGAAAGATGAATAGAGGAAAACAAATTGTCATTGCCTTTCTCCAAAGATGTACAGAATACTTTAGGCATGTGTTAATGATTGGTGGTCTGACGACTTCTTCCCAATAAGGACTGCAAGATTCAAGTCTAAGATCACAGCGATTAATTCAGTGCTAAATCCTTCAAAAGCTTTGTGATATACCTACGCCAATTTAATATACTAATCTGATTTGATGTAGATACAGAAATATATATAATGTTATATTATATACATATACACACATATATATATATATATATATATATATATATATATATATATAAATAAAATGTAATTACACACATACACACTGTGTGACCTCTCTGTAAGCCTGGTGTCAAATGAAACGCAGTACAAAAATAATAGGAATGTGTGTATAAGTATAGTGCTGATAATGTTGCGATAGGTTTCTGTGAGCGCGATCAGCTGAGTTGGGAAATCGGTGCACTCGGTGCAGTCTGCACTTTCACATCCCTCTGCAAAATGAGCCATCTGGGGCAGGAGAAAAATCTACCATAGAGGAGAGACATGACTGAGAACGCAACTGCAAAGTAGCAGCATAACGTCGACGTGAAAAAGACCAAGCGGTCAAAACTTAGACAAGTACCATTTAGATTACATACGGTAATATCCAACAAAGCACAGCAGTCAGAAAAACATGGTCATGGAAACTGTTTTCCCAATCAGATACTGGTGGCAGACATCGAACGCAGGCGTTTCAAAGGTTCTTAAGACTTATTAGCCTGTTGGACTGGTCACTCGAATTGCCGAACCTCACTTACCTGTAATTGAATATCAAGTTGAATCGAATGTGTTCTGTTAGTGGAAACCGCTATGCCGCTATAATATTACTATACACGTTTATGAATTAAATTCGCATTGAGCAGAAGCCCGAGGATTTATTTGATAGTTAAAGTGGCGACAAAACGTTCGAAAACCCCTGCTCTGAAGTATCTTAAAGCACACCTATTATAGTTTGGAAATGTGCCTAATTTTGTTTTAGAGTTCTCATACAATAGATTTACGTGCATCCGAGGTCAAAAACACTTTAACGTGCTCGTAATTTAAACTGCAGCATTACCTTCTTTTTTTTCCCCCTCCTCAGTGTCACAAGGTAAACGATTCGTTCTAAACTCCTCCTTTCAGAGAGCATACTCTGCTCTGATTGGTCAGACGTCCCAGTCTGTCGTGATCGGTCTACCGCTGTCAGCGAGCGGCCGATGAAGACCAGAGGCGGGGTTTTGTGCTACAAACCTACGTAGGTTAGTACAGGAAGTAAAGTCTGGAATCACTAACGACTCGATTCAGCCGTTCAGAATCGGTTCCTTCTTTTGTCCTGCACTTTGATTTTTGAAACTTTGCAGACTTTTTACATTCACAAACAGCTCTATAATACACTACATGAAAGGGAATATTTAAAAAAATCATAATAGGTGCACGTTAATAACAGCAGAATTGTACGCATCCCACCAATAATGAACTGGATTGCCTAATAATAATAAAATAATATGCATTACCCCGATGTCACGCCGTAAAGGGGGAAGAACTGGTAGTTGATAAGATAATCCCAAGTTGACGAGGTAAAAATATTCGGTTGAGAGGGCCTTTTTCTGTTATTGTTACTAGTTGGAGTCGAGGAATTACAAGTTGCAACCTTGAGTCGAACACAGCGTAAATGCCAGCACGAAGATAAGGAGCTTCTTTATTACGAAATACAGCACATGTAATAACACGTCACTAAATGTTAACGTGGCATTTGTCAATTAATCTTGACATTTTCAATAATTCCTGCCCACATTCATGAAGCCCCGCCCTCAGGATCAACGACGGCCTGCAGAGTAGAAAGTCAAACTGTGATCACTTGAAGAAAAAAAAAAAAACATGTCCATGTGACTATATTTGCAACCACGGTCACATGACTGTTAGGAACTTTATTATTTTTTCGATGTGTAGCAATAAATAACGTGTCGCTTTTGAACGTCACCGTGTGACACACAGTGGCTCTGTTTTCTGGGTCAGAAATTGCTAAATGCATTGTTGAGATTTAACTACTATGAACACACACACAGATACACACACACAGTATTTGGTCTTCCAGCACAAAGTCTTCTAGCACATGTCATGGTCACATGATGATGGGGATCATCATCCTCCTTCCATCTGTTTAGTTGTAAGCTTTAATCTCAGACCTTGGAGCATTTCTACCATTACACATGATTACACAGCAAACACCTAATTATTTTATAAATATATATATAAAATAATATAAAATATATATATATAGATATAGATATATATATATATTGAATAAATTCCCAACATTAAAATGAATTTAATAAGCTATGAGTAGAAAGAGTTTGTTCAAGAAAAATATATAATTTATAACAACAATAATAATAATAATAATAATAATATTATTATTATTGTTGTTGTTATCATTATGACGTCAGACCTCGCGCATAGTGAACTTCCATCCACTCGGGCTGAAATACAAATGCCGTCTGACTCCCTACATCAGTGCACTACAACCTAGGGCACGGAGCAGCAAGTGTCGCGGACTACACAGCGCACTCCATGTTGAACCGAGTGCGGATTGGAACACGGCCCAAAACGGATCCATTTACTGCACTGTACAGTCCTAAAACACAAAAAGTTGTAGCTAACGCTAGCTTGTTTAGCTGCGCTGACTAGCGCATTCGTTGTCGCCTTTTATTAGAATTCAAAGCTTGTATTTATCCATTCGTTTGTGTATTTATTGATTGATTTACTTATTTAACCGGACATGTTTGCTAGCCAACCACCGAGTCAGCGTACGCTGAAGTCACGCGCACGTTCGGAAGAGTTCCGGTTCGTTTTGACAGCTCGGAGTTAGCATGCTAGCCGGCTAGGAGTACTCAGTTTCCGACTAGACAAAGACGAGCTAGGGTGCATCTTTAGTGTAAGTGGCCCCAAACGGAGACTCCTCCGGTTACAGGAGCCGCTTCGGGTTTGAATTAAAGGTCAACACACACACACACACACACACACACACACACACAGTGTGTACTCACTCAGCCGGGGCTGTGAAATATAGTTCCTCGTCACGGCTTGTGCGTGCTGTCGGGCTGCAGCTTCTGGCCCGTTGAGGTCCACCGGACGATTCGCGACCAACGTTGCCATTCTTCAGATTCAATTCAATAAAACGCGTCGGCTGGCGAGAAGGCGAACAGGCAAACGGCTTCGTCAGGCGAATTAATGCCACTAGTCATATGACCCTGCGCCCGGAAGGGGCGCGCTCACGTGTCTTGGAACGCATGCGTCATGACGCAGGGACGGCGTGCGCGCTCACGCACGCACAGACAGGCGGAGACTAGAGACGCACGTACTGTAAACGTCCCCGTGTGTGTGTGGACAGGATTGAGCAGATAGAGCTCTTCTGTGATGGTGCATGAGCAGCATTTTTAAATGCATCTTTGAGGAAATCTTTACTCAGACAAAAATCAGGAGAAAATGTGTGGGTGTGTCTGCAGGTTGTCCCCCTGCCCCACGACGCTGTGTAGGATAAGTCAGTCCCTCCAGGATTTTGCGAAATGTACGCGAAATCAAGGAGACGCCGCAATATTTGCATGAGCTTGCCATTTAAAAAATATTTTGCCGCAGATTTGGCCCAAGAGAGGTCATGTGACATCATCACAACGCACCACGTGAAGTCGTCACGGCGCACGTTCGGCCAAATCAATTCACGTGCGTCGAACATGAGTACAGCTGAAAGGTCTCATTTACCAGCGAACGTCACTGCGAAAGAGCACGCAAAACAACTTTGGGCAAGTGCAATTTTGCCAGTTCAAGTAGTTTTTTCTGCAAAAAAAAAAAGCCCAAAAAACTCAGCAAATTTTGAAGAAGGAGAAAAAAAAAAGCGCCGCAGCAAAATCAACGATGACAAGAAAACACGGTGAAATCCTGCACGGACTGATAAGTGGAACAGAAAATGTACGGATATGTAACTAAGTGTAGAAATTTCTCTCCCACACGTTAAGAGCTATAACACGAAACTTTTCTTTAACGCTGTTCAGTGCGATGAATTGTGATGTTTTTGGACAGCACTTTGGCTCAACTGCAAAGTGGCATCGTTATATAGATGACATTTTAGCCCTGCTAGTCATTTATATATAGCAGGCCCTCCTCACTAGCGACTGGTTTGGAGATTCACTATCCTCCCGTCTCTCTCTCACTTCCACATGAAGAGCACACATTTTTCACACTACTCTAAAGCGCTTTGGCGAGAATGCGACCAAAGAGCAGCAAAAAGATCTCAATGAGGTGACGTTTCTGCCCCATCCGCTTTGGGTCCCATAAGCTTCGAACTCAAGAGCTCATCTAGTCCATGATCCAGCATACGAGCACATTTCACCAGCCAGGCAGTTAACACTTCAAACCAATTTGCTGCTGCGCAGACTTTAGATGTTTCCATGGCTGGTGTTTCAAGCCGGTAAATTTGGTTGAGGTTCCCAGTCCTTAAAGCGAGACACGACAGGAAGTGTGAGAAGAGGGATACACATGGTAATATGTGTCTTTTTTGGATTTGCATTTTTAATTAAGTAATCCAAGCAACAAGTACTTTTGTGCAAACTGTAAGTGTGTGTGAAATGTGGTATTGGACAAGCACTTTATGTGTGAATGGCACGTAAAGAGGAGGCGAGTGATGACACTCCAATCACTCATTAGCACTTTCCCCAATGCCTGTGTTCCTGTCTCACTGTGCAAGAAGAAATACAGTACAAAAGCTTCTGAAGATTAAACTCTTGCCCCTCACACACACACACACACACACACACACACACACACACACACACAGACACAGAAACACAGAGGTATGAAATATGATGACAGTGCATGTTCAAAACATAAATACTGACTTACACACTGTACACACATCGCTATACTCATACATACATGTACACTCTGTACACATACACTTCTAGACTCACACATACACTCACAAATACTTGCACACACACACACACACATTTAACACATACACGCACAATCCTGTGTGAAGAGATGGACCTCTATGCTTACATACATACATACACACACACACACACATTTAACACATACACACACACAATCCTGTGTGAAGAGATGGACCTCTATGCTTACATACACACACACACACACACACACACACACACACACACACACACACACACTGTGCCTTCACAGATACATACACACATACAATCCCACACACTTTTAAACTCACAAAAACACCTGAACACACACACACACACACACACACAATCCCACACACTGTACACACATCTACTCTCACAGATACATGCACACACTATCCCACACATTGTACACACACACACACACACACACAACACACTCCAGAGTGAAATATTGTGGCAGGAAAAGCACTAGAGTTTGAAGTGGCTGAGCGTAGCGGCTGGTGCTGCTCGCAGGTCTCTGTGCTCGCTGAGTCTCTCGAGAGTCAATCCAAACGTTTCAGACAGAACGCAAAAAATAGCCGATTAATACCAGTGAAGAGCCTCCACCCACCGGAGCGCTGCCCTCGTTTAAAATACATCAGCTTTACTCCTGCACGGCCCAGCTAGCAACACACAGCCCGAGGCAGAGCATAAGCAGCAAGGAGAAAGAGAGATGCTGCTAAATGACCTTGCACTTTTACAGAAGTGTATTAAATCTAAACTTAAATTAGAGATCTAATGATGCTTTCCTAACAGACAAGTGGATGAATGAGGTAGAGAAGAAAAAAGAGAAATGGAGATAGAAGCTGTTATTCAGTGCATTTCTGAAAACTCCTTTAGAAAAATAAATGAATTCATAACATTAAATATATAACACATATACTATAAGAGTAGGCATTACAGGTTATAGCCATTTGATTTATACATTTTTAATATCACGTGTTATAAGCATTCAGCTCATTACAATCACCACAACATACCGAGTGTAGATATTAATAGATATATTATTACAACAGCTTATATGTTGCAGTATGTCAGCTCTAAGTAAAATGACACATACT
This sequence comes from Ameiurus melas, assembly GCA_012411365.1. Taxonomy (NCBI): domain Eukaryota; kingdom Metazoa; phylum Chordata; class Actinopteri; order Siluriformes; family Ictaluridae; genus Ameiurus; species Ameiurus melas. Next base: position 26,613,039 of record CM022761.1, read on the forward strand.
GTATTTTAAACAAAAACCTTTATCAAATCAATGACATTAACAATGGGGTTTTTTTTTCCTCACAATTTTCTCACATCCAAATATAAACATTTCATATAAAAATTTCAAGCATAACCAGGGGGGTTCACAATAAATAAATAAAAATTAGTTAGAGCACTGGAACATTATTAAAGTTATTATATTTATTACAATATAATTATTATATATTTATTCAAATTTATTCTTATAGTTACTAGCAGGTCTGACTGGTCACTTGAATTGTATAGGTCTACCTGAATAACTTAAAAACAAGTCACCTATAAAAAAAAAAGAAAGAAAATCAGCAACTTCAATCTGTTGAGGAATAAAAGCTCCAATAAATTTCTTGTACAAATTTACATAATGTTCAGGAAATAAATCTGTGCTACTGTAAGTTTACTAAAGTTGTTGTATTCAGTAAATGTATGTATTGTAGTATGATATTAATGTAAAATGTAAGTATTGTAGTATGATATCAATGCAAAATGCAAACTTTGTAGTATATCAATGTAAAATTAAAGATTTGTAGTATGATTTCAAAGTAAAATGCAAACTTTGTAGTATGACTTCAATGTAAAATGTAAACTTTGTAGCATGATATCAATTTAAATATAAGTATTGTAGTATGATATCAATGTAAAATGCAAACTTTGTAGTATATCAATGCAAAATGCAAACATTGTAGTATGATATCAATGTAGTAAAATATAAGTATTGTAGTATATCAATGTAAAATGTAAACTTTGTAGTATATCAATGTAAAATGTTTTGTAGTATGATTTCAATATAAAATGTTAATTTATTTTATTTTAATTTATTTTAAGTATTTTAGTATGATTTAAATTTAAAATGCACATTTTGTTGTATATTCTAATATAAAATGTATGTTTTGTAATGTGATTTCAATGTAAATTGTAAGTTTTGTATGATTATAATGCTAGAGTGGGGGAAATAAGTATTGGACACGTCAACATTTTTTTCAGTAAATATATTTCCAATGAGGTTATTCACATGAAATTTTCACCAGACATCAGTATTAGCTCAAGAAATCTGGAAATGTAAAGAATTCACAGCATTAAAGTCCATAAATAAAGTTATGTGTAGTAAAGCAGAATGACACAGGAAAAAAGTATTGAACACGCTAAGGAAAAGCAGTTTTCCAAGGCAAGGTAAGGCAAGGAACCAGCTGAAATCCATAAGTAATTATACCCTCTACCTGTGCAAATGAATATCAGCTGGGTTAGTAAATTGATGGCCTATAAAAAGGCTCTTTGTTACCAAGGTGTCTCACAAGAAACATCTCATGATGGGTATTAGCAAAGAGCTCTCAAGACCTTTGCAATCTTTTTGTTGCAAAACATATTGATGGAATCGGATACAGACATATTTCAAAACTTCCAGTAAACACCATCATCACTCCATCATCAACCGGCCATATGCAGGAGCTCCTTGCAAGATTTCTGACCAGGGAGTCAGAAGAATAGTCAGAAGAGTAGCCCAAGAGAAAAGGACCACTTGGAAAGAGCTCCAGAAACACTTGTGCCATCGTCACAGAGAAAACAATAGGCAATGCGCTTTCCTGCTCACACTCACGCTCACCCCTCAATACTCCATTACTAAAGAAAAGGCATGTCGAAGCTCGTATAAAGTTTGCTACAACTCATTTGCACAAGCCTATGAAATACTGGGAGAGTGTAGTCTGGTCAGACGAGAATAAAATTGAACTTTTTGGCTGTAAAAAACTACACACCATGTTTGGAGAAGAACTGACACTGCACATCACCCTGAAAACACTGCACCAACAGTGAAGTGTGGAGGTGGAAGCATCATGGTGTGGGGCTGTTTTTCATCACATGGTACCGGCAGACTTCATATAATTGAAGGAGTGATAAATGGAGCCCTTAACCAGGAGATTCTTGAGAAGAATCTTCTGCCCTCCACCAGGATGATGAAGATGAGACATGGTTGGATCTTCCAGCAGGACAAGGATCCAAAGCATACAGAAAAGGAAACTCTCAATTGGTTTCAGAGAAAAAAAATCACGGTGTTAGAACGGCCCAGTCAATCACCTGCCTCAAATCCAACTGAACAAGATTTAAAGATAATATGTTTAGAAGAATGCACCAAAATCACACCTGAATACTAAGTATTCTCCACTAAATATTAAATAAATTTCATGTTAGCGTGTTCAATACTTTTTTCGTGTTTATCATTCCTCTTTATTACAGATTTTACATAACTTTTTTTATGGACTTTAATGCTTTGAATTCTTTATATTTCCAGATTTCTTGAGTTAATACTGATGTCTGGTGAAAACGTCATGTGAATAACCTCACTGGAAATATATTTACTGAAAAAAATGTTGACGCATTCAATACTTTAATTTTTTTTATTTCCCCCACTGTAACTGTAAGTTTTTTAGTATGATTCCAATGTAAAATGTACATTTTGGAATATGATATCAATGTCAAATGTAGGTTTTGATTGTTTTGATGATTTATTAGATAATACTAATAAGAACTCGGAACACTTAACTAGTGATTTATGATTCATATGTACATTCATAAGCAAGGGTGGACAAAGTACGGAGAAACTGTACTTTAGTAAAAGTTCAGTAATTAACTGAATTAGTACATCTTGCCAAATTAAAAGTAGAGGTATGGAAGCACAAATCTACTTCAGAGCAAGTAAAAAAGAATCTGTATTGAAAACATACTATATCTAAACATAAAATCATTTTTAACAGATGGAAAAAGCTGACCACAACTAAGAAGAAAGTTAAGTTTGGTAGATTAGCTAGTTAGGTTTTGTAAATTAGGTAGTTAAATGATCTGAATAAATATGTTTTGCAAATTAGCTTGTTAAATTAGCTAAATAGTTTCATTTTCTTTGCTTATGTGCTAATATGTAATTAAGAAATTGGTTAACCAGCAAGCCGAATTCAAGATTTGTATTGCACACCTTACTTGCTTTTTAGTAGCTTAATATTAATTTCCATGCAGCCATTATAACATCTTTTATGCAGTAAATCCAAACCATTTACCTTTTTCACAGTAGTAAAGGCAATAGCAATGTAAAAACATGGCATTAACTTTGGTATGCTTGTTGTCAAGGTTACATTCCAACATATTATTGTTAGTGTTGATTTAAATCTGAGATTTAATGTTGACTGGATTTTGGACAGCTGTCCTCATATAAGAAAAAAATAGGACATCTACAAGCTAATCAGAAATGAGTATTTTCTGTGGCCAGGGTATTAATAATTACATGCTAGACAGTTGCTTCAGTTAAGGAACAAAATTGAAACGTTTACATTTCTTTTACAACCTAAAATTTCTTTTGCTGCGTTATCTTTGTATTCATTGATTTATCAACGTTAACATAACACGATCCAGTGGGTCACGCTAACAATTCAAGAGCAAACTCTTTAAAAAGCTGTTATGTTATGTTATGATATGGCTGATCAGTGTATAGCCCACACCACAAAAGTGGAACGTTCATTCATTCATTTTAGGTGACAGCTTTATCCTGCTCAGGGTTGTGGTGAATCCAGAGTTTATCCCGGGAACACTGGATGAGACTTCAATCCCTTAAAAGACACCATGCACACCAATTCACTCATTCATACATTCATTCATACCTAAGGGCAATTTTAGAGTCAACCCGAACAGACATGGGTGAATATACTAAACTCCACTCGTATGAATACGGAACACATGGAACTCAAATGGATGGTGTCAAAATTCAGTTTCTATCCTTTGTAATTGTTTTGCATGTGAAGCCTCCGAATGTTGTATAAGCAGCTCTTGAACAGCACTTGTGCAGCAAGTATACAATGAAAAAACACCTACACACATTTCTTGAACTAGAAAATCACTCATGGTAATGAACAACAAGCCGCATTTAGATATTAGATATAAAAACCACTAAGCCACCAAGGTTACTGAGAACATATGAAATGTATTTACATTATTCCAGTGTGCTGAGGTACTTTTTATTGTCCATGTTTGAATGTTTTTCAGGGCCGGAAACAGGCAGATTCATTATTTCTCAGCTGGGAAAGTATCTACTATTGTGTAATGTGTTTGACTAGCATAAAGACTTGCCTTACATCAGTACGGAAGCCAATCTGAGTCTCTCAGTAATCAATTCACCAATAAATCATTCATGTAATAAAACGAACTAAATATAAATAAGTATTATCCTGTTGACAAATACATAATTAGTTGTTTCGATTTGTCAGTAGCTTTGCTGCTTACTCTTTATCGACAGAGGTGGAGAATACTTGAGTATTTTTGAGTACAAGACAATTGTATGTGTAAACTTTCAGCCATCATACATTTCAAAATCCAACATTCCATCCAACATGGCTGACTTCCTGTTGGGTGGAGTCAGATAAAGCCAAGTGAACTTTGTCTTACATGATGAGTTGAATAACCATAACAAATCTTGTGCACCTCTGAGCAACTTCATCCCACCCATTGACTGTGTTTGGTGGTGCTGTAGAGATCCTCAACCATACCCAAGCCTAATCACTACATACATTTTTCATTTTATGCAGGTCGGATGTCTGCGCAAAGTTTCGTGAGTTTTCATGCATGACAAATGTCTAAAAAACGAGTGAATGTTTGTAAAGATAATAAATACTACTACTACTACTACTAATAATAATAATAATAATAATAATTGTGAAAAAACATTCCAAAAACTTTATCACCTCTGGTGCTCGGACCCTAATAACGAGAGGTCCCCCTTCATAGGGGGACGAAGGGCCCTCGCACCGGCATGCAAGTTGAACCAGGTTAAACCGCACAACGGGGCAGAGGTGGAGACATGATATGAACGGTGTGGGGGCAAATTATAATGGTGAACACTGACATCAGGCCCCGATGAAGAAGAAACTAGTGCCTTAGTTTCATTGTGAGCTTTTGATTTAAATGGCTATCACGGAATTAACAATGAGGTTTTTGCGCATAGATTTGTTATTATATTAGTAAAGCAATATTTTGGCAGGCAAGACTGCATTACAGAACTGTATTAATGGCATCAGAGCTTTGCCAGTAACTTGTTCTGAGGTGACTTATTTTGATCTGATACATCCTAACAAACAAGCTGAAAGAACATGAATACACATGACGTTTTGTTTGTGTGTGTACCCAAAAATGCACAAAGAGACACTTGTTGACACACACACGCTAACTAAATGGAATACTTGAGATACATTTTTGTAGGTGAACTTATGTTCCACATGAGGCTGACAAAACAAGGTTTGGTGAATTAATAGCACATTAAATGAAATGTCAATCTTATTTTTTTCCCATATAAGTGGCGCTAAAACTAAAAGCACAAAAGTCAAATGGATGTAATCAGGACCTGCTATTGAGTAACTACTTGAAGTTTGAAGCCTATCATTCAAACCAGTACAGAATTATTCACACTTCCTATTTAGGATGGCATCATTTAGGGCAATAACAACACTTTAATCACTGAACCCTATTCAAATTGATCTTAATTCTCTAGGTTTATGTGACTATTTTTTTTTTTAAAGCAAATTAGACAAACACTCTAGTTAATCAACATGAATCCATATGGTAAACCCATATAAACTCTTTTTAAAGTGCAATATAACAGTTTCAGTCTGGGTGGCGCTACTTCAATGACTCATAATTGTCACATTACTGTAATCAGGAGTGACCCATTAGTAGACATGCTGATCAGAGGCTGATCAAACCAAACATCATCAAGTTATGTCCACTTCCTGGTTTGGCCTGGTGTCCCATGCAAATCCATTTGCAGCCATTTTGTTCGCATTTGAGATATCCACTATTCCTTGGCAATTTATAATCATATACATCTGAAGTTTATTCCAACCAAATTTAAAGGAAATCCACTGAACTGTCTAAGAGGAGTATGAAAGTCACTCAAAGCAAATGTTAGAAATTTGTACAATGATGACATTCATGCTCATGACAAATTAGATGACTGTCAAACCAACCGTCTCCTTACCATTGAAACCTTTGAATCTGATTTAGCCTTGTGTGTCAAGCTAATCTATTGCCCACCATTGCATCCTCATTTAAGATATCCACTATTCCTTTGCAATTTATAATCACATATGTCTGGAGTTTATAATAATTAAATGTCAAGTGAATCTGATTGAGAATATGAAAGAGTTTGTTAAAATTATTTGAAGAAACACAAAACTTTCAAAATGGCCAACATCCTGCTGGGCAGAGCTAATACAAGCCAATGGGAATTATGTCCGACATGATGTGGACAATGTCTCCACCAAAATTCATAAATATCAGACGAACTTTGTGGCAACCACAGCAATAATCTCATTCAGAAATGTTAGGGGGTGCTATGGCGTCAACTGGCCAAAATCTAAAAGACATGACCAAAGAATTATAAAATTTGGGCAAAGTTTGATGAGTGTGCCAAATTTCCTTGAATTTTGTGCAAATTTGTATTCAAAACCTAGGTGGCGATATGGAGCTCAGGAGGCACACCTATGCTAAACTGCAATATCAAGTGAAAAGTAGTCCTAACAGAAATAGAAATGTAAAGTTTGATGTGTTTTTAGCCCTAAGTCTCGCAAAACTTGTGGGAATGTTTTGTGGGAATGTTTGAAAACCCCACATTCCAGCCAGCATGGCCGACTTCCTGTTGGATGAAGTCAGATACAACCAAGTGAACTTTGTCATACATGATGAGTGCAACGACCATACCAAATCTTGTGCCCCTCTGAGCACATCTGAAATACATCAAATTCTATTCTGCTGTTCGGGGGCTATGAAGCTGCTAAACCACAGCCAAGCCTGGTTACTACATCATGTTGTAATTTTCAAATATTTGAATTATATTGCCAGGTATGACACATACGCCGAATTTCATTCATTTTGATGCATTACAAATGCCTCAAAAATGAGTGACATTGATAAATAAAATAATAATAATAAACACACCAAAAACAATAGGGCTTCGGCGCCTCCGATGTTCTGGGCCTAATAACGATGAAAAAACATTCTACAAACAATAGGGCTTTAGCACCTCCAGTCCTCGGGCCCTAATGAACGGGGCTGATCCAATAGGGCCTCACACCATTGGTTCTCAGCCCATTCAGTAGATTTTTGGATTGGGGGTCCGCACGGTGGCTTACTGGTTAACACGTTTGCCTCACACCTCCAGTGTGGGGGTTCGATTCCCACCATGGCCCTGTGTGTGCAGAGTTTGCATGTGCTGTCGGGGTTTCCTCCGGTTTCCTCTCCCAGTCCAAAGACATGCATGGTAGGCTGATTGGCATGTCCAAAGTGTCTGTAGTGTGAATGTAGGTGTGATTGTGATCCATCTCTGTGATGGATTGGCACCCTGTCCAGGGTGTACCCAGCCTTGTGCCTGATGCTCCCTGGGATAGGCTCCAGGTTCCCCATAACCCTGAAAAGGATAAAGTGGTGTAGAAGATGGATGGATTTTTGGCTGGATAATTTAACTGAGTAAGAATTTGACACTCAGTGTATTATTTAACGTCTCAATACCCCTATTAATTGATTAGCTCATTGTGCCAAGAGCCAGGACCTAAACCAATCATTTCTCAGATTCCTAAGCAGAAGCTGAAATTGTTCAAGAGTCTCTGACGTCATTACCCTTACCTTAACATTATGCCCCAGTTGCACTCTTTAATGGAGTACTTACTACTATAAAAAATCTCAAAACGGTGAAAAATGTGGGTGACCTGGTGGTAGGTGTTGGTGACTCACACCAACTTGAACCTGAGCTTGCATTACTGTTCGTGTGGCATTTCTCTGCATGTTCTTCCCATGCCCATGTGGATCTCTTCCAGGTTCTCCAGTTTCCTCCAGCCTCCCAAAAACATCCCGATAGACGGAGAGGTGTGAATGAGCGTGTGAACGTGTATGTGTTTGTGAAAGCGGCATCCCATCCAGGATGTATTCCCACCTCTCGCTCCGTATTCCCTGGATAGACTCCGGATTAACTGCGAACCTGAACAGGAGGAAGCTCTTACTGAACATGAATGAATGAATATCTTAATTCTTTTTCCCACCGTCACTAGTTGTCTTATAACCTCCAGAGAACGTCTATGTTCATGTCTAGAGTTATGGATTGAGAAAAAAGACACACACACACACACATGGCCAGGATACAGATAGTCCCGAGTTTTGATTTGCTACCAAGTGGAAAGGCACTAAATGTGTAGAAAAATGGTACAACCTCTAGGAGAGACAGTAAGGATTCAATGAAGAACCCTAAAGCAGAATGTTTTTTATAACTGAGTGAGAATCTTTAAAGTAAACTTTCCAAATAACTCTTGTATAACCTTTTTATTCCCCTAAGAATGTACTTAGTTCAGGGAATGTTCTAGTGTGAAGCTGTGGAAGCGTTCATAAGACGTTCAAGGCTGTTTATATGTGTATATACACTCACTATCTGTTTTTCTTTTTGTTTGCCTGAGCCCTCTGATTGGCTAATTAGATGTCATCCTGTACAATCCATTTCCTGTTTCCCTCCCACACGTGAGTAAAGCTGTAGATACCAATGGCAGGATTTCGGCCTCCTGAAGATCAGAAAAAAACCCCTCTCTTTTCTTCTGTCCTTCATACACAGATGTTACGGTTAGTGTCCGGCATAAAAGGGGGAAGCTTGGAGACTCACAAAGAGGAACAAAACCGCCACAGGATGCTGTGCTTCCTCCTCCCTGAGGCCTGGACATAAACGCTGGGCTGGACATGTGACGAAGCAAAAGGCGTTGGTGGTCTCACACACATGCACATAGCCCCCCCACACACACACACACACCTCCCCCTCACTTTACTATTAGCTCCACCCCCTCGTCCCCTCCAAACCCAATCCAGCTTGACCTTCAGCCTAATTGGTCTATACAGAGATAGAGGAGTGCTGAGAAAAGGAGGAGGCAGCAGCTGGGGGTTTTTATGCTGTTTGGGAGATTCCCAAGCCTCGGCAACGGTGTAGGACAGGTTCAGGCTTGAGAACACACACGCACACACACACACACACACACACACACACGCACATAGCCACTGCTAAAGGGACAAAGGCCTTCAGTTGCTGCCCATAATGTGTGCAGAGATACAAACACATCATTAGTGCTGCACAGAACTGAGCCCTGATATTGAATCTAGTGCGTTAAATTTAGGCACAGCATTTCTCCATTTGAAATCTGATCATTCAGATCATATGCATAGTTCTAGAAAGAAGATGACTGTCGTATCGATCAGGTTAACGTTGTTCTCCGTGGACAATAGTCAAATAAATGCGATTATATTCTTAACATCTCTCAATCACGTCCCAATTCCTACCCTGACTAGGTCCCTGATAGGGGTACGACAGTGTGCAGGACAGCCAGGAAACCCATCTTCAACAACTTACACTCCACTTATAGTGGCGTATCGACAGAGAAACATGAGCTATGATACTTTGTTGCTTTTAAACCCAAATGCGACTCGACACACTTCAGAGCGAATCTTAAATCAGCTCTTTTACAGAGAACTGCTTAGGCGCTGGAGTAGAAACGATAAACTTCAGGTTCTGTGCTCAAGACAACTCCGTACGTTTATTCCATCCGACCCAACATAAACCCCCCTCCTGAAAGACACACGTCTTTCTCAGCTGAACTCTCACACAAATGCAATTGTGTCACAAAGTGACCAATTTCATCTTCTACCACAAGGACAGTCTTTTCTTTGCTTCATCTTTCTCTCTCTCTCTCTCTCTCTCTCGCTCGCGTGAAGGAGTTTAGCATCCGCCTGGCGTGCCCCATTGTGGACATCGCTCCCTGCATAAACACTAACACATAGTGGAATAAATTGATTTGAGGTTGACCCTGAGAAAATCTGATCCCTTGTACTTTAAAAACAAAACAAAACAAAACCAAAACTTTCCCTTTGATTTGTACACCGCAGTAAAAACCATCAAATCGAGAGTGTGCACCAGGACAAACCGTTAACCTCAACTGAAATTCGTTTGTCACGTTCGTATACTAGTGATACATCAAATGACCCAATAGAAAAAAAGCAGAAAAGTAAATTCTCAGTAAACTAAAATGTTCTCAGCAAAATAAATTGTACAATATGTATCGCTGTGTCAAAGGTTAAAACAAGTTTTTACTGGCATTAGTATTATTGCAGTTAATTAATGCCATGCCTACACCTACATCCAAACCCAAACTTAACCTCACTGACCACAAACAAAGCTTTTGGCTCTTTTATTATTAAAATAATAATAATAATAATAATAATAATAATAATAACTACAGTTTTTGTAAAGAGCAGTTGGGACATTTGGCAAATGGTTAAATATAGCCTAACCCCCCAACACACACACACACACACATCCCAAATGAGTCAAATGGCTAATTTGGTCCAAAAAAAAAATCCAAGAAGACGATAAATATGTCTAGCACATGAATCAGAACCGGCCAAATCCTGTACAACTACTCTGTCTGATCTAATTGCTTTTATAAAGTCCAACCATGGTGTACATCACATGTCTTATTGTTCTCCTGTCAAAACAGCCGAGCAGAATAACGACATCAGCGTATGATTACAACATCATGCCCTTGTCTCACTTCGCTAACGACATCTTTTCCTAGAAATCACCAGACCTCCCCCACCCCACCCCCGCACAACACCACCCCCCACCCCACCCCCCCCAGCCCTAGGCCAATTAAACACACACAACTCATGACGAGTACCTCAGTGAGCCCAGTTGATCACCAACACTAATCACAACAACTAGCATGGCCTTGCATCATCATCTTCTTTTTCTTTAAAAAAAAAAAAAAGAGGCACAATGCACGAAGAAGAAAGGGCGCACAGATGCAGTTCTGTCGTATTGACAGCGTCGGCCGACCTTGTGCACGGACACGCACGCAGAACGAAGTGAATAGCAACACGAACGGCATTCACAGGCTACCGAATAACCTCCGGGCGTGTTTTTCAGAAAAGCTACAATTCAGTAATAAGCTTAATGCCCACTAATACCATTGTGTATGGAGATATGTATTTTTGAATTTCAGTCAAAAGCAAATCAAATGAATTTAAAATCACAGCTCATTTTTGTTTGTGTGTGTGTGTGTGTGTTGTGTGTGTGTGTGAGGCGACGCTGATATCTGTGCATCAAAAGAATGGCTATGCAAATGAGGGACCAATCATTGCTACCTTACGAACAACAAAGCAACAATATTCTGTGTATAATAAGAGAATGTGATATTTGAGAATATCTTCCTCTGCAGGAACTCAGACAAACAGCTCGTGAGTGTGCATGAAAGCCGGAAAGGACATAAAGGAGGAGATTGAAAGCGTCTGAAGTTGTTTTTGCAATCATATATAATATATATCCACACTCGTACCACAGGTCACAAAAGGTCAACATGTTCAAGAACAACAGCACCGGGGAGCTTTTGACCGTCCCCTACATTCACTCTTGCATTTTTTTTGCAAATAGACTAATCTATTTATTACAGACATGAAATAATTTACAATAAAATAACAATTTGTTTTAGTTACAATTCTCATTTTTCTTGCTTTTATACTACAATAATTTCGACCTCGCCCTCACGCCTCCCTCGGCATAGCGGCCTGCTCGGTGCCCGACCTTTTCTCTCCGTCCGTTCCTCTGTCTTCATGATGACGAGGATGTTTAGATGTAAGGTCTCTCCATCTCTGTTTTTCATGATTTAGAAGCAGTGTCAGATTTTCCAGGTGGGGCGGGGGGTGGGGGGGTGGGGGGACTGGTGGGGGGGAGACAAAAAAAAAAACCAACATCATGTATAGGTTCGGTGTTTCGTTTCACCCGGCAAAAAAAAAAAAAAAGGTGTGCCTTTTTTCTTTTTCTTTTTTTTTTCTTCTCCTTTTTTTTTTTTTTTTAAGCGTCCAGAAAATCTGAAAATCCGACTTCATCAAGGCCTCAGAGCGACTGTGAGGGAACTTAACTTGGGGGAAAAAAACACGTACGCAAAAAACATGGAACTCAGGATTACAGTACCATCACACACGCAAGAAGAGCAAGACTGCATATTCACTGAAGACACTGAAACACGGAGCGAGACGGCCTCCGGTGAACCGCACGGGAAGGAAACAAAGCCCTCACAAACACTCGTTATTTTAAAAAATCACAGGACGACCAGACGAGTTTTAACTGCCCGACAGGGTTAAAAACAACACGATGGGGTTACAAAAAGTCTGATTGGATTGTAGTAGTCGTAGTTTCGGATTGCGAACTCATTACTTGCTGATGCATACGATATATATTCACAGGATGTTTAGCTGTGCTGGTGCTGGTAAAAAAAAGAATTAATCACTGTTTTTTTGTTTTGTTTTTGTCTGGTTTTGCATTTTTTTTTTCAATGAATATTTGGTAAAATGACAACAAATGTCATGGCACTACATGTCATCTCCATCGTATAAATATGGTTCTACAAAGAGAAAAACAGAAAGTGTGTTTTAGTATGACGTTTACGCCAACATGTACGTTTCTGTTTCTTTCATTGCTGCTCATCAGCTTTGTAATAATAGGCATCCTATCAGACAGAAGCTTACTATTAAGATGATGATTATTACTATTATTGTTATTATTAAAGTCTGGCTAGTGAAACGATCAAATCAAAAGGACGGGAGAAATCAAAATGAAAACACGTGGTGCTGGTGAGGATTTCTTTTTAACTCGTTGTTGTTGTTGTTGTTGTTGTTGTTTCTTGTTCCCTCTTCACATGAAAAATTCTCGACCTGGCGGTGAAACTCTAAAGTAGTGCAAGAAGCTTGGAAAATCCTCCTGTCTGACAGGCGAGCGAGTCCGAATACGGCTTTGTCACAGTTCCGAGAGGCCTCGGGGTGTGCGTTCTGACAACACGAAGAACAGACATGAGGACTGACAACCACAGCACGGATGACACAAAGAACACAGAGAGGGGGGAAAAAATGAACATAAACAAAAAGCTGAGAAAAGAGACATTATTCCAAAACTTTCTTGTCCTCTTTGCCGTTGGTCCGCGAGTACGGCTCGAAGGCCGAGGAGCTCAGGTAGCGGGCTGACAGTTCCTGCAGGTTCCCGGCCAACGAGCCGGCCATGCCCAGCGGCGCAGAGGAGATCCGTGACGCCACGGCTCCCAGCAGCGTGGGCACGGGGAAGCTGAAGAGCCCATGGTGGGCGCTGGTAAGTGTGCTCGAGCCGGACATGGCTGGCAACGGAGGGCTTCTGGACGCTGTAGCCGAGCTTGTCCCGCTGCTGGAGGAGGATCCTCCGTTTGCAGCGATGCCCAGCGAGGAGCTGGCGCAGTGTGGCAGCAGGCCGGGCGGTGTCAGCAAGCGGCCCTGTTCCAGCAGACGCAGGACGCTGCACGTAGCCGCCGTCTCCGAGTGCGCAGCCGAGCGCAGCTCCGCGTCCTTCCCCTGGTCCTTCTTCTGCTTCGTACGCCGGTTCTGGAACCACACCTTCACCTGCCCGCAGACAGAAGGAAGCAGGTGAGAGGGTTTTCAAATGTGAGCAGAAACACCGAATAAGCCGGCTGTGAGAAACAATACACGCTAGGCACTTTCCGTAATTGACTGTGGTGCAAATACAGAGAGAGGGAAAGAGACCGAGGGACAATTTAAACAGTAATTACTGACATGCTGTACCGACTCTTATATAAGGTGCTATTATCGGAGTTAATGCTCACCTCATTAGCACACGCGCGCACTTTTGGAAATCAATCCACAGCTAATGAGTTAGCAACCTTACAGCTGTGTAAACATGTGTCCTCTGATTGCACACAGTCTACAATCAGGGTGTTTGTTTGTTTTTTAATACACAAGACACACGAATCACAATAAACAATTTTCGCATAGGTAACGACACAGACGCGTCTGTATTCTTCGGAAAGCACCGCGTGTGCGCTTTGGATCGTGAGCCATTCTGCTAGTATATCTCACAAAGATGGAGCAAACACAATGCCAGATAACTCTTGTTGTGTGTGTGTGTGTGTTGTTTTTTTTATGTGTGCGCGTTGTAACAGAGACCTGTTTTCTATTGACTCTGACAAGCACAATGTCTAACTGCTCTGAGCGTGTGTCATTACACTGCGACGACACACAGTAAATTACAGGTCTGTAAAAAAAAACATATACATCACGGGGTGGAAAGACCCGGTACGTGCGAGATCCGTTCACGAGGCTGCACGCGATTATTTCCATATACTCCTCGATCATTGTACACGTTCTGCATTGTGTATCAGCGAAGTGTTTCATTCCTGTTTTAATCACTTACTCTGGCTTGGTAGCTATTCAGAGTGCATTAGGTGGACTTGTGGAAAAAATACAACAAATCTTTCCGAAGGAAAATATATCTTTAAAAATAATTCAAACGAGTTATGCTAGTATTACGTTATCCCAATCAGGATCTTTTACGTTATTTAAATAACAAGGGCGTAAAATAACATAAAAGCCATGAAATAAAGAAAGAAAAGATCAATTCAATTGTGATAATCAAAGAGTGAATATAAAGGCTATAGATGACGTGTGTGTGTGTGTGTGTGTGTGTGTGTGTGTGTGTGTGTGTGTGTGTGGTCTAATGCAATCTTTTTTTTTTTTTTTTTGGTTTGTGTGTGTTTTTTTTAATCTGTAAAAAACAAAACAAAAACTAACTTTGAGCAGCAGGAACTCAGGCTAAAACCGCACGAGATCGTCAAGACTTCGTGTCAATACAGCAAGGTCTATTACTGAGTTGGAATTAATGGGTCACTCACTTAAACACACACACACACACACACACACACACAACACACACAACTCAAAAAGTGACGGAAAGAAACAGCACAGCGGCTTTTGAGAAAAATCACCGACCATTCTGCGAATTAGAACACTGATTATTCTCTTTGAATAAAATTGAATTGTCCGCAATTGACGACTAATCAGACTCTCTCTCTTTCTCTTTCTCTCTCTCTCTCTCTAAGCTCTTGGGGTGTGATTTCTTTCCACGATGCGCCTTGTCTCGGTTTTTCGCTCTCACACTTTTCTCAGCACAAGGTTCGTTTTATGAGGTGACCACTAAAGAGTCCGCAAACAGACAACATGTCTTTACACTCAAAAACAGATGATGACATCATCATCATCATCATCATCATCATTAGTGTGATACAGAAGCACGGGGGGAGGTTTAAAGATAAGGCCATGACTGTTAAATTTTCTACATAAATACATTTAGTGCTTCCCTTTTTTACTTACCTATAAATAAATAATAATAAAAACTAACTAACAAATACATAACTATGACTATGCAACACATCCTATTCCAGCATACTACTACTGCAATCCAGCCCACAGTGTGGACAGATACAGACACAGAGAAGCCTAAGAGAAAGACTAGTTCAATAGTGTGACCTCTGGTGAACTCGAAAACGAAGAATAACATCACACGGCTAGATTTTTTTTAAAAAGAAAGAAAAAAAAAAAAGAAATATAACATTTATCCCAACAAAACACACAAAGCGGACAGCCTTCCTTAAGTAAAATCTACAACTGAAATGACTAAGGATAATCCATTTGAGGCACATGGACAGAGCTATGTGTGTGTTTGTTCGGTTTCTGGAGTATATGGACTGACAGTATATATTGTTTTCTATTGCTATCACTCCAGAGGGTCTTCAGCCTTTTGGATCTTTACACTAAGCGCCAAACCTTCCGTCCAACGCCTTTACAGCATTCCAACACATGTCCAAACCCAAAATGCCTTGATGGACATAAGAATAATGACCTGACTGACTTCACCAGAAAACAGCATTCGAGAATGCATGATTCAATTGCAGAAAGAAGGTGAACTTTATAATAATAATAATAATAATAATAATAATAATAATAATAAGCTTTTGCATCTATTACATCTGCTGGATAGTAACAGCAATATCTCATTTAAATGAAGTCTTCTAAAATGTTTAACAAAAAGGACAAAAATATTGCTCTGCATGACTACTTACTATATATCTATGAGTATTAAAAAATATATTTTTATCGAATCAGTAGGTCTCTATATTTCTTGCCAATAATAAATGGGCATATATACACATCTAACACAGCTATATATTAAAACAAATAAAATCCTATGTGAATGTGTGTGTGTGTGTGTGTATGTGTATACCTGAGTCTCAGACAGGTTGAGCTGCCGGGCGAGTTCAGTTCTCTCTCGGCCCACGACGTACTGGCACCGCTGGAACTCCATCTCGAGCCGGTAGAGCTGTTCAGCTGTGAACGAGGTTCTGGTTCTCTTCGGCCGGTCCAGATCCAGACCTTTGGGCAGAATGATCTCTCTGATCGAGCCTTTGGCATCTGAAGAAGAAGGCATAAAATGACAGCGTCTCAGACATGCCACTGTGTATGAAGCATTAGAGTACACACACACACACACACACACTCATCACTATAATATTTACCACTCTATCTAATCAAAAGCCTTTACATAGTGTGAATACAAATAATGATAAATTGTTTTTTTGTTTTTATAAAGAAGAACTATAAATGTATGCTCAGGGTAGAAAGGGCCAATTTATTCTTAATAATTAAAAATGTTTTTTTTAATTATTTATTGCAAACATAAAATACTCTTTATTCTGAGAAGACTGCGCTCACGTAAAACAAACAAACAAAAAAAAGCAAAAGCAAAGGGCTAAAAACATTCAAACGCCAGACCAATTCGAGAATGGATAATAAAATCACCACGATTTTGTAAATGTGTTCTTACAAATATAGTAAAACAAACAAGCAAAAAATAAAAGACCAATTTGAACACGATCAGATGATATTTCTTAGACATTGGAGCATGTCAAATCAGCTCGTTCTTTATTTACTCCCATGACTCCTAGGACTTTTTCTATTCCTGCTCTGTGAAGCAGTCTAATTCAGCCCACCCCTCCCCCCATAATAAATTTTCTCTTAAATAACGCAACAAGTTTAAAGCTTTCAAAAATCAAAGGCTAAATAAATGAAAAGTATTTTACACCGCTCAAACCGATTTGTCATTTGAAATGTTCTAGTGTTCATTTCAGATCCGGATGCAGTATGCGTTAATGTTTTTAAAAGAAATAAAAAACCCAACATTTTAAGGAAGTGGTAGTAAACAAGAAATAATTCTATTTTCATTGAAAAGCTAATACTTTGTAATTATTTATTAATGCCACACACAGACACACACACACACACACAAAAAATTAATAAAAACTCGGGCTAAAAACTGTAAAAAAAAAAAAAAAGGAAGAAACCCCTTTTAGCTTCCAATTCCTCCATCACACCTTTACTGTGTACGCTGTAATGTGATCGGTGTGGTGGAGAAACAGGGACACGGGTTGCTTACGCACAACTGGAAGGAATAAAACAATAATTGAATCAGGCTAATTTCATTGGGCTTTGATCAGGTCTCCGTGTGTGAGCCTGATTGAGTTTGCAAAAGTAAATAATAAATGGAGCTGACTGCTCTGTGGGTTTGAAGAAGCGGTGAACCTGCACAGCATGGATGTTAGCGCTCCACGCTTTATTTCATTTAAATATAATAAATTGAGGCATCGTTTGTTTGCCATTCGTTTGCAGATGACAGGATCGGTATGACTGATTTTTTTTTATGTTCTTAAGAAATAAACTAGCGAAATGAACACAGAATAAATAATATAGAAGTAAATATACAAGTCAAAATTATATTCTGTATTACATTTTATAAATTCATACAAGGAAAAAAAAAAAGAAAAGAAAAAGGAAAGAATGTGTATATTTCAAATGAGCAGACCTACAGAGGACAGGACATAACTTATTTTTAGTGAGTGTTGGGGAGGGGGAGCTTGGGGTGGGTGGGGGTGGGGGGGTATGAAATGCACCTGTAATTATTAAACTAAAAGTAATAAATACATTTTCAGCAATTTTGAGGGAACAAATACGTTATTTTTGAATGGTCCTACAAATATTAAAAATAGAACTAGATTTAAGATGAGACGATGTCTTATGGTTTGTTTTGTGTTGAAATTTTAGTTGTTAAAAAACCACAAATAAAATAAATATTAAAATATATATCTAAATATAAAATATAAATATATAGAAGCACGTTTCAAGCGAAAACATCTACAGCAGTTCCAGCAAGGAGAAGCTCGTGTTTATTCTTAAATTATTTCACACACTGTGAAAATGTGTGACTTTGGGTGATAAATTGGAATGGAGTCCAGAAATCGTCCTGTTTTTGAGTGAAATAATGCTACGGAGCACCAGTAAATCCGAACAGAGCAACATCACGCTCTTACCTCGGACCAGAATCCGCCGGCAGTAGTCTGGATCTCCCGCACTCGTGCGACTCTTTTCACAGTTTTCCATGGCTCCAGATGAGGAGAAGGAGTCCTGTGGTTCCTTCAGGAGTGTTTTGGAGAGGCTCCCCTGGGAGTCTTTCACCTCGTTGCTTTCCTTCAGTCCGTTCTTCAGCACCATCCCCACTTCCGGCTCCTGGCTGTAGCGTACGTCCATGTTCGCCTGTCCTTATCAGAGTAGCTCTCCTTCCTCTTTTTCTTCTTCTCTTCTTTTTTCTAAGGCCAGAATAAATCGTGATAATACTAGTTTCTGTGTCCCGTGTGTTAAACCACAGCGATTTGGACACTTGAATCAGGGATCTAATGTCGGAGCGGCACTTGCTTCATGTCCCAAGCGTTCTATCATCAGCGTCTGCGCTCGCTTGGCCAGTGATCATGGACTTCTCGCCCCTAAATTCAGCAGCAATTTAGTGGCCCCTCTCTTCGTTACTTGCGCATCAGCCTGATAGAGACGATCTCCATTCAATCAGAGGCGCGGATGGATGCATGCCCGCTCGTCGCAATTGATTACGGTAATTTCGCCCGCTTCGGATTTGCGTAACCTCCTGAATACGCTAAATTGTTTGGGGGGAAATATATGCCGCGCTAATGGAGGGGTGCGTTGCCTACAACCCCTCTTCTAGCCAGTCTTCACTCGCATACACATACACACACTTACAGATCCCAGTCAAATGATTGGTCTTGGATCATGAAGGAGTGCACACACGCTTGCAAACCCCAACATGCACAACAGAGGGAGAACCCTCGTAGAAAAGTTCCCGTCCAGTCCCAGGTGTCCCGCTGACGGCCTGCGTGATGTCCCGTTATTCTGATCAGACGCAAATCTATATTCAGGATAATCAAATTTAGTCCAGATATATTGCAACAAGCCGGCTCGACAATCCACACCACTGTCTCTACGATAGGACTGACAGACACGGGCAGAATTAGAGAGAGTGGGAGAGAGAGAGTGGGAGAGAGAGAGAGAGAGAGAGAGAGAGAGAATTTGACTGAGCGAGAGAGGCGGAGAGACGTGGGATACAAAAAAGAAAAAAAAAAGGAATGGGGGAAAAAAAATGAAATGCACTTCGGCAGAAATTTGTAGCACTAAAGATCACGGGCAAACACACACCGTCAGAAAGAATCGTGAACAGCACCTCGGGTCTCACCCTGGGTGAAATAAAATAACGCAAACTCATCTATAAAAGTAACAAATAAAAGTCATTTTTTAAATCAGGGTTGGACTGTCCAAACCACAAGGACACACACCTCATGTGGTTTTTGGTGTAAATGCACAAAACCCCACACTTTAAATCTGTTTTTGTCTTCAGCACAAGACGCAGCACCCCTTACACACATATTCTCATTACACACACACACACACACACACACATGCACGCACGCAGGCACTTGCAGCTATTTTTATTGTCGACGCAACAATATCTGGGGAACAGCCGCGCCGGATAATCCAATAAGACAATTGATTAGGCTACAATAATTCAATTCAAGCCAATAGCTGTGCACTCAGGCCCTTCTTGTCACCTTGTTGGGCCAGAAGGCCTCTTCCCTCTGAACCCCCCCCAACCCCAAACTCCCACCCTTCCTAAAGCCTTTCACTGCTTTATGGGAAAGAGAGAGCACAAGGGGAGAAAGATGGCAATTATCTAATTGGACTATTAACAAACAATTCAGCGAGTGTGTCTGCTCGGGAATAGTGGAAGACCAGGGAGGAGGAGGAGGAGGAGGGAGGAGGAGGGGGTGAGGAGGGGAGAAGAGAAGAAGTGGAGCACTAACTTCATTCAGCGAGTGTGTGGAGCAGCCTGTTGAAGAAAAAGAGTGAGGGAGAGATTGTTTAAAGAAGAAGAGCTAAGTGGAGGAGGGGAGGGATTGTTTAAAGAAAAGGTAAGAAAGGGGCTCGAAGGGAAGGGAAGGGATGGGAAAGGAGGGGGGGGTGGATCAGGAGGCTGATTCTCAAGCCCTGTTCAAGTTGAAGCTTGGGAAAAATTAGGGTTTTGGTGTGACAGGGACCAGCTGTGGGCCTTGTCCGTGTGCACCTCGACAAAAACACACAGCAGGGGGTGTCGCCACGTAGTGTTGTGACATAATGTGTGAAAATATGATACAGGACACTATAAGAACACTCTGGTGCAATAATAAACATAACTTGTAGGATTTAGCGAAATGAATCATGTGTAGTGATAAATGATGTTGTTTCTTAAAGAGACATCATTAAAAGATTCTCCTAAGTGTTCTCCAGACATTAAATGGGCCTAAAGCTTCTAAAGGTTCTACTTGGTTTAAAAAAACAATGCATAGAACCTTAAAGCTTTTTTTTTTTTTAAAGGATTCTACATTTAGCTTCCCCCTCCTCCCTTCTTTTTGGTTTTGTTTGTATTAGTTTTTAGGAATATTATTTTTAAAAGTGTTATTCTACATTGTTCTATACAGCAGTACTGTTTTGTTGGCACTCCAGTCTCATAACTAAATACCATATTACACATCATGTAATAATATAATGTATTGTTATATTACATTTTATTTTGCCACATTGCCACCCTTAATACCAGCCCTAATCCCCCCCGCCCCACACACACACACACACCACCACCACCCACCACAATCTTTTTTTTTTTTTATCACCGCAGATACATTATTATTATTATTTTTTTTTACAAAACAGACATTTTAATACTTACCTTACATAAAAAGGAAGAAGAAATAAAAACTACTCTAAACAGTGGAATTTTTTTATGTATTCGAATAATTTCCTTAACCGAATTATAAATCAAGAAAAATGAAATAATCATAATAAAAAGAATCATTTACTGCATTTATTTTTTAAATTTATATATACTTTTTTTATTTCTGTACTTTCTTTAATCAAACATTACTAATTAATGATTATGATAATAATTAAATTAAATAATAATTAATAAATAAAAAGATTTTATTTCACGTTCCTCTTTATAGTAGGACTTTGTTTGCTTGTTTGTTTGTTTTTGTACTTTCTTTAATAAAATAATAATAATAAATATTAATACGCTTTAAAAATAATACAATAACAATTTATTTTATTTATTTACCCTACTCTTAACAGTAGTTTTTTTTACTAATATATATATATATATATGTATGTATATATAAATAAAATATTATTACATCATTCTTCAACCAAGCAATAATAAAAAAAAAATATTAAAAAGGTTCTTTTTTGCAATCCTCTTAGCAGTATCTTTCCCCTGATATATTCTTCTTCCTTCTTTAACCAAATGATTTGCTACATGCACTGTCTCTGCAGAATTTTAGCTCATTTGATGTAGTTTAAAAAAGCAAAGTCACTCTAATGCATGCAAATCTATGCTATTAATCGATAACATTGTCTGCTCAGGTATCATACTATTCATTTTAATACTCACCTCTAGCAAACTTCACCGCTAACACAGAGAAAAGGAAACATGCTGAGGAACCTTGGGGAAGTAGAACTTTGGTGAGGAGGAATGATCTCAGATGGCCTGAGATCTGACACTTTACAGATGGACAGTGGCTCAATAATCCTTCTCAATGTATATACATTCATATGGAATGACATGACATACTGATCTGACTTGAATATGGCGCTAGAGTACTTCGGTTTTGGCTGTGGGCCAGTTTTTGTGTGCTGGCTTTTTGTAGAAAAAAGGGGGGGGGGGGTTGGGGGGGGGAGACACCCCCCCAAAAAAAACCCTTTTTTTGAAAAAAGCCAGAAAATAATGGTGTTTTCCAAACAAAGAGTATCTGAATAGCCTACTCATTCTCATTCAACTAACCAGAAAAAAAAAAACAACAACAACAAAAACAATCTTTGGTAATTTAATCGTAACATTACTTGTAACACTGTATCCAATAAATAAATAAATAAATAAATTGGACCAGTAGTTTCACAGTAGTCGTATTAGATTAGACCTAAGGCTTTCAAGAGCTGAGGACATCCGGGCTTTTCATGTTGTAGCTGACTGGCGACGACAGCAATTCCTCCATCTTTGAAATTGTGCTTTATTTTTTGTTGCTTTGTTTTAGCATTTTAATGAACGCAGCGAGGAAACAGCAGCTCTTTGTAAATGCAGTCAAAAGTTTCCTGAAGGTATTAAAGCAAATGATCATTGGGAATTTTACAGGCAGAAGTGAGTTAGCTAGCTAGAAAGAGGATGCCATTTGTATTGAGTTGCTTGCTCATTGTTAACAGTTAAAAGTTCCCTGAAACATTTAACTATCCAATCTACTTTTATATATCATCAAAGTTCTGTACAGTGTGAGTTTTACAGGCAGAAAGTGAGTTAGCCAGAAATAGGACGGTAATTGTTTATGAGTTTTTTGCTAGCTGTTTAGTTAGCCAGCTGTAAAGAGTAAGAGGCAGACATTTAAATGTTATACCTCACCTTTCATACAACCTCAAAACTCCTGACAATTTATAATCTGATAACGTGATAATATAAAGTACATCATGCCAAGCCAACGCTATGAATATGGCTTTCTTTTATTTATTTATTTTTAACAAGAATCACCAAAATGCATCCGGAGCTGCTTTGACATTGCTGGATTTTGACAGGAATGATTGTTTAATCTAAACTGAAGTTGACCTAAATTGAAACATCGATGAGACTGGAAGTCTAGGACATCAGTGTCCTATTTTGCATGCATGCATGCAAAAATAAATAAATAAATAAATAAATAATGGAACGCTTAGAAAAAGGACAGGTTCCTGTTTTATTAGTGGGACAAATAACTTTTATTTTGGAGGACCAGATTTGTCAGTGAGCTGCTGTGTACGGATTCCTGCTCGCGGAGACACAATTTTAAGAATGGGAAGAATCCCACTTATGAGCATTGTTTATGATTTTTAACCGTTATCAAAGTTGTTACGCCTAAAAAGAATTTTTACTAATTTATAATATTTTTTTTTAATTTACAAAATTTTTTAATTAAAAAAATAACAAAAAAACCCCCAGGGTTGGGGTTTCGATTCCTGCCTCCTCCCTGTGTGCGTGGAGTTTGCATGTTCTCCCTATACTTTGGGGGTTTCCCCTGGGTACTCAAGTTTCCTCCCCCAGTCCAAACACATGCGTTGTAGACTGATTAGCATCTCTAAATTGTCCATAGTGTGTGAAAATGTGTGTGAATCTGTCTGAGACTGTGCCCTGCGATGGCTTTACACCCTGTCCAGGGTGTCCCCTGTTTTAGTCTACTGGGATAGGCTCCAGGCTCCATACGAACCTGCGACCATGGATGGATGGATGGACAATTCATGGTGTCCCTGCTGGTAAAAGGTTTGAGAAACACCTGATCAACATGACCCATCAATTGTTAACAATTTACTAACAATATTTTACCTCACATATTGAGTAACTATAGCTCAGTATTAAATAGTTACCAATTGATGCTGTGCTGTATTCCAGTTTTCCTTTTTCACACTTGTATCTGTATTTGTTTGTCTGCGGTTTTAGCCTGAGGGTTTACATCATAATGTGGTGTAAAAAGTCTGCACAGGTGAAATGCCTGTCATCTCTGTCTCACAGCTTTAGCCACGGCTCGCAGCCTTATTGGACGACCTGATAGCTCGCAGCATCACAGAGGGGCGACGCTCCGTCGGGAGAAAGCATTTAACGCAGCCATTTCAGGAAAGTGACAGACTGCAGCACCACCAAGAGCGAAAGCGAGAACAAGGAGATGTGGAGAGATGGACAGGAGCGAGGGAGATAAAAAGATAAACACACCTGTAGAGGAGAATAAACCTCCATTCTAACGCGTCTGGCAGCACAGAAACACACGTATGACCAACAAGCGATGGCTTCAAGGGAAAGCGGTGCAGTACGAAGATGATGCTAGAGTGAGGATCTCTCTAGACAGAATCGCTGTTAGATAACATGATCTGATCATGATGAGGATTTCCATGTCAAGGAACAGGACTGCTTCATCTCACTGAGTAACATATTGGTTTAAAAACACATTGGTACTATTCAGATATAACATGAATAAAATGTCCTGTACATTCCTTTATATGTGAACTGTATATCCATAATACCTGTAGGTTTATATATTGAATTGAGTGCAAAAGTTTTCACACCCCAGGACAAAGGATAAAAATACACATCCCTTTTATCGTAAATAAATAAAACATGTTTATTACAAGTAAATAAAATGGCCCGATTGGCTTATATTCATGTTGAAATAGTGTAAATTATGTCTGAATGTCATAGAAATATTTTAAAATAACTCGTCCACCCTTTTCCTTAATAAACTGCCGTTCATTCGATCCTGTACAATGTATTATTCTTCCAGGTAGGGTCAGGGGAAAAAAAAAAATCCCATTTAAAAAACCCACTGCCCTTGTTGATTTTACTTGTTGTCTGGTTGTAAGATAAGCCCACTTTCATGTTTAACTTCTCAAAATTCTTTTGATCTGTAAACGAATTTTAAAAATGGAAAAATAAATATAGGAGATTGAAGAGTTGCACTTTCATAGGGGTAGGTCTATAAATGATATTAATAGATCAAATGGACCTCTTTATTAATATACTACTGGGTGTCCAAACAGTCAGGAACGAATGAGATTAGCATAGGAAGTCATTGAGAGACTGTCATTCGACAAAAAAATGAAAAATAAAATAAAATAAAATCAATCAATCAATCAAAAGTGAGTGATTTAGTAATGTAGTATGTTTTTTCATTCATGATTGCAGAAATTGAGGAATAACATACCACAGATTCAAATTAAAATATACATATGTAAATATTGTGTCATTTAGGGGCCATTTTTGTAGCACTGGATCACAAACCTGATGTCCAGCCAGAACCTAACTTAAACCTGTCACACACACACACACACACACACACACACACACACACACACACACACACACACACACACACACACACAAATGCACAAACATGCACAATTAAATAAATGTGTTTCTGTATACTCAGTACTTCCATTACCCATAAAGAAACATGTCTCAGCTTGGCTACTTAATGAAAGGGGAGACAGACAGACGGAGAGTAAGAGAGAATGAGAGAATAAGTGAGCGAGCGAGAAAAGAGAGAGTGACAGTAAGACACAGAGAAGGAGGGGGTGTAAGATAGATAGATAAAGAGAAAGAGGGAGAGCGGGAGGGAGGGATGGAGAGCTCCATCTTGTTCTAATAGCTCATTATTGCTGATTAGGAGGGTCTTTTCTAGACGGCTGCTACCTTTTTTTGCTGCTAATGTTTTTGGCACCTCTTTACCGTCTCACTCGCATTAATGGCACAGAGCTTAAAGCATGCTGGCACAACATTACAACACGGCAAATAGACACAACAAATATGGCCTCAGGATGGACCTTAAGAAACAAGCTCTGTCCTTATGTGTGTGTGTGTGTGTGTGTGTGTGTGTGTGTGTGTCCTGTGAAAATAAACCTCACGGTACACCCACAATGAGATTACTCATCATCAGTCAATCTGTAGTAGATCAAGAATAGGTTTATTTAGATTAATCAAGTCATAATTCCATAATCCTTAATTCCATAATGCTAGAGTAGTCAGAGATAAATGCAAATTCACAGAGAGAAAGAGAGAGAGAGAGAGAGAGAGAGAGAGAGAGAGAGAGAGAGAGGGAGGGAGAGAGAGAGAGAGAGAGAGAGAGGAAAATGGAAAAATATAATTACACATTTTAAAAACATGATATCCAGGTGATGGCACACAGCAACCCTGCAGAAATACAGAAATGTTATACATCAAGGTCCATTACTAATATTCTGGTGCTATATACCGTATCAGTTGATATTTGATGGAAATACTACAGGACGTCATGTATATTTGAGGATCCAAGTAATAACTCACAGTATTTTTTATCTTGGTGGTACAAAAAATTATTTAGAGGTTAAGAATCAGAGACAAAATAAAGCAAAGAGACAAAGTAGATGAGAGAAAATGTGTGTGTGTGTGTGTGTGTGTGTGGTGTGCGTGTGTGTGTGTGTGTGTGTGTGTGTGTGTGTTTTAGTAGTTGTACCTACCACAATCACTACAGCTCAGAGCAGGAGTAATCCACCCTAATGCTTCATCACATAATGCAGTTAGCATGAGGTTACTGTATTTCCCTCTCTCTCTCTCTCTCTCTTGCTCTCTCTCTTTCTTTATTTCTATCTATCTATCTATCTATCTATCTATCTATCTATCTATCTATCTATCTATCTATCTATCTATCTATCTATCTATCTATCTATCTATCTATCTATCTATCTATCTATCTATCTATCTATCTAGGGGGGACACGGTTACATTTAATTTTCCACTGCAAGGATGATCAGCTGTCCTTCCTGTCTCCCTGTAGACAGGCATAGCAGTTAATTACTCTGGACACATCTGCAGTCCTCATGCCTCCCTGTAGCAGGCCTATGGCATGTTCACGCAGGTGAGCAGGAACCCTAGACATCTTTCTTCTGGTGTTTTTCAGAGTCAGTAGAAAGGTCTCTTTAGTGTCTAAAGGTATAAGGTCTCTTTATACATTGTATTGCACTGCATGAAACTGTAGTATTCCAGTATACCGTATTATACCACAGCATTGTTATATTCTCCATTCTGACGGGCCAGAAAATGGTGATTCATCTTCTATAACAGCAGCTCTAACTGACGTTCCAGCTGTAATTCAAATCATGGGTTTAAATAAATGCACTAATTTTTAATACAGTATCATTTCTATAGTAATAACTACAAGTTTTCTATGAGAAGAGATCTATTTAACATTTTTGGAAGGAGACTCCAGTGTCAGCAATTTGTACAATAAAGTTAGTGGGGTTTTGAAGTTTGAAGTTGTATAAGAGGAATAAAATACGTTGCAATGTGCTATTACTGGAAAATAATCAATTTCAGGATGGTAAAAGTAACTCCACTTTGTGTCAGTTTGGATCACACAACCCCATAGTTTTTTTTCCAATAACAGCACACTGTTTTTCCTTTTACTACTATACAATAATATACCTCACTCCCAAGTGCTGTATATACTTTTATTCTATACTACGATATACTATACTATAATATACATCACTCCCAACTGCTGCATATACTTGTACACTATACTACGATATACTATACTATACTATAATATACATCACTCTCAAGTGCTGTATATACTTTTATTCTATACTAAGATATACTATACTATACTATAATATACATCACTCCCAAGTGCTGTATATACTTTAATTCTATACTACGATATACTATACTATACTATAATATACATCACTCCCAAGTGCTGTATATACTTTAATTCTACACTACGATATACTATACTATAATATACATCACTCCCAAGTGCTCTATATACTTTTATTCTATACTACGATATACTATACTATACTATAATATACATCACTCCCAAGTGCTGTATATACTTTAATTCTATACTACGATATACTATACTATACTATAATATACATCACTCCCAAGTGCTCTATATACTTGTATACTATACTACGATATACTATACTATACTATAATATACATCACTCCCAAGTGCTGTATATACTTTAATTCTATACTACGATATACTATACTATACTATACATCACTCCCAAGTGCTCTATATACTTTTATTCTATACTACGATATACTATACTATACTATAATATACATCACTCCCAAGTGCTGTATATACTTTAATTCTACACTACGATATACTATACTATAATATACATCACTCCCAAGTGCTCTATATACTTTTATTCTATACTACGATATACTATACTATACTATAATATACATCACTCCCAAGTGCTGTATATACTTTAATTCTATACTACGATATACTATACTATACTATAATATACATCACTCCCAAGTGCTCTATATACTTTTATTCTATACTACGATATACTATACTATACTATACTATACTATAATATACATCACTCCCAAGTGCTGTATATACTTTAATTCTATACTACGATATACTATACTATACTATAATATACATCACTCCCAAGTGCTGTATATACTTTAATTCTATACTACGATATACTATACTATACTATAATATACATCACTCCCAAGTGCTGTATATACTTTAATTCTATACTACGATATACTATACTATACTATAATATACATCACTCCCAAGTGCTCTATATACTTTTATTCTATACTACGATATACTATACTATACTATAATATACATCACTCCCAAGTGCTGTATATACTTTAATTCTATACTACGATATACTATACTATACTATACATCACTCCCAAGTGCTCTATTTACTTTTATTCTATACTACGATATACTATACTATAATATACATCACTCCCAAGTGCTCTATATACTTGTATACTATACTACGATATACTATACTATACTATAATATACATCACTCCCAAGTGCTGTATATACTTTAATTCTATACTACGAATATACTATACTATACTATACTATACTATACTATACATTCCCAAGTGCTGTATGTACTTTTATACTATATTACGATATACTATACTATACTATACTATAATATACATCACTCCCAAGTGCTGTATATACTTTAATTCTATACTATAATATACTATACTATACTATACTATACTATACATTCCCAAGTGCTGTATGTACTTTTATACTATATTACGATATACTATACTATACTATAATATAATATACATCACTCCCAAGTGCCTCCAAGTGTTTTCTTCTTTATTTAAGGATTACACTTACACTGGGGTATTCTGCATTGTAATATGATGGATCCACACATGAGCTCAGTTAACAGTAACTAAATTCAGCTACAGATACCTGAAGTTTACAGTTCATTCTCCTCTGCCTGCCACCTGTACTGTTTGGAGCCCTTATTTTCTGCTATTAGGTGTGAAACCCCTCATTCTTGTTTTCTTACATTATATTATCTCTAGAAGCATGATGCGATAGTATAAATATTTCAATATGTTTCCAAATGCTCTGCATCCTGGATGGGGCGGCACGGTGGCACGGCGGCTACTTCGCATGTTCTCTCTGTGTCCATGTGGGACAGACAAACAAAGAGACAGACAGAAACACAAAGAGACAAAGAGACAGACAGAGAGAAAAAGAGACAGACAGATAAAGAGACAGATAGACAGACAGACAAGATACAGAGACAGACATGCAGACAGACAACGAGACAGGGAGGAGACAGAGAGACAGGTAAAATCCACAGACAAACAAAGAGACAGACTAAAATAAGGAAAGACAGACCGATAGCGAAAAAGAGAGAAAAACAAAGACATATTCAGACAGACAGAAACAAAAAGAGACAAATAGACAGACAGAGAGAAAAAAGAGACAGACAGATAAATAGACAGACAGACAAAGAGATGGACAGACAGAAATTCAGGCAATCAATTTCACTCAGTACCCAAAACACACTATACATAAAATCACAAAATACATACACTAATTGCACCTACTACACAGATAACATCAACTTGAAACATTCACATTCAGTGTGTGTGCAAAACTAAACTGAATCTGACTCTGTCCTGTTGTTTGTTCTGCCATGAACAATCAGTGTGTATGATCACCAAGCTGCATAGACCTGGAGCACAAGTGTTGAAGACAGGAAATGGACATGAGAAACCAAAAACACACTCAAGAGCTGGTCCAATTACAGGTGGTGTAAAGGACAGCAAATGATGCTGAGGTGTATTTGTAATCTTTGTTGATCTGGTGCAGACTGTCATCCATTTCATTCCAAATGTACTTTTTTTTTCTTCTTCCCCTGAGGATATGGCTGCTTTTCTCAAATCAATTTTTTAGAAACGAATCCCTTCATTTGAGCTATGTTTCTCAAATGAAGAAACGTAAAGACATGGTTTGCCTCGCCAGGAAAAACACTCAAGCCTGCATCCACCCAATTCCTGCACCTGAGCTGAATGGCCTATCAAAACAAGAGTGTTAGTCACACACCCAACAATGAATACCAAAATACCAGATTGCCATCTCGCCACGTTGAACATAATGAAATGTTTGCCCTGGTTTTATCATCATGATACTGTGCAGCTTCGTTTACTGCTCTCTGACAATCTCTGACAGATTGTTTGTGAGTAATAAAAGGATCTCTGGCCATTTTCAGACGGAAATTATTTTCTTTTTGAATAGAGGGCATGCCGTCTGTGTTCCATCTTGCGCTGACCTTCACACACACACACAAACACACACACACACACCCACACACACACATATAGACCCTGTTGGTAGCCCTTCATTTTCTTGCTGCACACACTCATTGGAAAATCAATACAGACACATCATCTCGCCTCTCCATGGCTCGACACCTTCTGCTACTCACAACGGAGGACCAAATACCTGCAGGAGGAGTGTCAGTGCTCCCCAAATGTGGTACTGTGACCTTCATGCATGTGTGTATGGCCTTTGAGATTTTGCTTCAGGAATGTCATTGCCAGATTGACCTTAAATGCATCTTTTTTTTTATTGAGGAGCATCTTGAGCACTTAGATGGATGAAGTCAAGGTCACAGCCGTACACACTATAATTCAGAATGGAGCGGAAAACAGCACTGGTATATTAAAGAAAGCACATTTTGTGCACTTTTCAGTCAGACCATAAGAATTACATCTACTTGTACAGCATTTAGCCTATGTAGATTTGTAGACTCCATCAAAAACCTCATCATACTAGTACAAATATGCTAAATTTATATATATATATATATATATATATATATATATATATATATATATATATATATATATATATATATATATATATATAATATGAACCTGCCTGTATTTGTAAGTTACATTTTTATGTACTATCAATAAGCAAACAAACAAACAAACAAATGTAAAAGCTGGGTGAGTTCTATGATATTCGTTTGAAGTGAAGGAACCGTTTCAGTTAACAGTGTCTTTTCTACAATTCTACATTTAATTCTACAGTAGCTTGCTGGCCTTGGATCATGTGTAGTGAGCCAGTAGTTCATGTTAAATCTGAGGGACTTTTAAATGGGGAGGGGGGAGGGGGGAGGGGGTGACAACTCTCCAGCTTATGTACCAGCACCATCACATGGTCAAATTCTGACATGACACCTTGCTTTGGATTTTTTGGTTTGAGCTTTAACTAAGCCTGACTAGTAGTTTAGACTTTATGAATAATTGATTCATTTATTTCAAATGAATCAAAATAATCCGGTGCCTATATTTTTTTTACTTTTCCCCTCCCAAGCGGAGGGGAGTAAGGGGAGAACATGCAGAGTCCATGCACACAGGGCAGAGACGGGATTTGAACCTGTTCCCTGGATTGTGAGACAAATCTGCTATTGGCTGGTTAGAAAACTACATTCATGTAGTTTTCTTATCAGCCAATCACTTTGGGCAAAATCTAGAGACTAGTTGTGTGTGAAAATCCCAGAAGATCAGCTGTATCTGAAATACTCAAGCCAGTCAATATAGTACCAACAACCATGGTGTGGTTAAAGTCACTGAGTGTATGTGAGTGGTGAGTGCATATGCTAACATTTTAATTATATATGGATATATTTTTAAAAGATGTAATACGTATTATTATCATCCATGCTATAAAAATGCCATGGAATTAATATAGTACTTATAATAATAATAATAATAATAATAATAATAATAATAATAATAATAATAACAATAATAATAATAATAATAACAATAATAATAATAATAATAATAATAATAATAATAATAACAACAACAATAATAATAATAATAATAATAATAATAATAATAATAATAATAATAATAATAATAATAATAAGAAGAAGAAGAAGAAGAAGAAGAAGAAGAAGAGGAAACATAATAAATACAGTGCATTACAGAGAAACTGTAGTAAAGAGTGGGTGTGGTCAGATCATGTATCTGTGAAAAATGTGCTAAAAACCAGGCGCAAAAGTGCAAAACGCAAAGAGTTCAGCAGATAAAACAAGTTGAACTTCTTATTCCACTACTAACAAGTCTAGTCCTTTTCCACATTTTAACTTGCTGTGATCTTGACCCTGTTTGGATCAAACACCAAAATCTGATCAGTTTATCTGCTGCTTACAATGAGAATTCCATATACATGCCTACGGACATTCAACCAATATAATACTAGAGCATTGGAGAGTTGATATATTGTCAGCAATATATACAGTTACATTTTTCTGGAGTATTAAAGAGGAAAAGAAAAGAAAAGGAAACAAAAAGCAAAAAAATATAATTTTTTTAAAAAATTGTTCATTGCACATCAACAAACCAAAAAACAATGTGATAACAGATTTATGCAAAAATAAATAAATAAATAAACGAAGAAGGAAATGATCAATGGGAATATACTTAAAATATATTTTTCTCATATGAATTCATAAGGGTGCCAATAATTGTTGCACACCTATATTTAACAATAAAAAAAATCTGTATTGTGTACTTGTCACAAATTCCACGTAAAGAAGGTTAGGACGGATGCAAATGCAGATAAGAGTTATGTGATTAGAATTCAGGTAAGAGTTGCTGAAGGTGAAAGTGTGTGTATGAGAAGTGTAGTCCATGGCATCCATGTTTGTAGGCTGCAGTGCAGGATGGGGAATGTAGTCACTGGTTTGCTGTGATATGAAAGAACCAATACCCCCAAGGACGCCAAAATATATTCCCTTCCCCAGATGTCCTGGCTTTCTGGGCAAAATGTCTTCACAGCCGCTCGGGTTCAAATGCAGGCATTGTCCGACCAGTAGCAGGTTCCTCATTTCAGCAGAGTCAGGCGTGAGTGGTACTTGGTTGGTATATATATATATATATATATATATATGCTATTCATCTGAGTGAAGGAGATGTTTCAATTTCTAAAACTTTCTTGTATCCAGCATGTCTTAACAATTCTACACAAAATTCTACATTAACTTATTCTGCATTATAGGATACGATGTGATACCATACCACACTACATATAATAAAGTTACATTTCTGAATATGAATACACAGGGAGGGAATATAACAAATAAAATGATTTTATTTAATTTTTTATTAAAACGACGACAGAATAAATTCTACAAGGACCAGAGAAAATAAAATGTGGTTCTGCCATTATACAATGTTCCATTCAGATCTACCTAAATATGAGGAAAATGACCAGGAGCTGTTATTATTATGCATTTTTGGGGCGTGGCTTATGAACAATATAAAAAGCAGTTATCTCCTAAGCAGTCGTTCTCTGACTCGAAGTTACACTTTTCTTTTCAGTCGAAGGATATTATTGCACAACAGTTACAAATGAAGGTACAGTTTCTCTCATTTTCATTTAACCTTAGTAACTAAAGGTAATGTTGCAGTTCTGGATAAAATACTGATTCTGTAAATAGATAACTTTAGATAGAGAATCAAATACACATGCATGTGTAGATTTTGAAGGTACAGGTGAGTAAGGAGGAACCAGAAAACAAATGCAAACGTTTGGTTTAAATGGACTGAATTTTGACATTTGTTGAATTTGTGAAACAAAAGGTTATGAAACAGAATATAAAGAACATTTTAGAAATGTAATCTGCTACTCCAAGAGCTTGAGGAAAAAGTGAAGGTTGCCATTTCCTCCATTTTTAAATTCCAGGTGTGTTTAAAGGAAAGACACTCACCTATTGGGTAAGATTGCTCCAACGTATAATGCATTGACTATATTCTTAAAAAAATAAAAATAAAAGTACAAACAAGATCTCCTTATTTAAACCGGGTGGCGGTTAACTTGTTTGACAACTCAGAGTTAAATGCGGGTGCACTGCCGTTAGGAAGGCTGTTAGGAAGGCGTTAGGAAGCTCTGCCATTGATAAATGTCATCACACATGGCAATCTGTACGGCTGAATGTTTTTTATTTTTATTTTTTTATTTCCAGCGCAAGATTTTGAGAAGACAGGTGGTACAAGTTGAACTGCATAGTGAATATGTGTTTAGATGAGGAAGATTAGCTAATGGAAAAGACTGGTTTGACAGGACTGTGATCAAGGGTGGGTTATACTTATTGTATATGGAATTGTACTTCTTTTCTAAACTTAAGTATTATTTTGGAGGTTTTTTTTTTTTTTTAAAAGTGCTATAACACTTGAATGTTATTGAAATTGAATATGTGTACTCTCAATTATATTTCCAAGGGAGGGGGGAAGGGGGTGATTTTTTCTTTATTTAGACCTTCAAAAGTACTTGTTATAAATCATCAAGGTCTCTTTTTCTCTCATCCAACTAATGACTACAATATATATATCAGCAAAATGGGCTCTTGCGCTTTTCTGAACGAAACAGATATTAAATCAATTATTATCAATTAGAACTCATTATAAATCAATTAGTGTTGATTGCAATTAATTATAAATCAATTATTGTTTAAAAAAAAAAAAAAGGACAGAAAACTGGTGTGCAAATAATTCAGATTTTAAGCCGAAGTGTAAAAAGGCTAGCAAGGTGATTTGCCAATAACTCTGATTCTTAAAATAGTCAGCTCTCTGACTAACGTTCAGCAAGCACTTTATCCTGGTCAGGGTCGTGGTGGATCTGGAGTCTATCCCAGGAACACTGGAGCAGAAATACACCCTGGATGAGACACCAATCCATTGCAGCTGAGAGACCAACTAGAAGTTGAAATGGGTTTCACGTTGTTTTGCATATCAAATTGTAATATTTCCAAGTTAGTGAGTCTTATGAAATTTGTTAGTGGGGTGGCTGTGGCGCAGTTGGTAGAGCGGGTTGCCCACTAATTGTAGGGTTGGCGGTTCGGTTCCCGGCCCGGGTGACTCCACATGCCGAAGTGTCCTTGGGCAAGACACTGAACCCCAAGTTGCTCCCGATGGCAAGCTAGCACCTTGCATGGCAGCTCTGCTACCATTGGTGTGTGAGTGTGTGTATGTGAATGGGTGAATGAGACACAGTGTAAAGCGATTTGGATAAAAGCGCTGTATAAGTGCACATTTACATCAAATAATGTTGCCTCATCAACTTATGATTCCAGTGAATACCCAGTTCCTGTACATTTACATTTATTCACTTAGCAGACGCTTTTATCCAAAGTGACTTATGAATGAGAAAAATACAAGCAAAGCGATATATCAAGCAGAGAACGATACAAGTAGTGCTACCATACAAGATCCGTTAATTGAGTTCCAGAAGAAGCAAAGTGCACAGAGTAGAGGTATAAGTGCAAATTTTATTTATTTATTTTTTATGAGCTGGTTAGGTGTTCACGGAAGAGGTGGAAGAGGTCTTTAGCTTTTTTTTGAAGATGGTGAGAGATTCTGCGGTCCAGATTGAACCTGTATCTATATTGAATCTGTAATGTCCTGATGAAGAAAGTGAGCATTTCGGTATGATTAAGAGAGAGAGGAGTGGTTTGTATGTATTGTAACCTTATTTTGACAGGTTAAAGGTCAAAGGTCATCATCAATCATATTTATGTCGGTCATCACCAACTGTCATTATCTTAACAGGTGTAGGTTAAAGGTCATCACCAACTGGCATCATATTAACAGGTGTAGGTCATCACCAACTATCATTATCTTAACACGTGTAGGTTAAAGGTCATCACCAATCATATTTATGTTGGTCATCACCATCTGTCATTTTCTTAACAGGTGTAGGTTAAAGGTCATCACCATCTTTCATTTTCTTAACAGGTGTAGGTTAAAGGTCATCACCAACTGTCATTATCTTAACAGGTGTAGGTCATCACCAATCGTCATTATCTTAACAGATGTAGATTAAAGGTCATCACCGACCGTCATTTTCTTAACAGGTGTAGGTTAAAGGCCATACATTTTTGAGAAAATGGCATGACTTTGAATAAAAATTTACTGAAATAAATACCCTAATACATATACACCATCGATATGGCCAAAGAAATGTAAAACGTTTTTTTTATTCCGTCTTAATAGGGTCCCTTTAGGAGGTAAACGGTTTTAAAGACGGTGTTTTATAAGAATCATGCATATTACATGCCTTCTAAACATAACCCTTTAGGATTTAATATGCTTAAAGTGTTGTTTAAAAGAATGGAGTGTTTTGTTTAAACTAGAAGACAAGTTTTTCGGGAGATGTCTTATAGGCGTGGATACACAGAACTGGTGCTGTATAGAGAATGTCATGACTATACACAACGCCTTCTATGTGTGTTTCCCCAGCTGACATTTCTGTAGATAGTGTACATTTCTGAGATCTGGTGACAGTGTCTGAATTGTGTGCATGTGCGTGTGTGTGTGTGTGTGCGTGAGTGGGTGTGCATGCGTGTGAGAGAGAGCAAGACAGAGAGGTGTTTTCTGGGGTTTTTGCTGACCAGAATGCTTACAAATGTGTTTATGTTAACGAATTAATGGGTGTTGTGTGTCTCAGTGTTTACATAATGGTTAAGATGTTGTGGTTAAAACACAGAAGAAACTCTGCAAGTATCTGTTACAACGGCTGCTCCGAGAAACCCTAATACCCCTAGAAGAATGCTGTGTATTTCACCAACAAGAGGACCTGCTGAAATGAGAGAGGACCTGACTTCTGTTCCAAGAAAAGGAAAGTTCCTTGTTCCTTGTTCCAAGAGCAGGGCATCAACAACTCCAAAGATCGTCTCTTAAGTCCGAGGGTTCTTTAGGGGGTAGAAAAATATTTAAACATGATGTTTTAAAAGAAACGGGTGTTCCGACCATAACGGTAAAAAAGAAAAATGCTTGTTCTCCAATGTGAAATAAATCGGTGGAGACACACTGAGTACAGTTCTGTTCCACAGTCTATAAGGATCACCACCCTTAGTGTAGTGTGAAAAATATACACACTCTCCGTCAGTTTATTGCGTGAGGTTTCTTCCTAATTTGTTTTGTAACACACACTTCAGACACTTTCACCAGAGCTCATAAATGCACACGTCTTGACTGTCAGTCAGTGGGGACATGGAATGTCAACGCATAGACAAAAGCTTACGTATTTAGCAGCAGTTCTGTGTACGTTTCCTCGTTGGCGAAACATTTTCCAAAAAACTTGTTCATAGTTTAAACAAAATGCCCGATTCGTTTAAAACACCATTGAAAAAAAGTTGTTTTTCCACCCTTACAGTACCGTGTTTAGAAGGTAGGCTATGTGATAAATATTTGTAATTTTCTTCAGACATATTGTCACGTCAGTCTCCACAATGAATAACACTGATGGGTTAGGTCTTTATTTCAGTAAGAGAGACATCAAAGTGTTTTTCTCCACAATTGGTGGCTTGACGGTTAAAGCTCTGGGTTACTGATCAGAAGGTCTGGGGTTCAAGCCCAACAGTAGCCCTTAACCCTCTCTGCTCCAGGTGACTGTATCATGGCTGACCCTGTGCCCTGACCCCAGCTTTCTGACAGGATTGGGTTTGTAAGAATACAATTTCACTCTGCTCTACTGTATGTGTCCAATAAAGACTTGCTACACATGTATAAAATGTCCTCAATTCTAAGACATCTAACACATTCAGTCAAGAGGTCTTGTATTTTCTGATAGATTAGTTCCACAAACATAATTACCACAAAAGTCAGTAACAAAGATTCACTTAAACCTCAAATGTACACATTGGCAAGGGTCGTGAAACACTGAAACACACGACTTGTCCTTTAAGGCATTAACATAAACACGTTGTAAGCATTCTGCTCAGCAAAACCCCCAGAAAACACGTCTTTCTCACACACACCAGACACTGTCTTTTTTCTTACAACCTATAAGACCTTGAGTATGTCAGAGATAATATGATATTTTAGTACTAGACTTCAAGCAATACGAGTGAAGACGAAAATATTTCTTGAGAAATAAGGTCAGAGCATCATGCATCATACAACTACAGTACACCCAGAGAAGGTATACAAACTACTGCAAAAAACGATCATGAAACAGTGTTTTATTAAGCACGATTATGTCCGTGAGCAGACGTGCGTGTTCAGTTATGGTAAAGTTAATTCTGCAGTATTCAAACACTTTCAGTCTATCACAAACATCTCAGTTCTTCTTGTTACCTGTGTGTTACAGAAGGAACTCGCACCACGCTGGGACCTCTCTGTCACAGTGCTACGAGGAAAGATCGAGCGTTCATACGACTACTGTACGTCGCTCGTTCAACAAACACACACACACACACACACACTCACATACACACACACATACACATCACAATCTCAGGACCTCTTCCCTACAATTGAGCAACCCAGAAACTCTCTCTCGCTCACTCTCTCTCTCTCTCTCTCTCTCTCTCTCACACACACACCAACTACACATAATTTATCACCAGCCTCTTTTCTAAACTAAACTAAGTACACATGATCAGATAATCAGATGTTGGCCTAATTAACATTCTAAAATTATTTTCCTATCACAATAACAACAATAACAACGTTTAGAAAATCTTTAGTATTTTCCCATTTCATAACCAATCATTTCTAAATTTCTGTATGTATACATTAAGAAAAAAAAACATTTAATAATTTATTTCTTCAGTTGCAACAGAACACAAGATTTTAACTAACACACTAATTAACTAACTAACTAACTAAACACGTCAGAATTCATCTCTAAAATGATATGTACTGTAACATTGTACAGTAATTGAAAATCTCTGTATACTACACAGCACAGTTAAGCAATGCCTTATGCTTCCTATGCTATTTTAATGCTTTTTAAGATATTTAATAAAAAAAACACCATTTAAAGCACATAAAATTATTTTAATGTTCATGTTATGTGCAAGTGTGTAGAAAGACTCATATATGAACGCCCATACACAACATTCTGCAGCCTTCATGTTTCCAGACGAGGAAACATTCAACGTGCTGAATGGTATGAATACAGGACATACATGATAACCATCTAGGCACGTGTCCATATGATAGTTAAATGGTAAACCTACCTGAAGACAGACATGTGCCACACTGCCACTTTATCATAAAAAGTAATTTTAATCACAAGAATACTATTTAATTTGGTGACATTTTATTGTCCTTAAATAATGCACCAGAAACGTGCAGCACTTCTTAAATCCCCCTTGGCCTTTAAAAGAGTTCTTCAATTGTCCCTCTGGTGATGTCTCTTAAAGATTCTGTGTGTTGTAGAACCCTAAAACAATGGGTTTCTATATCAATACTGTTCTCTGTATAAAAAAACTCATATGATCTGCTAATATACAGTAATATACAGTAGTTGAGGCCAAGAGTTTACATGCACTAGACTAAAGACATTCATTCATTCATTTCACAGCTCCACACTTTTCATGCTGCCATACAATAATTTTCCCCCAACATATTTATGGAGGTATGTATATATGGAGGCTTTTAATCCAAAGACCTTCTCAAATGTGAAGCATGTAGGTGGTAGCATCATGTTGTGAGGATGTTTTGCTGGAAAAGGGATTGGTGCACATGAGGAATGAGGATAATCTGGCAACATCAGCCAGAAAGTTACAACTTGGACACAGCTGGGTCTTCTAGCAGGACAATGATCCTTAGCATACCTCCAAAGTTGTAATGAAATAAATAAATAAATAAATAAATAAATAAATAAAGCTCTGACCTGAATCGTATAGAACATTTATGAACTGAACTGAAAGAGCTTGTCTGAGCAGGTATGCCCACAAACCTGTCTGTGTCACGCCTGTGAGGAAGAATGAACAAACGTTAGAAGCTCGTTGGAAGCTACACAATGTAAACAAAAGTCCTAACTGACTTAATACAGGGAGTGTATGGTAACATGAAATGTGAGTCTAGGTTTATGTAAACTCTTGTCCTTAACTGTAATACTGAGGCTCAGAATGTTACATGATTGACCTGTAATATAATAATTAAACTGCATTTTACCCACTCTGTGTTACTCACCATCATATTTATTCCTACAGTTTCACTGCCTGACCTCTATGTGACCCTGCGCCTGCCCACAGCCTCGGCTTGTACTCTGAGAACCAGGACAATCAATAACTCTGGGACACCCGAGTGGAACGAGACCTTCCACTTCCGCGCCTTTAGCCAGGCGAAGGTGAGTCAGCAGACCCTGTGAGTTTTCTCATAATTCTACTCCTGATAATTTTCCATCTCGTCCATAGCCTGATCTAATAAACCTTATACCAGGGGTGCCTACACTTTTTTGACTTGCAAGCTACTTTTAACATGACCAGTCAAAGAGATCTACCTACACAAAAAATGCGAAACATATATTTATTTACATATATACTGCGTATACTTCATATATATATATATATATATATATATATATATATATATATATATATATATATATATATATACACACACACACACACACACAATATATGTTCATATACCTTGCATAACTGCATGAGCCCTTATGGCACACTACAATTCAGTACATTTTTGGTCAGTACCTTACTCTGATGACATGCACTGAATAGAATCAGCCAGGGTTACACAGTCCGGACAGTAGCTGCTGGTAGCCAGCCTCAAGCAGGCCTCCAAATGATGATCAATCATTGTGAAATGATATTTGGACTTAATAATCTTCATGTGGGAAAAAACTGACTCACATAAATAAGTAAAGCCAAATAATGCAGTCGAGGAGGTTGTACATTTCCTCACGTTTGGGTACTTTCCCCCTGTGAGTAAGTTCCAAAACTGTCCATGAGCCCTGGACTTCAGCTGAAGGTCAGTCTGTAGTTTCCAAATCTCATCCTTCACTTCAGACGAGTTCAGGTGAAGCAGCGTTGCAATTTTCGATGCGAGTGAAACAACCACAACATTGACCCTAAATGTGTAGCACATGAATGTAGTCTTGAAAGTGTCTGTGAAACTCTGACCGACAGACAGCTGTCAGTCTGCTCCATGTAGCGTGCAATGTTCAACTGCACACAGGCCTTCCGCTGCGTCTCCAGCTCTGACGCGAGGTTTTGGAAGTTCCCAAAATCATGGTGCTGCAACTTTGAGGACAGAAGTCACATTTTCCGTTAATTTTTGTCTTTTCCTTGCAGCTCCAAATTAAGTTGGTAAGATCAGTTAAAAATGCTCGGTTAAAAAACGTCCAGCAGCCACTGATCATCACGGAGTTGGGTGTATTCTGCATGATTAACAGCAAAGAGAAACTCCCTTATCTCCGGACAGAGCTCTCGAAATCTCTGCAGAAATTTACCCCTACTAAGCCATTTCACGTACAAGAGTGGTCGCAGTCTGCCTTCTCCAGATGCGCATGGAACAGCTGTCTTTGAAGTGATCTAGCATGAATAGAACAGGCGATCTTTGTTGCCACATCCATGATCTCTTTCATGTTTAGCATTTTTTAAGCATAAGGTTTATGGTGTAATATGCAGTGGTAATTAAGGAAGTCAGGGAAAGCACCGTCTTCCCTGCACTTGGCATTGAATCCATTTGCCCTGCCAACCATTGACTGATATCAATTTGCACACTGGGAGCTGGGTTTTGTCAATGAAGTCTTTAAAAGACTGAAAAATATCCTCTCACTAGCCTTTAGCACTGGCGTGCTTGATCGCACAAGTGTGGTGAGAGAAAAGACGAGATCTCAGACTGGCTGCCCAGTACATCAACTAACTTCTTTTTTTTTTTTTTTAATTGTGATCTACCCGCACTTCCTTTTCGATCTGGTCGATCGCGATCGACATATTGGGCACCCCTGCCTTATACCAATATTCAGGTACTCCTGAATTCTCAAATCTGATAAAAAATTGTTCGAGTACTTTGCTAATTTTCTCATTTTTTCTCATTTTTTCTCATTCACTCTACTAATTCTGGTTGCAAGATTTAATGAGGTTTTTTTTTCTGAAGTTTTCAGACACAGGAGTGTCTTCACGTTGCATTTGACAATTTTTTATTAACATGACATGCTGCATTATCTGTGTCTTATTAACTTCAATAAAGAGAAGAGAGGCTGGTGAGGGAAAATCTGTTTATAGCTGCTGTAACTTAAGTATAATTTCTTTTACAGATGTTCCACATCATTAAACATTACTATAAATAAATCAAAAGTATCAGTCACTTTTTCATTAACACTAAGTTCCAATCACTGGCTAACTGCTGTGGAATAGGAGGAATAATAGACTTATTATAAGCCTTTCCCTTTGGATTATCTGTTCTTAATAAAACTCGAAACTGCACCTGCATCCTTCTCAGCCCCCATTACGTGACACTGTGAAATTATTCCTGACATATTTTTCATGTACACACCTCAGACCCAAGCCCATGGCTTTTCATATCCAGCCCAGAGTGAAGTTATTCATGGGGTGGAGCATTTTAAAACCGGTCCCCACATAACAACATAACATTATACTTCCTGTATCAATAACATACATAAACCTGTTTAGTTAGTGTTCCTTGGATTCTTTGTGTTGAACCCAGAGCCTAATTAATTACATACAATACAACATGCCAATCAATAAAGTGTATACATAATATAAACAGATTCACAATGCTTCGGTGTAACTAAGAGGCCTTTTGTTCTCTCTGCTAGAATATTCTGGAGATAAATTTGTATGATGAAGACATAATGAGGGACAATGAATGCACCGGCATTCTGTTCGACATCAGCACCCTCAAACTGGGTCAGAAGGAGACCAAAGCCTTCATTACGGATGACAAGGTAAGCTCTGGACATTCACAAGTTCAGAAATGAGTTCAGATTCAAGCAGGTAATATAATTCTCATGATATGAAAAATAAAATAAAGTGTTATTAATAAAGTAAAAGTACAGAACCAGAACCACATCATGCCAATACCTCCCTGCTGTAACACACACACACACACACACACACACACACACACACACACCCCCTTCATGGATTATTGCTTTAATATACATAATTGATTTTAACTTAAAGCTGCAGTACTGAACTTGTATTTGGTTAAGAAGGAACAAAAATAAATTACTGAGCAAGTACATAAAAAAACATTGTTCAAATCTGTCTCCTGACCTTACCCCAATTCGCAAGGGTGCGCTTATAATAATGATTTATAAATTGAACTGTAGAGTCAGATTTTGTGGGAAATTTCAGTTTGACGTCATTTGTCTTTGCGTGGTTACGACACCTCCATAAACAGAAAGAAGAAGGCTACTATATCGCGTGTGTGGGGGTTGAGGATGGTGGAGTGTTTGTAGCTTGTTCTAACAGTTGCTTGGAATTTAAACTTGTCACCTAGATGGCTGCTTTAATCTGGATCGTTCTAAATGCAATCAGCGTTGATATTTGGGGAATCAGCTGTTGTCAAAGCCAAGAAACCTCGAACTTCAGAGAGCCTGCGGTCCAAATGGGAAAGCTTCAAAAACAAGCCCAATATTATTATAGCCTGTTACGGCCTCAACATAAACAGACTCAATAAATGAGCCTGCAACATATTAAACTGAAACCACCCGCAGTTTAAATATAACAAAAAGTTAACTCAAACTTTGTAATTTAAAATAAATTATTGTTATATTTAAGTGTATTTGACTTAAAGAAATTGATTTATCAACTTAAAAAATTTGAGGTAATTAGTTTACTAAATATTTTTGAGTTAAATGAACTTATCCGGTTTTACAGTGTAATTGTGGGAGGAAACGAAATATATGTACACTACAGCACTTATGTTATTGTGGGGCTGTGAGCATTTTAGTTTTAAAAATTATTTTATTTCAAGGGTTGACTTCAGGGTTAAAAAAGAAGCCCAATGTCGAGTATTATAAACAGACTTGGCAACTCTGATAAGTATACCTTAAACCATCAGATTCATCGGTGCAGAGGAGCAGTGCCAAAGCACAACCCACGTAAAAAATGTTCAGCTTTAAAAAAAATTAAAAAATAATAAAAAAAAAACTCCGCAAGTGACTTGCAATTTTATGCTTCAGAGATGGAGACACAGAGCGAATGTTCAGTACTGCAGCTTTAAGATTTGTCCCAATATTCCATATAGCACATAGTGTATGGGCTGGTATAAAGTGCAATGTACAGTATGTGAGTGTAAATTAAATGTAGTACATTGCTTTGTTCCCCGAATATCATGGTGTGTCGTGTACAGAATGTTTGCTTTTCTCGAACTTAATTAATTGCATAAAGCTGAAGCTAATAAATGATTGCTGGTTCT
The DNA here is from genome assembly GCA_012411365.1 of Ameiurus melas. NCBI lineage: Eukaryota > Metazoa > Chordata > Actinopteri > Siluriformes > Ictaluridae > Ameiurus > Ameiurus melas. The sequence goes on from CM022761.1 coordinate 26,657,445, forward strand.
ATTTCCAGATGAAGGACAAGCTGTGGGTGGAATTTGAGATGACAGAGAGGTAACAGACGCTAGCTTGAAAATGACATGTGACCTACTCTACAGAACAATAAGTATGGAGGCTAGCAGTTTTATGTCTCAGAGGATGCATCTATCTATTAAAACAAACAAACAAACAAACAAACAAATAAAAAAACACCCAAAAGCATTTTTGGATATCTTCTTATTTTAATTTCCAGGTTAATGGTTAAAAGATTTTGATGATTCATCCTGAATTTGTATTCATCCAATTAAATAAGAACTTTATTTCTTTAAATGTAAACAAATCCCATGTTTTCAACGTTAATACAATATAAAAAATAAGTTGCATGTAATGTCTGATAATCTGCAAAAATGATATCGATATTTTCAGAATCAGTGTGTGGTCTTGCGGTCTTCAAACACTAATCTGAATTATTTATTAATAACTTTCTCAAAGCGTGCACTGAATTTTGCTCATCATTGTAAAATGGGATTCTTTCCAACTTAACAAGAAGGAAAACATACAGTAAATAAATCAACATTGACCACAGTATCTAAATCTAATAAAAGATTTTTTAGATTTAATATATTTATATATTAATATAATTTTTATTTCTTGAACTGTGTTAAATAGTAAGACACTTTCGTTTTTTTTTTAATATGACTGTGTGATTTTTTTTATACTGTGTGTAATCTGGGGGTAAACAGAGTGATACATTTAGTCTACATATGCCTTTTGGGCTAGAATGAAGTTGTGACATTAAGATGAAGCTTGCTGATCTTTATGTCCCTGTGTTTGTGTTACAGTTCTGAAGCACCTGTTCAGTACCTGACTAATGGAGTCCTATTGGTAAGAGCTGTTACTATAGCTATACTTTATATATATATATATATATATATATATATATATATATATATAAAATATGAGAGCTAAGTAATATACACACACACACACACACATATATATATATATATATATTATATATATTTCATAAAATTTGTGAAGACGGGAATGCGTCTTCAGTAAATATTTTAAGAATTTATTTACTATATTTTTTATGAATAATAAATTACTACAGCACATGCATAGTACATATACAAAACTATATCAGTAATGTGAGTAAATATAGACTAATTTTTCTATATTAAAAATGGAATAATATGATTAGTTCTTATTCATCACTGTAACGGATCGGGACTGGAGGCGGATGCAGATCAAAGTCTTTATTAGACACGAAACTCACAATCAAAGAAAAACGCGGTCTTCACCAGAAAACGGGAATCGTGGTATTTAACGACATAATTCAAGGCATGGAAACAAACGATACATCCGGTCCAAACAATACAGCCAATACAAACGATAGAAACGATAATACTGAGCGAAGTGCTCCATAACCAAAGCATTTAAATAGAAAACATAATCAACCCAAAACATGGACAGCTGGAGCAAATTAAAGTGACTTAAACTAAATGCTCAAGCCGGAAGCGAGCGAACCAAAACAATGTCACGTGACTCGTCAGGAACCATGCCACAGTGCCATCTGCTGGCTGTGGTAACAATCACGTGCATTTTGTTGTGATTTTAGGCCGGCCCGTTGTCTACCCTGGAGGTGAAGTTGGACAAACTGCCCACTGGTGGTAAGAAAATACAACGTGTCCAGTTGAACCTGTAAATCCCTTCATAGTTTCAGTGGAGTGTGGATATTGCATGATTGTTGCCTGTATAATGTGTGTGTATCTTAGTTCAAAGTGAAATGCTGTTAAAGTTACAAGGAGCGTATAATGAAGATCAAGTGATCTGCAAGTCCAAGAACATCAGCCTCATGCAGAATCTACGCTATTACATCAACAAAAATCTGGAGACCGAGTTTGAACTCCGGATGGTACAGTTTTGTGTTGCATCATCACATCTTTAGAATTGTTATAATAAGTATATGTAGTATATGTTCATGTGACAGATAAAGGCTTCTTCTAATTCTTCTTCTTTTAATGTTAATCAACTTTACAAAACACTTAAAGAAGCTCAGATGAGTGTCTAATCAGTGAGTCAAAGTATAAAAGCTAAAATACCATTTCAGTATGATTTTTGTCTTTGAGTAATGGCTGGATCTGGCTTACTATCTGTTTTGTTTTTGTTGTTGTTTACCTGTTTAATCTGTTTTGGATGATGATGATGATGATGATGAGAAGGATAATGGAAGCCCAGTAGTAGCTCCTGTAACCCTGTTTGGGCGCAACACTACACTCTCTCTTCCTGTGGCAAAGGTGACTGATGATTTTTAACTGTAATAAACGTTATCACTTGCGTTTAAACATACCAAACCCTGCACTTTAAGCTCAAAACCTTCTAAACTAAAAACATCCTTTTAGACTTTTCTTTTACACACAGTACCAATGCAAAACCACACTATTTCTAATCATGTAAACACAATGCTCTAGATGATCAGAATGTGCACGACAAAGTGAGTGAAGTGTTTGTGTTATGTGATTTATTGCAGTTCAAATCTGAATGTATAAATAAAATAAATAATACTAGGTTATCATACTGTGCACATTTCAGTTGTTCCACACAACTATTGTATTTCTCCTACCACATGTCATTGTGAATTTTTAAATGTTAACCTGAGATGCTTTATCCTTGCAATTGGGGCATTATTCCTTCGAAGAACTTTATATTTGATGCAGAATTAAGTGCTGAAAATGTTTGTTTTACTCCACAGGAAACAGTAAATTTACATTTGAACACAGTGGACAGGTACTGCAACAAATTATTATTAATGTTACATGTCCATCTGAGGCCTTGAGTTATTTTTTTATTTCATTAAGACATTTCAGTACATAATAAATGATCATTTCACTTACTCAATCTTGCCTGGAAAATAATTTCTTCTTAATGTCTGATCATTTCATGACTGTGATAATAGCCAGGCACATGTGTGTGTGTGTGTGTGTGTGTGTGTGTGTAGCCCTGAGGAGGACATGAAGGTGCGTCTGGATTTTGACATACCTGTGGAGGAGAAGAAGTTTCTGGTGAAGAGGAGACAGGTGGTGTCTTGTGCTCTGCAGAAGTTTTTAAACCTCAAAACTCCTCTGGATCCCAACAAGGTATGTGACTAATATCTACACACACACACACACACACACACACACACACACACACACACACACACACACACACACACACACACACACACACACACACACACACACAAACAATTATATAAAGTTTTAATTACAACCATAACTAGCATACCTATATGAGCTTTTTATTGAGTCATTTAATGAGTTATTAATTTATCCGACCCTCCTGGCTTTATTATTAGGTTACTATAAATGACCAGGTAAGATAGCCTATAACTGAGCTTTAGGGATGGAACCAAATTTTTATATTATATCAGGGAACCCTTAAAGGTTCTGTGTAGTATATAGTTTAGAGTGTTTTCTTTTAAAGAAACCTTCCCAAAGTGGAACTCTTTTCAGTAATCCAAGAACCCTTAACCCTTTACTGCTTGGTGTTGCCATATGGCACCAATTAATTTATCTCCAATTTGACATTTTCATGTTTTTTCTGAAAATAAGATACTTTCCATCACCATACATTGTTACCATACGGCAACAATTTCCCAACTTCAAGTTGAACAAATTCACATAATAAAAAATCAATTTGAAATGTTTATGTTAATGTCATAAGTCCTACAGTAGATGGTTAATTATACAAATAACTATATGAAGAACACTTTTTCTAAGACTGTGTATAATATCACTATCAAGTCCATTAGAGGGAATGTTGGGGTAGTTGGTTGTCTGTGTGTAACTGGACATTCCTGCGGGATTCCTGTGTTTTTCCTAGGATGTTAGGTAAAAATGCTGTTTATTTAATTAATTTAAATAATTACCATCATTACTAATGTTCTTCCCCACTTCCCTAGAGTTATTAATACTCTTAGTGGCCAAAAACGAGAGCTGCAACAAGCACAATTAAACGTCCCCATTCTTGTTCTATTAGCATTTTCGTTGGAGGAGGATTAGCAGGCACATAAGGGTTCATAAGGGTTCCTAAGCCAAGATAGCAAAATATTTCGAATTAATTAAATGTCATACAACTTGAAAATACGCAGTTTCAGTGGCAGCAGGGCGTGTCTATGATGTACAGAACCACTGGATTGGGAGAGGAAAAGACATTGATCTGTAATACATATACACACTGTATGCACTTAAACTTTGCCTTTGTTTTGTGGAAATGTCTTGGATTTAATTCCAGTTATGTGATATAAATCCATATTGTGGGGAAAATGAAGTATTTTTAAACTAACCCTACTGGCAACCTTTCATTATCTGTCTTGTCCACTGCTCCTCTGTCTGAGGACGGGGCAGTATGATTCTTGCCCTTTGGCTTTTAGTAGTGCTTGTTGACCACCATTTTTACCACTGGGTGTAAAAATTATTTTAAAAGAATTAAAAAGAGACTTCATGTGTGCAAACCGTGTGTTATAACTATATGAAGGTGCATGGTCTGTGTGTTTAGGTGCCGCGGTGGTCTGTGTCAGTCGGGTGGCGGCTCCAGGGCCGTTGACAGGCATGTACGGCTCTATGAAAGGACTGCGAAGAGCCTCGGCCTGCTCGACACCATCAGCTACATCACCTCTGTGTCTGGCTCCACCTGGTAGGTTTAAAAGAGCACCACAGGCACACTTTCATGCAATGTTCTGTTATTTTTAGTTTATTCATTTTGTAGTTCTGTGAGAATTCACAAAATGTCTGCCAAAATGTTCACTGTACAACCGGATAAGTTCATTTAACTCAAAAAATTACCTCAAGGAAAGTAATTACCTCAACATTTTTACATTGATCAATCAATTTCTTTAAGCCAAAATGAACTGGTCTTCTGTTAAAACACTTGAGGGGACGTAGACTTAGGGGTGTGCACACTCATGCAACCAGGTTATTGTACATTTTTTATTTGACTTTTTAAAAAACTGATTCTTATTGTTTTTCACATTAATTAATTTTAAAATGTAGATTTTACAACAAATGTAAAAAAATGTTCTGACATGATTTATACAAAAAAAAAAACAAACCCTGCCATTTTAACAGGGGTGTGTAGACTTTTTTATATCCACTGTTCTGTACATACTGTATATACACACTGTTGTGTTTGCATCCTCATCAGCAGTCATTCTCAATCTTCATGTGTGCATGACATGTTTTCATTTTTAAGCCAATGACATTTATACACGTGGTTTTTAGACGCGTTTCGCAATTTTGCTCATGTAGGTAGTATAACTTTGGTCTCATCACATTAGACATTATTCCACATTTTGGAGATTAGATGATTTTTATTTTTATTTTTTTGGTTATAAACGGCTTCCGTCTTGCCACCCTACCCCATAGCCCTTAGATATGAAGATGATTGTGACATGTAGGGAGCAACCAGTACTTGCCAGAAATGACTTGCCTGAAATTCCTTTTATGTTGCTGTAGGCCTCTTGGTAGCCTCCCTGACCAGGTTTCTCCTGATCTTCTCATCAATTTTAAAGGGACGTCCTGTTCTTAGTAGTGTCACTGTCATGCCATATTTTCTCCACTTGTTGGTTATTGTCTTTACAGTATTCCATAGTATATACAACGCTCTGGGGAAAAAAAATTGTAACACTTTCCTGATTTACATTTTTCAGGAATGAGATCCTGTGCTGTACTTTATGTGGGGTTAATCTGTCACTTTAATTGATGTATACTCATTTGTATTTAAAATGAGTTTGAATGTAATTGGTTCGTTCTGAACAACGCCACATTCCCAATTATGAAAAAGGTGGGCCGACGTATATTTTTTAAATACTTTTTTCCTCCCCTAAAATGATTCTTATTGTATTTCACTTTAATGAATAGGTTCAAATTGGACAATTAAGGTAGGAAATGTTCTTATGTGATTTATTTTGCTGAAGATTTATCACAAAAACCTGCCATTATAACCGGGGTGTGTAGACTTTTTTAGATCCCCTGTATGTCATGTATTCAATGGATTCTTTTTCGTTTTCTATGTTAGGGCCACTGCCTGTCTCTACTCTGATCCACTTTGGTCAAAGGAAGGCCTGGATAAAGTGATAGCATCTGCACAGAAGGAGTTGTCTAAGAGCACAGCCAGTCTCTTCTCTCTACACAGCTGGAATTATTATCACTCCGAGCTTCAGAACCGAGAGAAAGAAGGCCACTCCTTCTCCTTCATCGATATCTGGGGGCTGGTCATAGAACAGCTCATCTTTGGAAAGGTCTGCTTCTCTGTTGGTACAGCAATGCACTGCCAGTCAAAACTGAGAAATAGCTAATTCACAGGGACTTACTGACGTATAAATGCTACAAATAAAAGGGATTACCAATGAATGTAATTGTTGATATTAAATCTTATTTTTGGCTTAGAAACACACAGGTACACTGTCTGACCAGAAGAAGGCAGTCTCTGAGGGCCAGAACCCGCTCCCAATCTACACAGCCGTCAACATGAAGAAGGACACCAGTGGCAGCGTTGCGCCTGGTAACGCCTTGCACTTCAAACCTGTGACTTGTAGTTCAACCCGCTGTGTATCTGAACTCTGGTATCAATGTGTTACAACCTCTCGTTATATTCATTTTATCAGTTACAGAGTGGTGTGAGTTTACACCATATGAGGTGGGATTCTCCAAATATGGAGCCTTTGTCCCTGCAGAAACTTTTGGGAGTGAGTTCTACCTAGGTCATGTGATTAAGAAGTTACCTGAAACACGAATCTCCTTCCTCCTGGGTCAGTGCTGCATTTGTGTCAGAGAGAGTCTCTGCTTCACAATATCCAAAATGCCACAATATGTGTAATACTTTCTAACTAATATTAACTATTAACCAATATAAATTGGAGTAATTGTGTGTGTGTGTGTGTGTGTGTGTGTGTGTGTGTGTGTGTGTGTGTGTAGGCATGTGGAGCAGTGTGTTCTCCGCTAACCTGGTGCAGCTCTGGAGTGCTTATACTGGTATGATACCATCCTGGGTTTCCCAGCTGGGAGAGAAGGTCGACAGCGTCGGTAAGTTCATCTTAGTATCAGGCATGTTCATCTTTGCTGTTATCTTTAACAGGAATGTACAGAAAAACTGCATTTTTTTGCACAGCATTTGTGTAAACCAGAGGTGTGAGTCAATTATGCATGAATCTTGATCAGCAGATTGAACGCAAACACACGTTTAACTCTCAGTGCACAAAAAAAAGAGCAAAATAAAAAGATGCACTGTATCAAGTGCTATTTTACGAGCTGCCAAATAATGACGGTGAAAACCCGATTGTTATATAAAAAATTTGCAGTGATTCATGTGATTAGCACATCTAGGACTATTCATGCAGCAATACTTTAGACATGATTAGATGTAGATTTATTGTGACACTTTTATTTTTAAATTGCCAATTGGAAAATTCTAGCTGAAAGGCAGGTCCATGTGTTTAAACATGGTGGTCTAGACCAGGGGTTCCTGAACCTTTCCAGGGCAAGGCCTCCAAATGGCATTAACATTTGACTGAGGCCCTCTTTTGCAAGATGTCTTTAAAACACATTAAAAATACAGACTTCTGAATATATCCCACTTTCTTACTTTGATGTTTTGTCTGTTTGGCAATTAGAAAGTTACGTATAGCAAATGTGATTTTAATATGTATTGTTAGAAATAACATGTTATATTAATGCATATATACAGTATCTCACAAAAATGAGTACACCCCACACATTTTTGTAAATATTTGATGATATCTTTTCATGTGACAACACTGAAGAAATGACACTTTGCTACAATGTAAAGTAGTGAGTGTACAGCTTGTGTAACAGCGCAAATTTGCTGTTCCCTTATAATAACTTAACACACAGCCATTAATGTCTAAACCGCTGGCAACAAAAGTGTGTACACTCCTAAGTGAAAATGTCCAAATTGGGGCCAAATTGTCAATATTTTGGGTGGCCACCATTATTTTCCAGCACTGCCTTAACCATCTTGGGCATGGAATTCACCAGAGCTTCACATGTTGCCACTGGAGTCCTCTTCCACTCCTCCAAGACGACATCACTGACACCAACATGTACTGTTACATACTGAAGCAGAGCATGACCCTCTCCCTTCGGAGACTGGGCTGTAGGGCAGTATTGCAGCATGATAATGACCCCAAATACACCTCCAAGACGACCACTGCCCTGCTAAAGAAGCTGAGGGTGAAGGTGATGGACTAAACCCTATTGAGCATCTGAGGGCATCGCACACCGGAAGGTGGAGGAGCACAAGGCCTGCTACCATCTACAAGCTTTGTAAATAAATTATATAAATAAAGATATATATATATATATATATCATATATTTATATATATATATATATATATATATATATATATATATATATATATATATATAAATTGTGTGGGCCTATATATATATATATTTACAAATTGAAGGGCCCCCTCGGCGGCCCCTGGCGGCCCCACTTTGAAGAACACTGGTCTAGACGCTATTGAATACCCACATCTTAGACACTTCTACTCAAGAAACATCTTGCAACCTCAAGGTGCAAGACTACACACAGTTCATTTTTGCATAGGAGCTCAGGATATCAGTTTAAGCATGTGCTTAGCTCATCTCTGAATATATACAACATGCCCACATAAATATTGGCATAACTTTTTGACTTGGGTTGCTGATTTCGAATACGGCCCTGTATCTGTTTGCTAGATGACTAAACATCAATGTTTTCTCTGGCCTGTAGAGACCGATAATATGGACTCGACCTTGGATACTTTGCGGGTCAGTTCAGGGGCTTCAGTGCTGTGCAGCTTCTTGACTAACTGCCCCATCATCAGCACTGTGTTTAACTTCCTGAGAGGATTCTCCCTGCACAACTTGTACAGAAAAAGCCCAGGATTCAGTCCCTTTAATGGTCAGAACAATTTTCATATTAAATGCTACAATTTCATTATTATGCATAAATAGTGTAGAAGTGTGATTCCCTGCATCCCCGTCCAGGGTGTACTAAAGATATATGTGGATATTTTTCTTGAAAAGAATGCTTGCTTATTAGACTTGTCCTGCTTTAGATGCAGACCTGGATGCGTTTCCAAACAAGCTGACCCCTGCAGACTCCACTCTCGGCTTGGTGGATCCTGGATTTGCCATTAACACGGCTTTCTCTCCTGTGCTACGGCCGAACAGACGTGCAGACGTCATCCTATCCCTTGACTACAGTTGGGTTGAAGATCGTTTACAGGTGAGAAAGATAAAGGGAAAAAAAGAAAGATATATTATTTGCAGTAATATGTTTTTTAAACATTCTACTTGTTTATTTGAATCCAGAGAAATGAAACATTTATTAAAAGTAAGGTGTATGCTTATATATGATGTTATATCAGTTGAAATGGATGAAATCATTCATCTGTGTTTTTATAATGGGGAAGAAATGTAAGGTGTAGGATAGTCTCACTTGGCCTTAACATTAACCATTTACGTTATACTCAGCTGATGTTAGATGTTTATAAATTAGATGTTAGATGTTAGAAATCCTCTCAAGATACTAATGTGTGTGCAACAGACCCTGAAGGAAACCCAGAAGTACTGCAGCGACCACAAGTTGCCGTTCCCGAACATAGATTTCAGCAAATACAAATCTGAGCCAACCAGGGAAGTGTATGTGTTCGAAGATGAGAAGAATCCTGATGCTCCTATCGTGATCCATTTTCCACTCGTCAACATCTCATTCAAAGAGTATAAAGCACCAGGTAAAAGCACTTTTTTTTCACTCGCATCATTGATTTATATTGTTTATTCCATTTAAAGGGTAAATGATTTCCTTTGGCATCATTGCCCTTGTTATACACTATGACTGCCACAAAGAAAGCTCTGGTTTGTATGTTGGATATAGTTAATGCCTGGAGGAGATGGTAGATGTTTTGTCATTTATTGAAATTTAAGTACAAAAAAGAGCTCATAGCTGCTGAGTCTGTCTTTAAACATTCTGTTTATGTTATTTACATTTTTAAACACAATTTAAAAAAAAAAAGCTTGGCATTGGGAGATTGTGAGTTTGAGTCAATGCCACAATGACAATGACAATGCCACAGCATCAGTGATCGGGATATACTTTGCTGTGAATAAGTATTTCTTCTGTCTTTGTGTATATAAAACATAAAACAAAGACAACCTGAGTAAACACACAATAAAAAAAAAAGTTATCCAACACCTATCACCCATGTGAAAAACTAATTGCAACCAAACACTTCCGATAACTGGAGATCAGTCTTTCACAGCACTGTGGTGGAATTTTGGCCCACTCTGGAGGGTGTTTGAGCATGAACTGTTAAGGTCCTGCCACAGCAGCTTCAATTGGTTCATGACTTTGACTAGGCCACTCCAAATCTTTAATTTAGCTTTTTGGAGCCATTCAGTAGACTTGCTGCACAATCCAGTTGCGCTTGAGTTTCAACTTTGAAGATTGAAGACCAGACATTCATCTTTAGGATTTTCTGGTAGCGAGCAGAATTCATGCTTCCTTCAATTATTGCAAGTTGCCCAGGCCCTGAAGCAGCAAAGCATCACCACACCATCACATTACCACCACCATGCTTGACTGTAGGTATGTTGTTCTTTTTGTGGAATTCTGTGTTTGGTTTACACCAGATGTAACATAACTCCTGTCTTCCAAACAGTTCCACTTTCGACTCATTAATCCACAGAACATTCTCAAACAAAAGGTTTGAGAATGCTCTCAATGTTCTTCTGGGTTAGCAGTGGTTTTCACCTGTCCACTTTTCCATGGATTCCATTTTTGTCCAGTAACTTTCTGATAGTGGAGTCATGAACAGTGACCTTTATTGATGCAAGAGAGACCTGTAGGTCCTTTGATGTTGTCTTTGGTTTGTTTGTGACTTCCTGGATGAGTCGTTGCTGTGCTCGTCGAGGAATTTTAGAAGGTCGGCCACTTATGGGAAGGTTCACCACTGTGCCGAGTTTTTCCAACTGATAATTGCTCTCTCTGTGGTTCTTTGGCATCCCTTAGCCTTTGAAATAGGCTCTGGGACTGCTTCAGGTTACTTGGTGGTGTAATCAAGGATCACCAGTATATATTCATGACCCAGGTAGACTTTGGAAGTGGCCCTACGAGATCCATGCCCACCATCTTGAAGGGGATGCTGATAATGGGGAGGGGGATAAGGGGCACGGACAGAGGTTTCTGGGGTGCAGTTTTTTTGGCACTGAGGGCACTGCTGACAGAAGGCCCGGATGTCAGCATCCATATGGGGCAAGAGGAACCAATTTTGCAGCTTGGCCAAGGTGTTGTGGGCTCCAAAGTGGCCTCCGAGTGGGTGACTGTGGGCCAGGTGCATCAGGGGCCAAGTCTTGGAGAAAGGAATGACCAGGAGGTCACAAGGTTGGCCCCAGAATTTGGTCCGAAAGTATAGGAGTCTGTTGGATACTATAAAGTAAGTGGTGGGGTAAAGTAAGCCTAGGTTTGACGACATGCTGCGGAGAGGCCGGGTCCGGCTCGGTGGGCATGGGCTCATCCCTCTGGTTCCTCTCAAGGTTTCTTCCTCTTAACATCTTAGGAAGTTTTTCCTTGCCACCATCGCCACTGGCTTGCTCAATTGGGATAAATTCACACATTTAAAATTTGTGTCCCGTGTTTATTTGATTCTGTAAAGCTGCTTTGAGACTGTCCATTGTAAAAAGCGCTATTCAAATAAACTTGAATTGAATTGAACTGAACTCAGCATGCCGTCTCTGCTGCGCCTTTTTATAGCTGCTTCTGTTCTCCCAAGCGGTGAAGAGAAGCTGTTCTAATCGTCCGCTGCCAGCCATGTGTGTTTCTGCTGCCCCGCCTGGCTTGTGCCGTGTGCGCTCTTGCTGTCCAAAACAACCAGGGTGCTGAAATGGCACTGTCCGTTCAGCACCCCACTGGCAGTTGCTTGAGAAGCATCATGTGCATTGTGTGTGTGCTGCAGGCCCGCTGTCAAAATCATATTAATCATCTTCTCATAAAATGTTACCATTACAGGAGTAAATAGAAGAGGAAAGAAGGACCTAGATGAAGGAAATATTGATGTGAGTTCCAACTCCTCTCCATACAATACCATGAACATCACATTTCAGTCAGAAGATGTCCAAAGACTGGTGGACCTCGCCTCCTATAACATTGTGAACAACAGAGAAATCGTCCAAAATGCACTGAAGAAAGCGTTGAACAAAAAGAGCCTTGGCTAACATGCCCTTAAGTGAAAGTACAAAATACTGCATACCACCTTAACCAGTGGAATAAGAAATGAAGGAAATCAGTTTACAGTGATTGTATGTTGTTTATTTAATTCAAACCAGTTTTCAAGAAAAATTTGTTTTAGAAACAGAGTGATAAGATAATCTTAATCATCTCTACAGTTGACATATCTATATATGTAGATAGATAGATATAGATTTTTATCTATCTATCTATCTATCTATCTATCTATCTATCTATCTATCTATCTATCTATCTATCTATCTATCTATCTATCTATCTATCTATCTATCTATCTGTCATTTAAGATTGATAAGGCTTGTCTGTAATGAGATTATGGAATAAATTTCTTATTAATTCAGTTATATTTTGTTCTGATGTTGTTCTTATAAAACAGTTAATGGGTTTCAGTCACAGTACAGAGAGAACATTAGCGCTCCACAGTGTTATAGGGATTATCTTCTTATTTAAAAGTACTGTATCACAGACAATACTGAAATACTGTCTATTTTTAAAACAGAAATGTGTTTCTTAATCACAACCTGCCCTGACATGTTATTATCAGCACTTTATGAGAAGCCCTATCTGGTATGACTCTTGATGGTAGACTTTTAAATGAGTTATACTATAAAGAGAAGCTGTGTGTCCAGAGGTCGGACAAACGGAGAGTGCACTGTCCAGTAAAGGTTTTTTCTACCTGTTGTTCAATGAGCATTAATCTGTTCATCCCATTAAAACAGTTAGTACACAAACACCTAACAGACACTTATAGATGCACAACTTCTCAGAACGTCTATTAGTGCAAAGCAGATTTTCAAGCAGACTGAGTTTTAGAACATGAACAGTGTGATATTGCAGTGAGATCTCCATCCATCCATCTTCTATACCGCTTATCCTTCCTTCACGGGGAACCTGGAGCCTATCCCAGGGAGCATCGGGCACAATCCAATTGCACATCAAATCCATCGCAGGGCACAATCACATACACATTCACACACCCATTCATACACTACGGCCACTTTGGACACGCCAATCAGCCTACCATGCATGTCTTTGAAGTACCCGGTACCTGGAGTACCCAGAGCACGGGGAGGACACAGGGCCACGAACCCCCAATCCTTTAGGTGTGAGGCGAACGTGCTAACCACTATGCTACCGTGAATATTGAAATTGATGAACAATTTAGACATTTAGATTTCATTGCCACAATTAAGTGAAATGTTTGGAAAAGCAGGGCTTCCTGTGTGGTCTTCAAATGCAATCGCCTGTAGCATGGATTTTCTACAGGAAGACAAGTGTTGTGTTTGTAATCGTTTGATATCCGTGAGAGCAGAGTATTTTTTTTGTGAATTTCTTGAACAAAAGATCAAAAGGTTAAACAATGAAGACAACTTTGCTCTTATTTACCAAGGTTGTCAATCATGTCAGTATATTTATGAACATTATGCATGGTTTTATATTGTATTTATTTATATATTTATCATTTCCATCCAGATTTTAGCTGCACTGAAGAAGCTCTGCTCTGCTGTCTGCCACGATGTAATGTATATACACGTGTGCTGCAAAACTAAACAGCACAATGATACATGCTTTTTATTTTTTCATAGAAATTCTCGGTAGCGTCGACCCTGTGACTGACCTAAAATGAGTTTTAAGCATCACATGCTTAAACTCGTTCTGAAAATACTATAGGCTTTTAGCGTATTTAATACACTTGAGATTTATCATCACAGACTAACGGAAAGACTTTGAATACAGAGTGAGCAAACAGACGGCAAAAGTTCAAAGCACCTTTCAAATGTATCTAATATGGCAACGACTTTTATCATTTATACATGTTGATGAAAAGGGCCTTCATATGCTTATGATGATATTCCACTAAAATCAGCTGAGCCTGTGGACATGATAGCTTCAAATTCCTGTTCTTGACAGAAGTGGAACCTGATTAATCTTCTGTAGTTGTAGCCTATCCACCTCGAGGTTTGATGTTTTGCACAAGCTGAGATGCTTTTCCGCTCACCATGGTTGTAAAGAATGATCATAAGAGTTACTACATATTTCCTATACATGTAATTTTCCTACATGAAGCTGTCCTTCCTGTCTCCCTGTAGCACTGTCTTCAGCGTCTTACATTACAGACATTACAGTTTATTGCTCTGGCCACATCTGCAATCCTCAAGCCTCCCAGCTCCTCAAGCCCCCCCCCCAGCTCCGAGCCTACTGCCACCGGGTGTTGGGCCCACAGTGCGTCCCTCCGTGAGAGCCCATCTGCGTTCCCGTGTAGGGCCCCCGCCTGGTGTTGGACCTGAAAACAGAAGTCCTGCAAAGCGAGAAACCAACGAGTTACCTTGGTGTTAGTGTCCTTGGCCTTGGCCATCCATTGGAGGGGGGTGTGGTCCGTCACCTGGATGAAGGGTCGGCCCGCCAGGTAGTACCTCAGCTCCTCAATGGCCCACTTTATTGCCAGGGCCTCTCTTTCCACCGTGGCGTACCTTCTTTCCGCGGGGGACAGCTTCCGGCTGATGTAGAGCACCGGGTGCTTTTCTCCCTCGAAGGTTTGGGAGAGAACGGCGACCAGCCAGGTTTCGGACGCGTCGGTGTGCACTGAGAAGGGGAGGGTAAAGTCCGGGTTGTACAGTACCTTGCTAGTGAGTACCTTGCTTGCTAGTGAGGGCCTCCTTCAGAATCCGGAAGGCTTGCTTGGCGTCAGCTGACCACTTCACCCGGTCCGGCTGGCCCTTTTTTGTCAGATCTGAAAGAGGGGAGGCTATCGCAGAGAAGTTAGGGACAAACCTCCGATAATATCCCGCGAACCCCAAGAAGGCACATACCTGTTTTTTTGAGGTGGGCCGAGGGTAGCCTTTCACCGCTTCAACTTTCAGCAGGCCAGGAACTTGCAGGCGCTACTGGGTACCAGAAGAAATACCGGCCCCCTGGGTGGAACTCCTGAGGCTGTGCCGGGCGGTTGTACACCCGCTGCTGTTCCTCCTGGGTGGCGCGCATATGCTGTTGGACTATCGGCGCCACTTGGTCGATCCTGTCTTGCATTTCTCGTACATATTCCACGACCGAGCGGTACGGGGACGTCCAGCAGTCCTCGAGGGCGCCGGCCGAACAGCAGCTCAAAGGGGGTGAAGCCGGTGGATGCCTGGGGACACTCCCGGACGGCAAAGAGTACGTAAGGGAGGAGAAGGTCCCAGTTCCTCCCTTCTTCGTCTACCACCCACCGCAGCATCCGTTTGAGCGTCTGGTTGAAACGCTCGTCCAGCCCATCAGTCTGGGGGTGGTAGACCGACGTCTTCAGATGCTTTGCCTGCAACAGCCGACACAGATCAGACATTAACTTTGAGACAAAGGGCGTACCTTGGTCGGTTAGTATGTCCTTGGGGATTCCCATCCGGCTGAAAAGGAGTACCAGTTCCCTGGCGATGTTGGGGGAGGTGGCTTTGCGCAGTGGTACCGCCTCCGGGTACCGGGTGGCATAGTCTACGACCACCAGGGTGTACTCGTGGCCCTGGGCTGACTTGGGGAGGGGCCCCACGAGGTCCATGCCGATTCGCTCAAAGGGAACGCCGATGATGGGTAGAGGGATGAGGGGTGCCGGCGGGGGCCTCCGGGGAGTGGTGCGTTGGCACTGGGGACACCGCTGGCAGAACATCCGGACCTCGGCATCCATCCCAGGCCACACGAATCGGTCCCTCAGTTTGTCCCAGGTGACCGCCGAGCGGGTGGGCATGAGCGAGGTGCATGACCAGGGATGTTTTTGTCCGTGGTACCACCAGGAGGTCTACCTGCTCCCCCCGGCAGCAGGCCCGTTGGTAGAGGAGGCCCCCTCGGACGAGAAAGTACGAGGTGGGAAGTCTCAGGTCGGGGTTTTGGTCAACCCCCTCTACAACCCGTACTTGGGCCCAGCAGTGCTTGAGGCGGTCGTCCTCCTTCTGCTCCCGACCAAAGCTCCCCTCTCGGTTCACCTGGTGGACGACAGAGGACATAGAGTTAATGGATACAGAGGACTCACCTTCGGGAGCGGCGTCCCCGTTGTCCTGGACCAGGTAAGCGGTCTGGGCCCCTGTCCCGGCAGGCATCCTGGCCAGTCCCTCCCCAGGAGTAACGGTATGGGGGGTCGGGGATCACGCCCACGTGGAGAGACCAGATCCCTGTCGCGCCTTGGATCGGCACCTCAGCTGTCGGGCCTTCCCTGGTGTCCCCACGGATGCAGGTTACAGCGATGCTCCCCCCTGCCCGAAATCCTCTGGGGAGGAATGGACGGTCGAGCGAGGGTCACCGTGCTCCCGGTGTCCAGCAGCGCGGTGATCAGCCTCCCTTTGACCCACACTTGGGCCCATCCGGCAGCTGGCGCGTATGGAGGGCTCAGCCGGCCAGCCAAGGTCAGCCCGGGGGACCCCAGTTCCGGCTCTGTGGGCATGGGCTCGTCGGTCTCCAGCGGGTTAGCCTGGTGCCGGCTATGCATAGCCGGTCAGGCCGGGCCCCAGAGGCCCCTAGGGGTAGGTCCGAGGGCTGTGGGCCACGTGGGTCGAGCTCGAGGGCGGCGGTGGCGAGCTTCAGGGGCATCAGGAGCTCCTGACAATATATATATATATATATATATATATATATATATATATATATATATATAAATACAATATAAATATATAATTTTATAAAAATATTAATACAAATATTTACATCTTGAGAAATTTTCTGGAAATTAAAGCAGTTGAATGTTTCTTTTTTTGCTGGGTTTAGATACACACACACGCACACACATATACCTCACTGACAGTTTATGCATTATGCGAGATCTTTCCAAGATCTCCAAGATCTCAATCTCAGGAACAAAACTTTCCAAAAAGCAGCTGAAAAGTGTCCTGAGTCAGAGTGAACTCCTTTAATACTGTTTACAAAGTATCTCAGGGAAATCCCTGAAGAAATCGGGTGAGAAAACGCCAAGAATACAATTTTGGAAATTTCTAGGCAAAAAGAGCGTCTACTTTGAAGATGTTACAATATTGAATTACTTTTTATTTATTTTTGGAGATTTTATCACAACAAAATTCCTACAGTTCCAGTTGTGTTACTTCAGAGTTTTTACTTTATTTAAAAAATAAAAATAAAGAATGAAAGTGTCTATTATTTTAATCTTTTGACCAGTAGTGTACATTTATACATTTTAAAACACATTTATATACATTTTACATTATATAAAGTACTGTACAAAAGTCTTGGCACCCTATTTCCACTTTGTTATAATTTTTTTATTTGATGACTTCTACATTAACGAGTCAGTATAAAAACATTTTGGATTCCCAAACATTACTTTACCAGCACATAATTAAATATTAGAGAAAAATGTTTGTATGTCAGTAAAGAAAGCCACGTATTAAATGATAGACACTTTTCAGACAAAAAGCACAATGAAGGCTGCTGGATTTTGCTGCAAAAATAAGAAGCGCATGCTAAATCTCCAGAACTGTGGCTGGTTCTGTAAGATGTTCAATAAAACTTACAGCTCATTTCCATAAAAAATTTACTAATTCTACCTGAGACTACTGTTTTTGTTTTTATTTTAATTTGAATTTCATTTTTGTCACACCAAATATTTAATACTGCTCTTTGCATAATTTTTTTATTGTAGAAAAATGTTATTTCATTATTTTAAAGGCATTTACATACATATACATTTCTAATGACCATTTCAAATGCACATTTCTAATGACCCTTTCTGCTAAACATTTCTACTGCACCTTTCTGCTAAACCTTTCTAAATCACCTTTTCTGTTCTGTCCTCCCCTCCCTTTCCCAAAAATAAAAACAAATTGAGCAACAGCAGTAAACATTAGTTTATGTATATGCTTAAAATATATCTTAATTACAGGTCTGACGTTAAGAAAGGTGTGGTCTCTGATATTTGTGGAATTTGTTAAAATTGTTTTTAAAAAACGTTATGATATAGGATATTGAACATGTTAGAAATGCAGATGTGGTATTTCAAAAGGTAGACCACCGGTCAAAAGTTTAGAAACACTTGTTCTTTATTTTTCTTTTCATTTCTTTTATAATAATAATAATAATAAAGTCATCAAAACTCTAGAATAATAAAAATGGAGCAATGGGAATTATGTTTTGAAAAAAAAATCTTCTCTATAAGTAAGTGTACACAGTATATACAATTTCTGAGGTATTTTGCATCATATTTATGGCTTATGTTACCTTAACAGTTCATGCTCAAACACCCTCCAGAGTGGGCCAAAATTCCACCACAGTGCTGTGAAAGACTGATCTCCAGTTATCGGAAGCGTAAAGGTGGTACAAACATATTTGACATTTCAGGGGTCACTTAGTTTTTCACATGGGTGATAGGTGTGGGATAACTTTTTTTCATTGTGTGTTTACTCAGGTTGTCTTTGTTTTATGTTTTTATATACACAAAGACAGAAGAAATACTTATTCACAGCACCATATATCCCGATCACTGATGCTGTGGCATTGTCATTGGCATTGTGGCATTGACTCAAACTCACAATCTCCCAATGCCAAGCTTTTTTTTTGTTTTTTGTTTTTAAAGCATGTTTAAAAAAGTAAATAAGATAAACAGAATGTTTAAAGACAATGGAGAAGAGAAACACTCGGACAGTCCAAATCTCAGACTCAGGAGCTGTGAGCTCTTGTTTGTACTTAAATTTCAATAAATTACAAAAACATCTACCATCTCCTCCAGGCATTAACTATATCCAACATACAAACCAGAGTCAGTCATTGTCTATAACAAGGGCAATGATGCCAAAGGAAATCATTTACCCTTTAAATGGAATAAACAATATAAATCAATGATGCGAGTGAAAAATAAAAAGCTTTTACCTGGTGCTATATACTCTTTGAATGAGATGTTGACGAGTGGAAAATGGATCACGATAGGAGCATCAGGATTCTTCTCATCTTCGAACACATATACTTCCCTGGTAGGCTCAGATTTGTATTTGCTGAAATCTATGTTCGGGAACGGCAACTTATGGTCACTGCAGTACTTCTGGGTTTCCTTCAGGGTCTGTTGCACACACATTAGTATCTTGAGAGGATTTTGTGTTTCAAAACATCTAACATCAGCTGAGTATAACGTAAATGGTTAATGTTAAGGCCAAGTGAGACTATCCTATACCTTACAATTCCTTCCCCATTATAAAAACACAGATGAATGATTTCATCCATTTCAACTGATATAACATCATATATAAGCATACACCTTACTTTTAATAAATGTTTCATTTCTCTGGATTCAAATAAACAAGTAGAGTGTGTAATAATATATCTTTCTTTTTTCCCTTTAACTTTCTCACCTGTAAACGATGCACATTTTGATCATATAGAGCATTGTGTTTACATGATTAGAAATAGTGCGGTTTTGCATTGGTACTGTGTGTGAAAGGGTTTAGAAGGTTTTGAGCTTAAAATGCAGGGTTTGGTATGTTTAAACGCAAGTGTTAACGTTTATTACAGTTAAAAATCATCTGTCACCTTTGCCACAGGAAGAGAGAGTGTAGTGTTGGGTCCAAACAGGGTTACAGGAGCTACTATTGGGCTTCCATTATCCTTCTCATCATCATCATCATCCAAAACAGATTATACAGGTAAACAACAACAAAAACCAAGCCAGATCCAGTCATTACTCAAAGACAATAATACTAATACTTACTCTACAGAGAGAGAGAGAGAGAGAGAGAGAGAGAGAGAGAGAGAGAGAGAGAGAGAGAGAGAGATAAGTAATATATAACTATAGCTGTTGGAAACTCTCTATTCTCTATTCCCTCAGATATGTGTACATATTTTTTGGGTATAGTTTAATTTCTGTCTCATTAACTTTTCTAGACCTGTCTGTTGTGTATGTGCCAGTTAAAATGTCACTATAGGAACTTTCTCTTTTCTGTTGAGTGAACCATACTATATATGTTCAGAAACCTGCACTTTCTTGTATTGCCTAAGATGTTTTTCACGTACGTGTCCAGACAGTTTAACTGGCACATTTATTTCCAAACATCAGTGCGCCTACCCCAGCTATTTGTACCTCTGTATACCTATGTAAACCTCTGTGAATCTGCAATAAACCAGACGTCTCTTTGAACTGGTCTGGTTGCCAGTGTGTTCATTTAGACTCTCCAGGCCTGCAGACTCTCCATAGTAAGCCACATGCGCTAGTTTTTCTTTTGAGTAAATGAACCAAGAGGCTGAAAAGGCTGATGGAGGAAAGGTGAAAATAAAGCTGTTACTTGCTTTATCTTAACAAATGGTGATCAGGGTAAGTGATCATTTATTTTGTTTGCTTTCCCTGGTGTGGTGAATTTCCGAACCTTTTAAAATGGGACTGATTATCTAGGTTTAGGAAAATCTGTACTCTGTGAGCTCCACTGCAACATCACACCTGCCTGAAGATAGACATGTTATTTTATTTTTTTTCATTTGCACTTTTGTGGTTGTTGTTTTTAATTTCAGTGTTAAGTATTTTTCCAGGTATGGGAGGGTCCCCCTCTACACCTGCTCCCCCGTCACTGGGAATGACTCCTCGTGATTGGGTAGAAGCCATTTCTGGGGGTTTATATACTGTTCCGTATCTTGATTGTTTGAATGGATGGTCAATGGAGTGTTCTCCCCAGATATAATTTATATCTCTTTTGAATCTCGCGTGCTAGCACAGATTAAATGGATGATTAATGACGGTGAAGAAGATCCAGATTGGCACAAACATTATAATGTTAAAACTAAATTATCCAAGGCATTTATTGTTAATAAAAAAAAACAACACTGCGTGTACTTCCACGAAAACTGAAAACCCTCCTCCCTGTGTTCCTTCAGCACACATCCGTACCCGTGCGAGTAGAGCACACATACAAAGGAGCTTTGCATTTCAAAAGCCACACCCAAAACCAGGAAGAAAGAATCTCTTTCTCCTCCTCCTCCTCCTCCTCCTCCCGCTATATGCTCTCTGATCATGGACTCTGGCTTCGTTTCGTTTACAAATAGTGTGGCCTAAACATTGGACACCGTGGCTGCTGGACTCTCAGTATGTCTGCCAGCATTCTTCTCGTCATGGATGCAGAACGATTGGTATTGTCTCATCCTTTGGTTTTACACACCACACATCAGATAAAACAAGTTCTCTCAAACATTGAAACACAACACATGACCACTCAATGTAGAAGTGGTTATGAAACAATTCTCTGTTCTACTGCTAATTTAACCATAAAGTGTTCAACAGCAAAGGATACCATCACGCGTGCTCTTTATCGGCTTCTAAATTCACAGGATGACACTGAGCCTGTAAAAAATGATCATGATTGTTTAAAAGAAATCGTAACTTTGTGTTGTATAAGAAGTGATTTATCTGACATTCCTCTAACCCAAAGTGAGTATGTTTTTGTAGAAGGCTCGTGTGCAAAACTAGATGATGGTGTTTTTCTGTGTGGTTATTCTGTCTGCACAATACCGGATGTGATACTTGAAGTGTACTCTTTGCCCTTTAATTCAGCACAGGCCGCAGAATCGCTCTCAACTGTGCCTGCATTTTACATAAAGGACAAAAAGTGACAATTTTGACTGATTCTTGTTATGCTCACTGTATAGCTCAGCTCACTCACACTCATGCCAACCAGGACAGCCAGGAACCTTTGGGTGATTCGTGATGATGGCTTGACCTTTACAGACCATATCTCAGCAAATGCAAGGTCCTGTAGGTTCATCCTGTACAACATCAAGAAAATCAGACCATTCCTCACCAAACAGGCTACACAGATACTTGTCCAGGCTCTTGTCATCTCTAAACTGGACTACTGCAACTCACTGCTTTCAGGCCTCCCAGCCAGCTCCATCAAACCCCTTCAGATGATTCAGAATGCTGCAGCGTGCCTCGTCTTCAACCAGCCCAAGAGAACCCATGTCACACCCCTCTTCATCTCCCTCCACTGGCTTCCTGTAGCTGCACGCATCAAATTCAAGGCCTTGATGCTCAGTTACAAGACCTTGTCAGGAACAGCACCCTCCTACCGCAACTTTCTCCCAAAGGCCTATTTTCCCTCTCAAAATCTGAGATCGATTAGCGACCGATGTTTAGTAGTTCCCACTCAGCGTGGCGCAAGGTCCCTTTCCAGAACCTTCACGCTAACTGTTCCTCAGTGGTGGTGTGAACTGTCAATCTCAATCCGGACCACAGAATCTCTCACCATCTTCAAAAAACAGCTAAAGACCCACCTCTTCCGTGAACACCTAACCAACTCATAAAAAAATAATAAATAAATAAAAAATTGCACTTACACCTCTACTCTGTGCACTTTGCTTCTTCTGGAACTCAATTAATGGATCTTGTATGGTAATACTACTTGTATTGTTCTCTGCTTGATATATATGTTCTTGCTTCTATTTTTCTCATTTGTAAGTCGCTTTTTATAAAAGCGTCTGCTAAGTGAATAAATGTAATGTAATGGTGGTGTGTGTGTGTGCGTGTGTGTTACAGTGTGTGTTAGTGTGTTACAGTGTGTACAGCAGGGCAGTATTGGCATGAAGTGGTTCTGGTTCTGTACTTTTCATTTATTAATAACACTTTATTTTATTTTTCATATTAAAAAAAATAATATAGCCTCGTCATCCGTGATGAAGGCTTTTGTCTCCTTCTGACCCAGTTTGAGGGTGCTGATGTCGAACAGAATACCAGTGCATTCTGAAGGCCCTAATTTAGCCTATTACCCAAAGACAATTCAAATTAGAAGCAAATACTCACATCCATAAACCCAATTGAGATAGAAAAAGAGACGATCAGCCGTGAGTGAGGAAAAGCAAGGGTCCAGTTTTTATTTCGGTCCACCACACGAGATCCACACCAATGAGAATTCTCAGAAGTGATCTGATAACTGGAGCTTAAGCTCCCGTATTTATAGCTTATGTACAGAGAAAATAACCAATAGGGTTTAAAAGAGCTCATCTACATTTACCATGAGGATTAAAAAAGCCTCCCAAACAGTTACCATTAGGACAGAAAACAAGCCTCTTAGTTACTCCGAAGCATTGTGAATTAGTTTATATTATGTATACACTTTATTGATTGGCATGTTATATTGTATGTAATTAATTAGGCTCTGGATTCAACACAAAGAATGCAAAGGACTCTAACTAAGCAGGTTTATGTATGTCACTGATACAGGAATTATAATGTTATGTGGTTATTTGGGGTCCAGTTTTAAAATGTTCTACCCCATGAATGACTTCGCTCTGGTCTGGATGTGGAAAGCCATGGGCATGGGACTGAGGTGTGTACATGAAAAATATGTCAGGAATAATTTCACAGTGTCACGTAATGGAGGCTGAGAAGGATGCAGGTGCAGTTTCGAGTTTTATTAAGAACAGATAATCCAAAAGGCCAAGGTTTATAATAAGTCTATTATTCCTCCTATTCCAGAGCAGTTAGCCAGTGATTGGAACTTGTGTTAATGAAAAAGTGACACATACTTTTGATTTATTTATAGTAATGTTTATTGATGTGTAACATCTGTAAAAAAATTTATACTTAAGTTACAGCAGCTATAAACAGACTTTCCCTCACCAGCCTCTCTTCTCTTTATTGAAGTTAATAAGACACAGATAATGCAGCATGTCATGTTAATGACAAACTGTCAAATGCAACGTGAAGACACTCCTGTGTCTGAAAACTTCAGAAAAAAAACTCATTAAATATATATCTTTAAACCAGAATTAGTAGAGCTGTGTAAAAATGAGAAAATTAGAAAAGTACATGAACAATTTTTGATCAGATTTGAGAATTCAGGAGTACCTGAATATTGGTATAAGGTTTATTAGAATGAATGAATGTGGACGAGATGGAAAATTACCAGGAGTAGAATTAACAGAAAATTCACAGGGTCTGCTGACTCACCTTCGCCTGGCCGAAGGCGCAGAAGTGGAAGGTCTCGTTCCACTCGAGTGTCCCAGAGTTATTGATTGTCCTGGTTCTCAGAGTACAAGCCATACACTTCCTGTATTAAGTCAGTTAAGGCTTTTGTTTACTTTGTGTAGCTTTCAACAAGCTTATAACTTTTGTTCATTCTTCCTCACATGAGTGACACAACCACAGTTGTTTTTAGTTCAATTTCTGAG
This sequence comes from Ameiurus melas, assembly GCA_012411365.1. Classification (NCBI taxonomy): domain Eukaryota; kingdom Metazoa; phylum Chordata; class Actinopteri; order Siluriformes; family Ictaluridae; genus Ameiurus; species Ameiurus melas. The sequence continues at coordinate 26,681,843 of CM022761.1, forward strand.
GCAGTGAACATTCCACCGAACATTTTAGCAGGAATAGTAGAACTTCTCACTGTAATTATGCAAAATGTGCCTAGAAGGGAGACCCGCACAGTGATCATTCAACAGGAACAAGGGCCAATGGGGCGTCCACGTCTCGAAGTCTCACCTGATCACATCGCAAACCTGCTGGATCTGAATCGGTCTGTTCCCACTATTGCCAGCCTGTTAGGGATAAGTAGACGAACTTTATTCAGACGAATGGCGGAATGTAATCTCTCAGTTCGAGCTGTATATACCAGACTGACGGACGAGGAGTTGGATGCTTCTATAACCGCTCTGAATGCCTCACTGTGGATATAGAATGATGAGAGCAGTGCTTAAGACACAAGGACACCGGGTGCAGTTTGACCGAGTAAGAGCTTTAGTATACCGGGTCGACACCACACCGTGGGAGTCATATCTCGTCTGACACAGCTCGGCTGTGTAGATCGAAGGACTTACTCAGTCTCCAGTCCAAGGTCAATTATGCACATCGACACCAATCATAAGCTGATTCGATAAGTAATAATAATAATAAAAAAAAGTTGATAGTAAATTCATGTTAGTTTTAATTCATAGTGGAAGCTTTATTTCATAAAAGAGTGTCCATAATCAGCGGTGTGTTGATTTAAAACCATGTAAACTTATCAGTATATTATCTACTGAGGTTCCAGTTTACAAAATCATTTGACACTGAATTTTACTTTTGTATGATTCATTTATTCCAGTATTGAGAGGCTGTGGGATGTGAGATATCTGGACATCGGTGACAAATGTGTATTATGATGTTCTGCACTCCCTAGAGGAATGTGGCTACCTTGACATTTCAGACCCAACTTTTGTCGCCACTATGTTTTTCTTCCATGGCTTCAAAATGACCTCAACTTGTTCTGCAGAACCTGGGACAATCACCCGATTCGCACAGAGGGTAGTATGACTCCTAACCAGTTGTGGGCAATGGGAAGTGTCAACCATCCTGTACCTGAACCCAACCTTGAGGCATGTGGTCCACTTTTCATATGTGAAACTGTCTGTCTTTATTTTTTGAACTAAGAACAATAAGTAAGAATGCTGCCAAGAATGGAATGCTCGTTTTGTTGAGAGCTTTAGGAAGGACTTCACATGTTATGATTAATGGTCCAAGATTTGTCTTTTAGGGACTGAGCATACCGCACATTGACTGGGAGAGTAGCGGACTCGTTGTTGATGCACACGCCACCATCATTGTTCCTACGACTGAATGCCCAAATGGCGGCCCTACAGGAAGCTGTATACCCCAAAACAACTTCACAGGCATTTGGTTGGGACATCTATTTAGTGGCACTTCAGTTTTGCCAGTCAGTTCTTATGGAGTAATTGTCTATAGTAACAGCAGACCACATGTTTGTTACTTGATAATAAATGTTTCAGCATATGGAAATAATCCGTTGCCAAGAACACTGGTTTTCTTTTAAGTTTTGAAACTGAGCTTAACTGAGTTAATTTAGTCTTAGTTGACATTCGTACAGCAGGTTAATAAATAGAGCCAAATATATTGTTAAAGAAGACACGACTATTGCTCACAATTGAAAAAGTACAAAATGTACATATATTTTGAAATAATAAAGCAGTAACATGGAAAAACAGTTTCATTTTCACCAAAAACATTCAGTAGCTTGCATCTAAAATAGTGTGGTGGGGTACAGTAGAAACTTACATGCCATCTTGTCAAATATTGCATGTGCCATGCATGTTAAAAGAGAACAGACTTAAACATTACAAACAGTAACAGCACTTTCATGTATATGCTAAAGTAGAACTGAAACATTTACGCTGCATGAATAAGGCAACAATGAAAGGGTGAACGTTAGTGAAGAAATATGCAGTTCCAGCTGCTGAATAATCAAAATTAAATATGCCCAAAACCATACTTGCACATAATCCAATGTAACCCAATGCACATAATCAAGTCCATCCTGAAAGACTGGTAACCTTTGTAGTGCCCTGGTAATCTGAGGATACAAAAGCAGGTAGGTAGGGGCTCTTGGGAGGTCACCAATAACAACTTCCACAGCCATACTTTCTTTAGCAACTTCCCATCCAACCCAAAACTTGAGCAGGTCCTTCAGGTCCTTGCTACATGCTGAAATCGAACAAATAAAATCTTATCCAACATGTTTTTTAAAGTTATTTTGTCATTTATGACAGCAACAATTTGTGGTCTTGGGCAAGGCACATTATTCACGTTATTTTAAAATGCAAAATAGAACAACAAAACATTTACATAGACATGAAGACACACAAATGTGAGATTATGACAAACATGTTTAAACTCTTATTTATATTTAATGTAAATAAAGAAGCCAATATAGATTTGGAGGTAGATTGCTGATACCATACCCATCTCAATGAACTGCCTCAAGTACCCAGTGATACGTTGGTTTGTTTCAGCTGGGTATTCATCATCAGCAGCAGGCCACAATATTCGAGAAAGCAGCATCTACATTTAACATTTTTAAGGGTCCTAAATGGCTTGAACCCCGATAATTGCTGCTTGCAGATATATTTTATGTTTATTTTTCTTGTTCAATTAGATAGGCTGTTTTTTTTAGACTTATTATTAATAATTTACAATTTTATAATAATGTTAGGCTACATTTAACTACATTTCGGAGAATACGTCAATTACTGCCATAGTTAGTAGCCAACCTTAATGAATTCGGGCTATTGAACTCCATAAACGAGTCTGGGAACCGGGGCTTCAATGTACTTTTAAGGTAGTGTGATACCTTGAAATTTCCGCACATGGAATCTACAGACTCCGCGTCGTCCTGAGGACTCCCAGTACAGCTAGCTAGTAAAGATAGCTAGCCAAGCCATGATCACTGTGCGGGTCTCCTTCCTGGGCACATTTTGCATAATTACAGTGAGAAGTTCTACTATTCCTGCTAAAATGTTCGGTGGAATGTTCATGGTCTCAGAAACTAAAAAAAAAACAACTCCTGTGAGCAAATAAACTCCATGTAATCCATGTCTAAAGGACTATGCCCAACAGCATGGTTCAGACACGAGCGGAATCACTCTAAAACAGAGTCCAAGAGCAAGTGCTGTGGGGAAAACTAACCTTAGCCACCTAGCTCACAAAAAGCTAACATAACGTCGTTACAATGAATGACTACCATTTTTCCGAAATGATAAATGAAAAGTAATTCAACAGTGTAGTAAAATATCCTGCTGTGCTGTTGATAAATAAAGAATAGTTTAAGTTAACCCTTGGTTCATCTTCTGATTCACTATCGGTACGGAAGTGCAATTCACACCACAACCACCAGGGCGTTGAGCCGGTTCTGAGCAGCGAGTAATAATACTATCGGCAATCCACTGCTCTTCCTGTGAGACTCGGATGTAAAGACCTGAATTTTTAGACCTGAATTTGAAGACCTGAATTTGAAGACCTGAATGTAAGACCTGAATTTTTGCAGCCTGAATTTGTGAGGAAATTAATTCAAGCACTGATATTGCGGTGTTTATTTTTCGATTTGTGTCAAAATGCTGGGCAAAAAAAATTCAAGTATTGTTATTGTGACAAGTTTTTTTTCAGGTTATGTAATTCAAGTTTCAAGGACTTTTGGCACTATTATACTTCCATAATACCTGCTCAGGCAAGCTCTTTCAGTTCAGTTCATAAATGTTCTATACGATTCAGGTCAGAGCTCTATTTATTTATTTCATTACAACTTTGGAGGTATGCTAAGAATCATTGCCCTGCTAGAAGACCCAGCTGTGTCCAAGTTGTAACTTTCTGGCTGATGTTGCCAGATTATCCTCATTCCTCATGTGCACCAGTCCCTTTTCCAGCAAAACATCAGCACAACATGATGCTACCACCCCCATGTTTCACATTTGGGAAGGTCTTTGGATCCATATGCACATACCTCCATAAATATGTTGGGGGAAAAATTATTGTATGGCAGCATGAAAAGTGTGGATCTGTGAAATTAATGAATGTCTATCCATCCATCTTCTACCGCTTATTCCTTCTTCAGGGTTGTGGGGAACCTGAAGCCTATCCCAGGGGGCATTGGGCACAAGGCGTGGTACATCCTGGACAGGGTGCCAATCCATCACAGGGCACAATCACACACCCATTCATACACTACGGACAATTTAGACATGCCAATCAACCTACCATGTTTTTTTTTTGGATTGGGAGAGGAAACTGGAGGAAACCCAGAGGAAACCCCCGCAGCACAGGGAGAACATGCATCCCCACACATGGCCCCGGCAGGAATCGAACCCCGGACCCTGGAGGTGTGAGGCGAACATACTAACCACTATATATTTTTATATATATTTAATATTTTCTTCTGCAAGATGAAAGTAGTTGATCTCTGTAACTACGTATTCACTCCTGTTGCTTGAAGTCTATTACTAAAATATCATATTATCTCTGACATACTCAATGGTCTTACAGGTTGTAAGAAAAAAAGACAGTGTCTGAAGTGTGTGTGTGTGTGTGTGTGTACGTGCGTGTGTTTTATTGTACAAGATATTGTAAAGACGTTGTTGTTTAACCCTGTGCAAGGTGTCAACGTCTCAGAAGATTGTCTCTTAAGTCCAAGGGTTCTTTAAGAGGTAGAAGAAACATCTAAAGATGATGTTTTAAAAGAAACCGGTGTTTTGACTCAACCTCTTATTCACTGTTATGGAAGACAGTTAAGTCCTATATCAGAGGGCAGATTATTTCTTACTCCACTCTCTGTAATAAAAAGCGCACAGCTAGGGTTAATGAACTCACATCTGTGATCATTAACCTCAAAGATATGCATTGAACCCTTCTCCAGAACTTCTTAAGCAGAATCTCGACTTACAGGTAGAATTTAATCTTATTTCGACTATAGAGGTGGAACGCTTGTTACGTACACGTGGTTCTTAATATGAACATGGCAACAAGCCAAATCATTTACTGGCACATCAGCTACAGCAACAGGCCACTTCTCATACCTAGTATTAAAAACACATAATATTGTCACTACAGATCCCATGGAAATTAATGCGACTTTTAAATTGTTTTACTCTTCACTTTATAAATCCAAATTTCCTACAGACAATTAAATGACGATCTTCGGAGTTGTTGATGCCCTGCTCAGGGTTAAACAACAACGTCTTTACAATAACTTCATTGATAAATTGTCAAACTAACATCTTGTTTTTTTGGTTTTTTTTTTAACAATAACACACAGGTAACAAGAAGATTTGAGATGTTTGTGATAGACTGAAAGATTACTGCAGAATTAACTTTACCATAAATGAACACACATGTTTGCTCACGGACATAATCGTGCTTAAGAAAAACGTTTCATGATCGTTTTTGCAGTAGTTTGTCTACCTTCTCTGGGTGTAGTTGTATGATGCATGATGCTCTGACCTTACTTCTCAAGCAATATTTTCTTCTGCAAGATGAAAGTAGTTGATCTCTGTAACTGCGTATTCACTCCTGTTGCTTGAAGTCTATTACTAAAATATCGTATTATCTCTGACATACTCAATGGTCTTACAGGTTATCAAAAAGAAAGACAGTGTCTGATGTGTGTGTGTGTGTGTGTGTTTGTGTGTGTGTGCGTACGTCTGTGTGTCTTATTGTACAAGATATTGTAAAGACGTTATTGTTTAACCCTGAGCAGGGCGTCAACATCACCAAAGATCGTCTCTTAAGTCCAAGGGTTTTTTAGGAGGTAGAAAAAACATTTAAAGTTAATTTTTTAACAGAAATGGGTGTTTTGACTCAACCTCTTATTCATTGTTATGGGAGACAGTTAAGTCCTATATCAGAGGGCAGATTATTTTTTACTCTGCTCTCTGTAATAAAAAGTGCACATCTAGGGTTAATGAACTCACATCTGTGATCATTAACCTGAATCAAAGATGTGCATTGAACCCTTCTCCAGAACTTCTTAAACAGCATACAAGCAGAATTTAATCTTATTTCGACTAAAGAGGTGGAACGCTTGTTGTTACGTACATGTGGTTCTTACTATGAACATGGCGACAAGCCAAGTCATTTACTGTCACATCAGCTACAGCAACAGGCCACTTCCCGTTTCATACCTAGTATTAAAAACACTTATAATATTGTCACTACAGATCCCATGGAAATTAATGCTACTTTTAAATAGTTTTACTCTTCACTTTATAAATCCAAATTTCCTACAGACAATACTAAAGTGAATCAATTTCTTCAAAACCGTTGTAACCCTGTAATTGATTCGAATACTGCCATACAACTGGACTCCTCACTCTCTGGAAGAAATTTTAAATTCAGTTAAAACTATGCAATCTAACAGAGCTCAAGGCCCGGACTGGTTTCCAATTGAATTATTTTTTTAAGTTTATCAGAAAATTAGCACCATTGCTTTTATGTGTTCAACGAATCCTTGGAATGTGGGACTTTGCCTCCAACTCTGACACAAGCCACTATAGCTCTCCTTCTTAAGGAGGGTAAGGATCCAACCTCATGTGGTTCTTACAGACCACTGTGTCTGCGTAATGCAGGCATAAAGGTGTTGGCAAAAGTAATGACATCTCGTTTAGAGAACATGCTCCCTTATATTATTTCTGAAGAGCAAAACGGTTTTATAAAGGGATGTCAGTTGTTTTTCAATACCCGTACACTCTTTAATAGAATTTATTCAAAGCATTCGGCTGAGCTTCCTGAGATTGTAATTTCTTTAGATGCTGAAAAAGCATTTGACAGGGTTGAGTGGGAGTATTTGTTTGCCGTTTTGAGGAAGTTCGGATCCAGAGATAAATTTATTTCTTGGATTCACCACCTTTACTCATCCCATAAACCCTGGGTTCATACGAACAATATTTATTCTGATTATTTTGCTCTCGGACGTGGGTGTCGCCAATGCTTTCCTTTACCCCCTCTGATATTTGCTGTCGCTATCGAGCCTCTGTCTGTACTATTAAGATCTTCCCACATGTTAAAAGGAATAGTCTGATATAGTGTAGAATACAAATTGTCGCTATATTTAGATGATTTGTTATTGAATGTAACCAATCCTATTGCCTCTATGCCTGCTGTCTTGGATGTTCTGGAAACCTTCAGTTTTGTCTCGGGTTATAAATTAAATTTGGACAAAAACGGAGCTAAACGAGCCACATTGGAGTAGTTGGCAGGATTTCCACAGAATAGTGGGCAGGACTTCCACAGTTTCTTTACTATCAAGTCCACTATTCTCAGAGTAGATTTAAAACCTTGCCCATTCATTGCTATATTTGGGATTCCTTATGCCTCAGTTCCATTGAGCTTGGTACAAAAAGCTATTATCGCTTTCACATTACTAATAGCTGTTGCATTGGAAGTCTGCTAAATATCCATCCATCTCCCAGTAGCTAAAGGATGATTTTTCTTTAAAGCTCGAGAAAATAAAATATACAACGAGGGGTTGTACTAACAAGTTTTTTTATATATATAAATGGCAACCCTTTATTTCATATTTTATGGAGTTACAGACATTTGCCATTTGAGTTTTTGTGCCTGTTGTTGGGTTTTACAATATATACATAACCAGATATTGGTAAGCCATGATGGAAAATTAGTGGTATTGTTGCTATGTGACAGGAGGTTTTTTTTTCCTCAATAATAAAGAAAAAAGAAACGGGTGTTTCGTCCATAATGGTAAAAAATAAATACATTTAATTAAATTAAATTTAATAAATTAAATTTGGACAAAAACGGAGCTAAACGAGCCACATTGGAGTAGTCGGCAGGATTTCCCTAGAATAGTGGGCAGGATTTCCACAGAATAGTGGGCAGGACTTCCACAGAATAGTGGGCAGGATTTGCACAGAATAGTGGGCAAGACTTCCACAGAATAGTGGGCAGGACTTCCACAGAATAGTGGGCAGGATTTCCACAGAATAGTGGGCAAGACTTCCACAGAATAGAGGGCAGGACTTCCATAGAATAGTGGGCAGGATTTCCACAGAATAGTGGGCAGGATTTGCACAGAATAGTGGGCAGGACTTCCACAGAATAATGGGAAAGATTTCCACAGAATAGTGGGCAGGATTTCCACAGAATAGTTGGCAGGACTTCCACAGAATAGTGGGCAGGACTTCCACAGAATAATGGGAAAGATTTCCCCAGAATAGTGGGCAGGATTTCCACAGAATAGTTGGCAGGACTTCCACAGAATAGTGGGCAGGATTTCCACAGAATAGTGGGCAGGACTTCCACAGAATAGTGGGCAGGTCTTCCACAGAATAATGGGAAAGATTTCCACAGAATAGTGGGCAGGATTTCCACAGAATAGTGAGCAAGATTTCCACAGAATATTTGCCAGAGGTGGAGGACCCTATATTTATTTATTTTTTGTTCTATGTGTGTTGGTCTGTCTTTTCTTTTTTTTTTTTTTTTTTTTGTAGAAACCAAGCAGCAGCATGTGCTCTGGAGACTGCAGTTGCTGGTCTGTTTTTAAAGTGGGGGGGGGGGGGGATTTCAGTTCAGGAATATTTCCGACAGAGCAGTATATTAGACATTTAGTGTAAACTAGTGCAAAAAAATTATCTGAAATATTTCAGTGAAAATATTTGTCCATATTTAATGCATTATATTAGAAATGAGGAATAAGCGGTAGAAGATGGATGGATGGATATTAGAAATGATAGTACAGTCTTTGTTGATCAGTTACCAACTCATACTTTATAATAATTTGTTTAGGAGCACCTGAATCTGGCAAATAACTTTTATTGCATTTAGGCATACAATAAAAGTTAATAAACAAATTAGGAAGTAATGCACTACTTTAATAGCAATATAAAGAGAGAGAGATACCCAATAACTAATTCATAGACCCCCTTTCTTCCTTTTCAAGTTCTTTTCAAGTCTCGGTTTTTTGGCCCAGCGCGCACATGGGCACAGCGAGTGGCCGCCACAAGAACCCTGGGTGCTGGAGGACATTGGGCAGTTTCTTAACTTATTTTTGGTGGAGTTCAGATAACCAGGGCAGAACTACGACCTGGACAATGTGCTGAGGGAAGCGAATTGGGCGACTAGTGCGGAGCCCCTCTTCCTTGTGCACTATGAGCGGGGGAGACATCAAGCGGAGATGGACAGGACTATCACCGCTCATCCAGTGAAGCAAGTTCCGTTCATCTCTAAGTCTCCAGTCCAAGTCAAGTCTCCAGTCCCTGCCACGTCCCAGGTCCAGGTCCCTGCCACACCCCAGGTCCATGTCCCTGCCATGTCTTAGGTCCATGCCCCTGTCCAAGTTAAGTCTCCCTTCCCTGTTCAAGCTATATCCCAAGTCCCTGTCAAGGCCAAACCACAGGTCCAAGTCACAGCCACAGCCAAGCCCCAACTCACAGCCACAGCCACGCTCCTGCTTGACCGAATTCTCAGAGTTCTGGTCAAAGCTAAGTTCCAAGTTCATGTTCCAGTCACAGTCACGCCATCAGTTCAAGCCCCAGTCACGCCTCTAGTCCAAGCTCCAGCCCCACCTCATGTCCATGCCCTAGCCACAGCTCGAGTCCAAGCCGAGGCAGAGTTCCAAGTCAAAAGTTCACGTCCAGGACTCAGCCAAAGCCAAGTCCCAAGGTTCAATCCAAGCCACGCCTTCAGTTCCGGACCTCCAAGTTCAGTCTCAAGTCCCTGATTCCAAAGCCCAAGTCAAGTCCCAAGTCTATGATGTCAAGGCCCGAGTCATGTCAAGGGTATCTGACACCCAAGTTCCTGCCAAGTCTCAGGTTCCTGACATTCCTACCCAAGCCATTCCTCAAGCTCCAGGTACAGTCACTCAGAGTAACTATGGCAAAGCTACTGAAGAGGGCTCATCTGTGGAGTCGCTACTACAAGCAACACAGGTTTTGCTGCAAGAGGACACACCCGGAAACGGGTTCTGAGCATACGGCTTTGTCAACTAGAGGATGAACAAAATCGACTAAGGGAGCTTCTGGAGGAGGAAAAGGAGAGATGGAAGAGTGCAGAGAACCAGCTTCACCCCGTTCAGACACAAATGTCAGAATTGGAAAAGAAATTGGAACAGGTGCATGAAATGGGGGCAAGGCTGGAGGATGAGAGGAAACAGAAAGCTCTGGCTGTAGCAGCAAGGAAGAAGCTGGAGCTTGACCCGTCCGAGCGGGAAGCTCAACTCATCCAAGCCATTAAAGCTCGAGATGAAGCACAGGGACAGCTGAAGAGAGTACAGATTCGATTAAAGGCATCAGTTGTGGGACGTGGATGAACTCCGAGCAGAGATGCTGCACGGAGCAGCGCCGAAGAGAGTGAACCCAAAGTCAAGAGTATGGAGGCGGAAAATGTGCGGTTCCATGAGGTTCTGTATGCAGCTGATTGCACTCAAAAGCAGGTTCAGCAGGAGAGAAATGAGCTGCATGTGACCAGCTGTAACTCCCAGATATCTGCTTTGAATAATGAGAAGCGGAGGTTGGAGGCTCGTATTTCACAGCTGGAAGAGGAACTTGAGGAGATACAGGGCAACATTGAACTCATTAATGACCAATTGAAGAAGGCAAATGCACAAGTGGACACGCTGAGCACCGAGCTAGCAGGTGAGCGCAGCAAGACTCATAGGAGTGAGAATGCTCGGCAGCAGCTGTAGAGACAGAATAAGGATCTGACTGCCAAAATGCAGGAGCTGGAAGGCTCAGTCAAATCGAAGTCTCAAGTCTTGGACGCCCAAGTCCAGACCCAGTCCCAAGTCCACGACGCCCAAGTCCAGACCCAGTCTCAAGTCTTGGACGCCCAAGTCCAAGCCCAGTTGCCGGTGCCTGACCACCAAGCCATGTCTCAAGTTCAAGCTCAAGCCATGTCGCTCGTCCAAGCTATGTCACTCATCCAAGCCATGTCTCTCGTCCAAGCCATGTCTCTTGTCCAAGCCACGTTTCAAGCTCAAGCCATGTCTCCAGCTCAAGCCAGGCCCCAAGCTCAAGCCATGTCTCTCGTCCAAGCCATGTCTCTTGTCCAAGCCATGTCTCAAGCTCAAGCCATGTCTCAAGCTCAAGCCATGTCTCTCATCCAAGCCATGTCTCAAGCTCAAACCATGTCTCAAGTTCAAGCTCAAGCCATGTCTCTAGTCCAAGCCATGTCATTTGTCCAAGTCATGTCCTAGGTCTCAGCAGGCCAAGTGCAAGTCCTGTCTCGATCTCCTGAACTCTTGTCCAAGCCGGCTGTGCCGGTAAATTCCACTCAGCAGCCCTGTTCACCTGAGGACGCCGCTCAGCCTCACTGTTCAGCTGAGGTCGTCGCTCAGCCTCCACATCCAGCTGGGGTCGTCGCCCAGCAGTCCCGTCCAGCTGAGGACATTGCACCGCTCCCAAATGCCGCCGAGGACATTGCACCGCTCCCAAGCGTCGATGAGAGCGTCGCTCAGCCTGTCGGCCCAGCTGTAGTCCTTGCTCTGCCTCCCTGTTCTGCTAGGGACTTTGCTCTGTTCCCCTGCTCCAGGGACACCGTGCGGTTTCTTCCTGGAGCTGCTTGGGACATTCAGCCTGGGGGGCCGGGGCCGCCAATGAAGGGGGAGGACTCTTGGCATGCCGGGAGGGGTGCCTTTGGGGGGGGGGGTTGTGTCACGATTCCCCCATACAACAGCATGTGTTGAGCGCTATTGCGCATGCGCGGATCTCTTCCGGGTTGGCGTCAGTCCTTCGTCTCGCCTCGTCAAGGGTCATAGTTCATTGGGTCACATGTGTTTGGGAATTGGGCTAACGGTTGCAGGTTAATGACTGCGAGACCTATATATATTGTGAGCCGTGCTCGAGATGGCGTGGTACGATAAACAGATATAGCGATTTATGGATATGTTGTTTTGCCATGTTTAGCGCTTATAGAGCGTCCTAGTTTCATGCCATGTTCTAGCCATAGCATTAGCCATAGCATTAGCCTTAGCAAGTGAGCCTAGCTCGTAGCATAGCCTAGCTTAGTTTGTTGTTTGCTTTACGTTTCTTGCTTCTGTTTGGTTTGCTTTTTCTTAAATAAAGATCTCAGTTTAAACTGCGATTGCATCTTGCCTACTTGCCTGCGGTCACGTCCCATGACACACGGGAGAGGACATCTCGTTCATCAGATGTGTGAGGTACATCTAGACAATCTGATAACAAACTACACACAACATTTATGTTGAGAAAATTCAGCTTGCTCTTTGTTCCCAAATAACATTGGACCAGATCCATAGTTTACATCATCTGCCCACACATATTTAATATGTATTACAAGTACTGAACAAGTTAGAGGAAGAGAAGATGTAGCTTTACTGTTCATTTTAACTTTTTGTTTATTTGCATCTGTCTTGATGCATTTTCAAATACTGTTATTTATTTATTTATTTTTAAATGTATTAATTTTATTATTAATTTTTACATGTCTAAAGTGTCTGTAGTGTATGAATGGGTGTGTGAGTGTGTGTGTGATTGTGCCCTGTGATGGAGTGACACCCAGGGTGTACCATGACTTGTGCCCGATGCTCCCTGGGATAGGCTCCTGGTTTCCTGTGACCCTGAAAAGAAGATGGATGGATGGATTATTATTTTTGAAGTATCTTGAACCTAGGAGAGTCTGGCATCTAACATAACATATGGATGTAGGAACATGCATGCCCTTATTTGTGTCTTTAATGGAGAGACCGAGGTTGGGGGATTTGTGGTTATTGAGCACTGGCGTTAAAGCTGTGTCTGTTTTAGCGCTGGCTATAAAAAACAAGAAGTAAAACAGGATGTATGTTTTTACTGGGCTTTCTTTGGATTTAAGCGTTCTATCAATTTTTCCATTTGATCTATTTGTCTAGCCAAATTAGAGAGTCTCACTATTTCCCATGTCTCTGACTTAATTTCCTAATGTATTCCGTGATCCTGTATCTAGCACATTCTTTGAACATTTAAGCTTCAACTGTCGTTTGAGTTAAGACACTCAGTATGCTATCACATTCATCATTTTTCCATATCAGCTTTTCAGTTCTTTTTATATCCAGCATGTCAAGCTGTAGATTTCTCAGGTCTTGCTGGAAGTGCATAATGTCCGGCTTTCTCAGCCGCCCCAGAACCAGAAGACTTTCCAGTCCGTCTTCCTCCATGTTGCGGTCTTGCTCTCCTCCTTCTTCTTCTTTTTCTCCTCGCGTGGTTCTGTTTCCTCGGACTGTCAAGGTTGGGGTTCTATACATAATTTAATTATGATACAGTTTTAATCATTTCATAACATAACATAACATAACATAACATAACATAACATAACATAACATAACATAACATAACATAACATAACATAACATAACATAATACATCATCTTGTACATTAAGCTGGAAATAACAGTAGGACTGAGGCTACATATATCTGAAATCCAAATCTCCTATAATACCCTCTACTGGAGACTTAGTCCTACAGTTCAAAATATCATTATCTAGTAACCCCACAGAGGCTGGGTAAGATAGTACAAACGGAAGGTAATCATCACACCACATTTTGACACCTAGCTCGAATTCGGCTAGAATTTGAAAATACCATCGTCCATCATAAAATTTAGTAATCAGGGTACACATCCACCATTCTGGTTCCCTGTTCAAAACATGTGAATTTAAGGGACCTAATCTGTTTAAGAACCGTGGTTGGAAGTGTTCGGAATAATTGGGCAAAGAGTGTAAGTAATTAATGTAAAGCCAGCAGCAGGTAATACCCTTGGGCGGTCCCCAGTTCCTCAAGATTCCCTCAGGACACCAGTCTCTGGTGATAAGTTCCATTTTGACTTCCCCATTGGCCGTTGGGACCTCCAATATTACTGCAGGCTGTAAAACATATATTTTTTATATATTAACCACATGCCCATTCTGTCTGTTGGCTGCCATACCACTTTATATCCCTCCACTATGATGCTAGCCAGTTTTTAAAATTCCAACTGATTGTAAAAGATTCAACCTCTGTATGTCTCTACCGCCCAGTACTTCCTTGGGTTTAATACTTGACACCAATCTGGAGTGAAAGGAGCACCTTTCTCATCTAATGAGAGTTCACATTTAACTAAGTCAAAACTTCTGAATATGTTTTCTACTGTACTAATTTTCTTAGGTACAGATATTCCAGTGGATATCATCTGTATAGGGGTTAATTCCTCATTTTGTCCACACACTTTTGTGTTTCTACATGCACAGTCCGAACATAAATGCTTATAGTCTGTAGTTAACATATAATATTGCTTAATTGGATTATCCAAACATAAATCACATCTTTCTAATCTTCTAGGAGCTTTCCATTTGGGGATTGGTGCAACCATGTCTTCTAGGTTCATGTCTTCTTCCTATTCGGATAAGACATCTTATGAGTCCTCACAGGTACAACATTTGCAATTAACTATTCTACAAACTTTGCCTAATCTCGTAAGATCAGTAAAGAAGAATACCATTCCTATCAATGTGGATCCTTGACTGTTGTACAGTTCTCCCATCATTATACATATCGTTGAAAATACAGTTATACGTAACATTGTTCTGATTAAGGTTTTTCCATTTCTTACTAAGACCAGGGCAGTTATATACAATACCCATAAACAGTGTATCATAAATGCAATGAATTTACAGAATGTAAACTAAATTTGTCTCCTAGGTACAGTGATATCTGTATCAATATTATTTCCATAATGAGTGAGTAATTTACTCTGGGTCCCAACAATTTATTCCGGCCTTTCAAGCCTGTGAACAGTTGGGCTACTATTAGGCTTACAGGTATTCTATATCTAAAGTATATACAAATAAGTCCTATTACAGCAATTATACTCTTGCATATGGGATTTCTTTGTATGATTTGGCTTACTGACCAGGTAATCCAAATGAAATAATAAAATATTATCTGCAGCATGACGGGGTTAAAGGTCCCTGAGGTCCCAGCCTGAGCTTGCTCCTCACTCAGAGATTCGTTTGTAATTTGTGATGAGTTGTTTTCCTCTGCCATTACTCTAAGGATTGGTTTTAATCAAGATCCTGGATGCAAGTGTAAATCGTAATTTGGTCTGGTCTTGAGGTTTTTTCTTTGTTTTTTTTAATAAATATTTTTATTGGGAGAGATGGCACATTGGAGAAACAAACAAACAGACTTTAGTACACTGAGACCCAAGCATAAGAAAAAAAGAAGGCACAGAAATTTGTGTCGTCTCAGTGACTAAACAAAATGGGAGCCAACCCCCCCTCTTTTTTTCCCCCTTTGTACAAATTAGAACACATGCATACGTCCAAACTCACCAAGTAGAAACAAAGAGAAAAGTAATAAAAATAGATAATTAAAAAACAAAAATGACGGAGAAGATAAAAAATAAATAAATAAATAAGAAATAAGAAAAAAAATAATTAAGGGGATAAACAAAATAGATAAACTAACCAAAATAAATGGGGGGGGGGGGAGTGTTCTCTCAATCTGAAGGCAAAGATGGCAAAGATTTGAAGAAGGTTAAGAAAGGCTGCCACTTTCTGTGAAACTTGCCAGAATCGGTTCCCCGAGAGTACCTAATCCTTTCCAACTTTAGAAGAGACATAACATCCCTAAGCCACTGAGTACTGGAGGGAGGCTTCGTGGATTTCCAATGGAAAAGAAGGCGCCGTCTTGCTAATAAGGAAGTGAACGCCAAGAGATCTAATTGGGTTGAATTGTACCTGTCATAATCCTCCGGATACCCAAATATGGCAATATGGGGAGAGGGTTTAACAGTAATGGACAGTATTTCTGAGATGCTATCAAAATAATTCTGCCAAAAGGAGAATATCAATGGGCAAGAGTAGAACATGTGAGTGAGATTGCAGGGAGAGGCGTGACATTTATCACAGCGGTCAACGACGGTGGGATAAATCTGTGACAAACGTGTTTTGGAAAAATGAATCCTGTGTAACACCTTAAACTGTATCAAAGAAAGACGAGCACAAACTGTGCTCTTGTGGATCCTGCTAAGGGCACCGTCCCACCAGTCTTCATGTAGTGTCAACCCCAATTCGCCCTCCCAAGCAACCTTGATTTTAATGATAGGTGAGCTGTCGTAGGATAAAAGTTTATTGTAAATTCCTGAAATACGAGATTTCTGAAGAGGATCAGACAAGAGAAAATCATCCCACAGTTGGCTTAGGGGTAAGGAGGGAAAGGTAGGAAACAGCGATTTTGCACAGTGTCTAACTTGGAAATAACGAAAAAGATGTGACGGTGGAAGCTGAAATTCGCTCGACAAATCTGCAAAACTACGAAAAGCCCCATCCTTATAGAGATCTTTGAAAGTTTTGAGACCTTTGTCATGCCAGGTAGCAAATGTGGGGTCTGATATTGCTGGTTGAAATGAGTGATTTTTCAGTAATGGAGTTAAGGGAGACGCGGAGACGAATTTGAAATTCTTCCTGAACTGGTACCAAATTTTTAAAGCTGCACGAACCACAGGGTTGTCTGTGAAGCCAGAGAAGTTGGTAGAAGTGGAAGAGGTAAGCAGAGCCATTGGAGAGGACGAGCCGCATGAATGTACCTCTAATGTACACCATGGAGAATGCGCTGGTCTCAACCAAAATAAGATTTTATGAATATGTGATGCCCAGTAATACAACTGAAAATTTGGGAGAGAGAGGCCAGTATTGAGCTTACATCTCTGAAGCCTTGACTTACTTATTCTGGGTGTCTTACCACACCACAAAAAGCTAGAAATGTCCTGATCTATAGTCTTAAAAAATCGCTTTGATAAGAATAGAGGGAGACATTGGAACAAAAAGAGGAACTTAGGCAGGATATTCATTTTTACCGTGTTAATCCTTCCTATCAGCGACAGAGGTAAAGACCTCCATCGCTGAAAGTCAGTTTTGATTTCAGACATCAATGGGGAGAAGTTAGCAGAGTAAAGTGAAGTCAGAGACCTGGTTATGTTAATTCCTAAATACTTAAAGCCAGAGGGGCTCATTCTGAAGGGAATATCAGATTGAGTCATTTGTAATGCCAAAGTATTAACCGGGTAGCACTCACTCTTGGAAACGTTAACTTTATAACCTGAAAACGAGCCAAATCTTTGGAGAAAGGACAGAATTCCAGGTAGAGAGTGATATGGGTTGGAAACATACAGTAATAAATCATCCGCATAAAGAGAAAGTTTAAATTCCATGCCCAACCGAGATATCCCAGTGAAAGAAGAGGAGGACCTCAGATAAATTGACAAGGGCTCTATACGCATAACGCAATAAAGGAGACAAGGGACAACCCTGTCGAGTGCCACGGGATAAAGTAAAATAAGTTGACTGGATACCATTAATGGAGATACTAGCTTGCGGGGATGTATACAGAAGGCGTATCCAAGAAATAAATGTGTCACCCAATCCAAATTTGTGCAATACTGTAAGCAGGTAGTCCCATTCAACTCTGTCAAACGCTTTTTCAGCATCGACTGAGATTACCACTTCGGGGGAAGTAGTAGAGCATTTGGAGTAGATAATGTTCAAAAGGGTGCGGACGTTGTAAAATAACTGACGCCCTTTTATAAATCCAGTTTGTTCTTCTGAAACTATGACTGGAAGAATTTTTTCCAAGGGACTAGCCAAAGCCTTAGCAAGAATCTTAGCATCTACATTTATCAAAGAGAGGGGTCTGTAAGAGCTGCAGAGATTCGGATTTTTGTCCTTCTTTAAAAGTAGATTTATAGAGGCTTGTCACAAAGTAGGAGGGAGAGTGCCACTCTGCAGCGATTCCCTATATACCGAGTGCAATATAGGGGACAGTTTAGATTCAAATCTTTTGAAAAATTCTACCGGGAATCCATCAGGGCCAGGAGCTTTATTGTTTTGCATGCTATTCATGGCTAGGTTGATTTCCTCTAAGGTTAATGGAGAGTCAAGATCTTTAGCAACTTCTGGGTTAATGGTAGGGAAATTGAGACTGTCTATGAAAGCATTCATATCAGAAGTCACAGCTGGAAAGTCAGACATATACAGAGAAGAATAGAATGAGCAGAAGACTGAATTAATGGTATTGGGGTCCGTGTGGAGTATGCCAGATGAATCCTTTATTTGAGGAATTATTCGTGAGGCAGCTTGACATCTCAATTGATGGGCCAAGAGTTGGCTCGGTTTGTCACCATGTTCATAATATGGGGGCGTGAATGCTAATATAGCAGGAAGGCCGCTCTGCATCCACCGATGTAATAATGTCAAATTCAGCCTGCACAACACCGATCTTTAAGTAAAGCAGAAGAGGGACCAGTGCCCAATTGTCTATCTAGTTCGTCAATTCTACGTGATAGCTCATGAAGTTTGGCCATACGAGTGTTGTTCAGATGTGCAGAGTAGGAAATTATTTGGCCACGCAAGTATGCTTTTAGTGATTCCCACAGCAGGGAACAGGAAATAGGTTCAAGCTCGTTCTGATTGATTTCAATAAAATTGTCAATTGCAGTTGCAATGAATGTGTTACATTTGTTGTCTGACAGGAGCAGAGTGTTAAATCTCCACGGTGTTGAATATCGAGGTTGGGGGGAAAGCTGAATATCCAGAGAAAGCGGGGCATGGTCAGAAATCACAATAGGATGATATTTGACCATCGACACTTTGGAGATAAGTTTGGCGTCAATAAAGAAATAATCAATTCTAGAGAAGGACTTATGCACCTGCGAAAAGAAAGAATATTCCTTGATACTGGGATTATGGAATCTCCAGGGATCCACACAACCATTCTTAGACATGAAATCAGAAAGTGTACTCGACATTAGTGAGGGTGTCAAGGTCTTGGAAGAAGAACGGTCCAACCTAGGATCAATAACACAATTCATGTCTCCTCCAAATATAAGGACGGTATTATGTAGTATAGGAAGGAACCCAAGAGCTTATTCATGAAGTGTGGGTCATCAAAATTTGGGGCGTAAACATTAACCAGTAATACCGGGACATGCAACAATTTACCTGATATTATTAAGTATCTCCCATTTTCATCTGATATTACATTGGAGGATGAAAAGTGAATTGATCTACCAATTAAAATGGCAACCCCCCTGGCCTTAGAATTGAAATTAGAGTGAAATACCTCAGAAATCCAGGGGCATTTAGGCCGTACCTGGTCTGTGGTGCGCATATGAGTTTCTTGTAGAAACACTATGTCCGCGTTGAGCCGTTTCAGATGGGCAAATACTCTGGATCTCTTCATAGGACTCCCCATACCTTTAATGTTCCAGCTCACAAAGTTCACATGCGAGCCAGATTTTCCAGTATTAGTGGACATCTATCAAGTGTTTGTGGCAGGAAGAGAATGAAAGTGAAGCCTCACCTCTGAGAGAAGGAAAAGGGGACAGGAAACAGGAGGGGGGAGAAAAAGGACAAAAACAAAGATAAAATGAGAAAAAGTAAAAAGTGAAAAGAAAAAATAAATACAATAAAAGTAAATGATAAACCAAAACAAAAGAAAACACACTCCAAACACACAGTGAACCACCCCAACCAACCCCCCTCCCCATTGCACTTACACGTCCCCATCCCCAAACGATGGAGACCCCAGTGCAGACTCCACAAGGAGTCAAATCCCCAACAGGAAAGCTAACAGCTGTTGACCCGATAGTAATAAACCCCCCAGGTCGGGCCCCTGCAAACTAAACGAAGATAAATGTCAAGGCACATAAACAGTCAATACTCCCTCATGTGTTGTAGAGTCAGTAGTGGACCATTTCACTTCTGGAGACGGATTATCAGTGTTCTCACTTGATCAGTGTCTTAATAAACACCCCGCGGCCTCCGTGGATTTAAACTCCCTCTCGATTCCGTCGTGTATCGCTGGAGGCGCCGGATAAAGGCAGAACCGAACGTATATCCCGGTATCTCACGGAGCTGGCGGCGGCAGTCATTGAAGGCAGCACGAGCGCGGGCTACATTCGCGGTATGATCGGGAAAGATAGAAATGACTATGTCACCAACCTTCACCCGTTGTTGGGCTCTGGCCCGCCGCAGGATGTCCACACAGTCCGCGTGGTAATGGAGTCGGGCGATTATAGGCCGGGGGCGTTCACCAGGTTTGGGCCTCGGCTGCAGAGTGCGATGAGCGCGGTCCAAAAGTGGCTCTTTGTCTAGCCCAAAAAGCTCCTTAAGCAGAGTGGAAATGGCTGCCGGTGTAGACGCGCAGGTCGAGTCTTCGGGGACACCTACGATCCTCACATTATTGTGCCGTGATCTAGCCTCGAGGTCCTCACACTTGTTTTCCACCCTCCCCAGCTCGGCAGATAGGCGCTCCACTTTAGCCTGTAGCGTAGCTATGTCATCGCAACAGGTAGAGAGCGAAGTTTCCATTTCCCCCACTGTATGTTTCAAAGTGCTCACCTCCGACTGGATAACCGTAATACTGGCCGATAATTCTGCCTTTACGGTCTGTAGCTCTCCCTTAATCGATATTAAGTTTTCACCCAAGGCCACCTGGAGCTCAGATTTAAAAATGGCCGCCATTTCATGGCGGCGCACAGCGAGTAGCTCATCTTTGAAACTGGGGGGGATAGCGGGCATAGAGGGGTCACTACGCGGCGGGGATGCAGCGTGTGGAGCAGGCCGCAGAGGTGTAGCAGCCAAAGCATTCGCGCCTTTGGATTTTGCCGGCATTTTACACATTAAAATGGAAATTGAAGGTGTTAAACAAGACTTACAAACACAAATGCTACCAAAAACAGTGCCTACCATATAATATAAATAGTTGTTGCAGGAGCCCCGAAAGTTGCGACCTACTCCATTTGTCACTCAGCCGGAAGTCCTCTGGTCTTGAGGTTCTTGAAGCTGTGTCAATACAGTTGCATCTAGATCTCTATTTATCAGGTTCAAGAAACTCCTCCTGTGTCTTACTGTATCTTGCTTCTCACAGCAGGAAACTGTTGTTTTCCCTGAGCTTCCCTGTGTGTGCGGAGTTTGCATGCTGCGGGGGTTTCCGCCAGGTACTCCGGTTTCCTTCCCCAGTCCAAAGACATGCATGGTAGGCTGATTGGCGTGTCTAAAAATTGTCCGTAGTGTATGTATGGGTGTGTGAGTGTGTATATGATTGTGCCCTGCGATGGACTGGCACCCTGTCCAAGGTGTACCCCGCCTTATGCTTGATGCTTCCTGGGATAGGTTCCAGTTTCCCCGTGATTGTCACGGTTCCCCCTTGAAGCAGCATGCTCTCGCGCGAGCGCGTGTGTGTCTGTTGTGACATTTGGACATGTGCTTTTGTTTTTGTTTCTGTCATTGGCTGGGAGGGCACGTGTGTTTTGTTTATGTTCGTCATGTCCCCGCCCCGTTTCTGTCATAGGTTGGATCCCCACATGTGTCTGTATTGCTTTCAGCTGGGAGCCGTTTAAGTTAATTCATGCCGGCTTCACCTGTTTTCTGGAATATGCCTTTGGATTACGTTTTGGATTTGTCTGCCTGTCTCTTTATTAATGAACTACACTCGTTCTTATGTGCGCTTACCTCCTTCCTTTATCCGCTCCGTCACAAGCTGTGACAGAATTACCCGCCATTACCATGGAGGTAGCACAAGAAGGCGAGGACGCAAAACCCAAAACCACACGCCCAAGATTCCCGCCTTGGATTCCATGGTATTCCGTGGACATACCGGAGCCGTATGATGGCTACTTTTACCCGGATGAGTTTTTGATGGACTATCAGCATTATTTCTCCAGCCTATGCGACCCGAAGCCTGAAGCCTGAAGGACGATTCATTCTGTTTATCATGTCTCGCCTTGTTGGCCCAGCTCGCGCTGTGCCCATACTATGAGCAGGTGAGCACTCAAGAGGAGATGGACAAGACTCTCACTGCTCATCCAGGGAAGCGAGTTCCGCACATCTCCAAGTTTCCAGACCAAGCTAAGTCTCCAGCCCCTGCCATGCCTCAGGTCCATGTCCCTGCCATGTTGCTGATCCATGTCCAAGCCACAGTCACGCCTCAAGTCCACACTCAGTCTCAAGCTCACAGCGTCTAAGTCCAGACTCAGTCTCAAGCTCACAGCGTCCAAGTCCAGACTCAGTCCCAAGCTCACAGCGTCCAAGTCCAGACTCAGTCCCAAGCTCACAGCGTCCAAGTCCAGACTCAGTCTCAAGCTCACGACATCCCAGTCACAACCAAGCCTCACGTTCCCGTGGTAATCACTCAGAGTAAAAAGGTGAGCAAGCTGCAGCTAGAAGTGGAGCGTTTATGCAGCGCATTGGCTGGAAAGGAGTCATGTCGACAGGAGGGGGAGTCGGGGGTCGGGGCTGAGACCAACTCCCACCCTCCCTCCCGGATTATGATGCTCGCTCAGCCTCCCTGCTCTGCTGAGGACGCCACTCAGCCTCCCTGCTCTGCTGAGGACGCCGCTCAGCCTCCCTGCTCTGCTGAGGATGCCGCTCAGCCT
Organism: Ameiurus melas; assembly: GCA_012411365.1. Classification (NCBI taxonomy): domain Eukaryota; kingdom Metazoa; phylum Chordata; class Actinopteri; order Siluriformes; family Ictaluridae; genus Ameiurus; species Ameiurus melas. The sequence continues at coordinate 26,704,186 of CM022761.1, forward strand.
CCCTGCTCAGCTGAGGGCGCCGCTCAGCCTTCACGTCCGGCTGAGGACGTTGCTCGGCCTTCCTGCTCTGCTGTGGTTGTCGCTAGGCCTTCCTGCTTTGCTGTGGACGTCACTCGGTCTTCCTGCTCTGCTCTGGACGTCGCTCGGCCTTCCTGCTCAGCTGTGGACGTCACTCCGCCTTCCTGTTCGGCTAAGGTCGTCGCTCCGCCATCCTGCTTCGCTGGGGACGTCGCTCTGCCTCCATGCTCCGCGGAAGACGTCGCTTCTTATGTCGTTCCCCCTTTCTGCTCCACGGAGGACATCACTCCCCCCCCCGAGCTCAGCAAAGGGCGTCGTTCCTCCCTTGAGCCTCACGGAGAACCTCGCTCCCCCCTGGAGCCTCGCGGAGAACCTCACTCCCCGCTGGAGCCTTGCGGAGAACCTTGCTCCCCCCTGGAGCCTCGCGGAGAACCTCGCTTCCCCCTTGAGCCTCGCGGAGAACTTCGCTCCGTGTCCCTACTTCGCCAGAAACACCATGCGGTTTCCTGGCTCTGCTGGGGACATTCAGCCCAGGGGCCTGGGGCCGCCAATGATATGGGATGTATCATGACACTCCGGGAGGAGTGCCTTTGGGGGGGGGACTCTGTCACGGTTCCCCCTTCAAGCAGCATGCTCTCACGCGGTTGCGCGAGCGTGTGCGTGTCTGTTGTGACATTTGGACATGTGCTTTTGTTTTTGTTTCTGTCATTGTCTGGGAGGGCACGTGTATTTTGTTTATGTTCGTCATGTCCCCGCCCCGTTTCTGTCATAGGTTGGATCCCCACGTGTGTCTGTATTGCTTTCAGCTGGGAGCCGTTTAAGTTAATTCATGCCGGCTTATATACGACGCCGTACTACACACGGCGCGGGTAATTAAACTTTGTATGACGTTCCATGTTAGTTGTAGTTCACACTGGGTTATCTGTTCCCAGATCATTGTCTAATCTCACGTTAATGTTTTCCGTGCCACGTTATAGATATCTGCCTTGCCCCAAGTTTATGCCTGTTTGCCGTTTGCCTGACCTTCGACTGTTTTCTGGAATATGCCTTTGGATTACATTTTGGATTTGTCTGCCTGCCTCTTTATTAATAAACTACACTCGTTCTTATGTGCGCTTACCTCCTTCCTTTATCCGCTCCGTCACGAGCTGTGACAGTGACCCTGAAGAAGGAATAAGCGGTAGAGGATGGATGGATGGTTTTCCACAGTGAAAGTAAAATTTCCGATAGTTATATTCCTAATGTTTATACAGGGTATTGTTATGTGGATTTGTTTGTATTCTATATGTGTGGTATTGGTACGTCTGATCTCTTCATAAGTCATAAAGAGTGGGCTTGTTATCAGTGTGGTTACCACTAATATCAGTACTTCCCATCTACTGGTCTGTGTGCCCAACCTGGCTGCTTCCTCCTCCAGGTGTATTAAACTTTTTGTGGATGAGTTTTTCTTAAACTTCTGTGGGTCATTTGAAAGATAAACTTCGGGGAAGGGGATTTGTTGCTCAGTTCCCCTAACCCCTTGTTACATAGCAGAGATTGATGGGCTAGGTAGCCCATGCCATTTTCTTTTTCCAATCAGTTCTTTTTAAAAATTTTTCATTCTTGGTAATTCACTGAATGCTAAGTTACCTGTAATTCCTTCTAGCCATTCATTGTCAGGATGATAGCACCTTCCTATTGTAGCTTTAAAACTAATATGAAAGGTTAGCTCTTGTTCTCCTGCTTCTGTGAACACTTTCAATCCTACTACTGGAAGACTGGTATTTATACTTTTTCGATCTGAGCCTGTCACTCTAAACTTGGGCCTGCCACTTAACAGGATGATTTCCTGTGCACTTTCAGGCATCATTATTCCAGTCTCTGAATCTCTTTCACAATGATTAAGGCCTGTTATGATTTCCATTGTTTCATCACTCTTATCTCCCTTTGTGCAAGGGCCTCTTATATCTGTCCCTTGCAATTCAAGATTCATGGCTTCACAAATAACTAGAGTCTCCCAGGTTGTTAACTCCCAGACTTCCCCTTTCTTAATCTTTAACCATCCTGTGTGTTCTCCTCTATCTTCGTTCCTCTTTATCTTACAGAATTCTGTTTGTATCACACTAATGCATAAAACCTTCTGCCACATCCTGAGTTCTCAAACATTGTTCACATGTGCTAGGCTATAATTACCCGTTCTGCCTTCTTCGGGATTCAATCCAGTGATCAACATGACCCTCTAGCCAGTTCTGAAACAAGGCTAATTTTTCTGGTGAATACCCATTTGATTGGTGTTTGATGAAAGAGGTCAATATTTTCCCCCTCCTGGTCCCTAACCTAGTTTGTACCTTTTCTACTAGGCCTATGGATGCGTGACAGGTTCTAGTGTTTGCTACTTGCTTTAGTGTTATCGTTTTTAGAATACCTTTTTCTTCTAATATTTCACACCACAGGCCATCCATCCCAATTACAGAGACAGGTCTTACCTAGCTCTCCGTAGATGGACGCACAGTATGAACATTTCAGACAGTCACATTTTATGTTAACTTATTGTTCAAAATATCGTTGTTTTCGAGTATTTCACTCTACATGGTCCACAGACCACAATACTACCTATCTGACATTCATGAAGGTTCCAGTCATCTAAGTTCCATTCAATGATATTAAGGTCCCCTGAGGTCAACCTTTTATATGGCCCTGAGTCTCTTCTAGGCCCTAACCACTTCAATCGGCTACTGGGTTTATTACAACATGAGCCCGGTGGGTAGGGTGTGTAGGTCAACAGGTGATCAGGCTTCGGCCTACTCAGACTACCCTGGCAACGATCCTTTTCTTGATCCATTGCCCTTGCTATTACAATTAGCTTAGGGTCCACTATTACCCTTACTATGCCTGCTTGTTTAGTTGTCAGGGAAACCCTCTGTTCCTTGCTCATTCCTCTATCCTGAGGATTTCCTAGGTCTTGTCTACTTTCCATATTAAATCTTTTATGGAATGTTGTCCCTTATTCTCCAGTAGCACAGTATTTGATCCACCCATTTCTTTAACCTGATCCTCTGTTCCTAACGCCTCTTTGAACCTCCTTCCTTTCAGTTTATGATGTCTAGGTAGGAATACTGTATCGCCTACCCATAATGGATTCTTGCTGATATCACCCATTTCTAGTGTCCTATGTCTCGGGGAAATCTGTGGATTGTGAAGGTACAGGCATTCAGGGATCAATTCGTCCCGGTCCTCTAGTTTCTCATTCCTCACAAACCACTCTTTTATTTCCCTGGTAGCTCTCTCAGATAATAATCTACCATGTTCACCCATTACTTCGATCTCTAGGTCCCTCTCTGGATCTCTACAGAGTACTTTCCCTGAAGTTAAGGCTTTGTGAATTAACTCCTGCCTTGCTTCTTCAGCTCTGTCTGTCCAGGCAAAATCTTTCACATTTCCACAAGTAGTGTCAAATATTGTTTTTTCAAAATTTTCAATTTTGAAAAAAGAATCCTAATAATCCCATTATGCTCTGTACATCTCTCTTAATACGCATCTGTTTTGTTTTTAGATTTTGCAGGGTTTTCTTCATAGTTATTGAAATGCCCTTGGTTTCCCCAGTCAACTCAAAACCTACAAAATTTACACTATCACGTAAGGCTTCTATCTTCTTAAGGCTAGGTTTTAGCCCTCCTGTAGTTAGCCTATCTAGCACTTGATCTAATATGTCTAAGTGCTCCTCCTTAGTTTGAGTAATTAATAGGATGTCATCTATGTACAAGGTTACTGGCAGTGCTGCCAATATTTCTAACATACATCTTTGGAACACATTTGGTGAGTTACAAAGTCCTTGAGGAAGAACTGTGTACTCATATTGACTTTTCATGTAAGTGAAAGCTGTCTTTCCTTCACTTTCTTTATCTATAGTGTTGTGACAGACCAACAGTCGGCGCGCAGGACAAGAATGTCGGTCCTCCCCCACTGCCGCACAGGCGCGAAGCAGACAGCCTTGCGCCGGACACAACGCCAACCACAAGGACCGTCACGGTGGGGCCAAACCGCCGACACTACACCGCGCGGCGATTGGGGAATCAGTTGGGAGAATCCCACCACTCCAATGCCAGAAGAAGGATATAAAAGGACGCCCTTCCACCCATGCGAGTTCGAGTACCTACTCACAGGCTATGTGCACATCCGTTGGTTGAGAAGGGGTATTCCAACCGCAGACACAGCATAATAATCCCACTAATCTCTCTCTCTCTCTCTCTCTCTCTCTCTCTCTCGTCCTATCCCTGCAGGTTCGGGCACGGACGACGGCTGGTGAAACTGTACTCAACGGTGAATGATGGCACGGGAACCCTAAAGACTCTTCCGTTAATCCCAACATGCCCTCGAGAGCGCCGCTATGCCAGTCCTGCCCCCACAGAACCTCCCACACTCAGCCTCACACACACACACCTTTTCCCCGCCGACCGTGTTGTGTGAATAAAAAAAGAAACCTTTGATCTCTTTACTACTACAACAAGCTTCCCGTGTATCTGTGCTCCGCCTTTCCCCCGGGCTATTCCCGCTACAATAGGTATTGACCAAAACCCATTCACTAAATCTAACTTCATCAGGTACTTCCCTTTTTGAGTACTATCAATTGCATCCAAAGCATTTACCAGACATCAAGTACCTGGTTTTGCAATCTTATTTAGTGCTTTGTAATTTGTAACTAATCTCCACCTCCCATCTGGTTTTTCTACTGCTTGTATTGGAGAGTTAGTAGGTGCTGACTCATTTCTGTCGAGTTTTCTTAGGACACTTAATTCAGTTAGTTCAACTTTGGTTTAATCAATCTCTTTTGCAGCCCTTGGGTTTAAAGGATATTGTCTTTGTGGCCGATGTATACCTCCTTCTATTTAATGAGTATACTCTGGATCTACTTTTCTGCAATCATGTTTGAATTTTGCACAGAAGTTTTTGTACTTCCTCACAATTTCTTCCAATTTCTATTTATTCTTTCCTGTAGATTCATTTATTATTCTCTGTATTCCAGCTATTAAAGGAATCTTTTCTTCTAGGTCTGCCACTGTAATATTTACAGGTAGCTGGGGCCCTTCCACATGCTAGGTTAGTTTAACTTTTAATGTGTGCCCTTTCCCTAGCTGCTGGGCAACTATGGCGCTTTTTGAAATATGCTCATGTCGAGCTACATAGTCAAGACCTAATGCTTTGAAGCCATCTCCTGCTTTATCACAAATAGCCCTAACCAACCCTCCTTTATGATTGAGGTCGGCATTAGCTGGATTCACTAGCACATCCCCTTGCTCTTGTAGCGGATCGCCTGTAATTACCTGCATCGGTATCCCACCATCCATATATATGGGAGTATACATTCTGTTTGGATTTATAAGTAACGGAATAGGTTTAGACAGTTGATAGGTTCAGACAGTTGTGCGGTAGGAAACGGCCTTTGTGGAGTTTGCGATGGCAGTGGTGGATCAAGTGGAGGCGGAGGAGGCAGGTTTGGATATAAGTTCACTGTGGAGGCTTTGTCAGAAACGGAGCCTTCTCCACCTATCTGTCTCCTTCAACTTAATTCTGCCTGTAATCCCTCTGGTTCTACTCTAGATGTTGCTGATGACATGCTTGGGGGTTTCGGTGATGCAGCTCTTTCCTCATTTTTCGGAGTTGTAATTGACTGCACATTCATATCGTACACTTGTATTTTTAGTTGTGATATCAGTGGTATATTAGTGGGTGCCAGGGTCCCTTCCCTAAGGAACATAGCTACTTCATTTCCATTAAGTGCTCTTATTAACTCTGGCCAAAGAAATTTGTCCTCCTTCTACACTTATTTGCCAGGGATTTTTGCCTAGGTATTGCTATCTGCCGTTATCTGCCTTTACCCTTATCAGGGTAAGGCCATGTAATTCCTACATGAGCGACTTCATGAGTATATTCCGGTCCTTTTTTAGCCATACTCTTGCAGGTATTTATTTCTGGAATTATCAGGACTTATTTAGATCTTCTCTGAGCCTAAGTGCGCATGCCTGTCATCGTCTAGTGGTGTAATAGCTTCTCTAACTAGTTTTGTGTCTGATGTGTGTTTCTTCTATATACTAGTTATAATTTAATACTTTTTTATAAGTTCTTTACTTTACTCTAGCCTCACGTTGGGCGCCATGTTGAATCTAATTATAATTAATATCCCAAATATTGATCTTCTACTCACTACTCTGTCATACAACTTGATAGAGCATGTAAAAATCTTTCCTCTTAGCTTCTCAGAAGGCAGAGTTTTCGTGCTGTTGCGCAATCAATGAAATCCTTTACATTTTGCTGAAGGGGTGTGGACCAAAGGAATTTTACTCATGGAGTAAGATATACGAATGGTCCTTTGTATGGACTTCCATTTATTAAAGAACAAAGGGATCACAATGATCTTAACTCAGAATATAAAGAAAAATAAAATAAAGAAAAACCAACGACTACACAGAGTCAGAAAATGGTTTTCTTTTAAGAAGAGAAATAAAATAAATAAATATTTTAGATCACGCAGAATCAGATATTTTTTCTTCCTTCACAAGAAACTAAAAATGAATAAACTTCACCCAAGGTACGGGCCTGAACATTAGCCTGTTCGAATCTTATATACATCTTTCGCTTGTGGTTTCAAGCGCTAGAGTCTAAAGTTTTTGCATAAAACCGCAACACCTACTCAACGGTCTCCATATGTGGTTAGAAGCGAAAACTCTGAAGCTGCATGTAGAAAACAGAAAGGATGCCCTTATTTGGGTCTTTAACAGAGAGACCAAGGTTGGGGGATTTGTGGCTTTTGAGCACTCGCCTTAAAGCTGTACGTGTTTTAGCACTGGCTGTAAAAACAGGAAGTAAAAACGTTGGGGTTATGCATGTAACCCTGTTCCCTGTGAAGGGAAAAAGATGTTGCATTTAGCATAACAGTATGGGAAGCGCCTTGCATGCGTGACCGGTATCTAAAGCTTGTGTAAACTCATGCCTCTACTTATAGGCCTGCCATGATCAGGTGACGTGGCAATTAAGCGCGTCGCATGATATATATATGGCACCTGTGAACCATGCCGCCAGCCTCTATTACTGTATATAAGACCACTGCTGTGTTGTCTGACACAACTAGCACATGGTGACCTCTCAACTTTGGAAGAATTTCAGTGATAGGAATACAGACTGAATCTCTAGGCACTTTATATGCCACTCTAGATGAGGGCCGCTCCAAAGACCATGAACTGGACAGCCATTTAAGACTGCACCCCAGCACATGAGGGACGTGTCTGTCATTACCGTCTTGCAGTAAAGAGATGCCACTAGCATGTGACCCAAAGCTAGAAACTGCGGGCACCTCCAAATACTCAGAGCATGTAGTCATCAGCTTGTGACACTGATTACTCTCAGATGTTTCATCCTCGGATGAAATCGCTGACTTTTCAGCCACCACTGAAACGGTCTCATGCGCAATAGGCCCAACAGTATGACGTGGGCTGCTGCTGCCATAAGGCCCAACAGTCTCTTGTAGAGACTGGAGGGGATGCTCAGACCTAGCTTTATCTTGCTCAGAGTTTATAGGATTGATCCTACACGTGTTGAGGATAGAAACGCCCTCATCGTAGTAGAATCCCATATAACCCCTAGAAAAGTTGTCCTCTGCACTGGAGAAAGTATACTTTTCTTGAGGTTCAACCTGAGCCCCAAGCTCCTCGTGTGGGAGAGAGCAACATTTCGATGTTGAACCACCTGTTCCCGGGATCGTGCTAAAATTAACTAGTCATCCAGGTAGTTTTGAACAAAGATGCCCTGGTTTCGAAAGGGAGCCAGAGAAGCATCCATCCACTTTGTGAAGGTGTGAGGGGATAAAGCTAACCCAAAGGGAAGAACCCAAAATCGGTATGCGCTGTCTCCAAACGCAAACCTCCGGAAATTCTTGTGGCTAGGCGATATTCCTATGTGGAAATATGCATCTTTCAGATCTATCATCACAAACCCGTGCTTGAACTGAATTTGTGGCATGATACGTTTGAGCGTCAGCATCTTGAACCTGTATGTCCAAAGAGTATGGTTCAGATGACGCAGATCTAAAATTGGCCACATACTCCCATCTTTTTTGTGGACCAGGAAATAATGGCTGTACAAACCTCCCTCCCTTAGGGAACAGGGTACATGTTCTATGGCCCCTTTGTCCAAAAGGGAACATACGTCGGGCTCTGGTCTGTGCTGACTACTGTGGTGAGCACACCTCTGAACCGGGCGGGTTGAGCTATAAACTGGACCCGGTAACCCTTTTCTACTGTAGACAGAACCCATGGAGACACATTTGTCAGTAGTTTCCACATTGGCCGATGGTCTTTTAGTGATGTTAACTATTCCACATTCTTAGGAAAGCATCAGATTTTCATTGCCCTGTGACAGCTCGCTGACCAGGGAATAATGAAAACTTGGGGACTGCCTTGGCTAGGGGAGGCCCTACAGTAGCACTGAAGGCTACCTGCCCTAACAACCTCATGTCCCCTGATATGTCCCTCCATGGCCTCTCAGGACTGCTCTTCTTTGCCTGCTTGGCCGTTATGACCATTCTCAGATCAGGCCTAGTAGCAGACCGCAACTGTGGCTGTCTGTGGGGGTTGGCGTGCTGCTATACTCACCTTCTGGGTCTCCCTCACACTAGTGCTGGCCTGGGCTCCACTCGTGGATGCCTGGGTCAGCTCGAGACCACAGAGAAGGAACTGCCTTTTTTTTTAAAGGCCGCCATATGTCAAGCTCACTCAGCAGGTTTGCTTGGTAGGCCTGAAACACTGTCATTGTCTGCAGTGACAGACAAGCAAGACTACTACTGCATAGGCTAGCCCACCAATACCATGGTGGCCTTACACGGTGGCTTGGATTGCAAAGCTAGCCCCCCAATAACCTGCTGTCAATGGAGAGCGAACTTGCAAGTGCCTCCTCCACCTTCAGCATAGCTAAATAGCCATGCCGGTCATTCCCCACAGTGGCCAAATAATCCACCATAGTGGGGTTAAAAATATGGTTTATGCATGGTTTTATGGTTTACCCCCAGAAGTCGGATATTTTGTCATGCACTTCTGGAAGAAAGGGGAGTTTCTGCAGTGTGAGGGATTTACTTTCACTGGGGAGAAAAAGGCTCATCTAGCCTTAGTAATCACTTCAAGCAGCTCTTTATATGCTGCTCTCAGTTTTTAGCACATCCTTCTGGCTCCAAAATCCAGCGGAGAGCCGAACCCGGAAGACAGAGCAAGCGATAGAAACCCAGCTCGCTTCGGCTTCCGAGAAGTGCGCGAGTCGCAAGGCGTGCTGCTTAATGTAGGCGTTACCATGCGCAGGCTCTCGAGGCTGCCATTGCATGCTACACTTCACACAGAAAGTGTGAATTTTTCCCGTGTTGAATCGGGAGCAAGGTGTAACACACTTTCTGAAACTTCTCGCTCATTATTTCCCTCTCTTTTCTTTTATTTTTTCTAAAAAAGAGATAGAAAAGTTTGAAGAAATTAAGCATTTTTTCATCCATCCATCCATTCATCTTCTACCACTTACTCCATTTCAGGGTCACAGGTAAAATGGAGCCTATCCCAGGGAGCATGGGGCACAAGACAGGGTACACCCTGGAAAGGGTGCCAATTATTGTACAAGTAATTTCTTCCTCATTTGCTTATTTTACATTTATGTTTACTTTTATTTCATGCCTAAATGGAATAAAAGTTATTTAAAAGATTCAGATGCTCCTAAACAAATTGTTATACAGTATGAGTTTGTAACATATCAACAAATACTGTACTACAGTGAGGGGAAAGAAGTATTTGATTCCCTGCTGATGTTTGTACGTTTGCCCACTGACAAAGAAATTATCAGTCTATAATTATAATGGTAGGTTTATTTGAACAGTGAGAGACAGAATAACAGGTAACGAGCTCGTTTATACAGGTAACGAGCTGAGATTAGAAGCACACTCTTAAAGGGAGTGCTCCTAATCTCAGCTTGTTACCTGTATAAAAGACACCTGTCCACAGAAGCAATCAATCAATTAGATTCCAAACTCTCCACCATGGCCAAGACAAAAGAGCTCTCCAAGGATGTCAGGGACAAGATTGTAGACCTACACAAGTCTGGAATGGGTTACAAGACCATTGCCAAGCAGCTTGGTGAGAAGGTGACAACAGTTGGTGAGATTATTCGCAAATGGAAAAAACACAAAAGAACTGTCAATCTCCCTCGGCTTGGGGCTCCACGATCTCACCTCGTGGAGATGCAATGATCATGAAAACAGTGAGGAATCAGCCAAGAACTACACGGGAGGATCTTGTCAATGATCTCAAGGCAGCTGGGACCATAGTCACCAAGAAAACAATTGGTAACACACTACGCCATGAAGGACTGAAATCCTGCAGCGCCCGCAAGGTCCCCCTGCTCAAGATAGCACATATACATGCCCGTCTGAAGTTTGCCAATGAACATCTGAATGATTCAGAGGACAACTGGGTGAAAGACTTGTGGTCAGTTGAGAGCAAAATAGAGCTCTTTGGCATCAACTCAACTCGCCGTGTTTGGAGGAGGAGGAATGCTGCCTATGACCCCAAGAACACCATCCCCACCGTCAAACATGGAGGTGGAAACATTATGCTTTGGGGGTGTTTTTCTGCTAAGGGGACAGGACAACTTCACCGCATCAAAGGGAAGATGTTTGGTTTGAACCTCCTTTTGGTTTGAATCTTTGGTTTGAACCTCCTTCCCTCACACAGGGCATTGAAAATGGGTCATGGATGGGTATTCCAGCATGAAAATGACCCAAAACACTCGGCCAAGGCAACAAAGGAGTTTTTCAAGAAGAAGCACATTAAGGTCCTGGAATGGTCTAGCCAGTCTCCAGACCTTAATCCAATTGAAAATCTGCAGGGAGCTGAAGGTTTGAGTTGCCAAACGTCAGCCTTGAAACCATAATGACTTGGAGAAGATCTGCAAAGAGGAGTTGGACAAAATCCCTCCTGAGATGAGTGCAAACCTGGTGGTGTTTGACCTCTGTGATTGCCAACAAGGGTTTTGCCACCAAGTACTACATCATATTTTGCAGAGGGGTCAAATACATATTTCCCTCATTAAAATGCAAATCAATTTATAACATTTTTAACATGCGTTTTTCTGGATTTTTTTGTGGTTATTCTGTCTCTCACTGTTCAAATAAACATACCATTAAAATTATAGACTGATCATTTCTTTGTCAGTGGGCAAACATACAAAATCAGCAGGGGATCAAATACTTGTTTCCCTCACTGTATCATGTCTAATATAATGCATTTAATATGGAGAAATATGTTCACTGAAATTTTTTTTTTTACACTAGTTTTCATTAAATGTCTAATATTCTGTTCTGTTCGAAATATGCCTTAACTGTTCATTTAATTTGGAACCATTAAAAATAATTTGCCTGCTTCAATACCTTTTGCATATAGTGTATATGACTGCTACCAAATGTACAACAGTTTTGTCATGCTGCCATCACAAAATAAAAATGTATAATATAAAAAATAAAAATAAAAGTAATGTAGTCACGGAGGGTGTGTACATTTTTCACACTATCCTTATAGATTGTGGAACAGAAATGTGTGTCTCCACTGATTTATTTCACATTGCAGTACAACCATTTTTCTTTTGTAGCATTAAGGACAAAACACCCGTTTATTTTAAAACATCATATTTAAATGTGTTTTCTACCTCCTAAAGAACCCTCGGACTTAAGAGACGATCTTCTGAGTTGTTGACGAACTGCTCAGGGCTAAACAACAATGTCTTTACAATATCTTCATGGATAAATTGTCAAACTAACATCTTGGGGTTTTTTTTCGAAGCAAAAGTCAGGTCCTCTCTCATTTCAGCAGGTCCTCGTGTTGGTGAAATACACAGCATTCTTCTAGGGGTATTAGGATTTCTCGGAGCAGACATTATAACAGATAGTTGCAGAGTTTCTTCTGTTTTAACCACAATGTCTTAACCATTATTTAAACACTGAGATGCATGACTCTCTCCTTAACTCATTAACATAAACACATTTGTAAGCATTCTGGTCAGCAAAAAACCTTAAAAAACACGTCTCTATCTCACACAGACAGACAACTTCCAGGAAAAATCACACATTCAGATCAAACAGTTTTACAGAGGTCAAAATGTACACGACTCAACTGTCAGTCAGTGGGGACACGGGACGTCAAAGCATAGACAAAATCTTATGCACTTAGCGACAGGTCTGTCTTAGTATCCTCGTTAGTGAACCATTTTCTGAAAACTTGTTTATAGTTGAAACAAAACTCAGGATTCTTTTAAACAGCACTTTTAAACATTTTACCTCCTAAACGTTTATGTTTAGAAGGTATGTAAAAACATTCTTTATATTTCTTTGGCCATATCGATGGTTTCATCTGTTTTAGGGGTTTTATTTCAGTAAATGTTTATTCAAAGTCACGCCATTCTCACAAAAATGTAATCAACAGTTGTTTTCATTTATTTCACAAGCAAACATTCTGCTCATATATGTTCACATTCAACCATCATGCTTTTTCTAACAATGTAGTTACAAAAAAATTAAATCCCCCACATAGTAACACACATATACCTAATATTAACCATTTAATACTCTTTTTCTATCATCAGACGTATTTCACCTAAATCATCCTTAAGCTTCAAAATAAAACAATACCACAAAAGTAATTTCAGAAACAAACATTCTCTTATACCACAAAAAGGTATACATTTGTGTTTGATTAATACTGGAAGAAATATGTTTCACAAAAGTTCTTATTATTATGCATTTTGGGGGTGTGGCTAATCAACAATATAAAAGGCAGTTATGACTCGAAGTTATACATTTCTCTTCAGCCAAAGGATATTGTACAACAGTTACAAATGGAGGTACTGTTTTTCTCATTTTCATTTAACCTTACTAACTAAAGGTAATGTTGCATTTCTGGATAAAATACCGGTATTGTAAATAGATACTTTAGATAGAGAGTCAAATACACATGCATGTGTAGATTTAAAGTTCAGTGAGTAAGGAGGAAACAGAAAACAAATGCAAACGTTTGGTTTAAATGAGTGATTTTTTAATTTTTTATCTAGACCTTCAAAAGTACTTGTTATAAATCATGAAGGTCTATTTATCTCTCATCCAACTAATGACTGTACAATATATATATCAGCAAAATGGGCTCTTGTGCTTTTCAATGTATAATCCAGCTTAAAGGATCTAATCAAATGATTTAATTTGAAAAGAGAAGTGCAATGATTGCATGATTTGGATTAATGCATCGGATTAGAAGGCAAGGCTTAAATCAATTGTTATCAATTAGAATTAATAATAAATCAATTAGTGTTGATTGCAATTAAATTATAAATATATACTTTTAAAATATATAAATTTATATTTATATAATATTAAATCAATTATTACTTCTTTTTTTTTTAAAGGACAGAAAACTGGTGTGCAAGTGTAAAAAGGCTAGCAAGGTGATTTGCCAATAAGTCTGATACTTAAAATAGTCCTTCTCTATGTCAACATGTCTTTAATGGTAGGCCTACACCAGATTCTGAACAAAGTTGTTCACATATCGTTCAGAGGGTACTAAATCAAATCATATCATATCGTAGCAGATTTAATCATATGGTCGAATAGTGAATCTGTGCCTTAGGAACTGAAATCATATTTTATAGTGGTTTACACCCCTACAATATTTGTCTTATTAATTATTATACTGCTAGTAAACATAATGATAAGTATAGTTATTCTCCATACAAACAACATTGATGTATAGTAATTGCCCGTATAAAATATTTATTAATATTTATTACATTCTGGATGTGGTGCTCATAAAGGTTCTCCAAGCCAAAAGCTACTTAACAGTTGTTTTTCCTCATTCCCCTGTAACTGGGAGTTTCTGAAACACAATTAGTAATCCCTCATCAGTGAGTTTGGTTGGTAAGAGTACCCAGTTGGAGCAAATGGTCAACCGATCCAGAAACTGTTATGTTCGCCAAATGACTGCTACCCCATAGACATATACTCAAAGTTAATCCAACTTTAAGTTCATTGTGTTCTATGGGGCCATGTGTGTGCAGAGTTTGCATGTTCTCCCCGTGCTCATTCTCTGGGTACTCCGGTTTCCTCCACCAGTCCAAAGACATGCATGGTAGTTAATTGGCAAGTCTAAAGTGTCCATAGTGTATGAATCGGAATAGTGTATGTGTGAGTGCGTATGTGATTGTGCCCTGCGATGGATTGGCACCATGTCCAGGGTGTGCCCCACCTTGTGCCCAATGTTCCTGGGATAGGCTCCAGGTTCCCTGTGACCCTGAAAAGGAGTAAGCAGATGAAGATGGGTGGGTGGATGGATTGTAATATTTCCAAGTTAGTAAGTCTTATGAAAATTGTTACCGGATCAAATAATGTTACTAGGAAGCAAGTCCTCATCAACTTATGATTCCAGTGAATACCCAATTCCTGTAATGTCCTGATGAAGAAAGGGAGCATTATAGTGCCAAATTATATTCTACACCTTATCAGACTATTCCTTTAAACAATTGGGAAGTAATTAGTACAGACAGAGGCTCGATAGTGACAGCAAAAAGCAGAGGGGATAAAGGAAAGCCTTGGCGACACCCACGTCCGAGAGCAAAATAATCAGAATAAATGGTGTTTGTATGAACCCAGGCTTTAGGGGATAAGTAAAGGAGGTGAATCCAATAAATAAATTTATCCCCGAATCCGAACTTCCTCAAAACTGCAAACAAATACTCCCACTCAACCCTGTCAAATGCTTTTACTGCATCTAAAGAAATTACAATCTCTGGAAGCTCAGCCGAATGCTTTGAATAAATTCTATTAAAGAGTGTACGGGTATTTGAAAACAACTGATGTCCCTTTATAAAACCGTTTTGCTCTTCAGATATAAGGGAGCACGTTCTCTAAAGGAGATGCCATTACTTTTGCCAACACCTTTACATCTGCTTTAAGCAGAGACAGCAGTCTATAAGAACCACAGGAGGGTGGACCCTTACCCTCCTTAAGAAGGAGAGCTATAGTGGCTTGTGTCAGAGTTGGAGGCAAAGCACAGATAAAAGCACAGATTAAAGCAATGGTGCTAATTTTGAAGTGGCCAGTTGCCGTAGCTGATGTGCCAGTAAACGACTTGGCTTGTCGCCATGTTCATAGTAAGAACCACGTGTACGTAACAGCAAGCGTTCTACCTCTTTAGTCGAAATAAGATTAAATTCTGCCTGTAAATCATTTATTTATCAAATCTATTATTTATTACAGAGAGCGGAGTAAGAAATAATCTTCCCTCTGATATAGGACTTAATTGTCTCCCATAACAATGAATAAGAGGTTGAACAACAAAACAGGCACACGGACACCCACACACCAACACACACACACTTCAGACACTGTCTTTTTTTCTTACAACCTGTAAGACCATTGAGTATGTCAGAGATAATATGATATTTTAGTAATAGACTTCAAGCAACAGGAGTGAATACGCAGTTACAGAGATCAACTACTTTCATCTTGCAGAAGAAAATATGAAATAAGAAATAAGGTCAGAGCATCATGCATCATACAACTACAGTACACCCAGAGAAACTACTACAAAAACGATCATGGAAGTTTTTATTAAGCACGATTATGTCCGTGAGCAGACGTGCGTGTTCAGTTATGGTAAAGTTAATTCTGCAGTATTCAAACACTTTCAGTCTATCACAAACATCTCAGTTCTTCTTGTTACCTGTGTGTTACAGAAGGAACTCGCACCACGCTGGGACCTCTCTGTCACAGTGCTACGAGGAAAGATCGAGCGTTCATACGACTACTGTACGTCCCTCGTTCAACAAACACACACACACACACACACACACACACTAACTACACATAATTTATCACCAGCCTCTCTTCTAAACTAAACTAAGTACACATGATCAGATAATCAGATGTTGGCCTAATTAACATTCTATAATTATTTTCCTATCACAACAACAACAATAACAACGTTTAGAAAATCTTTAGTATTTTCCCATTTCATAACCAATCATTTCTAAATTTCTGTATGTATGCATTAAGAAAAAAATAACATTTAATAATTATTTTCTTGCAGTTGCAACAGAACACCAGATTTTAACTAACTAACTAACTAACTAACTAACTAACTAACTAACTAACTAACTAAACACGTCAGAATTAATTTCTAAAATGATATGTACTGTAACATTGTACAGTAATTGAAAATCTCTGTATACTACACAGCACAGTTAAGCAATGCCTTATGCTTCCTATGTTATTTCAATGCTTTTTAAGATATTTAATTAAAACTCGAAAGATCAAGCATTCATACGACTACTGTACGTCCATCGTTCAACAAACACACACACACACACACACACACACACACACACACACACACACACACACATATCACGATCTCAGGACCTCTTACCTACAAGTGAGCAACCCAGAAACTCTCACTCACTCTCTCTCTCTCACACACACACACACACACACACACACACACACCACACACACACACACACACACTGACTACACATAATTTATCACCAGCCTCTCTTCTAAACTTAACTAAGTACACATGATCAGATAATCAGATGTTGGCCTAATTAACATTCTATAATTATTTTCCTATCACAATAACAACATTAACAATGTTTAGAAAATCTTTAGTATTTTCCCGTTTCATAACCAATCATTTCTAAATTTCTGTATGTATAAAAAAAAAACATGTAATAATTTATTTCTTGCAGTTGCAACAGAACACAAGATTTTAAAACTAACTAACTAACAACTAACTAACTAACTAACTAAACACGTCAGAATTAATTTCTAAAATGATATGTTAAATGATAATAATGATAATAATAATAATGATAATAAAATGATAACATTGTACAGTAATTGAAAATCTCTGTATACTAAGCAGCACAGTTAAGCAATGCCTTATGCTTCCTATGTTATTTTAATGCTTTTTAAGATATTTAATAAAAAACACAATTTAAAGCACAGAAAATGATTTTAATGTTCATGTTATGTGCAAGTATGAAGAAAGACTCATATATGACCGCCCATACACAAGATTCCCTGGCCTTCATGTTTCCAGACAAGGAAAAGTTCAAAGTGCTGAATGGTATGAATACAGGATATACATGATAACCATCTAGGCACGTGTCCATATGATAGTTAAAAGATAAACCTACCTGAAGACAGACATGTGCCACACTGCTACTTTATCATAAAAAGTTATTTCTTTAATCACAAGAATACTATTTAATTTGGTGACATTTTATTGTCCTTAAATAATGCACCAGAAACACTTCTTAAATCCCCCTTGGCCTTTAAAAGAGTTCCTCAGTTGTCCCTCTGGTGATGTCTCTTAAAGATTCTGTGTACTGTAGAACCCTAAAACAAAGGGTTTCCATATCAAGACTGTTCTCTGTATAAAAAAAATCATATGATCTGCTAATATACAGTAATATACAGTAGTTGAGGCCAAGACATGCACTAAACTAAAGACAGTCATTCATTCACTCATTCATTTCACAGCTCGTCACTTTTCATGCTGCCATACAATAATTTTTCCCCACAACATATTTATGGAGGTATGTATATATGGAGGCTTTTAATCCAAAGACCTTCTCAAATGTGAAGCATCGAGGTGGTAGCATCATGTTGTGAGGATGTTTTGTTGGAAAAGGGACTGGTGCACATGAGGAATGAGGATAATCTGGCAACATCAGCCAGAAAGTTACAACTTGGACACAGCTGGGTCTTCTAGCAGGACAATGATCCTTAGCATACCTCCAAAGTTATAATACAATAATACAATAATAAATAAATAAATAAGTAAATAAATAAATAAATAAATAAAGCCCTGACCTGAATCGTGTAGAACATTTATGGACTGAACTGAAAGAGCTTGTCTGAGTAAGTATGCCCACAAACCTATTTGTGTCACGGCTGTGAGGAGGAATGAACAAACGTTATAAGCTTGTTGAAGGTTTCACAAAACACAAAAGTCCTAACTGACTTAATACAGGAGTGTATGGTAACATGAAATGTGAGTCTAGGTTTACGTAAACTTTTGACCTTAACTGTAATACTGAGGCTCAGAATGTTGCATGATTTACCTGGAATATAATAATTAAACTGCATTTTACCCACTCTGTGTTACTCACCATCATATTTATTCCTACAGTTTCACCGCCTGACCTCTATGTGATCCTGCGCCTGCCCACAGCCTCGGCTTGTACTCTGAGAACCAGGACAATCAATAACTCTGGGACACCCGAGTGGAACGAGACCTTCCACTTCCACGCCATCAGCCAGGCGAAGGTGAGTCAGCAGACCCTGTGAACCCTGTGAATTTTCTGTTAATTCTACTCCTGGTAATTTTCCATCTCGTCCATAGCCTGATCTAATAAACCTTATACCAATATTCAGGTACTCCTGAATTCTCAAATCTGATCAGAAATTGTTTGATAATTTTCTAATTTTTACACAGCTCTAGTAATTCTGGTTGAAAGTTATATTTAATGAGCTTTTTTCTGAAGTTTTCAGACACAGGAGTGTCTTCACGTTGCAATTTTTTGACAGTTTTTCATTAACATGACATGCTGCATTATCTTTGTCTAATTAACTTTAATAAAGAGAAGAGAGGCTGGTGAGAGAAAGTCTGTTTATAGCTGCTGTAACTTAAGTATAAATTATTTTACAGATGTTCCACATCATTAAACATTACCATAAATAAATCAAAAGTATGTGTCACTTTTTCATTAACACAAATTCCAATCACTGGCTAATTGCTGTGGAACAGGAGGAATATTAGACTTATTATAAGCCTTGGCTTTTGTATTTTTTGTTCTTAATAAAACTCGAAACTTGCATCCTTCTCAGCCTCCATTACGTAACACTGTCAAATTATTTCTGACATATTTTTCATGTACACACCTCAGACCCAAGCACCATGGCTTTCCATATCGAGCCCAGAGTGAAGTTATTCATGGGGTGAAACATTTTAAAACCGGACCACACATAACAACATAACATTATACTTCCTGTGTCAATGACATACATAAACCTGTTTAGTTAGTGTTCCTTGGATTCTTTGTGTTGAACCCAGAGCCTAATTAATTACATACAATACAACATGCCAATCAATTCAGTGTATAGATAATATAAACAGATTCACAATGCTTCGGTGTAACGGTGTGCCTTTTGCTCTCTCTGCTAGAATATTCTGGAGATACATTTGTATGACAAAGACATACGAATGTATGACAAATGTGCCAGCATTCTGTTCGACATCAGCACCCTCAAACTGGGTCAGAAGGAGACCAAAGCCTTCATCACGGATGACGAGGTAAGCTCTGGACAGTTACAAGTTCAGAAATGAGTTCAGATGCAAGCAGGTAATATAATTCTCAAGATATGAAAAATAAAATAAAGTGTTATTAATAAAGTAAAAGTACAGAACCAGAACGACGTCATGCCAATACTGCCCTGCTGTAACACACACACACATACACACACACACACACCCCTTCATGGTTTATTGCTTTAATTTACATAACTGATTTTAACATACCTAAAGCTGCAGTACAGAACTTTTATTTGTTTAAAAAAGAACAGAAATCAATTATTGAGCAGGTGCATTAAAAAACCATTGTTCATTCATTATTCAGTATTCATTCATTCAGTCATTAAGCATTCGACAGGGTCGAATGGGAGTATTTGTTTGCAGTCCTGAGGAAGTTTGATTTGGGGACAAGTTTATTTCTTGGATTAGCCTCCTTTACTCAACCCCTAATGCTAGAGTTCAGACTAACGATACTTATTCGGATTATTTTGCACTCGGACAAGGGTGTCACCAAGGTTGTCCTTTATCCCCACTGCTTTTTGCTGTTGCCATCGAGCCGCTCTCTATTGCACTAAAATCTTCCTCCTTGTTTAAAGGAATAGTTCGATATGGTGTAGAATACTAATTGTCGCTATTTGCTGATGATATGTTATTGTATGTAACTGATCCTATTGCCTCTATGCCTTCTGTCTTGGATGTTCTGGATTCTTTTGGTGTTGTCTATGGTTATAAACTAAATTTAGATAAAAGCGACTGTTTTCCTGTCAATACTCCAGCTCTGTCTCTCCAACAGTCAGATCTACCGTTTCGTTTAGTCATTCTGGTTTTAAATACCTAGGTATCAACGTGACACGTTCTCTATCTAATCTTCTATCAGCTAACTTTACTCCCCTTAACTCAAAGGTTAAATCTAACTTTCAGAGTTGGGGTAACTTACCCCTTTCCCTAATTGGCAAGATCAAAATGAATATATTACCGAAGTTTCTTTTCTTGTTCCAACTAGTTTCTCTTTCTCTCCCAAAATCATTCTTTGATTCATTGGATAAGATAATTAGTACATTTATTTGGGGATGGAAGCCATTAAGGGTTAGTAAATCTTTATTGCAGAAATGTAAACTTAGTGGAGGAGTTGCATTACCCAATTTTCAATTCTATTACTGGGCTGCACACATCCATAAACTTTGTTACTGGGTTCAATCTCCTGGATCTTCTTTTTCTAAATTGGAATTATCTTCTTGTAGGGAATCCTCTTTACCTGCTCTGCTTTACACCTCTTTACCTACAAAACTTTCCCTATATACTGATAACCCTGTTGTCCTCAGCACACTTAGGACTTGGTATCAATTTAGACGACATTTTAAATGTATAAATCTTTGTGTCCTTTAGTGAACAACCATCTATTTCCCCCATCGTATTTGGACTCCTCATTTTCAGTGTGGTATGACAAGGGTATTAAACAAGTTAGAAATTTGTATTCTGATGGTGTGTTTGATAGCGTTGCCAATTTGGCATCCACTTATGATCTTCCCTTGACGCATTTCTTTCGGTACTTTCAAATACGGAACTTGGTTTCTAGATTTTTTCCTGATATCCCTTCTGCTCCTCCTGAACAGGCTTGGGAAGACCTGTTTTCAAATAACCTGCATCAGAGAGGAATGATTTCTAAGATTTTATTTTGACACTAGGTAGTGGGTCGAGTAATAAAATTAGGAATGTGTGGGAAACGGAATTAGGAGTACAAATAAGTGAGGAGTGTTGGGAACATGCTATAGGGAGGGTACAGACTACCACTTCTTGTGCTCGAATTGGACTTATACAGTTAAAAGTTTTAAATAGAGTCCATCTGTCCAAGTCGAGATTGTCTGTGATGTATCCGGATGTAGAGGACAAGTGTGATAAATGCCATGGCTCTCCCTGTCATCTTGGCCATATGTTTTTCCTCTGCCCTGAACTCCATGGTTTTTGGTCTGGCTTTTTTACCATCATGTCCCATATTCTCAGGGCAGATTTAAAGCCTTGTCCATTGATTGCGATATTTGGGATTCCTCAAGCTCAATAAAAAAGGATGTTATTGCTTTCACATCCCTTATAGCAAGACATTCCCTACTGTTACATTGGAAGTCTGCTAACTACCCATCTATCTCCCAGTGGATAAAGGACGTGATGTTTTTTTTCTGAAACTCGAGAAAATAAGATATATGATGTATGGTTGTACAGATAAGTTTTTTCATTAATGGCATCCCTTTATTGCCTACCTTATGGAGTTACAGACATTACGCACTTAAAGGTTGGTGCCTGTTGTTGAATTTTATAATATCTTTATAACCAGCGACAGTTAATGGGTAGAGATGATGAGCCGGAGAGGTGGGTTGTGGGTTCAATTTTGTTTTCCTTTGTATAAAAAGAAAAAAACCTGTGA
This sequence comes from Ameiurus melas, assembly GCA_012411365.1. Classification (NCBI taxonomy): domain Eukaryota; kingdom Metazoa; phylum Chordata; class Actinopteri; order Siluriformes; family Ictaluridae; genus Ameiurus; species Ameiurus melas. The sequence continues at coordinate 26,726,020 of CM022761.1, forward strand.
ATATTTACTGCTGTTGCTTAATTTGTTTTTATTTTGGGGAAATGGTGGGGAGGACAGAACAGAAAATGCGATTTAGATAGGCACAGCAGAAATGTTCAATAGAAATGTTTAGCAGAAAGGTTATTAGAAATGTTATCAAAAATGGTTCATCAGAAGGTCAGCAAAAATATTCAATAAAAATGAAACGTTCAGTAGAAATGTAGAAATGTTCTGTAGAATTGTTCTGTAGAAATGTTCAGCAGAAATGTTGAATAAAAATGAAACTTAAAAAAAACAAAAACATTATTCAAATCTTTTTAAATCTGTCTCCGTTTCTTACCCCGATTCGCAACAGTGCAGTTATAATAATGATGTTATGCCTTCACCGGCAGATGGCACTGCGGTGCAGCTTCAGAGTGCATGCATGAGGGTGACTGAACTGTTGCGGATGGACACGCGCCTTGTGTTTTGGTTTTGGTCCTCCCTCTGTTTAGACATTGGCTGATGTATGAGGGTGTGTCTTGATTTAATCCAGGTGTCTATGTTTCAGTTTGATTGTGTTTGTTATTTAATCCCCTCGTGTGGCTGCGCACTTCGTGCAGTACTTATGTTGAATGAGTATTTGAATGGTGAATACGTTACGTTTTGCATTTAAAGCTAGACCATCTGTTCCTGTCTAGACCGCGTTACCTGTGTGTATCCTGCTAAGTAAAAATAAAGACTTTGATCTGCACCTGCTTCTGCTCCAGTCCCATGTCGATACAAATGATTTATAATCTGGGAAACGTCATCCATCTTTGCGTGGTTACGTCACGTCCATAAACAGAATGAAGAGAAATTTGAGTAAACTGATTACCTCAAAATTTCTAAATTGATTATAATCAATTTCTTTAAGCCAAATACACTTAAATATATCAAAAGGTTAACTCAAACTTTGTAATTTAAAATAAATTATTGTTATATTTAAGTGTATTTGACTTAAAGAAATTGATTTATCAACTTAAAAAATTAAATTTGAGGTAATTAGTTTACTAAATATTTTTTGAGTTAAATGAACTTATCCGGTTTTACAGTGTAATTGTGGGAGGAACGAAATACATGTACACTACAGCACTTATGTTATTGTGGGGCTGTGAGTAGACAGAGTCGATGAAAAATAGTGACCATTAATGTAAAAAAAACAAAAACAAAGTCACTCGTCAGATTTTCCTAACAAGCAACCATGTTTTTTGTTTTTAGAACAAACCCCCCCAAAAAGGTGATTTTATTTCAAGCGACTTCAGGGTTAAAAAAAAAAAAAAAAGAATCCCAAAGTCGCGTATTATAAGCAGACTTGGCAACTTTGATAAGTATACCTTAAACCATCAGATTCATCGGTACAGAGGAGCAGTGCCAAAGCACAACCCACTTAAAAAATGTTGAGCTTTTTATTAAAAAAAAAAAAAAACTCCGCAAGTGACTTGCAATTTTATGCTTCAGAGATGGAGACACAGAGCGAATGTTCAGTACTGCAGCTTTAAGATTTGTCCCGATATTCCATATAGCACATAGCGCATGGTGTGTCATGTACAGAATGTTTGCTTTTCCGAACTTAATTAATTACATAAAGCTGAAGCTAATAAATGATTTCCTGGTTCTATTTCCAGATGAAGGACAAGCTGTGGGTGGAATTTGAGATAACAGAGAGGTAACAGACGCTAAAAAATTTACACGTGACCTACTCTACAGACCAATAAGTATGGAGGCTAGCAGTTTTATGTCTCAGAGGAAGCATATATCTATTAAAATAAATAAATAAATACATCAATATCCCAAAAGCAGTTTTGGATATCTTCTTATTTGAATTTCTGGGTTAATGGTTAAAAGATTTTGATAATTCATCCTGAATTTGTCTTATATTCATCCAATTAAATAAGGACTTTTTTTTTCTTTAAATATAATCAAATACCATAATTTTCGATGTTAATACAATATAAACAATAAGTTGCATGTGATGTCTGAGAATCTGCAAAAATTCTATCTATATTTCAGAATCAGTGTGTGGTCTTGTGGTCTTCATACACTAATCTGAATTATTTATTAATAACTTTCTCAAAGCGTGCACTGAATTTTGCTCCTCATTGTAAAATGGGATTCTTTCCAACTTAACAAGAAGAAAAACATACAGTAAATAAATCAATATTGACCACAGTTTCTAAATCTAAATCTTATAAAAGATGTCAATATTTTAGATTGAGTATATTTATATATATCTTATAATATTTTTTTAGTATATTTATGTAATGATAGAATGTTTATTTCTAGAACTGTGTTAAATAGTAAGACACTTTTTTTTTTTTTTATATATGATTGTGTGATTTTTTTATATGGTGTGTAATCTGGGGGTAAAAAGAGAGATACGTTTAGTCTACATATGCCTTTTGGGCTAGAATGAAGTTGTGACATTAAGATGAAGTTTGCTGATCTTTATGTCCCTGTGTTTGTCTTACAGTTCTGAAGCACCTGTTCAGTACCTGACTAATGGAGTCCTATTGGTAAGAGCTGTTACTATAGCTATACTTACATATTACTTATCTCTCTCTCTCTCTCTCTCTCTCTCTCTCTCTCTCTCTCTCTCTCTATGTATATATATTGGCAAGTATTAGAACGAGCACATTAATATTCATATAAATTGAGAAGACTGCTGCTGGATTTTAAAGTAAATATTTTAAGAATTTATTTACTATATTATTAAGAATAATAAATTACTACAGCACATGCATAATACATATACTAAACTATATATATATATATATATATATATATATATATATATATATATATATATATATATATATATATATATATATATCAGTAATGTAAGTAAATATAGACTCATTTTTCTATATTAAAAATTGAATAATATGAGTAGTTCTTATTTATCACATGCATTTTGTTGTGATTTTAGGCCGTCCCGTTGTCTACCCTGGAGGTGAAGTTGGACAAACTGCCCGCTGGTGGTAAGAAAATAAAAATTGTCCAGTTGAACCTGTAAATCCCTTCATTGTTTCAGTGGAGTATGGATATTGCATGGTTGTTACCTGTATAATGTGTGTGTATTTTAGTTCGACGTGAAATACTGTTAAAGTTACAAGGAGCGTATAATGAAGATCAAGTGATCTCCAAGTCCAAGAAAATCAGCCTCATGCAGAATCTACGCTATTACATCAACAAATATCTGGATACTGAGTTTGAACTCCGGATGGTACAGTTTTGTGTTGCATCATCACATCTTTAGAATTGTTATAATAAGTATATGTAGTATAAGTACATGTGACAAATAAAGGCTTCTTCTTTGTTCTTCTTTGTTAATCAACTTTACAAAACACTTAAAGAAGCTCAGATGAGTGTCTAATCAGTGAGGCATAAAGCGAGAGTTAGTGCTAAAATGCCATTTCAGTATGATTTTTGTCTTTGAGTAATGGCTGGATCTGGCTTACTATCTGTTTTGTTTTTGTTGTTGTTTACCTGTTTAATCTGTTTTGGATGATGATGATGATGATGATGATGGATGATGAGAAGGATAAGGGAAGCCCAGTAGTAGCTTCTGTATCCCCGACTGGACCCGACAATACAGTCTGTCTTCATGTGGGAAAGGTGACTGATGATTTTTAACTGTAATAAACGTTAACACTTGCGTTTAATCATACGAAACCCTGCACTTTAAGCTCAAAACCTTCTAAACTAAAAAGATCATTTTACCCTTTTACACACAGTAACAATGCAAAACCACACTATTTCTAATCATGTAAACACAATGCTCTAGATGATCAAAATGTGCACGACAAAGTGAGTAAAGTGTTTGTGTTATGTGATTTATTACAGTTTAAATCTGAATGTATAAATAAAATAAAAAATACAATTAATACAAATATACTGTAACTCCATGATATTTTTAGACTAGGTTATCATACTGTGAACATTTCAGTTGTTCCACACAACTTGTTAACACATGCAGGTCTGTTGTAGTATTGTATTTCTCCTACCACATGTCCTTATGAATTTTTTAATGTTATCCTGATATGCTTTATTCTTGAATTGGGACATTACGCATTCTTATAACTTTATATTTGATGCAGAATTAAGTGCTGAAAATGTTTGTTTTACTCCACAGGAAACAGTAAATTTACATTTGAACACAGTGGACAGGTACTGCAAAAAAAATTATTATTAATATTATACGTCCATCTGAGGCCTTGAGTTATTTTTTATTTCATTAAGACATTTCAGTACATAATAAATGATTATTTCACTTATTCAATCTTGCCTGGAAAATAATCTCCTCTTTAATGTCTGATCATTTCATGATTGTTAGTATAGTCAGGCACATGTGTGTGTGTGTGTGTGTGTGTGTGTGTGTGTGTGTGTGTGTGTGTGTAGCCCTGAGGAGGACATGAAGGTGCGTCTGGATTTTGACATACCTGCAGAGGAGAAGAAGTTTCTGGTGAAGAGGAGACAGGTGGTGTCTTGTGCTCTGCAGAAGTTTTTAAACCTCGAAACTCCTCTGGATCCCAACAAGGTATGTGACTAATATCTACACACACACACACACACACACACACAAATAATTATATAAAGTTTTAATTACAACCATAACTAGCATACCTATCTGAGCTTTTTATTGAGTCATTTAATGAGTTATTAATTTATCTGACCCTCCTGGCTTTATTATTAAGTTACTATAAATGACCGGGTAAGATATAACTGAGCCTATAACTGAGCTTTAGGGATGGAAATAATTTTTTTTATTATATCAGGGAACCCTTAAAGGTTCTGTGTAGTATATAGTTTAGAGTGTTTTCTTTTAAAGAAACCTTCCCAAAGTGGAACTCTTTTCAGTAATCCAAGAACCATTAACCCTTTACTGCTTGGTGTTGCCATATGGCACCAATTAATTTATCTCCAATTTGACATTTTCATGTTTTTTCTGAAAATAAGATACTTTCCATCATCATACATTGTTACCATACGGCAACAATTTCCCAACTTCAAGTTGAACAAATTCACATAATAAAAAATCAATTTGAAATGTTTATGTTAATGTCATAAGTCCTACAGTAGAGGGTTAATTATACAAATAACTATATGAAGAACACTTTTTCTAAGACTGTGTATAATATCACTATCAAGTCCATTAGAGGGAATGTTGGGGTAATTGGTTGTCTGTGTGTAACTGGACATTCCTGCGGGATTCCTGTGTTTTTCCTAGGATGTTAGGTACTGTTTAAATGCTGTTAGGGAGAAAATTTTTGTTTTACCATCATTACTCATGTTCTTCCCCACTTCCATAGAGTTATTATTAATCTTAGTGGCCAAAAACAAGAGCCGCAACAAGCATTATTAAACTTCCCCATTCTTGTTCTATTAGAATTTTCATTGGAGGAGGATTAGCAGGAACAACAGCTAATGACAGTGTTCCTAAGCCAAGATGGCAAAAGATTCCGAATTAATTAAACGTCATACAACTTCTGCAAGTTTCAGTGCAGACAGCGTGTCTATGATGTACAGCAGCAGTCCCCAACCCCCGGTCCGATGATACGAGGACGCTGCTAATAAAGTTGCGATTTCACATTGGATTCACGTTTATTATTATATTTTAAAAATACCCCAGTTTTTATGCCGGTCCTATCATTTTATTTTGTTGTATTTATCCGCCACACCTTAAAGGCCGGTCCGTGAAAATATTGGCTGATATTAAACCGGTCCGTGGCGCAAAAAAGGTTGGATACCGCTGATGTACAGAACCACTGGATTGGGAGAGTAAAATACATTGATCTGTAATACATATACACACTGTATGCACTTTAACTTTGCTTTTGTTTTGTGGAAATATCTTGGATTTAATTACAGTTTTGTGCTATAAAACCATATTGTAGGGTCAATTTATTATTTTTAAACTAACCCTATCTGGCAACCCTGTCATTATCTGTCTTGTCCACTGCTCCTCTGCCTGAGGATGGGGCAGTATGATTCTTGCCCTTTGACCTTTAGTAGTGCTTGTTGACCACCATTTTTTACCACTGGGTGTAAAAATTATTTTAAAAGAATTAAAAAGAGACTTCATGTGTGCAAACCGTGTGTTATAACTATATGAAGGTGCATGGTCTGTGTGTTTAGGTGCCGACAGTGGCTCTGGTGTGTTCAGGTGGCGGCTCCAGGGCCATGACGGGCATGTACGGCTCTATGAAAGGACTGCAGAGCCTACTCGACACCATCAGCTACATCACCTCTGTGTCTGGCTCCACCTGGTAGGTTTAAAAGAGCACCACAGGCACACTTTCATGCAATGTTCTGTTATTTTTAGTTTATTAATTTTGTAGTTCTGTGAGAATTCTTGAAATGTCTGCCAAAATGTACACTGTACAACCAGATATGTTCATTTAACTCAAAAAATTACCTAATTAATGTTGAGGTAATTAAGTAATTACCTCAACATTTTTACATTGATAAATCAATTTCTTTAAGCCAAAATGAACTGGTCTTCTGTTAAAACACTTAAGATGAGGGGACTTAGACTTACGGGTGTGCACACTCATGCAACCAGGTTATTGTACATTTTTTTATTTGATTTTTAAAAAAACTGATTCTTATTGTTTTTCACTTTAATTAATTGTAAAATATAACTTTTACAATAAAGGTAGAAAATGTTCTGACATGATTTATTAAAATAACCTGCCATTTTAACAGGGGTGTGTAGACTTTTTTATATCCACTGTTCTGTACATACTGTATATACACACTGTTGTGTTTTTCCTCGTCAGCGTCTCAGTCTTCATATGTGCATGACATGTTTACATTTTTTAAGTCAATGACATTTATACACGTGGTTTTTAGACGCGTTTCACAATTTTGCTCATGTAGGTCATTCGTTTCCTCAAATTTTTTGAGTTAAATGAACTTATCCAGTTTTACAGTGTGTGTTTTGTGCCACTGGTATTTGGAGCTATTCATTATTCCCTGCACCATGCTGCTGCCTCCATGCTTTGCCGCTGGCTTCACCATTCATATTTTGGTATTATGCTCAAAAAGTTCAACTTTGGTCTCATCACATTAGACATTATTCCACATTTTGGAGATTTTTTATTTTTATTTTTTGGTTATAAACGGCTTCCATCTTGACACCCTACCCCATAGCCCTTAGATATGAAGATGATTGTGACATGTAGGGAGCAACCAGTACTTGCCAGAAATGACTTGCCTGAAATTCCTTTTATGTTGCTGTAGGCCTCTTGGTAGCCTCCCTGACCAGGTTTCTCCTGATCTTCTCATCAATTTTAAAGGGACGTCCTGTTCTTAGTAGTGTCACTGTCATGCCGTATTTTCTCCCCTTGTTGATTATTGTCTTTACAGTGTTCCATAGTATATCCAACGCCCTGGAAAAAAAATTGTAACACTTTCTTGATTGATATTTTTCAGCAACGAGATCCTACTTTATGTGGGGTTAATCTGTCACTTTAATTGATGTATACTCATTTGTATTTAAAATGAGTTTGAATGTAATTGGTTCGTTCTGAACAACGCCACATTCCCAATTATGAAAAAGGTGTGCAGACGTATATTATTTATACTTTTCTCCTCCCCTAAAATGATTCTTATTGCGTTTCACTTCAATGAATAAGTTCAAATTGGACAATTAAGGTCGAAAAAGTTCTGATATGATTTATTTTGCTGAAGATTTATCACAAAAACCTGCCATTATAACCGGGGTGTGTAGAATTTTTTAGATCCACTGTATGTCATATATTAAACAGATTCTTTTTCTTTTTCTATGTTAGGGCCACTGCTAGTCTCTACTCTGATCCACTTTGGTCAAAGGAAGGCCTGGATAAAGTGATAGCATCTGCACAGAAGGAGTTGTCTAAGAGCACAGTCAGTCTCTTCTCTCCTACAGAGCTGTGTTATTATCACTCCGAGCTGCAGGACCGAATGAAAGAAGGCCACTTCGTCTCCTTCATCGATATGTGGGGGCTCATCATAGAACAGCTCATCTTTGGAAAGGTCTGCTTCTCTGTTGGCACAGCAATGCACTGCCAGTCAAAACTTACAGATGTATAAATGCTACAAATAAAAGGGATTACAAATGCGTGCGTAATTGTTGATATTAAATCTTATTTTTGGCTTAGAAACACACAGATACGCTGTCTGACCAGAAGAAGGCAGTCTCTGAGGGCCAGAACCCGCTCCCAATCTACACAGCCATCAACTTGAAGGAGGACCCCTGTGGTGGCGTCGTACCTGGTAATGCCTTGCACTTTAAACCTGTGACTTGTAGTTCAACCCGCTGAGTATAACTGAACTCTGGTGTCAAGGTGTTTCAGCCTCTCATTATATTCATTTTATCAGTTACAGAGTGGTGTGAGTTTACACCATATGAGGTGGGATTCTCCAAATATGGAGCCTTTGTCCCTGCAGAAACTTTTGGGAGCGAGTTCTACCTAGGTCATGTGATTAAGAAGTTATCAGAAACACGCATCTCCTTCCTCCTGGGTCAGTGCTGCATTTGTGTCAGAGAGAGTCTCTGCTTCACAATATCCAATATGCCACAATATGTGTAATACTTTCTAACTAATAATTCGAAGTAATTGTGTGTGTGTGTGTGTGTGTGTGTTAGGCATGTGGAGCAATGTGTTCTCCACTAACGTGGTGCAGCTCTGCAAATATTTAACTAGTAAGATACCACCCTGGTTTTCCCGGCTGGGAAATAAGGTCAACAGCGTCGGTAAGTTCATCTTAGTATCAGGCATGTTCATCTTTGCTGTTATCTTTATCTTTAACAGGAATGTACAGAAAAAGAAAAAAAATTGCATAGCATTTGTGTAAAACAAAAGGTGTGAGTCAGTAACTCTCAGTGCACAAAAAAAAGAGCAAAATAAAGAGATGCACTCAAGTGCTATTTTACGAGCTGCCAAATAATGACAGTGAAAACCCGATTGTTATATCTCTGGCCTGTAGAGTCCAATGAAACTGACCTGATTTTGGATACTATACGGGACAGTCCAGAGGCTTCAGTGCTGTGCAGCTTCTTGACTAATTGCCCCGTCAGCACTGTGTTTAACTTCCTGAGAGGATTCTCCCTGCACAAATTGTACAGAAAAAGCCCAGGATTCAATCCCTTTAAAGGTCAGAATGCCTTTTCTTATTAAATGCTACAATTTCATTATTATGCATAAATAGTGTAGAAGTGTGATTCCCTGCATCCCCATCCAGGGTGTACTAAAGATATACGTGGATTTTTTTTTTGGAAAGAATGCTTGCTTATTAGATTTGTCCTGCTTTAGATACAGACCTGGATGCATTTCCAAACAAGCTGACCCCTGCAGACTCCAGTCTACACTTGGAGGATCCAGCATTTGCCATTAACATGGCTTTCCCTCCTGTTCTACGGCCGAACAGACGTGCAGACGTCATCCTGTCCCTTGACTACAGTTGGGTTGAGGATCATTTACAGGTGAGAAAGATAAAGGGAAAAAAGAAAGATATATTATTTGCGGTAATAAAAAAAACATTCTACTTGTTTATTTGAATCCAGAGAAATTAAACATTTATTAAGAGTAAGTTGTATGCTTATATATCATGTTATATCAGTTGAAATGGATGAAATCATTCATCTGTGATTTTATAGTGGGGAAGAAATGTAAGGTGTAGGATAGTCTCACTTGGCCTTTAACCATTTACGTTATACTCAGCTGATGTTAGCTGTTTTGAAACACAAAATCGTTGCAAGATCCTAATGTGTGTGCAACAGATCCTGAAGGAAACTCAGAAGTACTGCAGTGACCACAAGTTGCCGTTCCCAGACATAGATTTCAGCAAATACAAATCTGAGCCAACCAGGGAAGTGTATGTGTTCGAAGATGAGAAGAATCCTGATGCTCCTATCGTGATCCATTTTCCACTCGTCAACATCTCATTCAAAGAGTATAAAGCACCAGGTAAAAGCACTTTTTTCACTCGCATCATTGATTTATATTGTTTATTCCATTTAAAGGGTAAATGATTTCCTTTGGCATGATTGCTCTTGTTATACACTATGACTGCCATAAAGAAAGCTCTGGTTTGTATGTTGGATATACAGTATCTCACAAAAGTGAGTACACGTCTAACATTTTTGTAAATATCTGATGATATCTTTTCATGTGACAACACTGAAGAAATGACACTTTGCTACAGTGTAAAGTAGTGAGTGTACAGCTTGTGTAACAGTGTAAATGTGCTGTCCCCTCAAAATAACTCAAATAACGGCCATTAATGTTTAAACTGCTGGCAACAAAAGTGAGTACACCCCCTAAGTGAAAATGTCCAAATTGGGCCGATATATATACAATGTCCAAATTGTGTGGCCACCATTATTTTCCAGCACTGCCTTAACCCTCTTGGGTATGGAGTTCACCAGAGCTTCACAGGTTGTCAATGGTGTCCTCTTCCACTCCTCCATGCCCACAATGACAATGACAATACCACAGTCATCAGTGATCGGGATACACAGTGCTGTGAATAAGTATTTCTTCTGTCTTTGTGTATATAAAAACATAAAACAAAGACAACCTGAGTAAACACACTATAAAAAAGTTATCCCATACCTAACACCCATGTTAAAAACTAATTGACCCCTAAAATGTCAAATCTGTTTGTACCATCTTTAGCAGCAATAACTGCAACCAAAGTGGAATTTTGGCCCACTCTGGGGTGTGTTTGAGCATGAACTGTTTAAGGTCCTACCACAGCATCTCAATTGGTTCATGACTTTGACTAGGCCACTCCAAATCTTTAATTTAGCTTTGTTTGAGCCGTTCAGTAGTAGACTTGCTGCACAATCCAGTTGCGCTTGAAGATTAAAGACCACACATTCGTCTTTACGATTTTCTGGTAGCGAGCAGAATTCATGCTTCCCTCAATTATTGCAAGTTGCCCAGTCCCTGAAGCAGCAAAGCATTCAGTATGGGTGTAGACATGTGTTATACACCTATATTGTTTATACACCTCAGTGGTTATAATGTGCTAGAGTTGGGGATGTAGGGAGTATGAGGTCATAATGTACTAGATGTCCAAATGTCAACAAACAAAGTAGGTGCCACGGCACCTTGCATATATATATATATATATATATATATATATATATATATATATATATATATATATATATATATATATATATATATATATATATATATATATAGACTTGAAACTAAAGAATCTCTGGGTTGTGATATATATATATATATATATATATATATATATATATATATATATATATATATATATATATATATATATATATATATATATATATATATATATATATATATATATATATATATATATATATCACAACCCCGAAGATTCTTTAGTTTCAAGTCCTAACATGTTCACTTTCACCTCTCTGGTTGGTAGTGTGTAATTGGTTACAACAGGCCACAACAAAGAATCTGCACGAGTCAGGTTAAATCATCAGCTCTGCTATAGTTTTTTGTTTTGTTTTGTTTTGTTGTACTGAAATACTTTACAGGGTCCTCATCCAAACTACAACTGGCCTGACAGAAGAGAGCCACAGTCTAGCAACTTACCTTTTCGTGTTTATAAAACATCTTAGTTAAACATTACTGGTGACAGGTCAAACTCATTACAATTACCATTACAGGAATAAAGAGAAGAGGAAAGAAGGAGCTAGATGAAGGAAATATTGATGTGAGTTCCATGTTCTCTCCATACAATACCTGGCACCTCACATTTCAACCAGAAGACTTCCAACGACTGGTAGACCTCGCCTCCTACAACATTGAGAACAACATGGAAATCGTCAGAAATGCACTGAAGAAAGCACTGAACAAAAAGAGCCTTGGTTAACATGCCCTCAAGTGAAAGTACAAAATACTGCATACTACCTTAACCAGTGGAATAAGAAATAAAGGAAATCAGTTTACAGTGATTATGTGCTTTATATTTCATTCAAATCAGTTTACAAGAAAAATATGTTTTAGAAACAGAGATATAAAATCATCTTAATCAGTTGACATATCTATATATGTAGATAGATAGATATAGATATATATATATATATAGACACATCTATATATCTATAAATCTATATCTATATATCTATATGTATCTATATATGTATTATAAATTAATTAAGATTTGGAGATTGATAAGGCTTGTCTGTAATGAGATTCTGGAATAAATTTCTTTTTAAATTAGTTATGCTTTGTTCTGTCATTGTTCTAATAAAACAGTTAATGGGTTTCAGTCACAGTACAGAGAGAAGAGTAACGCTCCACACTGCTATAGGGATTATCTTCTTATTTAAAAGTACTGTATCACAGACAATACTGAAATACTGTCTTTTATTAAACAGAAATGTGTTTCTTAATCACAACCTGCTCTGACATGTCATTATCAACACTTTATGAGAAGCCCTATCTAGTATGACTCTTTATGATGACTCTTTATGGTAGACTTTTGACTTATACTATAAAGAGAAGCCGTGTATCCAGAGGTGGGACAAACAGAGAGTGCACTGTCCAGTAAAGGTTTTTTCTACCTGTTGTTCAATGAGGATGAATATTTTTATCACGATAAAACATACACAAGCACCTAACAGACACCTAACAGGCGTACACAAACACCTAAAAGACACTTATAGTTGCACAACTTCTCTGAATGTCTATTCGTGCAAAGGAGATTTTCAAGCAGGCTGCGTTCAAACTCAGGCGAGTTTTAGAAAATGAACAGCGTGATATTGCAGTGAGATCTGATCATTTGATTTGCTAAAATATTGAATTCCTCCAAGATGGATGAATAATTTCAACACTTTGGTAAACATTTCATTGCCACAATTAAGTGAAACGAGTAATTATATCATACACTTTCTGTCAAAGTGATGATTTATGACCCTATATGTTGCTAATTTATGACCCTCTGTCCTTCCCTGACTGACAGGTCGTCTGTCACGGATTCGTGGGGAAGGGGCACAGAGGCAAGAGCAAGCGGCGGACGCAGCGTAGAGACGAGGATAATGCAGAATTGTAAACGAGTAACAGGCAGGGGTCAGGCGATCGGACGAACAGAGTAAGGAGGGCAAGACGAAGAGCGTGGTCGAAGGCGGAAACAAAGGTCGAGGTAACGAGGTAATCAAAGAATATCGGAAGGCTTGGTATCGCAGAGAAAGAGGTTCACTGAGCGTATACTTCGCAATGCAACTCTGTGACTGGCAAACCTAAGTAGCTGTGCTTGAGTGTGAGTCTGTGATTAGTGACAGGTGTCTTGGATCAGAACTCGGGGATGGAGAGCGCATGTGTGCCTGAGTAGCCGGGGGGAGGGGCGCACCCCCCAAGAGCAAAAAAACCTGGCGGGGGGGGGCGGGGGGGGCGCGCAAAAAGGGGGGGGGGGTTGGGCAACCATAACCGGGGGGGGGGGGGGCCCAAACCCCATCACATACCAAGGGGGCGGGAACGACTGGTTTCAGGCGTGAGACGTGGAAGGAAGGGGCGGCACGCGGCTGTGCCGGGTAGTCGCCGCGATGCGTGACCTCATTGATGCGTTTCAGGATCTTGAAGGGGCCCGTATACCTCTGTGCGAGCTTCTTGCAGCTGTGGGGTTGCCTCAGGTCCCTTGTAGACAACCATACCCGATCACCGGGTTGGTAACGCCTGGTTGCTGCGGCGGCCGGTTGGCTGGCGCTTGTATGAGTCGGTGACCCGTGTCAGACGTCGATGGGTGTCTGCCCATACCTGTTCACTCCGCTCAAACCACTGGTCGAATGCGGGTGAGTTAGTGATATCTGCATTCCACGGGAACAGAGGGGGTTGATACCCCAATACGCACTGAAACGGGGTGAGATTAGTCGCTGAATGACGTAACGAGTTCTGGGCGTACTCGGCCCATGGCAAGAACTTGTCCCAATCGCCGGGATTGGCTGCGCAAAAGGTGCGGAGGAAACGGCCCAATTCCTGGTTGACTCGTTCCACTTGGCCATTGGACTGTGGGTGATATCCTGAGGTGAGATTTACCATGACCCCCAACTTATACATGAAACTGGTCCAGACTTGGGATGTGAATTGGGGACCCCGGTCACAGATGATCTCCTCCAGGATGCCGAAATACCTGAAGACATGGGTGAACAGCAGCTCGGCAGTCCCGAAGGCAGTGGGTAAGGCGGGTAGAGGGATGAAGCGTACCGATTTTGAGAACCGGTCCACTATAACCAGGATGGTGGTGTTTCCCTGGGATTCGGGTAAGTCTGTCACGAAATCCACTGCAATGTGAGACCATGGGCGTTCCGGAATGTGTAGGGGCTTGAGCTTGCCCATGGGAAGCGTTCTGGGGACCTTATTCTGTGCGCAGGACGAGCATGATGCCACTATTCTGTGGATGTCCTTCTGCATGTTGGGCCACCAGTATTTCTCCCTTAGTAGGAGGTACGTTCGCTGTGCTCCCGGGTGACCTGTGCCGACGGTGGTGTGTGCCCAGACGACGGTAGCCTGGCGGTGTTCCTCGGGTACAAACTGTCGGCCTGCGGGACATGCTGTGGGGATACGAGACGAAGGGATGTTTTCTAGTTCTTTGTCCAGTTCCCATTCGAGGGTGCTGACGATATACGAGGGGTGAACAATGTATTCCTCCTGGTCCTTGTTAACTTCCGGGTGATCCAGACGGGAGAGGGCATCGGCCTTGGTGTTCTTTGACCCAGGTCGGTAAGACAACGTGAACTGAAACCTGGTGAAGAACAGGGCCCAACGGGCCTGCCGCAGTGTTTGCCTTTTTGCAGTGCGCAAATACTCCAAGTTCTTATGATCGGTGAAGATAACAAAGGGGTGTGCCGCTCCCTCTAGCCAATGACGCCATTCTTCGAGAGCTAACTTTACTGCCAGGAGTTCTCTGTTATCCACGTCATAATTTCTTTCAGATGCCGAGAGTCGTCTTGAGAACAATGCTACTGGGTGGAGCTTAGGCTTATCTCCGAACCTTTGTGAGAGTACCGCTCCTACCCCAGTTTCAGAAGCGTCCACCTCCACGACGAATGGTCTGGATGGGTCGGGATGCTTGAGAACAGGCGCTGTAGTGAAGGCGTTCTTGAGCTTCTCCAGGGCATTCTGGGCTGCTGGGCCCCATGACAGGTGCTTGGGTTTTCCCTTTAACAGAGAGGTCAAGGGATGCGCAATCCGGCTGAAATTGCGGATGAACCGCCGGTAAAAGTTGGCAAATCCGAGGAACCTCTGTAATTCTTTCACAGTCCTGGGTGGAGGCCAATTCGTGACTGCTCGAACCTTTTCCTGGTCCATGGTGACCCCTTTAGGGCTAATGATGTATCCCAGGAAGGAAATAGTGTCTCTGTGAAACTCACACTTCTCCGCTTTGATGTACAGTTGATTCTGGAGTAGCCTCCTCAACACCTGGCGGACATGGTGAATATGTTCCTCCCTTGACTTGGAGTAGATCAAAATGTCGCTTGATGTAAGCTATGACATTTCTTCCTAGCATGTCACGCACGCGTGCATTGATGAGACACTGGAAAACCGAGGGGCGCGTTGGATAGCCCATACGGCATGACAAGGTACTCATAATGGCCAGACGTGGTACTAAACCCAGTTTTCCACTCGTCCCCCTCACGAATCCGGATGAGGTTATAGGCACTGCGCAGATCCAACTTGGTAAAAATGGTGGCTGAGCGTAACTGTTCCAGGGCAACAGGGACCAGAGGTAACGGGTAGCGATACTTTACGCAGCACTGGTTGAGGCCTCGATAATCGATGCAGGGCCTTAGACCTCCTCCTTTCTTCTCCACGAAGAAAAACCCTGCTGAAGCTGGGGATGTGGATGGACGTATGTAGCCCTGGTGCAAAGCCTCTTGGATATATTCTTCCATGGCCTTCTGTTCAGTTAGGGACAGCGGATAAACTCTCCCACGTGGGGGTGTAGCACCTGGTAATAGGTCGATCGCGCAGTCGTAGGGCCTGTGAGGAGAGGAGTCCACTAGCCTTCACCTTGCTGAAGGCTTCACGCAAGTCATGGTATTCGGGGGAATTTGGAGGAGCTTCTTCTCCTCTGGGCTTTCTATGGAAGTGGTTGCCACCGTGACGGCCGGGTTGTTGTAAACAATGGTGCAGGCAATGGGGTGACCAGCGCACAATTTCTCTGTGAGACCAAGAGATCTGAGGGTTGTGAAGGTCCAACCAGGGCAGACCGAGGACCACTGGGTGACGTGCGGATACTGTGACGTGAAAGATGATCTGTTCCTGATGAAGAGCGCTGGTATGGAGAACGATGGGTTCAGTGCAGTGGGAGATGAGTCCGTTTCCACGGGAGTGCCGTCAATAGCTTGGATACGACCGGGATGAGGAGAGGACGGATGGGGATGTTGTGCTCTAGAACGGTGGTCTGATCAATGAAGTTTCCTGCCGCTCCCGGAGTCAATCAGCGCTTCTAGGACACAAGATATACCTGAATATTCGAGTCGGATCTTCGCGCGAGATGCGGATTGAACAGAAGGGCACATTCCTGATTCAACACTCACCCCTGGTTGCGGATCTTTGGGGACGGTTTGGTTCCCTTGGACAACCGGACGCTTGAGGGAGCATTGCTGAATGAAGTGTCCCTCCCCTCCACAGTAGAAGCAGCGAAGTTCGCGGCGTCTTTGCTCCCTCTCCTGTGTGCTGACCTTGGCACGACCCAGCTGCATGGGCTCTGCGGGAGGTGCGGGTTCTGGAACCGCCACCAGAGGGCGCACGGAGCGGCGGCTTCGGAGCACCCGGTCCAGGCGAATTGCGATGTCAATCAGGGAATCCAGGGTGAGCTGGTCGTCGCGACATGCCAGCTCCGTCACTATGTCGGCATTTAATCCCTGGCGAAACACTGTCTTGAGTGCCGGTTGGTTCCAGCCACTTCGTGCCGCGATAGTGCGAAATTCGAGGGCGTAGTCCGCGACGCTCCTCGCTCCTTGTTTCAAGGTGAGGAGCTCCTCCCCGGTCTCTCGGCAGTCAGGGGAGTGATCAAAAGACGGCTCGGAATCGTGTGGCTAGCTCCCGTATGTGTGAATGACGGTGGCTGCCTGCTCCCACTCGGCTGTTGCCCAGAGCAAAGCTCTCCCGGTCAGAAGCTCCATGAAATGGATGATCTTACGGCGCTCCGGCATCTCCGGGTAAGTGGAAAAAAACAGTGAGCATTGCAAGAGAAAGCCTCGGCAGCGCGCGGGATCTCCATCGTACTTCTCTGGTGCCGGTGTGGGAGGTAAACGTGGCGAAGCCGCCGGTGGGGCTTGGTGTAGCTGAGTCACTTGCTCGGTGAGGGCGTCCAGGCGTTGGTCGTGCTGGCTGATCATCCGGCGTGTCGCTTCGATGGCTTGAGGACAACCGGTGCCACTCGCTGCCTCAAAATAAGGCGGGCAGTATTCTGTCACGCATTCGTGGGGAAGGGGACGGAGGCAAGAGCAAGCGGGGAGGGCGCGCTAGAGACGAGGATAATGCAGAATCGTAAACGAGTAACAGGCAGGGGTCAGGCGATCGGACGAACAGAGTAAGGAGGGCAGAGACGAAGAGCGTGGTCGAGGCGGAAACAAAGGTCGAGGTAACGAGGTAATCAAAGAATATCGGAAGGCTTGGTATCGCAGAGAAAGAGGTTCACTGGCGTATACCGCAATGCAACTCTGTGACTGGCAAACCTAAGTAGCTGTGCTTGAGTGTGAGTCTGTGATTAGTGACAGGTGTCTTGGATCAGAACTCCGGGGATGGAGAGCGCATGCGTGCCTGAGTAGCACGCGCTGCATCTTGGGATTTGGAGTTCTGATCCGGCTGAGCTGTGACATCGTCGGAGGGGTGGTGAGGGGCATACCCCTTATCGAGTGTATCAGTTGATCAATCTGGCTCCTTTGTGTCTGGAAATTGGGGGAGAGGGGGTGTGTGGGGGTTTAGTCCTCCTTCCAGCAAAAGGGGGGTTTATGTTAATGAGTTTGGTTTTTGGCGGGGTGAAATACGTCTGAAAAGAAAAAAAAAATTTAATATGGGGATATGCTTGTGTTACTGTGTGGCATTATTTCGTTTGTGTAAAAACAATGATAGAAAAGCATGATGTTTGAATGTGTACATACAGGAGTAGAATATTTATTTTGTGAAAATAATGAAAACAAATGTTGATTAGGTTTTTAAGGATCCCTGCTTACCTTTGAATAAAAAGTTTAGGAATTACAGCAAAGTTTAAAAAAAAGAATCTGATTAAAAGAGTCGTTTGTATTACATACATTCTAACCACAAACCTTTAGGATGTAAAAAAGTTTAAAAGATCTGTTTAAAAAGAACCCGCATTACAGTGGTGTGAAAAAGTGTTTGCCCCCTTCCTCATTTCCTGTTCCTTTGCATGTTTGTCACACTTAAGTGTTTCGGAACATCAAACCAATTTAAACAATAGTCAAGGACAACACAAGTAAACACAAAATGCAATTTGTAAATGAAGGTGTTTATTATTAAAGGTGAAAAAAAATCCAAACCATCATGGCCCTGTGTGAAAAAGTGATTGCCCCCCTTGTTAAAACATACTATAACTGTGGTTGTCCACACTTGAGTTCAATTTCTCTAGCCACACCCAGGCCTGATTATTGCCACACCTGTTCACAATCAAGGCATCACTTAAATAGGAGCTGCTTGACACAGTAAGGTCCACCAGAAGATCCTTAAAAGCTACACATCATGCCGAGACCCAAAGAAATTCAGGAACAATTGAGAAAGAAAGTAATTGAGATCTATCAGTCTGGAAAGGGTTATAAAGCCATTTCCAAAGCTTTGGGAATCCAGCGAACCACAGTAAGAGCCATTATCCACAAATGGCGAAGACATGGAACAGTGGTGAACCTTCCCAGGAGTGGCCGCGCGCCCAAAATTACCCCCAAGAGCGCTGCGGCGCTACATCAAGAGATCACAAAAGACCCCACAACAACGTCCAAAGAACTGCAGGCCTCACTTGCCTCAGTTAAGGTCAGCGTTCATGCCTCCACCATCAGGAAAAGACTGGGCAAAAATGGCCTGCATGGCAAAGTTCCAAGGAGAAAACCACTGCTGAGCAAAAAGAACATCAAAGCTCGTCTCAATTTCTCCACAACACATCTTGATGATCCCCAAGACTTTTGGGACAACATTCTGTGGACCGATGAGACAAAAGTGGAACTCTTTGGAAGGTGTGTGTCCAAGAATATCTGGCGTAGAAGGAACACTGCATTTCATAAAAAGAACATTATACCAACAGTAAAATATGGTGGTGGTAGTGTGATGGTCTGGGGCTGTTTTCCGCTTCAGGACCTGGAAGACTTGCCGTGATAAAAGGAACTATGAATTCTGCTGTCTACCAAGAGATCCTGAAGGAGAATGTCCGACCATCTGTTCGTGTACTCAAGCTGAAACGAACTTGGGTTCTGCAGCAGGACAATGATCCTAAACACACCAGCAAGTCCACCACCGAATGGCTGAAGAAAAACAAAATGAAGACTTTCAAGTCCTGACCTGAATCCTATTGAGATGTTGTGGTATGACCTTAAAAAGGCCGTTCATGCTCGAAAACCCTCTAATGTAACTGAATTAGGACAATTCTGCAAAGATGAGTGGGCCAAAATTCCTCCAGGACGCTGTAAAAGCCTCATTGCACGTTATCGCAAATGCTTGGTTGCAGTTGTTGCTGCTAAGGGTGGCCCAACCAGTTATTAGGTTTAGGGGGCAATCACTTTTTCACACAGGGCCATGATGGTTTGGATTTTTTTTCACCTTTAATAATAAACACCTTCATTTACAAATTGCATTTTGTGTTTACTTGTGTTGTCCTTGACTATTGTTTAAATTGGTTTGATGTTCCGAAACACTTAAGTGTGACAAACATGCAAAGGAACAGGAAATGAGGAAGGGGGCAAACACTTTTTCACACCACTGTACTAGGCTTCCAAAAACACATAAAAACTTTAGTCTGTAAAAATAGTGAAAAGAGCGGTTTAAAAAGAATAGCGCGTATTACATGACTTCTAAACAAAGATCCTTACGAGGAAAAATGTTAAAGTGTCGTCTAAAAGAATCGCCATAATGTTTAAACTAGGTGCTAAGTATTTTCCAGACATGTATTCCATTCGATGTGTAAAAGCCGTATGAGCCTGAAACGAAACCCAACCTCTCACTCGCTAAACCCCGCCCACACATACGTGTATTCAGACATTCCTCTCTCTCTCTCTCTCTAAACACACCCACACACGGGGTTTCAATATGGCCAGCACTTTCTGTCACATGTCAATCATTGTGGAAGAACTAGGGTCTAATTTATGGCCTCGGTTTTTTCGGGCCTGACATTTCTCTAGGAGTAGTTAATTTATGATCCTTTGTTTCTTCCTGACCAAGAGTTTTTTATGACCAGGGGTGGTGGGGGTGGTGGGGGTAACCCTATCCACTGTATGACTGGGTCATTTTGGCCCCTGTATGTCTGGGTTGTGTCCTTCCCCTCCTGGGGGTGTGTGTTTTGTGTATTGTGGGGGATCACCCCTAACAAATGTATTTATGTTAATGATGCTGTTGTGAAACCTGTTTCTCCCTGAATTAATCACACACAAATGCATACCTTTTTGTGGTATAAGAGAATGTTTGTTTCTGAAATTACTTTTGTGGTATTGTCTGAAAAGAATATCAATGTTTAATATGGGCATGTGTTTTAGTTACTGTGTGGGTTATTTTGTATGTGTTAACATATTGTTATAAAAGCATGATGGTTGAATGTGAATATATAAGAGCAGAATGTTTGCTTGTGAAATAAATGAAAACAACTGTTGATTACGTGTTTGGGAGAACGGTGTGACTTTGAATAAACATTTACTGAAATAAAACCCCTGAAACTGATAAACCATCGATATGGCCAAAGAAATGTAAAAAATGTTTTTACATACATTCTAAACATAAACCTTTAGGAGGTAAAAGCGTTTAAAAGTGCTGTTTAAAAGAATGGTGTGGTTTGTTTCAACTATAAACAAGATTTGGAAAATGGTTCACCAATGAGGATACTTATACAGAACTGCCGCTAAATACATACAATTTTGTGTATGCTTTGACATCCCATGTCCCCATTGGCTGACAGTCAAGTCGTGTACATTCATGACCTCTGTAACACTGTTTGATCTGAATGTGTGATCTTTCCTTGCAGTTATCTGTCTGTGTGAGAGAGAGAGACATGTGATTTCTGGGGGTTTTGCTGACCAGATTGCTTACAATTGTGATTATGTTAACGAATTAAGGAGGGAGTCGTGCATTTCAGTGCTTAAATAATGGTTAAGAAGTTGTAGTAAAAACACTGAAGAAACTCTGCAACTATCTGTTACAATGTCTGCTCCGAGAAAGCCTAATACCCCTAGATGAATGCTGTGTATTCACCAACAGGACCTGTTGAAATGAGAGAGAACCTGACTTCTGCTCCAAGAAAAAAACCCAAGATGTTAGTTTGGCAATTTATTCATGAAGATATAGTAAAGACGTTGTTGTTTAACCGTGAGCAGGACGTCAACAACTCCAAAGAACGTGTCTTAAGGCCGAGGGTTTTATTTAGGAGGTAGAAAAAACATTTAAAGATGGTGTTTTAAAAGAAACGGGTGTATCGTCCATAATGGTAAAAAATTATGAAAAAAAATGGTCGTACTTTAATATGAAATAAATCGGTGGAGACACTGAGTACATTTCTGTTCCACAGTCTATAAGGATCCCCACCATTAATGTAGAGTGACAAATGTTCACACCCTCCATAACTACAGTACTTAAGATTTAAGCATTTTAATTTTGTGATGGCAACAAGACAAAACTGTTGTAGGTTTGGTATCTGGTGATTTTAGAGTTAGACCCCAACTGTCAAATATGTTTTGACATAGAATGTGAATTGCTTTGTCAGGCAAAGAGCACGATGGTATGGAAAGAGTATGATGAGGTGACCTAATGCTTAGGAGTTCTACAGTACTTTGACTTGGGAACATACCAACATGATCCTCAGAGAGGATGTATATATAATATAGATCAGATCACCAGTCTTTACCCAATCCTGATCTGGAGTCAAAACTTTTACTTTTATTTCCACGTATGGGTTTATGACAGTGAGCAGTCATATACACTATAAGCCAAAGTTATAGAAGCACGCAAATTTTTTTTAAAGGTTCCAAAATATTTGAACAGTTAAGGCAAATTTCCAACAGAACAGAATATTAGTCATTTAGTGTAAACTAGTGTAAAAAAATAAAAGAATCTCTGAAATATTTTGGTGAAAATATTTTTTTTTTTCATGTTCGAATTCGGTGTTCGATGGAGTAAGACGTGAAGTTTCAGTCTCCTGCTGATTTCGATCAAAAATTGTAATTAATTAGCACTTTCTTTTGTAATATAATATTTTTATATATAATTTATATATAAAATATTATATATATAGTATATTTTGACTTATTCTACTTCGTTTCCTTATTTGTACTTTTAACTCGGTGGTTCGTTAAAGATGTCGGGGAAAAACTCGAAAACCGGTGGTAGTATTCAGACAAAATTGAGGTCTGGAGGGCGCACCTACTCGTGAATCCGCAGCCTCGTCTCCCTCCCTCCATGAATCTGCAGCCGCGTCTTCCTCTCACCATGAACCCGCGCCCGCGCCTCCTCCTCAGGAATCCGTAGCCGCGCTCCCTTCCCCCTTGTGAACCCGCAGTCGCATCCGCGTCCCCGAGTGGAGGCTCTGACTTCGCCGCATTCATTGAGTTGCTGGCTGTAATGAGGAAGGACAATGCTGATTTTAGGAAGGAGTTTCTGAAGCACCAGGAGACTATCCATGAGAATCTTCAGAAGACTCTCAGAGATGCGCTATCTACTCTCCAGCATGACCTGCAGGCCATGAAAACACAGCTGGCTAGTGATCGCTACCGAGGCTACCATATCAACATTGAAAGGTACTGTTGGGGAAATGGGGCACACTCTCTCCGGTTGCACCGATGATATCGTTCATTTGAAGACTACTATCGAGTCGCTCACTGCGACCGTGACTCAATTAGAGAATAAATGTGAGGATTTGAAGTCGAGGTCACGGCACAATAACGTTAGGATAGTCGGAGTTATAGAGGGTGCTGATACCTGTACTACCGCTGCTGTAGCGGCCTTGTTAAAGGAGGCGTTTGGTCTGGAGAAGGAGCCGGTTTTGAACCAGTCCTACCGGACCCTTCAGCCGAAATCTGGTGAACGACCACGAGCTATCGTGTGCAGATTCCACTATTACAGTGACTGTGTTGATATTTTACGCCGTGCGAGAGAGCGCCAGCAGATTAAAGTGAGGGATCTGACCATCTCCGTTTTCCCTGACTACACAGTCAAGATTGTCAAGGTCCCACTTGGGCTCTCATTGGCTATTCACATTCTTATGGTTTACTTTAATGAAATGGTTAGTAGTAACATTGATCCAAACATAGCTGGGACAGGCACACCTTTAAGATTTATTAATTGGAATGTTAGAGAACTTCTTAAACAGCACCTTGACTTACAGGCAGAATTTAATCTTATTTCGACTAAAGAAGTGGAACACTTACTGTTACATACTCGTGGTTCATATTATGAACATGGCGATAAGCCGAGTCGTCTACTGGCACATCAGCTACGGCGACAGGCCACTTCCCGTCTCATACCTAATATTAAAAACACTTATAATATTGTCACTATAGATCCCATGGAAATTAATGCTAGTTTTAAATCTTTTTACTCTTCGCTTTATAAGTCCGAATCTCCAACAGATAATACTAAAGTGAACGCATTTCTTCAAAACCTCTGTAATCCTGTTATACATAACAAACTACTGCAATGTAAGGTTTTCCACTCTCTCTTGAAGAAATTTTAAATTCAGTTAAATCTATGCAATCTAACAAAGCTCCTGGCCCGGACGAGATTTCCAATCGAATTCTTTAAAACGTTTATTGGAAAATTAGCTCCATTGCTTTTGGCAATGTTCAACGAATCTTTGGAACGTGGGTATTTGCCTCCAACTCTGACACAAGCCACGATAGTTCTGCTCCGAAAGGAAGGTAAGGATCCATCCTCCTGTGGTTCTTATAGACCGCTATCACTGCTGAATGCAGATGTAAAGGTGTTGGCGAAAGTAATGGCATCTCGGTTAGAGAATGTACTTCCTTATATTATATCTGAAGATCAGAACGGTTTTATAAAGGGACGTCAAATGTTTTTCAATACCCGTACACTCTTTAATATAATTTATTCAAAGCATTCAGCTATTTACCCTGAGATTGTGAGGAGTGTTGGGAACATGCTATAGGGAGGTAACAGACTACCACTTCTTGTACTCATCTTGGACTTATACAGCTCAAAGTTTTAAATAGAGTCCATTTGTCCAAGTCGAGATTGCCTGTCATGTATCCGGATGTTGAGGACAAGTGTGATAAATGCCATGGCTCTCCCTGTCATCTTGGCCATACGTTTTTCTTCTACCCTGAACTCCATGGTTTTTGGTCTGGCTTTTTTGTCCACTATTCTCAGGGCAGATCTAAAACCTTGTCCACTGATTGCAATATTTGGGATCCCTCAAGCTTCAATTCCTTTGAGTTTGATACAAAAGGATGTTATTGCTTTCACATCCCTTATAGCAAGACGTTCCATACTGTTACATCTGCTAAATACCCATCTATCTCTCAGTGGATAAAGGACGTGATGTTTTTTCTGAAACTCTAGAAAATACGATATACGATGAATGGATGTACAGATAAGTTTTTTCATAAATGGCATCCCTTTATTGCCTACTTTATGGAGTTACAGACACTACCCACTTAAAGGTTGGTGCCTGTTGTTGAATTTTATAATATCTCTATAACCAGCGACAGTTAATGGGTAGCCATGATGAGCCGAAGGGGTGGGTTGTGGGTTCAATTTTGTTTTTCTTTGTATAAAAAGAAAAAACATCTGTGAATATTTACTGCTGTTGCTCATTTTGTATTTTTGTGAAATGGTGGGGAGGACAGAACAGAAAAGGCGATTTAGATAGGCTTAGCAGTTCAACAGAAATGTTCATCAGAAATGTTTAATAAAAAAGAAACGTAGAAATGTTTTGCAGAAATGTATAGCAGAAATGTTTAGCAGAACTGGTTTAGCAAAAATTGTTCAGTAGAAATGTAGAAATGTTCATCAGAAGTGTTCAGCAGAAATGTTCAATAAAAATGAAACCAAAAAAAAGAAAATATATTTTCCATATTAAATGCAGCATATTAGAAAAGATAGTACAGATTTTGTTGATCAGTTGAAAACTCATACTTTGTAACAATTGTTTAGGAGCATCTGAATCTGGCAAATAACTTTTATTCCTTTTAGGCAAGCAATAAAAGTTAATAACAAATTAGGAAGAAATGACGTGTACACTAATGCTGCGGATATTAAGTCAAACCATTTGTTCAAACTTCAGAATGATCCATAGAGTAGCAGAAACTTATGGCACCTCATAAATACCATATGAAGGATTAAGGTGACTAGTCACTTACAGATGCAATGACACGTCCTTGGGCAGGGTCACCTTCACAACAACGTTGCCCATTGACACTTTTTCTTCCATGTCAACATATAAGAAAAGGCAAAAAGTAATTTGAGATACATAAGAATATATTTGATCAAATATATGTTATTATAATAAAAAAACATAATAATATTATTTAACAAGGTCTGCCGTTCAGCCCTCTTAAGTGTAAGAGCATTATCAGTATTGTACAGCAGTTGGGGATGGTAGTCAGATGTCAGATGAAAAACAACTTTTTGAGTCACAGTGCCAATCTACTGCAGAATATTTTGATCCTTCTTCTTCAGCCTGAAGGACTGGCATTTATTTAACAGACAGATGGCACAGCCATATACTTGGTCAGAGAATTTGGGAATTTCTTTAAGAAAGCTTAATTGTTTTTGTTCTTTTTTCATAGCCTCAGTTTGTATACTTACTTTGGTTAATGTACATATAGGGAGCCATGATGTGTTCCATCAGTAAAGTATCAGAAGTCCAGATAAGACTATTGAGTTCATTGTACAATATGAGCACGCTTGTTCTGATCTGTGTTCAGGGCGGCGTACGCTGAAACCACCGGGGCCGGTTCTACCCACTTCTTCAACAAGTTAATGTGGTATAGTTTCCCATCCGCTCTCTTACCGGGCTGTTGCAGGCGGTAGTTGACAGCGCCCTGACGCTCTAGAACGGTGTAGGGCCCCTGCCAGTGGGCCAGGAACTTGCAGGCGCTACTGGGTACCAGGAGAAGTACATGGTCCCCTGGGTGGAACTCCCTAGGCTGCGCCTGGCGGTTGTACACCCGCTGCTGTTCCTCCTGGGTGGCGCGCATGTGCTGTTGGACTATCGGCACAACTCGGTCGATCCTGTCTTGCATTTCTTGTACATATTCCACGACCGAGCGGTACGGGGACGGCTGTTCCTCCCAGGCTTCGTGGGCGACGTCCAGTAGTCCTCGAGGGCGCCGGCCGAACAGCAGCTCGAAGGGGGTGAAGCCGATGGATGCCTGGGGACACTCCCGGACGGCAAAGAGTATGTAAGGGAGGAGGTCCCAGTTCCTCCCTTCTTCGTCTACCACCCGCCGCAGCATTAATTTGAGCGTCTGGTTGAAGCGCTTGACCAGCCCGTCAGTCTGGGGGTGGTAGACCGACGTCTTCAGGTGCTTCACCTGCAACAGCCGACACAGATCAGACATTAATCTGGAGACAAAGGGCGTACCTTGGTCGGTTAGTATGTCCTTGGGGATTCCCACCCGGCTGAAAAGAAGTACCAGTTCCCTGGTGATGTTGGGGGAGGTGGCTTTGCGCAGTGGTACCGCCTCCGGGTACTGGGTGGCGTAGTCTATGACCACCAGGATGTACTCGTGGCCCCGGGCCGACTTGGGGAGGGGCCCCACGAGGTCCATGCTGATCTGCTCAAAGGGAACGCCGATGATGGGTAGAGGGATGAGGGGCGCTGGCGGGGGCCTCCGGGGAGCGGTGAGTTGGCACTGGGGACACCGCTGGAAGAACATCTGGACCTTGGCACTCATCCCGGGCCACACGAATCGGTCCCTCAGTTTTTCCAATGTGTTCCGCGGTCCCAGGTGACCGCTGAGCATGGGCGAGGTGCATGACGAGTGGTGTTTTCGTCCGTGGTACCACCAGGAGATCTACCTGCTCCCCGCAGCGGCAGGCCCGTTGGTAGAGGAGACCACCCTGGACGAGGAAGTACGAGGTGGGAAGTCTCAGGTCGGGGTTTTGGTCGACCCCTTTACAACTCATCCTCCTTCTGCTCCCGACCAAAGCTCCCCTCTCGGTTCACCTGGTAAAAGATAACAGACATAGGGTTAATTGATATAGAGGACTCACCTTCGGGAGTGGCGTCCCCGTTGTCCTGGGCAAGGTAAGCGGTTTGGGCCCCGGTCCTCTGCTTCCGACGTCGCAGCTTCCCTGTCTCAGCGTCCTGGCCCGGCAGGCATCCTGGCCAGTCCCTCCCCATGAGTAACGGTACGGGGAGGTCAGGGATCACGCCCACATGGAGAGACCAGATCCCGGTCGCGCCCTTGATCGGCACCTCTGCTGTCGGGACTTCCTGGATGTCCCCATGAACGCAGGTTACAGCGAGGCTTCCCCCTGGCCAGAGTCCGCTGGGGAGGACGGACAGTCGGGCGAGGGTCACCGTGCTCCCGGTGTCCAGCAGCGCGGTGATCGGCCTCCCTCCACTCCACACCTTCTGGGTGGGCCCCTCCGGCAGCTGTCGCGCATGGAGGGCGCAGCCGGCCAGCCGAGGTTTCTGGGTCGGTCCGGGAGGCCCCAGTTCCGGCTCCATAGGCATGGGCTCATCGGTGGAGTTACCTGGGTGGGCGACCTCCGGCGGGTTCGCTGGGCTGGGCTTGGCCGGTCAGACTGGGCCCCTGAGGCCCCTAGGGGTAGGTCTGAGGGCTGTGGATCACGCGGGTCGAGCTCGAGGGTGGCGGTGGCGTGCTCCAGGGCCATCAGGAGCTCCTGGGGCGTTCGTGGTGCTTGGACCCCCACGGCCTGTCGTGCCATCCGGGGTGACGCCTTCAGGAACTGATCCATAGCCACCTCTTCCGCCACCTTGAGGGCCATATGCTGGTCTGGCCAGAGCCACCTTTTGGTGAGTCAGGCATTTAGCTTTCTGCGGGGCCGTGCCCCCTGTTGATAGACCCAGTGATGAAACTCGCCGGCCGCTTGGTGAGAGCTTCGGCCGCACCACGCCAGGACGCCCTCCTTCATGGTGATGTAGTCCGCCGCGTCCTCCAGTTCTGCTCTTCTTCTTTTTGTTTACAGACGTGACGTAACCACGCAAAGACAAATGACGTCAAACTGACGTTTCCCACGTAGTCTCACCCGACAGCTCAAATTATAAATCATTACTATAAGCTCACAGTTGCAAATTGGGGTAAGATACAGAGACAGATTTGAGCAATGTTTTTTTTATGTTCTTGCTCAATAATTGATCGTTGTTCCTTTTTAACCAAATACAAGTTCTATACTGCAGCTTTAAGTATGTTAAATCAGTTATGTATATTTAAGCAATATACCATGAAGGTGTGTGTGTGTGTGTCCCTGCCGGAAGCACGGCTCACGGTTATATACCTCTAGCTGCGGGCAACAACCCGTGACATATGTGAGATGGGACGAAGACGCGTCAACCCGGAGCAGATACGCCCAACCGGGTGATCACACCTAATTTCGGACATCATTGGTACCGGTTTTTTAAAAGTGCAGAAAGAGGCAGGAGGTTGGGATTTCTAATTTTGTTTGTTTAAAAAGTTAGGCGGGGGGGGCCTTCAATCGGTACTGGGGGGGGGGGCCTTGGTGGGGGTGTCGGACAAAAAAGTGTCGGACTTGTTAAAAACGTCGGGTTCAGAGAAAAGTAAATGCCAATTTTAGTTCAAGTTGTTGTGTTCGCTCTGCAGTGTACACCATGGTTAGTTTTTGTATAAACGTCGTTTGTACTGTGTGTTAACTGTGTACCCTAATGTGTTAGTATGGTGGCTATAAGATTGTTATAATGTTGTTTTCTACTGGGCTTCAGCTTAGTTTTGTTTTGGGGGACCGCGGTGTGTTGCTCTTCCCCAAATCAATTCACTGGTGGGCAAAAAATCCAGCAGGAAAATCCCACCTGCCAGCACCATGTGCACAGCACCTTACTTTCTGTGCCTGTCACTTTGTTGATATGTTTCAAATTTTAAACCTGGGTGGAGTAGATGTTGTTCGCCCAGGCTTGTATACTGGGAGAGGGGCTATACACAGATTCATCACATCGTTCTCATCCTGGTTTGCCTTGACTGGGTTTCGTATGTCTTGCCCCCGTTGACAGAGCTTCTACAGCTCCGTGTTGTTCCCACCTTCGGAGGATCCTTGAGCATCCTCAGGTCGTGCATGTCTTGTAGTAACTACTCTTGTAGTCGTGTGTTCAGATTCTCACTGCTCCTGGTCTCCCATTCTGGGTGAACACCACCCCGTTGAGGCAGTAATGCCTCACCCATAACAATCACCCAACCTGTCCGTGATAAATATTTATAAGTGGACTTGGTGAACTATAGTTTATTTGGGCCAAGTAAATGTCTTTCACAATAGGGTGTGAGTGTAGAATGTGGGGAGGTGCACTAAAGAGAAGTCCCATGGCACAAATGTGCTGGCAGCTTGTGCACCACTTTCATAATAAAACTGATCCCATACTCCAGGCACCCCCCCCTCCCCGGGGCGCCCTCTAGTCACCTATAAGAAAATTGCCAGCCATAGTACAGGTGCAGAGATAAGTCATTCAATGTCAGGCTTTTCCAAAGAACACCCAGCTCTCAGGTTTTGTGAGGACGTGATACTAGATACTTGCAATGTAGGGCTTACATTTGTTGTTTTATGGGGCAGAGGCAAAGTCCTGGGCTTGGTAGCATGGGGGGTTCTGCCATAGGGGTCGGGGGTCCACACGAGGGTCCAGGTGTACTACTGTCTAGGATGTTGGGGGAGGCTTGGCTCTCCATGCAGAACACGCTGTCACAGTCACATGGGGAGGAGTGGGCACCCGGGGTTTCGACTCCGCCGAGCGGTGAGCGTCCTCAGGGTGGCCAACCCCCCTGGGTTGGGCAGGAATGCTCGAGGGGTAGACCTCCCCTGGGGCTGTAGGTGGTTTACCCGACACGGTACCTCTCTCTTCTCTCTTCCTCGCTCACAGGGCTCCGCCGACGAGGACAGGACGACAGACGAGGACAGTGGTGAGGCGAGACCGGCACAGGGACGCTCCTTCCCAGCTCTTCCGGGGAATCCCGACACACCCCAGAGGAGCCGTAGCCAGCCCCCCCTGCCAGGTTTCTCATCCCCCCCACACGGACACACCACCCAAACCACACACATACACCACCACGTTGAGGACAAATAAATCCTGGGTTTTCCCTCACTTCTCTACTACAACCTGCCTCCCGTGTGTTTGTGCTCTTCCCCTGGCTGATCCCTCAATTTTTTATATATATATTTTTTATATTTTATTATATATTTTTTAAATTCTAAAAGTAATGGAGCTACTGGGATGACTAGTTGATTGATTTTGCAACTTTTGTGTAAACTCCATCTTTTCAGCTTAAAATTGGTTATGGGTGTGTTGTATGGGTGTGTTGTAACATTATCTCAACAGGGGGTGTGACTTAGCCTGATAAGGACCACATTGCACATTTCCCACTTCGGTCCTTGTGATTTGGTCACAGAGTTATGCAGAGACCGTAACCTCGAGTCTGATTTACTTTTAAGTTTTTATTAATTTATTAAGTATCACTCACAAGGACAGTTTCAAATGTCAGCTGATCAATTTTATCATTGGTCAGAAAAATGTCGATATGCCTGTGCAGAAGAAACAACGTGGCACAATACATAAACTGCCATAAAAGTTCTCTCCGGACTGATAAAATCAAGAATACTTATTGATTTTCACTTTTACAGAAATATGTTTAAATATTTGTTTATATACATTGGGCACCTTGACTTTAGTGTGTAGTATGAAGTTTGATAACTAAAAGATTGTAAAAAGGAAAAAATCTCTCGCACACTCTCTCTCTCTCTCTCTCTCTCTCTCTCTCTGTTCTCACGCTCTTTGTTTAGATGAACGTCATCATGGAATTTAAAACACTCATTCAGTTTCCAAACAGGGAAACACACGGAATTCGAATTAAAATTAAACGAATGATTTGGTGCTCCGGCGCACATGCTTCTGACCAGCCGTGTACGAAATCTAAATATGGAACTGTATACAATCCGCCTAACACAGGAGGAGCCGGGCCAGACGAAGACCCTCCCCGATAACTTGGAACACAACACGCACAGTAACACATAACACTCTCTTAGGCAAACCACACAGACAGTTTTGCAAAACACCAATCATTTTGAGTTATGACAACTTTAAATTAATTTCAACCAACGAACTACACTGAGGCGGAGAAATCACATTTTCCTCTACAATCAAGGCTCATCATGGCTACTTTTATTATTTAAAAAAAAAATAATAATTATTATTACTATTATTATTATTATTATTATTATTATTATTATTATTATTATTATTATTATTTTATTATTATTTGTTTATTTGTTTATTTATTAATGTTTTTTCTTCTCTTCTCAATGAAATATTTGGGAAAGGGAAGGGGGGAGAAAAGGTAAATGAATCAATGAACATGAATCACATGAAAATGAATTACATGTAAATGAATCACATGCATGAATATGAATATATGTAAATGAATAATATGTAAATGAACCACATGTAAATGAATATATGAAAATTAATAAATAAACAAAGGCAACAAAAAAAAATATTTGCTCTATATTTCTGTTTTATATATGGTTATACTGCTAGTGTTTACTTACTCCTACCTCCGTGTGTGTGTGTGTGTGTGTGTGTGTGTGTGTGTGTGTGTGTGTGTGTGTGTGTGTGTGTGTGTGTGTGTGTGTGTGTGTGTGTGTATTATGTCTGCATGCAGTCATACAATGCATGCAAGGATGGCTTGACTGTGTAAGAGTGTGAGCCTGTGTGTTTCCTTAGCTCTCTTATATTTCTCTGTGACTAATAAATCATAGTGTGTTAATCTTAAAGTGTGAATCAATTCTCAATATCTGCCTAATACCCTTCAGTGCTCATTTGGATCTGAAGACTGCTATCACCAGTCCTGTGAATTTTCAATAAAATTACATATCACTCATACTAGGTCTCCCTCGTGTTTTTTATTTCATGTATATTTTATATAAAACAGCAACTATGGTGGCTTTTGAAATAGGCTCATGTCGAGCTAAGTAGTCAATCTTAATGCTTTGAAGATTCCTGCATTATCACAAATAGCCCTACCACCCCTTTATGATTGGCGGTTAGCTGGATTCACTAGCACATCCCCTTGCTCTTGTAGCGGATCGCCTGTAATTACCTGCACCGTTATCTCACCACCCATATATTTGGGAGTATACATTCTGTTTGGATTAATAAGTAATGGAAGATTGATAGGTTTAGGCAGTGGTGCCGGAGGAAACGGCCTTTGTGGAGTTTGCAATGGCAGCGGTGGATCAAGTGGCGGTGGAGGAGGCAGGTTTGGATATAAGTTCACTGTGGAGGCTTTGTGAGAAACAGAGCCTTCTCCGCCTATCTGTCTCCTTCTTGCCCTCAGCCTTCAACTTAATTCTGCCTGTAATCCCTCTGATTCTACTCTAGATGTCGCTGATGCTTGGGGGTTTCAGAGGTGCAACTCTTTCCTCATTTTGCAGAGTTGTAATTGATTGCACATTCATATTGTACACTTTTATTTTTAGTTGTGATATCAGTGATATATTAGTGGGTGCCGGGGTCCATTCCCTAAGGAACATAGCTACTTCTTTTCCATTACGTGCTCTTATTAACTCTAGCCACAGAAATTTGTCCTCCTTCTACACTTATTTGCCAGGGATTTTTGCCTAGGTATTGTAATCTGCCGTTATCTGCCTTTACCCTTATCAGGGTAAGGCCATGTAATTCCTACATGAATGACTTCATGAGTATATTCCAGACCTTTTTCAACCATACTCTTTCAGATCTTTATTTCTGGGATTATCAGGACTTATTTAGATTTTCTCTGAGTCTAAGAGCGCATGCCTGTCATTGTCTAGTGGCGTAATAGCTTCTCTTACTAGTTTTGTGTCTGAGGTGTGTTTTTTCTATATTCTAGTTATAATTTAATCCTTTTTTATAAGTTCTTTACTTTACTCTAGCCTCACGTTGGGTGCCATGTTGAATTTCCCAAATATTAATCTTCTACTCGCTACTCTGTCATACAACTTGATAGAACATGTAAAAATATTTCCTCTTACCCTCTCAGAAAGCAGAGTTTTTGTGCCGCTGGACAATCAATGAAATCCTTTCCCTTTTGCTGAAGGGGTGTACCAAAGGAATTTTACTCATGGACTAAGATATACGAATCGTCCTTTGTATGGACTTCCGTTTATTAAAGAACAGAGGATTGCAATTATCTTAACTCAGAATATAAAGAAAAATAAAATAAAGAAAAACCAGCGACTACGCAGAGTCTGAAAATGGTTTTCATTTAAGAAGAGACATAAAATAAATAAATCTTTTAGATCATGCAGAATTAGATATTTTTTCTTCCTTCACAAGAAACTAAAAATAAATAAACTTCACCCAAGGTACGCCCTGAACATTAGCCTGTTTGAAGCTTATATACATCTCTCGCTTGTGGTTTCAAGCGCTAGAGTCTAAAGTTTTCGCTAAAACCGCAACGCCTACTCAATGGTGTCCATATGTGGTTAGAAGCGAAAACTCTGAAGCTGCATGTAGAAAACAGAAAGCATGCCCTTATTTGGGACTTTAACAGAGAGACCAAGGTTGGGGGATTTGTGGTTTTTGAGCACTCGCCTTAAAGCTGTATGTGTTTTAGCACTGGCTGTAAAAACAGGAAGTAAAAACATTGGGGTTACGCATGTAACCCTGTTCCCTGTGAAAGGACAAAGATGTTGCATTCAGCATAACAGTATGGGAAGTGCCTTGCAAGCGTGACCGGTATCTTAAGCTTGTGTAAAATCATGCCTCTACTTATAGGCCTGCCATGATCAGGTGACGTGTCAATTAAGCGTGATATATATGATATATATATGGCACCTGTGAACCATGCTGCCAGCCTCTATTATCTGAACTGAAGATGCAATGGTATATATATATATATGGCACCTGCCCTGGTATGACAGAGCTATGCAATATCTCATTCCCTTCTCAGGAAAGAGGGTTAAATGCGTAACGCCAACATTCCCTTTCAAAGGGAACTTCGACATTGTATTTAGCATAACAGTATGGGAATGGGAATACCTACTCTGTCATACCGAGGGTACAGCCTGTTCAAAAAGACCCAAGCCCGAGGGTCACAAACCCAAGCCCGAGGGTCACACAGAGGTTGTTGCCCCACAGAGGCTCCATCAACCGGGGCATGGCTGGCCAAAACAATGGCCACGTAAACCTGATTGTAGAGGGAGACAACCCTGCTGAGAAATGTTATTGTAAGAACTCCAGGACTGCAGCTATTGCACATTTCACTGGGACTAGCTGACGTTCCTCACACCACAAGACAAAAAGCCACTACTTGAGCACATATAATTTCCTTTTGGATGGTGCTCTAGCGTTTATCATGGTCTCTAC
This sequence comes from Ameiurus melas, assembly GCA_012411365.1. NCBI lineage: Eukaryota > Metazoa > Chordata > Actinopteri > Siluriformes > Ictaluridae > Ameiurus > Ameiurus melas. The sequence goes on from CM022761.1 coordinate 26,760,706, forward strand.
AACCTCAATTGTGAGACCAGAATCTATGAGCTGGTGCCCCTCAGGGTCCAGATCCACAGTTTCCATAGTTCTGGCCGAGGGTGAAAAATCAGCCCTCTGGCTTGAGACAGTAGATCCCTGTGGATGGGAATCTCCCAATGAGTACAATCGAGCAGGGAAATGATCTCTGAGAACCATATTCGAGCTGGCCAATAAGGTGCTACTAGCAGCAGACATAGATGGTCTTGGCTACCTTGGGTAAGTTGTGAGAGCAGAGTGATCGGGGAAAGGCATATAGACGTGACCTCAGCCATGTGTGCACCATGGCATCCAGCCCCAGTGGTGTGGAAGGAGCGAGGGCAAACCACAGCGGGCAGTGTGTTGTCTCCTCAGAGGTGAACACATCCATTTCCGCTTGTCCGAACCTCCGCCATATGGACTCCACCACTTGTGGATGGAGCCTCCAACCCCTGGGCCTCAGCCCCTGCCTCGACAGGATGTCTGCCCCTACATTCCGGTTGCACAGAATGTACATTGCACTCACTGACAAGAACTTTCCCTCTGCCCAGAGAAGGATTAGTTGTGCCTGCTTGAACAGGGGGCGTGAATGTAACCCTCCCTGGTGGTTGATATATAAGCCCACCGCTGTGTTGTCTGACACAACTAGCACATGGTGACATCTCAACTGAGGAAGAAAGAATTTCAGTGGTAGGAATACAGCCTGAACCTCTAGGCGATTTATATGCCACTCCAGATGAGGGCCGCTCCAAAGACCATGAGCTGGACAGCCATTTAAGACTGCACCCCAGCCCGTGAGAGACGTGTCTGTCATTACCATCTTGCAGTAAAGAGACGCCACTAGCATGTGACCCAAAGCTAGAAACTGCGGGCACCTCCAAATACTCAGAGCACGTAGGCATCAGCTTGTGACACTGATTACTCTCAGATGTTTCATCCTCGGATGAAATCGCTGACTTTTCAGCCACCTCTGAAATGGTCTCATGTGCAATAGGCCCAACAGTATGACGTGGGCTGCTGCTGCCATAAGGCCCAACATTCTCTCGTAGAGACTGAAGGGGATGCTCAGACCTAGCTTTATCTTGCTCAGAGTTGATAGGATTGATCCTACACATGTTGGGGATAGAAACGCCCTCATTGTAGTGGAATCCCATATAACTCCTAGAAAAGTTGTCCTCTGCACTGGAGAAAGCATACTTTTCTGAGGTTCAACGCTGAGCCCCAAGCTCCTCATGTGGGAGAGAGCAACATCTCGATGCTGAACCACCTGTTCCCGGGATCGTGCTAGAATTAACTAGTCGTCCAGGTAGTTTAGTACACAGATGCCCTGAAGTCGAAATGGAGCCAGAGCAGCATCCATGCACTTTGTGAAGGTGCAAGGGGATAAAGCTAGCCCGAAGGGAAGAACTCGAAATCGGTATGTGTTGTCTCCAAACGCAAACCTCAGGAAATTCCTGTGGCTGGGCAATATTCCTATGTGAAAATTTTTCAGATTTATCGTCACAAACCAGTCCTTGAACTGAATTTGTGGCACGATAAGTTTGAGCGTCAGCATCTTGAACCTGTAACTCTGAAGAGTATGGTTCAGATGACACAGATCTAAAACTGGCCACATACTCCCATCTTTTTTGCGGACCAGGAAATAACAGTTGTACAAACCTCCCTCCCTTAGGGACCGTGGTACATGTTCTATGGCCCCTTTGTCCAAAAGGGAACATATGTCAGGCTCTTGTCTATGCTGACTTCTGTGGTGAACACACCTCTGAACTGGGCGGGTTGAGATATCAACTGAACCCGGTAACCCTTTTCTACGGTAGACAGAACCCTTGGAGACACATTTGTCAGTAGTTTCCACACTGCCCGACGGTCTTTTAGTGAATAATCAAAACTTGGGGACTGCCTTGACTAGGGGAGGCCCTACAGTAGCACTGGGGGCTACCTGCCCTAACAACCTCATGTCCCCTGATACGTCCCTCCAAGGCCCCTCAGGACCGCTCTTCTTTGCCTGCTTGGCCTTTATGAGCTGTTACATTTCACCCTAACAGTTCAAAATCTACCGTTTACGCTATTGAGATCTCCATCATGCCTTTTCAGCATGTTTTACCATTAACGTCTAGTAACATTTAGTTACTTTTAGTTCTATTTTGCCTTGTTGATCTAGAAAGTGTGGTTTGCTGCAGAGTCAGGTGCCTGGAGAGTCCGAAACGAACACACACACACTGACAGATATGAGCGTGTTCAAAAAGAGACTTCCGGTTTATTAATTCAAAACAGAAGTATTTATAAGGGTTTATTTTTACTGGTGGTTACCTTAAAAGGAGTAATAACATAGCGATGATACGGATCAATATTGTCTTAGTGGTGTCATCTAAGACCGACGGCTATAGAGCACCACAAATGTTTATATGTTTCTCGCACTGGATAAAAGGTGAAAGGATGGAGGGTGCTATACGGCAGAAGAGCGCAGATAAAACAGGGTGTAGTAAGGCACATTTGCTTCACAGTTAGAACTGAATATTTACAGTATGCATTTTGATTGAAATATTCGATATGTAAGTCACCAGACACATCAGACTCAGCTGTAAGACTGTCAGAATTTGAAAAATGAACATCATCAGATTCATCCATCCACCTTGGCTAGGAGGATCAATCCCAAGAGGATATATTGGGGATATAAACATACAAAGGAAGAAAGAAAAACCAAACCTTGCACTCATTGGTGGGTGAAAAAAACACTAAAGAGGAAAAATTCTCGACAGCACCCCTTACACTTTTCTTGTGCCTGATTGTGTTCACACTTCAGCCAATACAGGAAAAACTATATGTATGTGTGTAAAGTGTGAGTTGGGTCAGCCAGCAGGACAGGACTTCCTTCTTTTTTTAGAAACGTTCACCGATGCTCAGACCTTGTCAGGGAACAGGTACATTCGTGAATGGGCACCCTGTCATAGGAGGATAGGTGGAGGAAATATAGAATGGACAGAACTCACTTGTTAACAGCTTTTATCCATGTCTCCAGAACGGTCCTTCTGAGGTCATAACTGCAGTTCTAGTAACAGCTACAACCTCATATGGACCCTCATATTTAGGCTCCCCTAGTTGTTTACTCCACCTGGGAACCAGCAGCAGTATCTGATCACCTGGAACAAAATTATGTGTGGGAGTCCTTGAGGGCAATGGTAATTTAGCACACATTCATGCTTTTCCTGCAACACATCAAGAAATTTAGACACATAGTCATCAACACCACTTCCTGCAGATAGAGAAAGTTTAGTAGACATTTTCCAAGCTTTGGGGTAAGGTCGACCGAATAACTAACACCTCAAAGGGAGAAAGGCCTGTGGTTTTAGATGGGGTCATTCGAATTTCAATAAGAAGAGCATGTTAGATCAGGCAGTATTCTTTCGCCAAAATCCTGACAATAGTTTTAGCATTTTCACTTGCACATGGAAAAGCCTCTACCCATTTAGAGAAATGATCTACAATGACCAACAACATTCTATGCGGTCCATATGAATAAAATCGATCTGCAGACATTCAAAAGGCACCTGTGGAGGTGCCAATGCATCGTGCTTTACAGCAGAACTAGTGGCATTGTTTTGTAAACACATCAAACATTGTGAGAGATGTGTCTTTATTTGAGGACGTGGGTCACATATTCAAAACTTAGAGGTCATATCAGACACCAACCCTGATAGAGAACGATGTGAGACACCGTAAAACTCATGTATTAGAAAAGGTACACTAGCTGTGGGAATACAGACAATCTACTTTATCAAACCAGATGCCATGTTTATCTGGACAGGCTCCTTGTGCTTGCCAGTAATCAGTATCCTCAGGCGTTGCATGTTATTGCATAAGGGCAAAATCCCCCCCCCCCAAGGTAACAAAACACTACTATAAAAATGAACAACATTAGACATTAAAAAGGGACAAGGAGATTGTGACTTAGTCACCAGTTTTGCATGTCTATCAGCTAGCGCATTCCCGCGTATCTCTACAGTGTTGCCAGTTAGATGCACCTTTGTTTTGACAATTGCGAGAGCTGTTGGTTTAGCACAGGAAGAGATTAAATTGTCGACTTCCTCAAATTCAACATTGAAACACAGCTTCCACATGAGGTCTTTGTGTAACTTACCACGTGACATCAGGCTTGGGAACAGGATTTAACAGGTGTGTTATACGGGCTCACACAGGGATTCAAAACACCATGCTGTAACAGAGAATTAACAATAATATCGGGCTTTCGATTCTTATAAGGGATATTGTTGTTTTACCTACAGGATGAGAATGTTTTGACTTAGCTGATTGTGGTCTAGAGAGTTAGGCAGAGACTTAAACCTTGGTTTCTGCTACTCTATGGATCATGCTGAAGTTTGAACAAAATGGTTTGACTTAATATGTGCAGCAGTAGTGTCCATCCATCCATCCATCTACCGCTTACGCCATTTCAAGGTCACAGGGAACCTGGAGCCTATCCCACGGAGCATGGGGCACAAGGCGGGGTATACCCTGGAAACGGTGCCAGTTATTGTACAAGTCATTTCTTCCTCATTTGTTTATTTTACTTTTGTTTACTTTCATTTCATGCCTAAATGGAATAAAAGTTATTTGAAAGATTCAGATGCTCCTAAATAAATTGTTATACAGTATGAGTTTGTAACATATCAACAAATACTGTACTATTATGTCTAATATAATGCATTTAATATGGAGAAATATGTTCACTGAAATATTTCAGAGAAATGTTTTTCCAATAGTTTTCACTAAATGTCTAATATTCTGCTCTGTTCGAAATATGCCTTAACTGTTCAATTAATTTGGAACCATTAAAAATAATTTGCCTGCTTCCATACCTTTGGCATGTAGTGTATATGACTGCTACCAAATGTACAACAGTTTTGTCATGCTGCCATCACAAAATAAAAATGTTTAAACCTTAAGTAATGTAGTCACGGAGGGTGGGTACATTTTTCACACTATCCTTATAGACTGTGGAACAGAAATGTGTGTCTCCACTGATTTATTTCACATTGCAGTACAACCATTGTACTAATACCATTCTTCTATGGGTATTAGGATTTCTCGGAGAAGACATTGTAACAGATAGTTGCAGTGTTTCTTCTGTGTATTAACCACAACGTCTTAACCATTATTTAAACACTGAGATGCACGACTCTCTCCTTAATTCGCTAACATAAACACATTTGTAAGCAATTTGGTCAGCAAAAACCCCCAGAAAACAGGTCTCTATCTCACACATTCAGATCAAATATTTTTACAGAGGTCAAAATGTACATGACTCAACTGTCACCCAGTGGGGACACAGGAGGTCAAAGCATAGACAAAATCTTATGCACTTAGCGACAGGTCTGTGTAAGTATCCTCATTAGTGAACCATTTTCTGAAAACTTGTTTATAGTTGAAACAAAATGCAGGATTCTTTTAAACAGCACTTTTAAACATTTTACCTCCTAAACATTTATGTTTAGAAGGTATGTAAAAACATTTTTTATATTTCTTTGGCCATATCGATGGCTTATCTGTTTTAGGGGTTTTATTTCAGTAAATGTTTATTCAAAGTCACACCGTTCTCCCAAAAATGTAATCAACAGTTGTTTTCATTTATTCCACAAGAACACATTCTGCTCATATATGTTCACATTCAACCATCATGCTTTTTCTAACAATGTAGTTACACAAAAATGAAATCCCCCACATAGTAACACACATATACCTAATATTAACCATTTAATACTTTTTGTAACATCAGACGTATTTCACCTAAACCATCCTTAAGCTTCAAAATAAAAACAATACCACAAAAGTAATTTCAGAAACAAATATTCTCTTATACCACTAAAAGGTATACATTTGCTTTTGATTAATACTAGAAGAAATATGTTTCACAACAGTTCTTATTATTATGCATTTTGGGGGTGTGGCTAATCAACACTATAAAAGGCAGTTATGACTCGAAGTTATACATTTCTCTTCAGCCAAAGGATACTGTACAACAGTTACAAATGGAGGTACTGTTTTTCTCATTTTCATTTAACCTTAGTAACTAAAGGTAATGTTGCAGTTCTGGATAAAATACCGGTCCTATAAAAAGATAACTTTAGATAGAGAGTCAAATAAACATGCATGTGTAGATGTAAAGTTCAGTGAGTAAGGAGGAAACAGAAAACAAATGCAAACGTTTGGTTTAAATGGACTGATTTAAAAAAAAAATATTTAGATCTTCAAAAGTACTTGTTATAAATCATGAAGGTCTATTTGTCTCTCATCCAACTAATGACTGTACAATATATATCAGCAAAGTGGACTCTTGTGCTTTTCAATGAACAATCCAGCTTAAAGGATCCAATCAAATGATTTAATGTAGAAAAGAGAAGTGCAACGATTGCATGATTTGGATTAATGCATCGGTTTAGAAGGCAAGGCTTGAAACAGATCTTAAATCAATTATTATCAATTAGAATTAATAATAAATCAATTAGTGTTGATTGCAATTAAATTATAAATATATCATTTCAAAATATATAAATTTATATTTATATAATTATAAATCAATTATTACTTTTTTTTTTTTTTTTTTTTTAAAAAGGACAGAAAGCTGGTGTGCAAATAATTCATATTTTAAGTGTAAAAAGGCTAGTAAGGTGATTTGCCAATAGGTCTGATACTTAAAATAGTCCTTCTCTATGACCAGGGTGTGCCCCACATTGTGCCCGATGTTCCTGCTCCAGGTTCCCTGTGACCCTGAAAAGGAGTAAGCAGATGAAGATGGATGGGTCGATCGATTGTAATATTTCCAAGTTAATAAGTCTTATGAAATTTGTTACCGGATCAAATAATTAAAAATAAAAAAAAAAAAAAAAAAAGAAAAAAAAAAAAAAAAAAAAAAAAAAATAAAATTAATGGTTTAAAAAAAAAGAGAAAAATAATTAAATAAAAAAAATAAAAAATTATAAATAAAAAATAAATATTAATAAAAAATTAATTAAAAAAAAAAAAAAAAAAATAAAAAAAAAATATTATATAAAAATATTAAATAAATATATAAAATAATAAATATAAAAAAAAAAAAAAAAAAAAAAAAAAAAGGAATAAAAAAAAAAAAAAAATTTAATTTTAATTTATTTTATAAATGGATAAAAAAAAAATACTTTTTTTTAAAAAAAAAAAAAATAAATAAATAAAAAAAAAAAAAATATTTTTAAAAAATTTTGAGAAGGGTTCAATGAAATATCTTTGAGGGTAATGATAACAGATGTGAGTTCATTAACTCTAGCTGTGCGCTTTTTATTACAGAGAGCGGAGTAAGAAATAATCTGCCCTCAGATATAGGACTTAACTGTCTCCTATAACAATGAATAAGAGGTTGAGTCAAAACACCCATTTCTTTTAAAACATTATTTTAAAATGTTTCTTCTACCTCCTAAAGAACGCTTGGACTTAAGAGACGATCTTCGGAGCTGTTGACGCCCTGCTCAGGGTTAAACAACGTCTTTACAATATCTTGTACAACAAAACACACGCACGTACACACACATATCAACACACCCACACACACACACACTTCAGACACTGTCTTTTTTTCTTACAACCTGTTAGACCATTGAGTATGTCAGAGATAATACGATATTTTAGTAATAGACTTCAAGCAACAGGAGTGAATACACAATTACAGAGATCAATTACTTTCATCTTTCAGAAAAAAATATTGATTGAGAAATAAGGTCAGAGCATCATACATCATATAACTACAGTACACCCAGAGAAGGTAGACAGTCCGTGAGCAGACGTGCGTGTTCAGTTATGGTAAAGTTAATTCTGCAGTATTCAAACACTTTCAGTCTATCACAAACATCTCAGTTCTTCTTGTTACCTGTGTGTTACAGAAGGAACTCGCACCACGCTGGGACCTCTCTGTCACAGTACTACGAGGAAAGATCGAGCGTTCATACGACTACTGTACGTCCCTCGTACAACAAACACAAACACACACACACACACACACATATATCTATCACAATCTCAGGACCTCTCACCTGCAAGTGAGCAACCCAGAAACAGACTCTCTCTCTCTCTCTCTCTCTCTCTCTCTCTCTCGCACACACACACACACACTCATACACACACTCACACACACACACACACACACTAACTACACATCATTTATCACCAGCCTCTCTTCTAAACTAAACTAAGTACACATGATCAGATAATCAGATGTTGGCCTAACATTCTATTATTATTTTCCTATCACAATAACAACAATAACAATGTTTAGAAAATCTTTTGTATTTTCCAATTTCATAACCAATCATTTCTAAATTTCTGTATGTATACATTAAGAAAAAAAACATGTTGCAGTTTTGTTGCAGTTGCAACAAAACACAAGATTTTAACTAACTAACGAACTAACTAACTAAACACGTCAGCATTCATCTCTAAAATTATATGTACAGTAACATTGTACAGTAATTGAAAATCTCTGAATACTAAGCAGCACAGTTATGCAATGCCTTATGCTTCCTATGTTATTTCAATGCTTTTTAAGATATTTAATTAAAAAAAACACCATTTAAAGCATAAAATGATTTTAATGTTCATGTTATGTGCAAGTATGAAGAAAGACTCATATATGACCGCCCATACACAACATTCCCCGGCCTTCATGATGAGGAAAATTTCAAAGTGCTGAATGGTATGAATACAGGATATACATGATGACCATCTAGGCACGTGTCCAAATGATAGTTAAAAGATAAACCTAGCTGAAGACAGACATGCGCCACACTGCCACTTTATCATAAAAAGTCATTTCTTTAATCACAAGAATACTATTTAATTTGGTGACATTTTATTGTCCTTAAATAATGCACCAGAACCGTGCAGCACTTCTTAAATCCCTCTTGGCCTTTAAAAGAATTCCTCAGTTGTCCCTCTGGTGATGTCTCTTAAAGATTCTGTGTACTGTAGAACCCTAAAACAAAGAGTTTCTATATCCAGACTGTTCTCTGTATAAAAAAAAAAACTCATATGATCTGCTAATATACAGTAATATGCAATAGTTGAGGCCAAGAGTTTACATGCACTAGACTAAAGACATTCATTCATTTCACAGCTCCACACTTTTCATGCTGCCATACAATAATTTTCCCCCAAAATTATTTAGGGAGGTATGTATATATGGAGGCTTTTAATCCAAAGAACTCTTTCCCAAATGTGAAGCATGGGGGTGGTAGAATCATGTTGGGCGGATGTTTTGCTGGAAAAGGGACTGGTGCACATGAGGAATGAGGATAATTTGGGATCAGCCAGAAAGTTACAACTTGGACACAGTTGGGTCTTCTAGCAGGACAATGATCCTTAGTATACCTGCAAAGTTATAACACAATAATAAATAAATAAATAAATAAATAAATAAATAAATAAATAAAGCCCTGACCTGAATTGTATAGAACATTTATGAACTGAACTGAAAGAGCTTGTCTGAGCAGGTATGCCCACAAACCTGTCTGTGTCACACCTGTGAGGAGGAATGAACAAACATTAGAAGCTCGTTGGAAGCTACACAATGTAAACAAACGCCCTAACTGACTTAATACAGGGAGTGTATGGTAACATGAAATGTGAGTCTAGGTTTACGTAAAGTTTGGTCCTTAACTGTAATACTGAGGCTCAGAATGTTACATGATTGACCTGTAATATAATAATTAAACTGCATTTTACCCACTCTGTGTTACTCACCATCATATTTATTCCTACAGTTTCACTGCCTGACCTCTATGTGACCTTGCGCCTGCCCACAGCCTCGGCTTGTACTCTGAGAACCAGGACAATCAATAACTCTGGGACACCCGAGTGGAACGAGACCTTCCACTTCCGCGCCTTTAGCCAGGCGAAGGTGAGTCAGCAGACCCTGTGAATTTTCTGTTAATTCTACTCCTGATAATTTTCCATCTCGTCCATAGCCTGATCTAATAAACCTTATTCCTGACATATTTTTCATGTACACACCTCAGTCCCAAGCCCATGGCTTTTCATATCCAGCCCAGAGTGAAGTCATTCATGGGGTGGAACATTTTAAAACCGGACCCCACATAACAACATAACATTATACTTCCTGTATCAATGACATACGTAAACCTGCTTAGTTAGTGTTCCTTGGATGCTTTGTGTTGAACCCAGAGACTAATTAATTACATACAATACAACATGCCAATCATTACTGTGTATACATAATATAAACAGATTCACAATACTTCGGTGTAACTAAGAGGCCTTTTGCTCTCTCTGCTAGAATATTCTGGAGATAAATTTGTATGATGAAGACATAATGAGGGATGATGAATGCACTGGCATTCTGTTCGACATCAGCACCCTCAAACTGGGTCAGAAGGAGACCAAAGCCTTCATTACGGATGACAAGGTAAGCTCTGGACATTCACAAGTTCAGAAATGAGTTCAGATTCAAGCAGGTAATATAATTCTCAAGATATGAAAAATAAAATAAAGTGTTATTAAAAAGTAAAAGTACAGAACCAGAACCACGTCATGCCAATACCTCCCTGCTGTAACACACACACACACCACACACCCCTTCATGGATTATTGCTTTAATATACATAATTGATTTTAACTTAAAGCTGCAGTACAGAACTTGTATTTGGTTAAAAAGGAACAAAAATAAATTATTGAGCAAGTACATAAAAAAACATTGTTCAAATCTGTCTCCTGACCTTACCCCAATTCGCAAGGGTGCGCTTATAATAATGATTTATAATTTGAACTGTAGAGTCAGATTTTGCGGGAAACGTCAGTTTGACGTCATTCGTCTTTGCGTGGTTACGTCACCTCCATAAACAGAAAGCAGAAGAGCCGTCTACTATATCGCGTGAGTGGGGGTTGAGGATGGTGGAGTGTTTGTAGCATGTTTTAACAGTTGCTTTTAATTTAAACTTGTCACCTAGATGGCTGCTTTAATCTGGATCGTTCTAAATGCAATCAGCGTTGATATTTGGGGAATCAGCTGTTGTCAAAACCAAGAAACCTCAAACTTCAGAGAGCCTGCGGTCCAAATGGGAAAGCTTCAAAAACAAGCCCAATATTATTATAGCCTGTTACGGCCTCAACATAAACAGACTCAATAAATGAGCCTGCAACATTTTAAACTGAAACCACCCGCAGTTTGAAAAGCAAAACAGAATTTATTTCATTAAAAAAAAAATCATCAAACGGCATTAAAGTTTATACACTGTAAAACCACATAAGTTCATATAACTCAAAAAATTTGAGGAAACTAATTACCTAAAATTTTTAAGTTTATAAATCAATTTCTTTAAGCCAAATACACATAACTTAATTAATTGCATAAAGCTGAAGCTAATAAATGATTGCTGTTTCTATTTCCAGATGAAGGACAAGCTGTGGGTGGAATTTGAGATGACAGAGAGGTAACAGACGCTAGCTTGAAAATGACATGTGACCTACTCTACAGACCAATAAGTATGGAGGCTAGCAGTTTTATGTCTCAGAGGATGCATCTATCTATTAAAATAAATAAATAAATAAATAAATAAATAACCCACAAGCAGTTTTGGATATCTTCTTATTTTAATTTCTGGGGTAATGGTTAAAATATTTTGATGATTCATTCTGAATTTGTATTCATCCAATTAAATAAGAATATTTTTCTTTAAATGTAATCAAATCCCATGTTTTCAACATTAATACAATATAAAAAATAAGTTGCATGTAATGTAATAAAAGATTTACATTTTCTAAATTTAAATAAGATTTTTTTTAGATTTAATATATTTAAATATTAATATAATTTTTATTTCTAGAACTGTGTTAAATAGTAAGACACTTTTGTTTTTTATATGATTGTGTGCCATAGTGATTTTTTTTTTTATACTGTGTGTAATCTGGGGGTAAACAGAGAGATACATTTAGTCTACATATGCCTTTTGGGCTAGAATGAAGTTGTGACATTAAGATGAAGCTTGCTGATCTTTATGTCCCTGTGTTTGTGTTACAGTTCTGAAGCACCTGTTCAGTACCTGACTAATGGAGTCCTATTGGTAAGAGCTGTTACTATAGCTACACTTACATATTACTTAGCTCTCTCTCTCTCGCTCTCTCTCTCTCTCTCTCTCTCATATATATATATACATATATACATATATATTAACAAATATATACAAATATATACACAAATAACATATATATATATATATACATACATACATACATATGACGACATGTGATATACATACATATGAAGACGGGACTGCGTCTTCAGTAAATATTTGAAAAAATTTTACTATATTTTTATGAATGATAAATTACTACAGCACGTAGTGGTCTTCTAAAAACGTGGTCTTCACCGGAAAACGGGAATCGTGGTATTTAACAAGATAATTCAATGCATGGAAACAAACGATACATCCGGTCCAAACAATACAGCCAATACAAACGATAGAAACGATAATACTGAGTGAAGTGCTCCATAACCAAAGCATTTAAATAGAAAACATAATCAACCCAAAACATGGACAGTTGGAGCAAATTAAAGTCACTTAAACTAAATGCTCAAGCCGGAAGCGAACGAACCAAAACAATGTCACGTAACTCATCAGCAGTCGTGCCACAGTGCCATCTGCTGGCCGTGGTAACAATCATATGCATTTTGTTGTGATTTTAGGCCTGCTCGTTGTCTACCCTGGAGGTGAAGTTGGACAAACTGCCCACTGGTGGTAAGAAAATACAACGTGTCCAGTTGAACCTGTAAATCCCTTCATAGTTTCAGTGGAGTGTGGATATTGCATGGTTGTTGCCTGTATAATGTGTGTGTATTTTAGTTCGACGTGAAATGCTGTTAAAGTTACAAGGAGCGTATAATGAAGATCAAGTGATCTCCAAGTCCAAGAACATCAGCCTCATGCAGAATCTACGCTATTACATCAACAAAAATCTGGAGACCGAGTTTGAACTCCGGATGGTACAGTTTTGTGTTGCATCATCACATCTTTAGAATTGTTATAATAAGTATATGTAGTATATGTTCATGTGACAGATAAAGGCTTCTTCTAATTCTTCTTCTTTTAATGTTAATCAACTTTACAAAACACTTAAAGAAGCTCAGATGAGTGTTTAATAAGTGAGGCATAAAGCGAGAGTTAGTGCTAAAATACCATTTCAGTATGATTTTTGTCTTTGAGTAATGGCTGGGTCTGGCTTACTATATGTTTTGTTTTTGTTGTTGTTTACCTGTTTAATCTGTTTTGGATGATGATGATGAGAAGGATAATGGAAGCCCAGTAGTAGCTCCAGTAACCCTGACTGAACCCAACAAAACCGTCTCTCTTCTTGTGGGAAAGGTGACTGATGATTTTTAACTGTAATAAACGTTAACACTTGCGTTTAATCATACCAAACCCTGCACTTTAAGCTCAAAACCTTCTAAACTAAAAAGATAATTTTACCCTTTTACACACAGTAACAATGCAAAACCACATTACTTCTAATCATGTAAACACAATGCTCTAGATGATCAGAATGTGCACGACAAAGTGAGTGAAGTGTTTTATGTTTTGCGATTTATTGCAGTTTAAATCTGAATGTATAAATGAAAGAACAAATACAATTAATACAAAGATACTGTAACTTCATGATATTTTAGACTAGGTTATCATACTGTGCACATTTCAGTTGTCGCACACAACTTGTTAATACGTGCAGGTCTGTTGTACTATTGTCACCGGTCGTGACGAGATGAAGATAGGATGGATACAATCTCAGTTTAGAATGGTAGTTTTATTTAAAAGAGATTTAAAAGAGAGGCAGGCAGACAAATCCAAAACGTGATCCAAAACGTAATCCACAAATATGCGAGAGGTCAGGCGAACTGCAAACAGGCATACACACGGCAGGGCAGAGATCAAGGTCGTGGTACATTAAACGTGGTTGAGATTCAAAAACATGAAACAGGAACATGAGCGTAGGGTCTCGTAGCGGCGAAACCAGTACCTAAACTAACTAACCTTGACATGAATTAAGATTATGACTATGACTCGGAACAGGACATGAACAAGACAAAGGAAACTAACATCTATATTCTAAGCTACGATATTCTACATGATTCTAATCTAATAAACCGCCTTGTGTGCTGGGAGGCGCACGGTCTATATCCCGGCATGAATCAGCCTCTAGACTAGCAGCTGAGGGCAATACAAACCCACGTGAAATCCTAGTCAATAATAGAACAGGGAGGAGACATGATATAAACGTAAACAAACATACGTGTCCAAATGTCATAGCTGTCAACAACAGAAAAGCAGGTGGTCGTGCATTTGAGAACAAGCTGCCTTTAGAACAAGCTGCCTCAAGGGGGAACCGTGACAAGTATTGTATTTCTCCTACCACATGTCCTTATGAATTTTAAAATCTTATTCTGAGATGCTTTATTCTTGCGATTCGGGCATTACGCATTCTTATAACTTTATATTTGATGCAGAATTAAGTGCTGAAAATGTTTGTTTTACTCCACAGGAAACAGTAAATTTACATTTGAACACAGTGGACAGGTACTGCTAAGAATTATTATTAATATTATACGTCCATCTGAGGCTTTGAGTTGTTTTTTATTTCATTAAGACATTTCAGTACATAATAAATGATTATATCACTTACTCAATCTTGCCTGGAAAATGTCTGATCATTTCATGATTGTGAGTATAGTCAGGCACATATATATGTGTGTTTGTGTGTTTGTGTGTGTGTGTGTGTGTGTGTGTGTGTGTGTGTGTGTGTGTGTGTGTGTGTGTGTGTGTAGCCCTGAGGAGGACATGAATGTGCGTCTGGATTTTGACATACCTGCAGAGGAGAAGGAGTTTCTGGTGAAGAGGAGACAGGTGGTGTCTTGTGCTCTGCAGAAGTTTTTAAACCTCAAAACTCCTCTGGATCCCAACCAGGTATGTGACTAATATCTACACACACACACACACACACACACACACGCACGCACTCACGCACACACACACACACACACACACACACACACACACGAATAATTATATAAAGTTTTAATTACAACCATAACTAGCATACCTATATGAGCTTTTTATTGAGTCATTTAATGAGTTATTCATTTATCCGACCCTCCTGGCTTTATTATTAGGTTACTATAAATGACCAGATAAGATAGCCTATAACTGAGCTTCAGGGATGGAACCAAATTTTTATATTATATCAGGGAACCCTTAAAGGTTCTGTGTAGTATACACTACTTTAGAGTGTTTTCTTTTAAAGAAACCTTCCCAAAGTGGAACTCTTTTCAGTGATCCAAGAACCCTTAACCCTTTACTGCTTGGTGTTGCCATATAGCACCAATTAATTTATCTCCAATTTGACATTTTCATGTTTGTTCTGACAATAAGATACTTTCCATCACCATACATTGTTACCATACGGCAACAATTTCCCAACTACTTCAAGTTGAACAAATTCACATAATAAAAAATCAATAAGAAATGTTTATGTTAATGTCATAAGTCCTACAGTAGAGGGTTAATTATACAAATAACTATATGAAGAACACTTTTTCTAAGACTGTGTATAATATCACTATCAAGTCCATTAGAGGGAATGTTCGGGTAAGTTGGTTGTCTGTGTGTAACTGGACATTCCTGCGGGATTCCTGTGTTTTTCCTAGGATGTTAGGTACAAATGCTGTTTATTTAATTAATTTAAATAATTAATTAAATAATCATTACTCATGTTCTTCCCCACTTCCCTAGAGTTATTATTACTCTTAGTGGCCAAAAATGAGAGCTGCAACAAGCGCAATTAAACGTCCCCATTCTTGTTCTATTAGCATTTTCGTTCGAGGAGGATTAGCAGGCACATAAGGGTTCATAAGGGTTCCTAAGCCAAGATAGCAAAATATTCCGAATTAATTAAATGTCATACAACTTCTGCAAAATTGCAGCTTCAGTGCAGACAGCGTGTCTATGATGTACAGAACCACTGGATTGGGAGAGGAAAAGACATTGATCTGTAATACATATACACACTGTATGCACTTAAACTTTGCCTTTGTTTTATGGAAATGTCTTGGATTTAATTCCAGTTATGTGATATAAATCCATATTGTGGGTCAATTGAGTATTTTTAAACTAACCCTATCTGGCAACTCTTTCATTATCTGTCTTGTCCACTGCTCCTCTGAATGAGGATGGGGAAGTATGATTCTTGCCCTTTGGCTTTTAGTAGTGCTTGTTGACCACCATTTTTACCACTGGGTGTAAAAATTATTTTAAAAGAATTAAAAAGAGACTTTATGTGTGCAAACCGTGTGTGCTAACTATATGAAGGTGCATGGTCTGTGTGTTTAGGTGCCGACGGTGGCTGTGGTCTGTTCAGGTGGCGGCTCCAGGGCCATGACAGGCATGTACGGCTCTATGAAAGGACTGCAGAGCCTCGGCCTGCTCGACACCATCAGCTACATCACCTCTGTGTCTGGCTCCACCTGGTAGGTTTAAAAGAGCACCACAGGCACACTTTCATGCTATGTTCTGTTATTTTTAGTTTATTCATTTTGTAGTTCTGTGAGAATTCTCAAAATATCTGCCAAAATGTTCACTGTACAACCGGATAAGTTCATTTAACTCAAAACATTTGCTCAAGGAAAGTAATTACCTCAAATTGATCAATCAATTTCTTTAGGCCAAAGTGATTTTGTCTTCTGTTAAAACACTTAAGATATGGGGACTTAGACTTAGAGGTGTGCACACTCATGCAAGCAGGTTATTGTACATTTTTATTTGACTTTTTAAAAAACTGATTCTTATTGTTTTCACTTTAATTAATTGTAAAATTTAAATTCAGGGGTGCGTAGACTTTTTATATCCACTGTACTGTACGTACTGTATATATACACATGTGTTTGTCCTCGTCAGCAGTCAGTCTCAGTCTTCATCAGACATCCTGTTCTTAGTAATGTCACTGTCATGCCATATTTTCTCCACTTGTTGGTTATTGTCTTTACAGTGTTCCATAGTATATCCAACGCCCTGGGGAATTTTTTTTAACCCTCTCCTGATTGAAAATTTTCAGCAATGAGAGCCCATGGCTTTTCTAGTTGGATGTCATGAAGATTATGTCAGGAAAATCCTACAGGAACAGCTTTACTTTATGTGGGGTTAATCTGTAACTTTAATTGATGTATACTCATTTGTATTTAAAAGGAGTTTGAATGTAATTGGTTCGTTCTGAACAACGCCACATTCCCAATTATGAAAAAGGTGTGCAGACGTATATTTTTAAAACTTTTTTCCTCCCCTAAAATGATTCTTGTTGCGTTTCACTTTAATGAATAGGTTCAAATTGGACAATTTAGGTAGAAAAGGCTCTGATATGATTTATTTTGCTGATGATTTATCACAAAAACCTGCCATTATAACTGGGGTGTGTAGACTTGTTTAGATCCACTGTATGTCATGTATTAAACGGATTCTTTTTCTATTTCAATGTTAGGGCCACTGCCTGTCTCTACTCTGACCCACATTGGTCAAACAAAGACCTGGATGAAATGATCAAATCTGCGCAGAAGGAGTTATCTAAGAGCACAGCCAGTCTCTTCTCTCCTACACAGCTGCATTATTATCACTCCGAGCTGCAGAACCGAAAGAAAGAAGGCCACTCTGTCTCCTTAATCGATATGTGGGGGCTCGTCATATAACAGCTCATCTGTGGAAAGGTCTGCTTCTCTGTTGGTACAGCAATGCACTGCCAGTCCAAACTTACAGTGGTATAAATGCTACAAATGAAAGGGATTACAAATGCGTGTGTATTTGTTGATATTAAATTTTATTTTTGGCTTAGAAACACACAGGTACACTGTCTGACCAGAAGAAGGCAGTCTCTGAGGGCCAGAACCCGCTCCCAATCTACACAGCCATCAACATGAAGAAGGATACCAGTGGCAGCGTTGCGCCTGGTAACGCCTTGCACTTCAAACCTGTGACTTGTAGTTCAACCCGCTGAGTATAACTGAACTCTGGTATCAATGTGTTACAGCCTCTCGTTATATTCATTTTATCAGTTACAGAGTGGTGTGAGTTTACACCATATGAGGTGGGATTCTCCAAATATGGAGCCTTTGTCCCTGCAGAAACTTTTGGGAGTGAGTTCTACCTAGGTCATGTGATTAAGAAGTTATCAGAAACACGCATCTCCTTCCTCCTAGGGCAGTGCTGCATTTGTGTCAGAGAGAGTCTCTGCTTCACAAAATCCAATATGCCACATTATGTGTAATACTTTCTAACTAATATTAATCGAAGTAATTGTGTGTGTGTGTGTGGTGTGTGTGTGTGTGTGTGTGTAGGCATGTGGAGCAATCTGATCTCCACTTACCTGGTGCAGCTCTGCAAATATTTTACTGGTCATACACCATCCTGGTTTTCCCGGCTGGGAAATAAGGTCAACAGCGTCGGTAAGTTCATCTTAGTATCAGGCATGTTTATCTTTGCTGTTATCTTTATCTTTAACAGGAATGTACAGGGAAATTTTTTTTTGCATAGCATTTGCGTAAAACAAAGGTGTGAGTCAGTAACTCTCAGTGCACAAAATAAAGAGCAAAATAAAAAGATGCACTGGATCAAGTGCTATTTTACGAGCTGCCAAATAATGACGGTAAAAACTCGATTGTTATATCTCTGGCCTGTAGAGACCAATGAAATTGACCTGATTTTGGATACTATGCGGGACAGTCCAGAGGCTTCAGTGCTGTGCAGCTTCTTGACTAATTGCCCCATCATCAGCACTGTGTTTAACTTCCTGAGAGGATTCTCCCTGCAAAACTTGTACAGAAAAAGCCCAGGATTCAGTCCCTTTAATGGTCAGACTGAATCCTTTTCTAATTAAATGCTACAATTTCATTATTATGCATAAATAGTGTAGAAGTGTGATTCCCTGCATCCCCATTGAGGGTGTACTAAAGATATATGTGGATTTTTTTTTTTTTTGGAAAGAATGCTTGCTTATTAGACTTGTCCTGCTTTAGATACAGACCTGGATGCATTTCCAAACAAGCTGACCCCTGCAGACTCAAGTCTACACTTGGAGGATTCTGGACTTTCCATTAATACAGCTTTCTCTCCTGTGCTACGGCCCCACAGACGCGCCGACGTCATCCTGTCCCTTGACTACAGTTGGGATGAGGATCATTTAAAGGTGAGAAAGATAAAGGGAAAAAAGAAACATATATTATTTGCTGATTTTTTTAAAAACATTCTACTTGTTTATTTGAATCCAGAGAAATGAAACATTTATTAAAAGTAAGGTGTATGCTTATATATCATGTTATATCAGTTGAAATGGATGAAATCATTCATCTGTGTTTTTATAATGGGGAAGAAATGTAAGGTGTAGGATAGTCTCACTTGGCCTTAACATTAACCATTTACGTTATACTCAGCTGATGTTAGATGTTTTGAAACACAAAATCCTCTCAAGATCCTAATGTGTGTGCAACAGACCCTGAAGGAAACCCAGAAGTACTGCAGTGACCACAAGTTGCCGTTTCCGAACATAGATTTCGGCAAATACAAATCTGAGCCAACCAGGGAAGTGTATGTGTTCAAAGATGAGAAGAATCCTGATGCTCCTATCGTGATCCATTTTCCAATCATCAACATCTCATTCAAAGAGTTTAAAGCACCAGGTAAAAGCACTTTTTTTCACTCGCATCATTGATTTATATTGTTTATTCCATTTAAAGGGTAAATGATTTCCTTTGGCATCATTGCCCTTGTTATACACTATGACTGCCACAAAGAAAGCTCTGGTTTGAATGTTGGATATACAGTATCTCACAAAAGTGAGTACACGCCTCACATTTTTGTAAATATTTGATGATATCTTTTCATGTGACAACACTGAAGAAATTACACTTTGCTACAATGTAAAGTAGTAAGTGTACTGCTTGTGTAACAGTGTAAATTTGCTGTCCCCTCAAAATAACTCAACACACAGCCATTAATGTCTAACTGGAGTCCTCTTCCACTCCTCCACGATGACATCACGGAGTTGGTGGATGTTAGAAACCTTGTGCTCCTCCACTTCTGTTTGAGGATGCCCCACAGCTGCTCAATAGGGTTTAAAACTGCAGACATGCTTGGCCAGTCCATCACCCTCAGCAAGGCATCTTGAAAGTGTGTTTGGGGTCGCTATCATGCTGGAATACTGCACACTGATCATGCTCTGCTTCAGTATGTCGCAGTACATGTTGGCATTCATGGTTACCTCAATTAATAGACGAATGAGTGCCCCCCGAAGTTGGGGGGTCAGCCTGTTGGTGCTAGGATCATACGCTGCACACTGCATCAAATTGGTCTGCATGGCTGTCGTCTCATAAGGAAGACTCTTCTAAAGATGATGCACAAGAAAGCCCACAAACAGTTTGCTGAAGACATCCACACAAAGGACATGGATTACTGGAACCATGTCCTGTGGTCTGATGAGACCAAGATAAACTTATTTTGTTCAGATGGTGTCAAGCGTGTTTGGCTACGAACAGGTGAAGAGTACAAAGACAAGTGTGTCTTGCCTGCAGTCGAGCATGGTGGTGGGAGTGTCATGGTCTGGGGCTGCATGAGTGCTGCCGGCACTGGGGAGCTACAGTTCATTGAGAGACCCATGAATGACAACATGTACTGTGACACACTGAAGCAGAGCATGATCCCCTCCCTTTGGTGACTGGGCCACAGGGAGGTATTCCAGTTTGATAATGACCCCAAACATACCTCCAAGACGACCACTGATTGCTAAAGAAGCTGAGGGTGAAGGTGATGGACTAAAACCTATTGAGCATCTGTGGGTTATCCTCAAGCGGAAGGTGGAGGAGCACAAGGTCTCTAACATCAACAAGCTCCGTGATGTCATCATGGAGGAGTGGAAGAGGACTCCAGTGGCAACCTGTGAAGCTCTGGTGAACTCCATGCCCAAGAGTGTTAAGGCAGTGCTGGAAAATAACGGTGGCCACACAAAATATTGACACTTTGGGCCCAATTTGGACATTTTCACTTAGGGGTGTACTCACTTTTGTTGCCAGCGGTTTAGACATTAATGGCTGTGTGTTGAGTTATTTTGAGGTGACAGCAAATTTACACTGTTACACAAGCAGTACACTCACTACTTTACATTGTAGCAAAGTGTCATTTCTTCAGTGTTGTCACATGAAAAGATATCATCAAATATTTACAAAAATGTGAGGGGTGTACTCACTTTTTTGGGAGATACTGTAGATAATGCCTGGAGGTGATGGTAGGTGTTTTGTAAGTTATTGAAGTTTAAGTACAAAAAAAGAGCTCAGAACTCCTGAGTCTGAGATTTGGACTGTCTGAGTGTTTCTCTTCTCCATTGTCTTTAAACATTCTGTTTAAGTTATCTACTTTTTTAACACTCTTTAAAAAAAAAAAAGCTTGGCATTGGGAGATTGTGAGTTTGAGTCAATGCCACAATGCCAATGACAATGCCACAGCATCAGTGATCGGGATATATGGTGCTGTGAATAAGTATTTCTTTTGTCTTTGTGTATATAAAACATAAAACAAAGACAACCTGAGTAAACACACAACAAAAAAAAGTTATCCAACGCCTATCACTCATGTGAAAAACTAATTGACCCCTGAAATGTCAAATCTGTTTGTACCACCTTTAGCAGCAGTAAGACCTGCAACCAAACGCTTCCAATAACTGGAGATCAGTCTTTCACAGCACTGTGGTGGAATTTTGGCCCACTCTGGAGGGTGTTTGAGCATGGTCCTAAGGTCCTGCCACAGCAGGTTCAATTGGTTCATGACTTTGACTAGGCCACTCCAAATCTTTAATTTAGCTTTTTGGAGCCATTCAGTAGTAGACTTGCTGCACAATCCAGTAGCGCTTGAGTTTCAGCTTTGAAGATTAAAGACCAGACATTCATCTTTACGATTTTCTGGTAGCGAGCAGAATTCATGTTTCCCAGTCCCTAAAGCAGCAAAGCATTCAGTATGGGTGTAGACATGTGTTATACACCTATATTGGTCATACACCTCAGTGGTTATAATGTGCTAGAGTTGGGGATGTAGGGAGTATGAGGTCATAATGTACTAGATGTCCAAATGTCATAAATGTCAACTCGCTCGCACACCTTGCACAGCAGCGTGCATTTATATGCTCCGTATGAGCATATGAATTGATATATGTATGATTGATATAGCTAATTGGTTACAACAAGTCCCAACAAAGAATCTGCACGAGTCAGGTTAGATCATCAGCTCTGCTATAGTTTTTTTGTTTGTTTGTTTGTTTTTTGAGCACTTTTTGAGCACCCTTGATCTAGACAGTATGAGAAGAGAGCCGGAGTCTAGCAACTTACCTTTTCGTGTTTATAAAACATCTGATTTAAACATTACTGGTGACAGGTCAAACTCATTACAATTACCATTACAGATATAAAGAGAAGAGGAAAGAAGGAGCTAGATGAAGGAAACATTGATGTGAGTTCCGACTCCTCTCCATACAAAACCCAGCACCTCACATTTAAGACAGAAGACTTCCAACAACTGGTAGACCTCGCCTCCTACAACATTGCGAACAACCAAGAAATCGTCAAAAATGTACTGAAGAAAGCGCTGAACAAAAAGATCCTTGGTAAACATGCCCTCAAGTGAAAGTACAAAGTACTGCATACTACCTTAACCAGTGGAATAAAAAATGAAGGAAATCAGTTTACAGTGATTATGTGCTTTATATTTCATTCAAATCAGTTTACAAGAAAAATATGTTTTAGAAACAGAGATAAAATCATCTTAATCAGTTGACATATCTATATATGCATATATATATATCTATCTATATATATATATATCTATCTATATATATATATATATATATACACACACACACATCTATATATCTATAAATCGATATCTATATATATCTATAACTATCTATATCTGTATTATAAATTATTTATGATTTGTAGATTGATAAGGCTTGTCTGTAATGAGATTCTGGAATACATTTATTCTTAATTCAGTTATGCTTATTCTGTCGTTGTTCTAATAAAACAGTTTCAGTCACAGTACAGAAAGAACATTAACGCTCCACACTGCTATAGGGATTATCTTCTTATTTAAAAGTACTGTATAACAGACAATACTGAAATACTGTCTATTTTTTAAAAGAAGAAATGTGTTTCTTAATCACAACCTGCCCTGGCATGTTATTATCAACACTTTATGAGAAGCCCTATCTAGTATGACTCTTTATGATGACTCTTTATGGTAGACTTTTGAGTTATACTGTAACGAAAAGCTGTGTTTCCAGAGTTCGGACAAACGGAGAGTGCACTGTCCAGTAAAGGTTTTTTCTACCTGTTATTCAATGAGGATTAATCTTTTCATCCCGTTAAAACAGGGCGTACACAAACACCTAACAGGCTATTCGTGCAAAGGAGATTTTCAAGCAAGCTGCGTTGCATCTAAAACTCAGGCTGAGTTTTAGAACATGATCAGCGTGATATTGCAGTGAGATCTGATCATTTGATTTGCTAAAATATTGAATTCCACCAAGATGGATGAATAATTTAGACACTTTGGTAAACATTTCATTGCCACAATTAAGTGAAACGTTTTAGGGAAGCAGGGCTTCCTGTGTGGTCTTCAAATGCAATTGCCTGTACTATGGATTTTCTACAGGAAGCTAATCTAGTTAAGCCAGCTAGTTTGTAAAATGGTAACTGAAAGCAAATTACATATTCAACTTTGGTATGGTTATTTATTTATTTATTGGGTGTTGTGTTTGTAATTGTGTTTGAGAGCAGAGTATTTTTGTGAATTTCTTGAACATGTTACAGATCGTAGTTGGAGGCGGATGCAGGTGCAGGTCAAAATCTTTATTGAACATAAATACCAGAACTCAAAGTAAATGCGGTCTTCAATGGTTAATGAGAAACGTGAAACATGGCATGACAATATTATTCTTAGCATGAAGATAAACCATTGACCGCTACAACCATAACAACTAATACTACCGCAACAACTAACAATAACGAGCACAGTTCTCCGTAACCACGGCACTTAAATAGGGAACATAATCAATCCAAAACATAAACACCTGTGATAGATTACGGTGGTTGAGCTAGCGCTCAGCCCAGACGTGAGTGAACAAAAACAATGTCACGTGGCCAGTCCGAAGACAAGCCACAGTGCCCTCTGCTGGCTGTGGTGTAACAGAACCCCCCTCCAATTGTCCGAAATGTTTCTCACTGCCACAGAAAGTGATGCAGTCTCTGTTGGCCAGCAGATGAGTGGAGCAAAACCCCCACCGGGGTTGAACCTTCTGCCAGCAGCGGTGCCGGAACGAAGGGCGCCGCCCCTGGCAACGCTGGAACGGAGGGCACGACTCAGGATGGCTGGAGCCTTGACTTGGACGGCAGAGACTAGGGACTGGACTTGGACTTCAGGAACTTGGGACTGGACTTGGACTTCAGGAACTTGGGACTGGACTTGGATGTCAGGGACTGGAGCTTGGACTGGAGCTTGGACTTGAGACTTGGCTGGGCAGGGCAGTGGGACAGTTTCCTCCGCAGAGACCTCCCCGTAGGCCTCAAGTTGTAGCTCTGAGGTCACCATGTTGACCTCAGGCCGGAGCTCCGCTGTTGCCTTTGCCCCTCCCAAAAAAAGTTCTGGGCCAGCCTTTACCTCCGGACCGGGCACCGTGGTGCAGGTCCCCTGCAGTGGGAAGCTCCAGGAGTTCAGGTAGCTTTGCTGGCTGCATGGCTTTGAATAACTCCCCTGCAGTGGGAAGCCCCAAGAGTCCGGGTAGTTTGGCTGGCTGTGTGGCTTAGCATAGCTATCCAGTAGCGTAGGCTTGGGAAATTGCACGGGGGGTGATGCGGCGCGTAGCTCGGCTTGCTGCCGTGTCTTTAGAAGGCGTTGGAGCTGAGCAATTTCCTCAGTGAGCTGTCTGCGCTCGGCCACTTCGGCGGCGCTCATGGTGACCTGCTGCTTCCGCATTATGGCTCGTTATTCTGTTACGGATCATAGTTGGAGGCGGATGCAGGTGCAGGTCATAGTCTTTATTGAACATAAATACCAGAACTCAAAGTAAATGCAGTCTTCAATGGCTAACGAGAAACGTGGCATGACAATATTATTCTTAGAATGAAGATGAACCATAGACCGCTACAACCATAACAACTAATACTACCGCAACAACTAACAATAATGAGCATAGTTCTCCGTAACCACGGCACTAAATAGGGAACATAATCAATCCAAAACATAAACACCTGTGATAGATTACGGTGGTTGAGCTAGCGATCAAGCCAGACATGAGTGAACAAAAACAATGTCCCGTGGCCAGTCCGAAGACGAGCCACAGTGCCCTCTGCTGGCTGTGGCGTAACAGAACAAAATATCAGAAGGTTAAACAATAAAAACAACTTTGCTCTTATTTAACCAGGGTGTCAATCATGTCAGTATATTTATGAAAATAATGCATGGTTTTATATTGTGTTTAATATTATATTTATCATTTCCATTCAGATTTTAGTTTAGATTAAGAATCACATGCTTAAACTCATTCTGGCAGTTTGGCATTACATATCAAAATGACAACTGAGGTAAAAACAAAGAGTTCACATCATTTTCATTGTATAAAGAAAACACCCTGCAGGAACATGTAAATGACCTAATGGGTTGCATGAGGCTCCAAATGAAAATTAAAATACTATAGGCTTTTAGCGTATTTAATACACTTGTGAGGTTTATCATCTCAGACTAACGGAAAGACTTTGAATACAGAGTGAGCAAACAGATGGCAAAAGTTCAAAGCACCTTTCAAATGTATCTAATATGGCAACAACTTTTATCATTTATACATGTTGATGAAAATGGCCTTCATATGCTTATGATGATATTCCACTAAAATCAGCTGAGCCTGTGGACATGATAGCTTCAAATTCCTGTTCTTGACTAACAGAAGTGGAACCTGATTAATCTTCTGTAGTTGTAGCCTATCCACCTCGAGGTTTGATGTTTTGCACAAGCTGAGATGCTTTTCCGCTCACCATGGTTGTAAAGAATGATCATAAGAGTCACTACATATTTCCTACATGTAATTTTCCTACATGAAGCTGTCCTTCCTGTCTCCCTGTAGCACTGTCTTCGGCGTCTTACATTACAGACATTGCAGGTTATCACTCTGGCCACATCTGCAATCCTTATGCCTCCCAGCCTGTGTGTATATTAATATATACACATATACATTTTATATATATATACATACACATTATACATATATATATATGTCCAGGGTGTACCCCGCCTTGTGCCCGATGCCCGGTCCCCGCGACCCTGAAGCAGGAATAAGCGGTTGAAGATGGATGGATGGATATATATATAATGTGTATATATACACTATATATACACTGCTTCAGGCGAACGGGCTAACCACTAAGCCGTGCGCCCGATATATATATATATGCACACACACACATATATATATAAAAAAAATATAAATATATATATATTTTAATATATATAAATATATTATATATTTTTTTTAAATATTAATACAAATATTTACACGTTGAGAAATTTTCTGGGAATTAAAGCAGTTGAATGTGAGAGGATGTTTCTTTTTTAGCTGGGTTTAGATACACACACACACACACACACACACATCTCACTGACAGTTATGCATTATGCGAGATCTTTCCAAAATCTCCAAGATCTCAATCTCAGGAACAAAATTTTCCAAAAACCAGCCGATAAGAGTCCGGTGTCAGAGTGAACTCATTTAATAGTGTTTAAAAAGCATCTCAGGGAAATTCCTCAAGAAATCGGGTGAGAAAACGCCAAGAATACATTTCTGGAAATTTCTTGGCAAAAAGAGAGTCAACTTTGAAGATGTTAAAATATTTAATTATTTTTTTTATCACAACATAATTCCCACCATTCCATTTGTGTTCCTCCAGAGTTGTTTCTTTATTTTAAAAATAATAATAAATTTCTTTATTATTAGTCTAGAATTTTTATCTTTTGTCCAGTAGTGTACATTTTACTACATTTTAAAACACATTTAAATACATTTTACATTAGGCGTCTTCACACATTTCACACTTCAGAATGATATACAGTACTGTACAAAAGTGTTGGCACCCTATTTTTTTAGTACAAACTGTGTTCTAATTTTTTTTTATTTGATGACTTCTGCATTATCCAGTCAAAAAACATTATAAAAACATTTTGGATTACCAAACATTAGTTTTCCAGCCCAAAATGAAATGTTAGAGAAAAAATGTTTGTATGCCAGTAAAGAAAGCTGCATATTAAGTGATAAGAGACACTTTTCAGACATAAAACACAATGAAGGCTGCTGGATTTTGCTGCAAAAATAAGAAGCGCATACTACAGTCAAAATCTCCAGAACTGGTTCTGTAAGACGTTCAATAAAACTTACAGCTCATCACCTTATAAAACTGCACTAATTCTACCTGAGACTACTGTTTTTGTTTTAATTTTAATTTGAATTTCATTTTTGTCATACCAAATATTGACATTGTTTCTTTTAGTACTGTTTACTGCTCTTTACAGTAATTACTCAACCCCCCCCTCAGCCCCCAGCCCCCAGCCGCCCCACCCTCCCCCCAGCCCCCAGCCGGCCCCCTCCCCCACTGGAATCAAATAGAACAATGTTGATCCAGTCATTGCAATACAGTAAAGGGTGTGGCTTTATCACGGCCTGCTTGTCACATGACGTATCAGCAATACATAAAACAAGCAGTTCTCTAGAGTTTTTCAGGGTTAACAGACTGCTGAGATCACTTCTTTTCTAAGAAACACTTGTCTCTTTTCTCTTCAGCCAAGGCGTACTTTGTGACAGTTACAAAATGCAGGTACTATTTTCTCGTTTCATTTAGCCTTAGTGACTAATGTTGCAGTTGTGAATGAAATACTAAAAATAACTACAAATAGATACGTTAGCTACAGGCTAAAACATGTACATACTTAAAATAGATCTTAATTACAGGTCTCTGACATTTGTGGAAAAGGTTAATATATATATATATACACACAATTTAAACTTGAAAGGCATGTTAGAAATACCTGTTATTGGTGTAAAGTCAAAATTTGACACACTCTTCTTTTTTTTTTTTTTTTTTCATTTAAATAAAAAAAAATGCGGGTCTGATAAAAAAATCTCTTAAGTATGTTGTTTTTTGTTGACGTTGAGTATAATTTTTTTTTTTTCACACACAACACAATAATAATATAATAATGAATGTTAATTTATGGTTCAGATTGATGTTCTTCTTGTTATCGGTGTGTTACAGAAGGAGCAGGCGGCACAATGGAACCTCTCAGTCAAAGTGCTTCGAGGAAATTTCCGGCATTCATATGACTTATGTATGTCACGCACACACACACACACACACACACACACACACACACACACACACACCTGATTATGTTGATTTAAACAGCTTTTAACTATTCGATTAAAATAATCCATCTAGGTTAATAATGATCAATGAAGTTACTCAGTGAAGTCTCGAGGACTTATTACGAGACAATATATGAGTTTTATAACTCCATTATTAATGAACAAAAATTGTTCAAAACACAAAGAACTTTATATCCTGTTTAGGTTATACAGATGTGGCCTTTAAGAATGCGTGTTTTATCACGCGGGTTCACGTGACAGCCTGCAGGCACGCTTCTTAGAATTTAAATTTAGTTGTTGTGCTTCACACAGTAACCATCAGGTGGCGCATGGAATAACATACTGTAGTTGAACACATAGTACACACACACACACACAAAAAAAAGCAATGTGTGGTCGTTAGATTTAAGAAAAAAAATTACGTGTGGTTCACATAAAAATATTAGGTTTCTCATCAAAACTTATACTAAACATCATTATAAAAAGTTTCTAATTACAAGATTGGGAATTTGTTGTGCTACCATGAGCTACCAGAACAACTTCAGTGTCTATTCTATAAGTCTCTGGAACTGTACTGAAGTGATGAACACTTCTTCCAAAAGTATCCCCCATCTACAATATAACACTGTGTTTTGGTTTTTTTTTCCTTTTAATTTGTTACCTTGACGTAATAGCTGTTGTTCTCTTTAAATACTTTACATGCGATTATGAACACACGTCTGGCTAAGAGCAATGTTGTTCACATACATCCACAGTTTCAGACCCTGACCTCTATGTGACCCTACACCTCCCCACGGCCTCAGCTTGTACCCTGAGAACCAGGACAATCAATAACTGCAAGACACCTGAGTGGAATGAGACCTTCTTCTTCTGCGCCTCCAGCCAGGTGAAGGTGAGTGGAGTCATCCCTAGTCCTGAAGCGTGCAAGTCTGCACCAGGTGATCCAAGTCTGATCTAATAAACCTAATATCAATATTTAGATACTCCTGGTTAGCTGCATCAAACAGTGTAGCTACTCCATGAGTGGTTTATTTACAATAAAACACTGAATTCACCATAAATGGACCCATAAAAAGCACCTAAATGCTGTAAATGGATAATAAATATTACATTTCCTCTACCATGACGTGCAAAGATCTGGTTTGTTAGTGTCAATTCCTTTTATTCTGTAGGTGGAACTCTAGGCCTAATTACGTACAAACAAAACGACATGCCATACTTCATTCAGTATACTGAACTAAGAGGCCTTTTGTTTTGTCCTCTAGAATATTCTGGAGCTGAATTTGTTTGAAGAAGATGTCATGAAGGATGAAGAATGCATCAGTATCCTGTTCGACATCAGCGCCCTCAAACTGGGTCAGAAAGAGACAAAGGTCTTCATCACAGATGATAAGGTCAGTAGCTCTGGACATTCACAAGTTCAGAAATGAGTTATGAGTCTGCAGGATATCTGAGGCTTGAGATAATATAATGCCATTGGAGCCCATAAAATGCACTTTAGCACCTTTAATCATTATTCAAACCTACTGAAAAGAGCTTAAGAGTTGCAAAGCAAAAGTGGACAAGACAAAGACGTTATCTTCTTTCAGAGGATCGATCTTCTCTTACTTTAAACTTCTTAAAAATAAGTTTGAGAAAGCTATGGTCAGGTATTTGAGTAAGATGTAATGGAGTAAGATGTCTTGTTTACCCAAGTGTATCTGAAGTTCCAAAAACTACACACTTTCCTGAACTGAAATAAAATTTCACATATTTTTAACCCATCACCATGGACAACTAGACAACCAGTATCCGATTGCACACCGACCAGATTAGACGTATGTACTTTTTCCCTATGGCAAATAACTACCATCCAACAACATGAATTAAGCATGACCTTCACTGTCTGAGGACATCAGACATGGCTAGCAAGTTTTAAGACACTTTAGGCAGACTGACTGCATTTAGCGCTGCGAAAGTTACTCGCAACCTGATCTTTGTAGGATTTAACTGTAAATAGAACACCATGTTGTTTTGGTAAATTACAGTCTATTCATGGTTTGTTACAGGGAAGGTTTCAAAGTGCATTATTAGCAGAAAAAAAAATTCAGCTCTTTCTTTGGCTGTTTGCCAGCCAAGACACACGTGCAGGCTTTTCCTTTAACATTGAAGCACCGCAGAGTGGCGCATTATGTAGCTTTGCTGTATTTCATATTTCGTGTGGCCTTGTAAGTACAAAACATTATCACGGAAACATAACGGTTCAGTATGCAATATGCAAATACTGTTATTAAATAAACATACACGTTTTCATTATTATATGTACTGATTATGAAAGTTTATAAGCTGGGATATGTTGTAACACATCATAGAGTAGTTTAAGCCGAACATTTTTTTAAAAAACATGGGATAAAATATTTGCATGAACATAATTACATAAAGATGAAGCGGATGAATGATTGCTGTTTTTGTTCTATACTTTCAGCTGAAGGACAAGCTGTGGGTGGAATTTGAGATCACAGAGAGGTAAAAAAATAAATAAATAAATAAAATCACACGACAAAACATGACATCTTAGCAAGCGGAAATACCTTGAATATAGTCATATTATTTCGTATTTCCTATTATAAGATTACAACAATCCAAATATAACATTATTAGACCTATTTCAAGAAATTTGTACTCATTTCAAGTTGAAAATAGTCTTCTATTGGTAGATCATTTTGCTCATTTCTAGATCAAACGTTCATTTCTGGAAAGAAGCTAAAATACCTACCAATAGAACAAGAAAACTTCAAGCTTGAAATGAGTCACAGATGTCTAGAAATATGTTTAACGAGCTGATATTTGGTTTATCATAATCTTTTAATAAGAAATAAGTGACATTTATTGCAGTGCAGACCTACAGTACAGTCTACAACTACACTCTAGATGATTTTATTGAAATTTTGTGCAAAATATTTGCAATTCATTTGAAATGTGAACCGTCAACTCACTGACAATGCAATGTTTTTGACATCTAGTTTACCCAAATAAGCCCACCCACCCCCCGCCAACGTACAGTATTGGCTTGCCATGAGGCAACACTCCTTTTCAATTATCATAAACAATAAAAAATGTTGTTCACGGAAAAGGTGGGTCTTTATCCTTTTTTCCTTCTAGTTCTGTCGGTAACTCAAAACTTTAAACAAATTCTGGCATTCAAATCTATCCTCAACATGCAAACCTAATGATAAAAAAATAACTTTGAACAGAATTCTCAACGCTGTCGATGTCTGTGATGTTACGGCAGATCCACTCTGCATCGGGCCACATTACATAACCTTGTTATTGATTTGTTTTTCTCCAGCAGTATGCCTTGAAGTGTTCTATTCCTTACTTTACCAAGCTTTGTCAGTAAGCACAAACACTTACAGGACCCTCCACTAATATTGGCACCTTTGGTAAATATGAGCAAAGGCTGTGACAAATTGTCTTTAATGTTTGGCTTTTGATATTTTGTTTAAAAAAAAATTGTGGAGGGCAGTGTGACCGAATAATGATTTTATTTTGATCTTTATAGTTTTCCTAGTTCAGACATTAAGATGAAGTGAGCCAATGTTTATGTCTCTGGGTTTGTGTTACAGACCTGGAGTGCCTGGTCAATACCGCTCTAATGGAGTTCTACTGGTAAGAGCTATCTCTAGCTGTTACATTTTAAACAGCCAAACAATTTAAAGGGCTTCTACAAAAAAGATTATTCATGCAAGTTCATTTTCAATACTCTAATAGACTAGTTTAATACAGGGCCACTAATATTGGCCACTCCACTAATATTGGCACCCTTGGTAAATATGAGCAAAGAAAGCTGTGAAAAATTGTCTTTAAAGTTTTGCCTTTTGATCAGAAAATTGTTTGATCATTTTAAAAAAAAATCAGAAAATATTCTGCTCTCATGCTCTCAAACAAAACGCAGGTTTATATATATATATATATATTATATATATATATTTGTCAACTATAGATGTGCAAAGATTATTGACATCCTTTTAGTCAATACTTTGTGTTAGCTCCCTTTGCCAAGATAACAGCTCTGAGTGTTCTCCTGTAATGCCTGATAAGGTTGGAGAATACATGGCCCTCTGTCGGCGGTGGCATGACAATCTTGCGCGTTTTGTTGTGATTTTAGGCTGCCCCGATGTCTATTCTGGAAGTGAAGTTGGACAAACTGCCCACTGACGGTAAGAAGATAAAAAGTATCCAGCAGAAACTGTATATTATGGTATGGATGGTGCGCAGAAATTTTCCACCGTTTATTGTGTGTGTTTTTTTTAGTTCAACCTGACATGCTGTTAAAGTTACAAGGAGCGTATAACAAAAGACAAGTGATCTCAACGTCCCAGAACAGCAGCCTCATGCAGACTCTTCGCTACTACATCAACAAAAACCTGGAGACCACGATTGAACTCTGGAAGGTACGATTTGTCTTAGATCATCACGTCTTTAGAACAGTTAGAAAACAGTTTAGAAAAATCATATGTAATAGTCTACGCATTGCACTTAAAGAAGTTTATAATCACTGAAGCGCAACGCAAGCAAGACCACTGCTAAAATCTAAACATTTTCTCCACTTTGTATAAGGTCTGGACCTCATTTATTATCCGTTTTCTATTTAGTTGTTTCCCCTGTTTTAATGTTTTGAATGAGAATAGGTGAAAGATGATAAAACCTTCAAGGCTGCAGAAGTGCCTATAACCCCTTTTGTGGCCACACGTGAATTTACAGTCTCTCTTCCTGTGGCAGAGGTGAGAGGACAGTTCACATCCCAAACCCCAAAACCTTAAGCTCAATAACCTTCTAAATCACTTGCTGTGTGATTGTGGCATCGTGTGTGCTGAAAATGTTTGTTTTAATCCACAGGACAAAGTAGATTTACATTTGAACATAGTGGACAGGTATTACACAAAACAAATATTTGTCTGTATGGGGTTTTCAGTCATACATATCATGTTGTCTAATTCTGGACATCTAAACTTATTTCATTAAGACATTTCACCATTCTTTATGATTGTATAACAAGTCCAGATTGTCTCATTGATTCGTCCTTGCTCAGAAAACTCATTCATTCTTTAACCTGTGATTATTTCATTATTGTAATTATGATTTACAATGCGTGTGTGTGTGTGTGTGTGTGTGTGTGTGTGTGTGTGTGTGTGTGTGTGTGTGTGTGTGTGTAGCCCTGAGGAGGACATGAAGGTGCGTCTGGATTTTGACATACCTGCAGAGGAGAAGGCGTTTCTGATGAAGAGGAAACTGGTGGTGTCTCGTGCACTGCAGAAAATACTCAATTTTCAAACTCCTTTGGAACCCACCCAAGTAGGAGACAAATATCTACCGTGCCTTGCAAAAGTATTCACCCCTCCACGGTCTTTACTGAACTGTACTGTATATCCCGTAATAAAAACTGAACTAAATTCAATCGGGGTTCTAAGTCACGAATCTACACAAAATAACCCATTTACAGGGGAATCAATATAGATTAGTATATAAATATATAATTTTTAGATTTTTATTTTTTTATGTCAAAGTTGCCTATATGGCTGTCATAAGAACACTAGCATGGAAACGTATGTCCTGTTCACTCTCATTTACTTTGCAACACCACAGAAACACTGACTGTATCATAGTTATATATGTTATAAAGTGGGGCGTGACAGTTTGAGAACCCTTTAGAACATTCTGTATATTTCTGCATGATCTAAAACATCAGATTTTCACATCAGTTCTAAAAGTAGGGAAAGAGAACCCAGTTAAACAAATGAGACAAAAATATTATACATGGTCGTTTATATTTTGAGGAAAATGATCCAGTATCTGTGAGTGGTAGAAGGATGTGAAGCACTATGATTAGCAGTTCCTTTGAAGGTGAAGTTAGAGTGTGTTTAGGTGCCGACGGTGGCTGTGGTGTGTTCAGGAGGTGGCTCCAGGGCCATGACGGGCATGTATGGCTCTCTGAATGGACTGCAGAGCCTCGGCCTGCTCGATGTCATCACCTACATCACCTCTGTGTCTGGCTCCACCTGGTGGGTGTATACGCGCATCGCACCCTTTCATGATATAGTACACAGTTCACATGTGATCACGTGTTAAACAAGCTGCATTTGATCATGATTTACCCTGAAATGGTTCAGTGAAGGTTTGTCACATAACGTAAACAATTAAGTGATCAGATGTGAAAATTAAGGAATAATGTCACGTGATAAACAAAATCACATGCTGCGTTTGAGTTTTGTCAAAGATCCAAACACATCACGGTGTATAGAATTGTGTGTTGCTGGATTTTATGTTGGGTTGGGTTGTTTTTTTTAATCTGATGCTTCTCTCTTTCTCTCTATCTCTGTGTAAGGGCCACTGCTAGTCTCTACTCTGACCCGTCTTGGTCAAAAGAAGGCCTGGATACCCAGATAGCATCTGCGCAGAAGATGCTGTCTAAGAGCACAGCCAGTCTCTTCTCTCCTACACAGCTGCATTATTATCACTCCGAGCTGCAGAACCGAGAGAAAGAAGGTTATTCCGTCTCCTTCATCGATACCTGGGGGCTCGTCATAGAACACCTCATCTTTGGAAAGGTCTGTTTATTTCTGTGGGTTTTTTTTTGTTTTTCGCATTTTCCATACTGTCCCAACTTTTTCAGAATTGCGGTTATACTGTGGTATGATTCCAAACATTGACAATGCTTAAACAAAATGATACTCAATAGCACATACATAAGGAAAGCTCAATCTTTACGGAGCTTAACGGCTCATCCTCAGATCCTAATGGAACTATAAATGAGCATTTCATTAAAAGCAGGTGCAATTCGTGATTATAAACCTGTTAAGCTTATAAACAATAATCAGTAAGTGTTAAACTTAACCATAAAGTACAAATATCTGGTGTATTAAAAGTACCTAAAAAGAGTGACAAAGATTTCAGCCTGTTACTGATTAGATTAGATCTAGATTGGGCCAATAAATTCAGATCATTTCTAACATTTCTTGAGACACTAAAAACATTTCATAATAAATTATTGATGCACTTGTACCCATTCTTTGGTCAGATTTTCAGTCTTTAAAATGATAGAATATAGTGTTTTTAAAGACGTAAGGTCTAATCAGATGAAACACTTGTTTGGCTTGTTTGGGCGCTGTATTGGAAGACCGCATCCTAGCTGGTAGCGGTAGCGTAGCACAAAACCTGTATGTATACATTAGGGGAAGAGAAGGACAACTCTTCATTCAGCACATGATACTGTTTTACCTTTGCGATAGTCTATGATGCCACTATGCCACTGTACATTCTGCCCAGTATAAAGAGGCCACCTAATGGCTATAATGAAAGAAGCTCAAAAACCGTTGGGCAAAGTACTGATGCGTAAAAAACTCATCATGTCAGGCAGATAAATAAATGCTGATCTAATCATCAAACCTCTTTAGGACACTCATGTTAGGTCATAAACAATCTAATAATGGCAAGCTGAAAAACCTTTCTAAGTAAAAAATTTGAATAGTAATTAATTTTGGATCAGAAACACACAGGTACACTATCTGACCAGAAGAAGGCAGTCTCTGAAGGCCAGAACCCACTCCCAATCTACACAGCAGTGAACATGAAGGAGGTTGCCAGTGGCTCCACTGTCCCTGGTAAAGACTGCACATTACCCCTCCAACCTGCTGTAATCTGAACACTGGTGTCATGTGTTATAGTCTGATTTGAGTGCATTTGAAAGCAAGAGTAGTAAGAATATTATTTTTGGTCATAACTTTCCTTCAGTTCACTAATTTTGTCGATTTCAGAGTGGTGTGAGTTTACCCCATTCGAGGTAGGATTCTCCAAATATGGAGCGTTTGTCCTTCCTGAAAATTTTGGGAGTGAGTGCTACCTAGGTCATGTGGTTCAGAAGCTACCGGAAACACGCATCTCCTTCCTCCTGGGTCAGTGCTGCGTTTGTGTCAGAGAGAGTCTCTGCTTCTCATTATCCATTAGACACATTATTTGTAATACTTTCTAACTAATACTAATCAAACTAACTGTGTGTGTGTGTATGTGTAGGCATGTGGAGCAGTGTGTTCTCCACGAACCTGACACAGCTCTGGAGTTCTTTTACTGGAGTGACACCATCCTTCATAGGGGAAAAGGCAGACAAGATCGGTAAGTACACCTTCGTATCAGCCATGTTCATCTTCACCGTTAGAATCAATAAGGGATCTACAGACATTCTCTCATTCATACTCAACGATCAAAACATTAATCCTGACTTTTCTTTGCGAATTTTTGAACGGCATTCCGATGCTCGTTAGATGAAATACTGCTCAGATAGGGCAGCTACAAATAAACAGATGAATAGGTTAATAGACATAATAAATCAATAAATATTAAGATTAAAACACACTGCTACCACTAAGAATATTATATTCCAATGCCAGACATTTTCCACAAAAAAAACTAGACACTTTTTTGTGCTTAAAGACTTCATATAATCCATTGTTATCTAAATGAATCATATAAAAAAATGCATTATAGCACCTTATAAGTTGAATTCACACATTTGATTGGTCAGATTTTCTATGACAGCAGCTAGTAGTGCTTGGTTACATTTACATTGCCCTTTTTAGTTACCGACTAAACCACTAAACTAACATTTCTTACTAGACGTTCTGGTTAAGCGCTTTGATAAAGGACGCCATTATTTATCTGATGCACAGATCACTTCCACACCTGGAGAATACTGGGAGCATTGTGAGGATCATATTTTTCTTTCAACATAATTCATCCATCACAACTTAGGGGGAAGCTTTTGGGAGCTGGAGTTGATCGCGACCTGGCTGCATAGATCACCAACTATCTTACTGACAGACCACAGAATGTAAGGCTCCAGGACTGTATGTCTGACATGGTGGTCAGCAGCACGCGAGCACTGCAGGGTGGAGTGCTTGATCTATTTCTCTTCGCCCTGTACACAGCGGACTTCAGGCATAACATTAATAGCTGCCACATGCAGAAGTTCTCTAATGATACGGTCATTGTTGGACGAGTATCAGAAGAGAACGATCAGGAATTCTGGGAGGTCATCGCTGGCTTTATCAACTGGTGTGAATTAAACCAACTCTGCCTCAACGCCAGCAAGACAAAGGAGTTAGGAGGCCCACAGGAGGCCTACCCGGGCTACTCGATGGACATCAAGAGGGTGGAGACACAATAACAACAATAAACTCGACTGGTCCACAAACACAGATGTCCTGTACAAAAAGGGCCAAAGTCGTCTCCACTTGCTGAGGAGACTGAGGTCTTTTGGTGTGTGGACCCTGCTTAAAACTTTCTATGACACTGTGGTAGCACCTGCTATCTTATATTCAGTAGTTTCCTAGGGAGTTGATAGCACAGAGAAGGCCAGGAAACATCTCAACTAATTGGTTAAGAGGGCTAGCTCTGTCCTGGTCTACCCTCTGGACAGCATTGAGGTGGTTAGGGAGAGGAGGATGTTAGCTAAGATGTCGTCTATCATGAACAATTCCTCTCACCCCTGTATGAGGTACTGGGGTCCATGAGCAGCTCCTTCAGCAGCAGACTGCTGCACCCTCAGTGCAAGAAAGAGCACAACCGCAGGTCCTTCATCCCTATTCAATTCAATTCAATTTTATTTGTATAGCGCTTTTTACAATAGTCATTGTCTCAAAGCAGCTTTACAGAAATAAAAAACAGGTATAAACAGTCAGAAACATCTAAAGAGAGACAAACAGGAACAAATAAACAGAGACAAACAGGTAGAAAACAAATGGAATTTATCCCAACTGAGTAAGCCACTGAGAGGCGACGGTGGCAAGGAGAAACTCCCTAAGTTGTTTTTTGAGGAAGAAACCTTGGGAGGAACCCGACTCAGAAGGGAAACCCATCCTCATCTGGGTAACACAGAATGTGAAGGTAATGTGAAAAATGAGAAGTATGGCCTTAGGAGCAGCCGTAGTCCCAGCAGAAGATTTGGGCTCATCCAGAGGCAGAGGGGATCTGGATCTCCAATATCTCCAACCCCATCCCCAATAACTCCATCCCCATCCCTACAGCAGTCAGACTCTTTAATGCAACAACAACATAATGTAGCACTGCTAGCTGTTTTTTGCATCGTCAACCCACACATTATTATAATTTGTTGCTCACCCCTCTATTGTTAACTGCACAATAAGCCATTTATCCACTCATGTATATAAACAAGGTGTTACACATCTGTATTTATTCAAATTTGTTTCCATTTGTACATGCATTGAGGTGTCCATAGTGGACATATTACCATTATTATTATTATTATTTCTTACTACTCTATTTCTTATATTTCTATTCCTATTGTATATATATATTTTTAGATACTTTATTTCAATTCTATTCCTATTTAATGTGTATTCTTTTCTATTTTTGTGTAATTGAGCTGCTGTAACGAAGGAATTTCCCCTTATCTTATCTTATCTTATCTTTGTATAGCTACACTTTCATGTAACATTTCCTTTGGCTTGTAGAGACAGATGATAAGTGCCAGACAGTGGATACTTTACGAGTCCGTTCAGAGGCTTCAGCAGTGAGCAACTTCCTGAACGATCGCCCCATCATCAGCAGTGTGTTTAACTTTCTTCGAGGATTTTTCCTGCACAACTTGTACAACGAAAGCCCAAATTTCAACACCTCGAAGGGTCAGAACTAATTTTCTTATTTCATTTGATTATTTACAGATTCACTAATTTGAATATTTGCACGCCCAATTTTAAAAAAAACTTGATACTTCCTGTTTCTCTTAGAAATCGTTTTTTTAATTATTATTATTATTATTATTATTATTATTATTATTATTTATTTTGTATTTACTCTCATTGTTGAAAGTCATTTTACATCTAAATTCTATAAATGTACACTCACTGACCGCTTTATCAGGATCACCTGTATACCTGCTCATTCATGCAATTATCCATTCGACCAATCACGTGGCAGCATCACCACATTTCAAGGTCAAGAGCTTCAATTAATGTTTGCATGAATCCTGTGATCAAAAATGGCATTGACATTGAACATTGAAACATCCAGTCAGTGGCAGATACTGTGCAGTCCATCCAGGATTTAGCGATTTGGTGATGCAATTAGAAATTGATGCAAAATCGTGGAAACTCTGCTATATTTGCAGGAGCTTGCAATTTTTCACAATTACAACAGACTATCTGCATATTTGGGCCAACATTACAATGCGTCATGTGGTGTCATCACAATGCGTACTCTGCCAAAGCTCAAATCGAGTCACGTAAATTGAACATGAGTACAGCTAAAATTTACCAGCAAACATCACTGCAATCTAATTCTAGTAGGTTTCTGCTCAAATAACCACTGGTGAGCAGAAAAGCATCTCAGAATGCACAACATATCAATCCTTGAGGTGAAGAAAACAAATCCGAGGCTGTCGAGGGCACAGGCTTAACAAAACCGGACAGTTGTAGATCAGATGATGAACCAGTCAGAACACTCTCCTCTGACCTCTCTATACAAACAAGGCATTTCCATCCGCAGGACAGATGTACAGGTATTCCTATTAATTATGGTCAGTGAGTGTATAATCTGTATTGTATAAATGTTATCACATGTAACAAGGCTGTCTTCTCCTTTTGGTTATTTTCATTGTATGCTCTTCACAGAGACACACCCGGATGCATTTCCGAACCAGCTGACTCCGATGGACTCCACCCTTGAATTGGTGGATTCTGGATTTGCCATTAACATAGCCTGCCCTCCTGTGCTGCGACCCCACAGACACGCCGATGTCATTCTGTCCCTCAGCTACTCCTGGGATGAGGACCTCTTACAGGTAAAAAAAATATGAGCTGAGAAATTTAAGGGTGCACGGATACAATCATTCTGTTTATTATTAGAAAGCGGTTCTCATCTTCAGTATTTGTTTATAAATGCGGTGGTAATAAATGTATTATTCTAAGTGGAGAAAATATAGGTAGTCTCAGTTAGTTGAAGCTTAGAGAAAAACACATTAACTATGATTATATGGAAGCACTACATTCGGCTGTGATTGTCAGATGTCTGCTGACCATATATTTTGGCCATATACTGTAAATGTGATGTGCTTAGTGATTCTGGTGTTAGTTTGTTGGTTGGTTTTCATTATTTCTGTGTGAAGTTAGTGATGACGTTTAATAGGAGAAAAAAGTCCAACAGTTTCAAACATAAGGGACAACAGTCAGGTTTTACCGGTCGCTCCTGAAAACAAAAGTCTAAGCGCTTCTTTTCTCACTCACCATTTTCCAAAGATATTTAATTTCATATTACTAAGAATCCCCTTGTAGATGTTTTAGAGACATTGATGGCAACGTTGGTCTCCAA
Source organism: Ameiurus melas (assembly GCA_012411365.1). Taxonomy (NCBI): domain Eukaryota; kingdom Metazoa; phylum Chordata; class Actinopteri; order Siluriformes; family Ictaluridae; genus Ameiurus; species Ameiurus melas. The sequence continues at coordinate 26,801,575 of CM022761.1, forward strand.
GTTCCAAAATACAATGGCGTTATAGGACACAGATGAGGAGCACGATGCCAGTAACTGCGGTGTTAGCATGAACGTTGAAGCTTCTGAAGCTGATCTGTTTGAGAAGAGTGTACAAATGAGGTGGTGAGAGAGTTGGACAAATTGAATGGCTAAAACACTGCCGCATCACTCCACTATCAGCATTGTGTGTGATGGTAGAAACCTTCAATAAAAGTGAACCAAAAATGGATAATTCCAAATGAAGTAATTCTTTCTTGGTATGTTTCTAATGTGTCAGGTCGTGAAGGACACTCAGCAATACTGCATTGAGCACCAGATAGCATTCCCAAAGATAGATTTCAGCAAGTATGCATCTCAGCCCAAAAAGGAAGTGTATGTGTTTAAAGATGAAGTGAATCCTGACGCTCCCATAGTGCTCCACTTCCCGCTGGTCAACGTCTCATTCAAAGAGTATAAAGCACCTGGTAAATACACTTTTTTGACTTGCATCATTTATTTGAAGTATTAGAGTGTTAGTTAGCTTGCTTGTTGGATATGTATTATTTCTAAAGGAGATAAATAGTTTTGTGAATTCTTATATAAAGTTTAGTGTTTATATATATATATATATATGTATATGTATATGTATATGTATATGTATATATAGCTCATAAGCTCCATGGTCAGACAATAGACAATAAGATTGTCCTCGTGGAACAATGCACTGTGTTTAAAATTAAAGTTAAATTGTTATTTTAATTAGTTTTTGGACAGTGGAAGGAAACTGGCAGAACCCTGAGGAAACAATTCTGAACTGAACCTGTGTGTGTGTGTGTGTGTGTTCTCTCGCTCTCTCTCTCTCTCTCTCTCTCTCAAACTGCAGGAGTAAAGAGAATGGGAAAGAACGAGCTAAAAGAAGGAAATATTGATGTGAGCACTAAATCCTCTCCATACATTACCAAAAACCTCACTTATTCTCCAGAAGACTTCCAAAGACTGGTGGACCTCACGTTCTACAACATTGTCAACAATAAAGAAACCATCATAAATGAACTTAAGAACGCGCAGAACAAAAAAAAAAGCTTGCTAGCATGACCTCAGCTGATTGGAACAAATAAATGCAAAGTAAATTAACCACTGGAGTAAGAAGTGAAGGACAAAGTCAGTTGAAAGTATTTGTGTGTTACTGAGTTTTAAATCTATTTATATTAATACACTAATATGTTAATAATAAGTTAGTGACTATGTTGACATGGACAGCAGTAATCTAATTATAGACCTTATTCTGAATAAGACAATATTCTGATTAAGGTGTCTACATGAGTCGCTTTTAGAATACTCCTTTTATGTTCCCGTTTCACATGTTATAGAACATAGATGGAATAATGGCACACGTCATTACGTCCCCACGCCACGCCGTCCGACGTCCCTCCAGAATTTCACGTATCGACATAAAGTTCATCTTCATTATGGCACCGTGTACAGTTTTGGGTGTTTCATTTTTAATTTTATGAAAGCTTCAAGTGCGTCTGAAACCGCATACTTACCTACTATATAGGAGCCGAAATACTTGTATTTCTCCTACTATATACTGTAGTAGTTAAGTACGCGGTTTGAGACGCAGCCGTGCTCTCTTGTTTGCAGTGAAACGGTCGAGCGCTGCCGTGTGTGTACGTGTCCTGTCGCACAATGCAGTGAAAGCTCCCACATGACATTAGTAGTGTGATTAAGGTGTGTACATGTCTGTGATACATCTCGATAATCCGACTAAAACAGAAATACACGTCTTAATTCCATTTGTGTTTACTTCGAGTATGACTTTAGCCAGATTAAGGTAATCAGAAATCTCTGTTTACATGCTAGTTTCTTAATCAGAGTATCATCTTAATCAGGTTAATATCGGATTATTGTTGTCCATGTAAATGTACTGACTGTTTCTATAGTAACAGCTCATTCACAGGGAGGGATATGTATGGTGGACGTTCTAATAAGCTAATAAATCTAATAAACTGGTTTTGTATTGCTAATTTGAAGTTGTCTAGACACTAGAAACCAGGTTCTTGGTACAAGGACTTTGGGGTGGTGCTCCACTTTTCATCACAGCACCCTGGCATGGATTATTTTCATATAACAGCATGATCGGTTGTATGTTATTCCATTACCTGCATTGAGGAATTACTTGTGCATATTACTGGTGCATGTATTTACCTGGGGATGAGGAAAGCTTGTCTGTAATGAGTTTCTGGAATAAACTGAATCTGATTCAACTATGACTGGTTCTGATATTGTTCTATCAGTGTACTAACAGTCAACGGCTTTTACACCTTTTGCACGTTTTTTTCTATGACAAGCCAGAAGTTTCTAGTGCACATGCAATGAGGGTTTGTAGTGGATGTATTTGAAAATCTACAGGTACGACTGAACACTTTGGCACACTCGTGTACATTTATATGCTTATTTTAGAATCACGCTAACACCTGCTGAAAGACACTGAACTCTGGGGAACAGGGAATTATTAGCCATAAACCTGGCTTTTTAATAAACTGCAGAAGAGCATTTACCTTGACTTGTTTTAATTTTACACTTATCTACAAACCAAGAACCAACTGAAAGGTAGATAGATATCTTCTTTAGATTTCATCAATATAAGTTAATTCATCACCACAGTTCCCTGAGCTGATCTTCGCTCAGCTTGCGTAGCTGCTCCTGTCTACTGGGACGTTCCTTCAGAAAACAAAAAATACCATTTTAAGAACCTTCTCATGAGCAGTGCCCACCAGATAAAACCTACCTCCTACCATCTGTGCATTCACTACAAGTACTACATAATAAGACCATACAGTTACAAGCACACTGGGATTCAAATAACAAATTGGTTGGTGAGTAACAGAAGCTGGTGGCCATTTTTGAGCAAATGGTACAGGCTATATTAATGTCCGTACTGCGCGTTCCCAATCTATGTCTTCTAAACAACTTTTAGTAGGACTGCTTAAGGTATTTCCTACTTCATGATGCTAATGGTTGTATATTTTATCATGGACCTGACTCTTCTCACAGAGCACAATTTTGTCCATCACTGACCTCTAAACCTTGAGGTCAATGGTCAACTTTACTCCTGTACTGTAGAATCCCATTAAGCTAGATCGCGTGTACTATTTCCAAATGCTAAGGATCTTCAGTGGTTTTTCTTGCTAAATTTGTTTAATTTGGTAATTGCTAGTTAATAAGCATGATGAGCTGACTTGTTAGAGTCGTTAGTGACAGACAACAAACCAATTTAAATGTTATTGTTTTTTTAATGCTTGAAGCACAGAACGTTATGGATGCCCTCTTTAATCTGTTGTGTTGTTTTTCTTTATTTTCCTTTATTATAAATCTCAGTTTTTACACATGTAAAAAAAAAAATGCTGCGCATTATTTACAGAAATATAGCATAGAAGGGAAAAGTCTAATTTATATAGTGCCTTTCTTCAACCTGAGGTCATTTAAAAAGAGAAAGAAAAAGAAAAAAATGTTTTTATGTGAAGAAAATTTAAAACCCAACTAAAGTTTCAAAGCAGAATGATGGACTAGGACACATGCCTGTGTGTTTACTAGGTAAATCTGGAAAATGTTTTGTTGAGACTGACATAATATAAGACTTGTCATAAGCACAAGAAAGGTGACTGAAAACCCGACTTGTTTGTACTCACCTGTGATATTTTATTTGGTTCTATTTCCCAAACTATAATTGAACTATGGCTCTGACCATGCCGTTAGTAAAGATTGCAGTCTTTAATGAATGTGCTGTATATTTTAGCTTCATATCTGACAACTCATTTGTGTCCAAATGATGCAAAAAAAAAAAACCCCAAAAAGACCAATCGATTTGAATGATATGACAGTGGAATGGTTGTGGGTTCCAGACTGTCTGGTTTGAGTTATTCAGAAATTCATGGGATTTTCACACAGGATGTGAAATGGTGTGAAAAACCATTTAAAAACAAGATGTGTCGAAATCCTGCAGGCTAAAACACCTGGTTCTTAAGAGCGGGTCAGAGTAGAATTGACAGATTAGTTCAAGCTGAAAGGATGCTATGGTAACTCAAATACCCACTCTGTACAACCAGGGGGAGCGGAAGAGAATCTCAGAATGTACAGGTCAGGCTCACCTGGACTGGAAAATTCTAGATGGTTAAAGAAACATTGTGTATAGTACAAATGATTCCAAATACAGTGGCATGACATTTGTGCCATATCACCCACCCTCATTATTGGCAGTAAGCTTGCAATACTTATATATAGCTCTGAAAGGCAAATTTCCAGTAAAAAACTAAAAGAGCCGAACCTGTTGAACCCAGCTTATTGCTTACACCCAAGTGGATAATTGCATTAAATTTACTATAACTAATTTTAACGTCTTCAGTGTGAGACCATCAAGGCATTTCAGCGCTGTTACAGAAACACAAGGACAAAAATGATCTCCTTTGCTCGTTTCCATGTCTAGACTAGAGAAAATTAGTGTGCCATCACAATACATTATACAAGCATGAAGCGAAGTCTTCCACATGCTCACTAAATTCTTGGTGAAATATGATAGAATCAACACTATTTGTGATCTTTGGTGCATTTAACCACATTTGAAGCACTTGGCAATGAAATATCCAAGCCGTCTTTAATGTGGTGACTGTAATTATTTAATCAAATATTTACTGTAATAGAAAGATTCCCTCAAAATAAGAATTTATCTTGTTTGTTTGGAAACTGAACTCAATTTCCTTAAAAAGCAAAACAAATGAACAAAAAAATGTAAGCAAAAGGTTATCTGGTCAGTTTTTCACCCATCCATCCATCTTTTCATCCATCCATCCATCCATCCATCTTCAACCGCTTATCCGTAATCGGGTCGCAGGGGTAGCAGCTCCAGCAAGAGACCCCAAACTTCCCTTTCCTGAGCTACATTAACCAGCTCTGACTGGGGGATCCCGAGGCGTTCCCAGGCCAGTGTGGAAATATAATCTCTCCACCTAGTCCTGGGTCTTCCCCGAGGTCTCCTCCCAGCTGGAAATGCCTGGAACACCTCCCTAGGGAGGCGCCCTGGGGGCATCCTTACCAGGTGCCCGAACCACCTCAACTGGCTCCTTTCAACGCAAAGGAGCAGTGGCTCTACTCTGAGTTCCTCTCGGATAGCCGAGCTTCTCACCCTATCCCTAAGGGAGAGGTCAGCCACCCTCCTGAGAAAACCCATTTCGGCCCATTTCGGCTTTGGCCGCTCACCCGCGATCTTGTTCTTTCGGTCACTATTCAACCTTCATGACCATAGGTGAGTGTAGGAACGAAAATTGCCCGGTAGATCGAGAGTTTTGCCTTCCGACTCAACTCTCTTTTCGTCACAACGGTGCGATGAAGCGATTGCAACACCGCTCCAGCTGCTCTGATTCTCCGGCCAATCTCCCGCTCCAATGTCCCCTCACTCGTGAACAAGACCCCGAAGTACTTGAACTCCTTCACTTGGTTATGTTCTCATTCCCTACCCGGAGTAGGCACTCCATAGGTTTCCTGTTGAGAACCATGGTCTCAGATTTGGAGGTGCTAATCCTCATCCCAGCCGCTTCGCACTCGGCTGCAAACCGATCCAGCAAGTGCTGGAGGTCACGGAACGATGATGTCATTAGGACCACATCATCCGCAAAAAGCAGTGATGAGATCCTCAGGTCACCAAACCGCAACCCCTCCCCACCATGACTACGCATCGATATCCTGTCCATGAATGTCACAAACAGGATTGGTGACAAAGCACAGCCCTGGCGGAGACCAACCCCCACCTGGAACAAGTCTGACTTCTTACCGAGCATACGGACACAACTTTCGCTTTGGGTGTACAGTGATTGGATAGCCCTAAGAAGGGAACCCTTCACCCCATACTCCCTCAGCACCTCCCACAGTAGACCCCTGGGGACACGGTCATACGCCTTCTCCAGATCCACAAAACACATGTAGACCAGATGGGCATACTCCCAAATCCTTGCAAGAGTAAAGAGCTGGTCCGTTGTTCCACGACCAAGACGGAATCCGCATTGTTTCTCCTCAATCCGAGGTTTGATTTTCGGCCGAACCCTCCGTTCCAGTACCTTGGAGTAGACTTTACCAGGGAGGCTGAGAAGTGTGATACCCCTATAATTGGTGCACACTCTCTGGTCCCCTTTTTTAAACAAGGGAACCACCACCCCGGTCTGCCACTCCTTGGGCACTGTCCCCGACTTCCACGCAATGTTAATGAGGCGTGTCATCCAAGACATCCCCTCCACACCCAGAGCTTTCAGCATTTCTGGACAAATCTCATCAATCCCCGGGGCTTTGCCACTGTGTAGTTGATTGACCACCTCAGCAACCTCCACCACGGAAATTGGCGATGATCCCCCATCAGCCTCCACCTCTGCCTCTACCATAGAGGGTGTGTTAGTCGGATTCAAGAGTTCCTCAAAGTGTTCCTTCCACCGTGCAATTACTTCCTCAGTTAAGGTCAACAGTGTCCCCTCCTTACTGTATACAGCTTGGATGGTTCCCCGTTTCCTCTTCCTGAGGTGGCGGATGGTTTTCCAGAAACTCCTTGGTGCCAACCGAAAATCCTTCTCCATGTCCTCTCCAAACTTCTCCCACACCCACTGCTTTGCTTCTTCCACGGCAGAAGCTGCAGCCCTTCTGGCCTGTCGGTACCTTGCAACTGCCTCCAGAGTCCCCCGGGATAACACATCCAGGAAGGCCTCCTTCTTCAGTCGGACGGCTTCCCTGACCATCGGTGTCCACCATGGTGTTCGAGGGTTACCGCCCCTTGAGGCACTTAAGACTTTGAGACCACAGCTCTCCGCCGCAGCTCCAGCAATGGAAGCTTTGAACATTGCCCACTCGGGTTCAATGCCCCCAACCTCCACAGGGATGTCAGAAAAGTTCCGCCGGAGGTGTGAGTTGAAGATCTCACGGACAGGGGCCTCCTCCAGACGTTCCCAGTTCACCCGCACTACCCGTTTGGTCTTTCCAGGTCTGTCCAGAGTCTTCCCCCACCCCTTGATCCAACTCACCACCAGATGGTGATCAGTTGACAGCTCCGCCCCTCTCTTCACCCGAGTGTCCAGAACATGCGGCCTCAGATCAGATGATACGATTACAAAATCGATCATAGACCTTCGGCCTAGGGTGCTCTGGTACCAAGTACACTTATGAGCCTCCTTATGTTCGAACATGGTATTCGTTATAGACAATCCATGACTAGCACAGAAGTCCAATAACAAATGCCCGCTCGGGTTAAGATCAGGGAGGCCGTTCCTCCCAATCACGCCTCTCCAGGTATCTCCATCATTGCCCACATGCGCGTTGAAGTCCCCCAGCAAAACTATGGAGTCCCTTACTGGTGCCCCATACAGGACTCTATTCAGTGTCTCCAAGGAGGCAGAGTACTCTGAACTGTTGTTCGGTGCATATGCACATACAACAGTCAGGGTTTTCCCCCCCCCCACAACCCGTACGCGTAAGGAGGCGACCCTCTCGTCCACCGGTGTAAACTCCAACATAACTGTGCTCAGCCGGGGACTTGTGAGTATCCCCACACCCGCCCGGCGTCTCGGACCATGGTCAACTCCAGAGTAGAATAGAGTCCATCCCCTATCCAGGAGTACAGTTCCAGACCCGAGACTGTGCGTAGATGTAAGCCCCACCAGATCTAGCCGGTAGCGCTCCACCTCCCGCACAAGTCCAGTTCCTTCCCCCACAGAGAGGTGTCGTTCCACGTCCCCAGAGCCAGCTTCTGCCCCCCAAGTCTGGTCTGTCGAGGCCTCTGACCTTCACTGCCACCCATGTAACAGCGCACCCGACCCCAACAGTTCAGCCCACGAGTGGTGGGCCCATAGGATGGAGAGGGGGGTGCCACGTTGCTTTTTCGGCCTTTGCCCGGCTGGGCTCTGTGGCAATCCCAGCCACCAGGCGCTCGCAGTCGGGCCCTCTCTCTGGGCCTGGCTCCAGACGGGGGCCCCGGGCTTCCTCCGGGCAGGGTAACTCCTCCTCTCTTTATTTCCTTCATGAGGGGTTTTTGAAGATCTTTTCATGCTTCATATAATTGGAGTGAACATCTTGCTGTTTTAAGAGATTTGAAAAAACACTGACAAAAAACAAACAAACAAAAAGACAAACATAAATAAGTGTCCGCATTATATCATGCATGTGTTATATATTGTTGTTTTTTTTTGCGTGTCTGATTTCTAATGCATTCGTTTTATTTTGCTTTGCTTTATAAGTTTTAATGTTGCTGTGTGGATTTGTTGTTTCTTCCTGACCCATCTATTCCTTTTGTCTTATTGTTTGTTTTGGGGGTTTTTTATGCCCAGTGACAGCACATGAAAATTAGTGTGCATTTTAAACAATGTGCATTGTTCAAGTAAAGCTTGAAAAGCCATAAAAAAATCCACAAAATGGATTTGAATGGTCTTCAAGGACGAGGAGACAAAATGACCAAATTTTTTGCAACTCTCTTTTGGAATGTTTCATTTCAATATTTCATATTACAGACAGCACTGAGAGATTTGCATACAGAAATGGGTGTTTCCTAATCCCTACCAGCTCTGACGTGTCGATCAGACCATCATCGCCTCAAGAGAGGTTATATACAGTATATATAATAGATCTCGAACATCTCCAGAGTCATATTTTTCCAGGGTCTTTGGTCCTGATCAGCTACACAGGCTACTTCTCCTTGACCAAGGAATAGTTCACTGTTACCAATGAAGGTACTAGTTTCTGTTTCTATTTAGTCTTAGTGAGTAATGAGAATGTTGTGGTATGATGTAAAATACTAGAAATATTTACCTACTGTTGTAAAAACATGAAGATGCCTTAATATCTAGTCTAATTACATTTAAAAGTTCAAACCTCATGCTACATTACCGTTATTGCTTATGGATCAAGTCTGGGGTCTCATGTATGCATGAGACTAGATATTTATCCATCTATCTATCCATCTATCCTTCCTGTCTTCTTCTAGATAGCTTCAGCAGTCTATAGATAGATAGATAGATAGATCTAATCCATCTTGTTTTTTCTCTATATGGCTTCAGCAGCCACAGACAGATATACATCTAGTCTGTATAATCTATCTTTCTTGTCTGTGTGTCTCTTACAGCCACAGACAGACTGAGAGACATGTTTTATAGACATGTTTATTGTATCTCACATTTAATTTTTCTGTGTTTTCATGTTTATGCCATCCTGTGACACCACATGTCCAACATAGTTGACAGAAGTCCGTCCAAACTGGCACTTGTCGAGTGATACTTTCAGACCCTCTTCTTTGAGCCGGTCAAGCACTTTGAGCAGCCGCTCTTCGTGTTCTTCGAGTGTGTGTCCGAACACAATAATGTCATCCAGATACACTAGCACCTCCACAGTTCCAACTGTGCGCTCCATGACTCTTTGAAAAGTAGCTGGTGCTCCTGAAATCCCTTGAAGAATGCGTTTGAATTAGTAGAAGCCTAATGGACAAATAAAAGCAGTCTTCTCCTTGTCAGCCTCTCCCATGGGTACTTGATAATATCCGCTCCGCAGATCGAGGACACGACCATTTACTCCCAGACAAATAATGAAGAGCGTCTTCAATCCTTGGGAATGTGTACTGATCTGGTACGGTTCGGAGGTTAAGAGTTCTGTAATCCACACCCATTCTTACTTTGCCGGACTTCTTGCGTACGATTACAATGGGTGATGCATAGGGACTACGCGAGTCAGAGATAATGCCCTTGGCCTGTAGTTCCTGTAGGTGTTGCCGCAAAACCTCGAAATCAGCAGGTGGTAAGCGCCGTGATCTCTCTCGAAAGGGTCTTGTGTCCTTCGGTCTGATCTCATGACTGGTGGTTTTGGAACAACCTACATCCCATTCGTGACAAGAAAATATCTCTCTCCGTTTCAGCATTTTTTCACAGAGACGACATTTTGCTTCTTCTGGCATAGGAGAGGCTCCAAAGTCAAAGGATGCTGGATCCAGTTCACTTGCGACTTCCTCAGCACACTGTGCACTAGGTAGAGGAACTGGGGTAACTGGGAAAATGTGGGCTAGTGGGGTTCCACGTTTCACAGAGACTTTCTTGGTTGAGAGGTTCTTAATCGTCACAGTAATGCGCTTACTGGAAACCACTGTTGCAGGATGAACCTCAGGCCTCACCCACAACTCAGGTGAAAAGGTGTCTGTAGGCTGATCTACCAATGCTAGTTGGCCTGTGAAATCACCATGAAATTTGGGAGTGCCAGTGACTTTACACACCTGTCCTGGATGCAAGATGATAGCCTTCCTTTGGGTAAACCATAGTCCCATGCTTATTCACATCTTCTAGAGTGTCAGACTGAGTAAATGTCCCGTAAGCTTCTCTGAGGGCGGGGTGTATTGTCAGTACTCATGAACTGATCTCCTGCTTGCTCCTTACAGTACTGAAACATCTTTTTCACCAACTTGGTGTTCGTCCCCACCAATATGGCGACATTTTTTTCTTTCTCATGGTCAGGGCATAATAAAGCCAAAGTGTCTATTGTCTGTGCTATTCCACTGACAGCAGATGAGAACTCAAGTTTTATGGACAGGTAACCATAGTATGGGTACTGCTCAGTGCTTAAACCCCATAGTTCCAGTTCATTGAGTGGGTGGATTGGTATGTGCTTGAGGTAGGTGTCATAGAAGCTGCGGTACAAAATAGTTACCATGGAGCCACTGTCAAGGATAGCTTCAGCATAGATGCCTTCTATTTGGACAGGTGCGATGGAGGGGGGTCCAATTAATCCCTCAGGTAACAGTTTTGTGCCGGCCATCACAGGGTGTGACTTTTGGGTGGAACGTATTTCAAACGCAGCCACGCACCGTTCCTTCACCTGGCTCCTTGAAAAATTTCCCTCGTTCCGATTTACTTTGATCAGTTTCTGAGTAACGTTTCTTAGATCCTCAGTCTCTTTACACTCTCTTCTTGTATGTCCATCCTGCCCACAATTGTAGCAGAAAACACCAGGCTGTAATGGTCTGAATGGTGTCACGGTAGATGGTGCATCATATGCAGAGGTATCAAGTGTTCGCTGTGTGGAGGTAGTCTTTGCTGTAAATTTCTCAGGTTTCAGGGTAACTGGAGTGACGCTCAACAGTTTGGCCACTTGAGAAGACAACTCCTTCACTTCATTTCTTAGGCTGCTAAGCTCAGACGAAACTGAAGTTGGTGGTACAGTAATGGGGGCAGCAGTAACAGTTGTTTTCGCTCCCTCCCTTTTGCTAATCCAATTTTCTTCCTCTCGCACTTCTCGCATCAGCTGGGAGAAGTTAGGGGGGTTTTCCAGAGTGTGACTCATCCGTATACAGAGCACAATCATGTCATGAGTAAGTGCACCTTTGACTATCTGTTCCATCCGAACTCGGTTCATGTCTGCAGCTTTAACTCCTCCTATAAGAAGGGCACGATGGAGAAGTTTGCCAAGGCGATACAGGAAATCAGACAGTTTTTCTCCAACATTCTGAAATGTGCTTTTGAACTTGACCAAGATGTCATCTCCGTTCTCTGTAGTACCATATGCTGTGTCAAGAGCAGATAAGGAATCAGCCGCTGCGGCAGTAGGAGTGCTAATTTTCAAGAAGCGAACAATGTCAGCAGCTGGTCCTTTTAAACTCTCCACTAAACGCTGTCTCTTAGCAGCATCAGTACATTGCCACTCACTCATCATTTGTGTTGCCTGCTCCATCCAGGCTTCATATTCTTCCTCACCTTGAGGTACAGGTTTCACTCCTGAGAATAGTCTAAGTTTTCTGTAGCTAGGTCCATCAGTAGACACTTGGTTGCATTTGTCCACTAATTTGCCAATAGCAGTCACTAAATCCAAATTCACATCTGTTTTGGGAGCTCAACTTTCTTCTACAACGGCCTGAAAATCCTCCATAGATTTGCCTTCCTTTTCAAGTAGTGACATCAGCTTGGTATGGAAAGAATCGTCCTCGGGAGCAACATTCGGGGTATGAAGGCGTTCCACAAGGTGCACAGTCCATGGTCCAGCCTCACCTTCAATACCTATTTCTGGAGGTATAGAGTCAGGGGATAAGTCAAGGCTAGTCTCCACTAAGATGAACAACTGAGTGCCAGTAGAGTCTCCACGTCGATCACCTATCTTGGTACGACCAAAGAGTTTAACTGTGTCTAGGACTTTATCAATGTCTCCTTGCTAGTGTATATTGGAACATTACTCAATAGTATAGTACGAGACGGATTGACAGTCTGCTGCAGACCCCACTGAACTGCTTGAGAAAAATCCATGACTAAAATACATTACAGGTACTGAAAGTTTCACTGACCGGTGTTGTTTCAGGTTTTGTGTTAAAGGTTACTGACAACAAAAAAAATTTAATTTTGCCTGTCTGGTAAACAGAGAAAAATCCCAGCGGTGCCTCCAAAAATGTAACCCCTTCCTGGCGCCGGAAGTGTAATATTAGATAAGGTTACTACTATAAAAGGATTTCATTAACAGGATCCTGAGTACTTAGCAGTTGATGGTGAATTGGCTAACCTCTATTTATCAGTTGATGACGTTATCACAAGCAGAAATGTATGTAAATGATTTAAGCAAGAATAATAGCACGGTGCCGCCACTGAAGAATTACCCCACTCACACACTATGAGCGATATGGTTATTCCCCAGAAACAAATATCAAATATAACTATGACAAATATATATATACCTTATTAAATAAAATAAAAAAAGAAAAATTCAGTAAAGCCAGGTAGTATGTATTACAAAAATAAAAACATTTATTATGCTAAACAAAAAAAACTTCAAACTTGTATACATGTATTAGAAAGAAAATTTAGACCAGTAACTCAAACACTCCTTTCTAATTATGAAACACCAGGAACAGTGCAGTTTGGATTTAACCACTTAAACCCCTTTTTTATTAAATGTTCAGAACCTTCACCAAGCGCTTGGGTTTTCTGTTGGTAAATGTGCACTTATATAGCGCTTTTATCCAAAGTGCTTTAAACTGTGTCTTATTCACCCATACACACACACACTCACACACCAATGGTAGCAGAGCTGCCATGCAAGGTGCTAGCTTGCCATCGGGAGCAACTTGGGGTTCAGTGTCTTGCCCAAGGACACTTCGGCATGTGGAGTCACCCTGGCCGGGAATCGAACCTCCAACCCTATGATTAGTGGACAACCCACTCTACCAAGTGCATGAGTTGGTGCACATACAAACAAAAACCCTCCTTGGTTCCTTTAGTGAACGGCTACTAAAACCTCTCCGTTACTCACGCCTCTGGAACAGAAGAATTAGCCAACATGGACACGAGCTGAGAGAATGAATCCGCTGCACGCGAGGTTCCAGAAGGTTAATTCAGCGACGCAGGTTCAGCGATGGAGTCGCTCATCAAACTTATGTAGCTACCATGCTACCTAGCACAGTTCAGCACAGTCCTCATCCCTCACGAAGACATTAGCTTAACATCCACGAGTTATAGTTTGTACTTAGCTTTGCTTTTCCCAAGCTAGTGCAAAACAAACAAACGCAGATAAGCTAGCTGCACTTCACTTTACAGTTCACCAATTTACCGAGCTGATAGTTGCTCTCAACTTTTCGCTGAATAAAATGATCTTTGTGACACTACTGTAATAGAAGTTTAGTCTATTAAACCTCCGGTTCTCTCTTTCCCGCTCTCGTCCCGCGTGTCACTCCCTCCTCCGTTCGCTAACTCTCCCCTCCTTTCCTTTTTTTTTTCCTCTTTCCCCCTCCCCAACAAAGGTGCCCTCTGATTGGCTATGAGTTTAATTAAACAGGCAACCCATTGGCTTGAACTACTCCAATGGTAACAAACTGCAACGCATCCAGAAACAAAGGACCATGGGAAATGTAGTCTCAAATGAATCCACACAAAAATGCAGCAAGCACACCATTTATTCAACTACATTTTTGGGAGGTACCTACATATATATATATATATATATATATATATATATATATATATATATATATATATATATATATATATATATATATATATATATATATATATATATATATATATATATATATATATATATATATATATATATATATATATATATATATATATATATATATATATATATATATATATATATATAAAACTCATAAGCTCCATGGTCAGACAATAGACAATAAGATTGTCCTCATGGAACAATGCACTCTGTTTAAAATTAAAATTAAATTGGTATTTTAATTAGTTTTTGGACAGTGGAAGGAAACTGGCAGAACAATTCTGAACTGAACCTGTGTGTGTGTGTGTGTGTGTGTGTTGTGTGTATGTGTGTGTGTGTGTGTGTTCTCTCGCTCTCTCTCTCTCAAACTGCAGGAGTAAAGAGAATGGGAAAGAACGAGCTAAAAGAAGGAAATATTGATGTGAGCACTAAATCCTCTCCATACATTACCAAAAACCTCACTTATTCTCCAGAAGACTTCCAAAGACTGGTGGACCGCACGTTCTACAACATTGTCAACAATAAAGAAACCATCATAAATGCACTTAAGAATGCGCAGAACAAAAAAAAAGCTTTCTAGCATGACCTCAGCTTATTGGAACAAATAAATGCAAAGTAAATTAACCACTGGAGTAAGAAGTGAAGGACAAAGTCAGTTGAAAGTATTTGTGTGTTACTGAGTTTTAATGAGTTTTAATCGATATTACTCATAATTCTATTTATATTAATACACTAATATGTTAATAATAAGTTAGTGACTATGTTGACATGGACAGCAGTAATCTAATTATAGACCTTATTCTGAATAAGACAATATTCTGATTAAGGTGTTTACATGAGTCGCTTTTAGAATACTCCTTTTATGTTCCCGTTTCACATGTTATAGAATATAGATGGATTAATGGCACACGTCATTACGTCCCCACGCCACGCCGTGCGACGTTCCCTCCAGAATTTCAGGTATCGACATACAGTTCATCTTTGTTATGGTACCGTATACAGTTTTGGGTGTTTCATTTTTAATTTTATAAAAGCTTCAGGTGCGTCTGAAACCGCGTACTTACCTACTATATAGGAGCCGAAATACATGTATTTCTCCTGCTAGTTAAGTACACGGTTTCGGACGCAGCCGTGCTCTCTTGTTTGCAGTGAAACGCTGCCGTGTGTGTACGTGTCTTGTCGCACAATGCAGTGAAAACTCCCACATGACGTTAATAGTGTGATTAAGGTGTGTACATGTCTGTAATACACCTCGATAATCCGACTAAAACAGAAATACACGTCTTAATTCCATTTGTGTTTACTTCGAGTATGACTTTAGCCAGATTAAGGTAATCAGAAATTTCTGTTCACATGCTAGTTTCTTAATCAGAGTATCATCTTAATCAGGTTAATACCGGATTATTGTTGTCCATGTAAATGTACTGATTGTTTCTATAGTAACAGCTCATTCACAGGGAGGGATATGTATGGTGGGCCTTCTAATAAGCTAATAAATGTAATAAACTGGTTTTGTATTGTTGATTTGAAGTTGTCTAGACACTAGAAACCAGGTTCTTGGTACAAGGACTTTTGGTGGTGCTCCACTTTTCATCACAGCACCCTGGCATGGATTATTTTCATATAACAGCATGGTCTGTTGTATGTTATTCCATTACCTGCATTGAGGAATTACTTGTGCATATTACTGGTGCATGTATTTACCTGGGGATGAGGAAAGCTTGTCTGTAATGAGTTTCTGGAATAAACTGAATTTGATTCAACTATGACTGGTTCTGATATTGTTCTACCAGTGTACTAACAGTCAACGGCTTTTACACCTTTTGTACATTTTTTTCTATGACAAGCCAGAAGTTTCTAGTGCACATGCAATGAGGGTTTACAACATTGCATCTAGCATAACCCTTGGTATGATATACAGTAATTATGTGAAATATATGTGACCACTAGTAGGCCCTACGACGTCTTCCAGGATTGCAATAATTTTTAAATTATATGAAAAAGTTTTTTCTGTGTGGTTAATTAGCTTAAGCTCACACTGGCATATATTCTAAGAAATAATTAAATGTTTATATATGTTTAACAAAGCAGAATGTGCCACAAATATTAGTACCTTTGCATTTAGTCCACACCTTTAATACTCAACATATGAGTCTGGTGTTTTGTAGACTCAGAGACATGTATGCTACATCTAATACAAGCAGAATACATTTAGGAAACCACTACATTTACAAACTTTACTTGAGTACTTCCATCATGCTGAGGAGTCTGAATATAATGCTGAATACTTCTGAAGCATTTCGCCACTGCCCCTATACTCCATCGTCCAGATCCCACACTGTAGCATTTGCTGTGTAGTGGATGTATTTGAAAATCTACAGGTACGACTGAACACTTTGGCACACTTGTGTACATTTATATGCTTATTTTACAATCACGCTAACACCTGCTGAAAGACATTGAACTCTGGGGAACAGGGAATTATTAGCCATAAACCTGGCTTTTTAATAAACTGCAGAAGAGCATTTATCTTCACTTAAAGAACCAACTGCAAGAACCAACTGCAAGGTAGATAGATATCTTCTTTAGATTTCATCAATATAAGTTAATTCATCACCACAGTTCCCTGAGCCGATCTTCGCTCAGCTTGCGTAGCTGCTCCTGTCTACTGGGACGTTCCTTCAGAAAACAAAAAAATACCATTTTAAGAACTTTCTCCTGAGCAGTGCCCACCAGATCAAATCTACCTCCTACCATCTGTCCATTCACTACAAGTACTACATAATAAGACCATACAGTTACAAGCACACTGGGATTCAAATAACAAATTGGTTGGTGAGTAACAGAAGCTGGTGGCCATTTTTGAGCAAATGGTACAGGCTATATTAATGTCCGTACTGCGCGTTCCCAATCTATGTCTTCTAAACAACTTTTAGTAGGACTGCTTAAGGTTTTTCCTACTTCATGATGCTAATGGTTGTATATTTTATCATGGACCTGACTCTTCTCACAGAGCACAATTTTGTCCATCACTGACCTCTAAACCTTGAGGTCAATGGTCAACTTTACTCCTGTACTGTAGAATCCCATTAAGCTAGATCGCGTGTACTATTTCCAAATGCTAAGGATCTTCAGTGGTTTTTCTTGCTAAATGTGTTTAATTTGGTAATTGCTAGTTAATAAGCATGATGAGCTGACTTGTTAGAGTCGTTAGTGACAGACAACAAACCAATTTAAATGTTGTTGTTTTTGTAATACTTGAAGCACAGAACGTTATGGATGCCCTCTTTAATCTGTTGTGTTGTTTTTCTTTATTTTCCTTTATTATAAATCTCAGTTTTTACACATGTAAAAAAAAAAAATGCTGCGCATTATTTACAGAAATATAGCATAGAAGGGAAAAGTCTAATTTATATAGTGCCTTTCTTCAACCTGAGGTCATTTAAAAAGAGAAAGAAAAAGAAAAAAATGTTTTTATGTGAAGAAAATTTAAAACCCAACTAAAGTTTCAAAGCAGAATGATGGACTAGGACACATGCCTGTGTGTTTACTAGGTAAATCTGGAAAATGTTTTGTTGAGACTGACATAATATAAGACTTGTCATAAGCACAAGAAAGGTGACTGAAAACCCGACTTGTTTGTACTCACCTGTGATATTTTATTTGGTTCTATTTCCCAAACTATAATTGAACTATGGCTCTGACCATGCCGTTAGTAAAGATTGCAGTCTTTAATGAATGTGGTGTATACTTTAGCTTCATATCTGACAACTCATTTGTGTCCAAATGATGCAAAAAAAAAACCCCACCAATAACACAAAAGGAATAGATGGGTCAGGAAGAAACAACAAATCCACACAGCAACATTAAAACTTATAAAGCAAAATAAAAGAATGCCAATAGTCAGATCAGTAATACATAACACATGACATTATTATCAGTCTTTTTTTTTTTGTCAGTAGTTAATTTCTTAAAACAGCAGGATGTTCACCCAATTATGTGAAGCATGAAAAGATGGATGGTGTGGAAAACTGACCAGGTAACCTTTTCCATTTTTTGTTCATTTGTTTTGCTTTTAAGGAAATTGAGCTCAGTTTCCAAACAAACAAGATAAATTCTTATTTTGAGGGAATCTTTTATAACAGTAAATATTTGATTAAATAATTAGTCACCACGTTAACCACGACTGGGATATTTCATTGCCAAGTGCTTCAAATGTGGTTAAATGCACCAAAGATCACAAATAGTGTTGATTCTGCTTCCTATTTCACCAAGAATTTAGTGAGCATGTGGAAGCACAGACTTCGCTTCATGCTGGTATAATGTATTGCGATGGCACACTAATTTTTTATGTGAAGCATGAAAAGATGTATGAATGGGTGGAAAACTGATCAGGTAACCTTTTGCTTACATTTTTTTGTTCATTTGTTTTGCTTTTTAAGGAAATGGAGCTCAGTTTCCAAACAAACAAGATACATTCTTATTTTGAGGGACTTTAATATTCATACTATCCCAAAAAACTCTGTAGAACCAGGGACATTCTGTCATTACTCTAAAAAACTGGGTTTTTTGGTTTTGCTTGTAACCAAAAAAACCAATCGATTTGAATGATATGACAGTGGAATGGTTGTGGGTTCCAGACTGTCTGGTTTGAGTTATTCAGAAATTCATGGGATTTTCACACAGGATGTGAAATGGTGTGAAAAAACATTTCAAAACAAGAGGTGTCGAAATCCTGCAGGCTAAAACACCTGGTTGTTAAGAGCGGGTCAGAGTAGAATTGACAGATTAGTTCAAGCTGAAAGGATGCTATGGTAACTCAAATACCCACTCTGTACAACCAGGGGGAGCGGAAGAGAATCTCAGAATGTACAGGTCAGGCTCACCTGGACTGGAAAATTCTAGATGGTTAAAGAAACATTGTGTATAGTACAAATGATTCCAAATACAGTGGCATGACATTTGTGCCGTATCACCCACCCTCATTATTGGCAGTAAGCTTGTATTACTTATATATAGCTCTGAAAGGCAAATTTCCAGTACAAAACTAAAAGAGCCGAACCTGTTGAACCCAGCTTATTGCTTACACCCAAGTGGATAATTGCATTAAATTTACTATAACTAATTTTAACGTCTTCAGTGTGAGACCATCAAGGCATTTCAGCGCTGTTACAGAAACACAAGGACAAAAATGATCTCCTTTGCTCGTTTCCATGTCTAGACTAGAGAAAATTAGTGTGCCATCGCAATACATTATACAAGCATGAAGCGAAGTCTGTGCTTCCACATGCTCACTAAATTCTTGGTGAAATAGGAAGCAGAATCAACACTATTTGTGATCTTTTGTTCATTTAACCACATTTGAAGCACTTGGCAATGAAATATCCCAGTCGTGGTTAATGTGGTGACTGTGTAATTATTTAATCAAATATTTACTGTTATAGAAAGATTTCTCTTTAGTGAATTAAACGCAGATTATGAAGAGTTTAGACTCACTTCTGACCCCATACACTAGGACATCCAATATTATTTATATTTTACTTGGCAAAGTTCTCAAAATGTTTTAAATGCAGTCATTATAATTGTCTAATTATAAGTATACTAATTATAAATATAATTAAGTAAAATATAATCAAATGTGTATAATTAAGTGGTATTTACTCTTCGTCCTGCTTTTTAACATCAGCGCATGCAAAGCATAGCCAAAAGGTTTTTGTAATATACTGTATGAGTACTTTAGAGTAATGACAGAATGTCCCTGGTTCTACAGAGTTATTTGGGATAGTATGAATATTAAAGTCCCTCAAAATAAGAATTTATCTTGTTTGTTTGGAAACTGAGCTCCATTTTCCTTAAAAAGCAAAACAAATGAACAAAAAAATGTAAGCAAAAGGTTACCTGATCAGTTTTCCACCCATTCATACATCTTTTCATGCTTCACATAAAAAATTAGTGTGCCATCGCAATACATTATACCAGCATGAAGCGAAGTCTGTGCTTCCACATGCTCACTAAATTCTTGGTGAAATAGGAAGCAGAATCAACACTATTTGTGATCTTTGGTGCATTTAACCACATTTGAAGCACTTGGCAATGAAATATCCCAGTCGTGGTTAATGTGGTGACTAATTATTTAATCAAATATTTACTGTCATAGAAAGATTCCCTCAAAATAAGAATTTATCTTGTTTGTTTGGAAACTGAGCTCAATTTCCTTAAAAAGCAAAACAAATGAACAAAAAAATGTAAGAAAAGGTTACCTGGTCAGTTTTCCACCCATCCATCCATCTTTTCATGCTTCACATAATTGGAGTGAACATCCTGCTGTTTTAAGAGATTTGAAAAAACACTGACAAAAAACAAACAAACAAAAAGACAAACATAAATAAGTGTCCGCATTATATCATGCATGTGTTATGTATTATTATTTTTATTTTTATTTTTATTTTTGCGTGTCGAATTTCTAATGCATTCGTTTTATTTTGCTTTGCTTTATAAGTTTTAATGTTGTTGTGTGGATTTGTTGTTTCTTCCTGACCCATCTATTCCTTTTGTCTTATTGGTTGTTTTGGGGGTTTTTTTATGCCCAGTGACAGCACATGAAAATTAGTGTGCATTTTAAACAATGTGCATTGTTCAAGTAAAGTTTGAAAAGCCATAAAAATAAAAACCCACAAAATGGATTTGAATGGTCTTCAAGGACGAGGAGACAAAATGACCAAATTTTTTGCAACTCTCTTTTGGAATGTTTTATTTCAATATATCATATTACAGACAGCACTGAGAGATTTGCATACAGAAATGGGTGTTTCCTAATCCCTACCAGCTCTGACGTGTCGATCAGACCATCATCGCCTCAAGAGAGGTTATATACAGTATATATAATAGATCTCGAACATCTCCAGAGTCATATTTTTCCAGTGTCTTTGGTCCTTATCAGCTACACAGGCTACTTCTCCTTGACCAAGGAATAGTTCACTGTTACCAATGAAGGTACTAGTTTCTGTTTCTATTTAGTCTTAGTGAGTAATGAGAATGTTGTGGTATGATGTAAAATACTAGAAATATTTACCTACTGTTGTAAAAACATGAAGATGCCTTAATATCTAGTCTAATTACATTTAAAAGTTCAAACCGCATGCTACATTACCGTTATTGCTTATGGATCAAGTCTGGGGTCTCATGTATGCATGATACTAGATATTTATCCATCTATCTAAGCATCTATCTATCTATCTATCTATCTATCTATCTATCTATCTATATCTATCTATCTATCTATCTATCTATCTATCTATCTATCTATCTATCTATCTATCCTTCCAGTCTTCTTCTAGATAGCTTCACCAGTCTATAGATAGATAGATAGATAGATAGATAGATAGATAGATAGATAGATAGATAGATAGATAGATAGATAGATAGATAGATAGATAGATAGATAGATAGATAGATAGATAGATAGATAGATAGATCTAATCCATCTTGTTTTTTTCTCTATATGGCTTCAGCAGCCACAGACAGATATACATCTAGTCTGTATAATCTATCCTTCTTGTCTGTGTATCTCTTACAGCCACAGACAGACTGAGAGACATGTTAAATATGTTTTATAGACATGTTTATTGTATCTCACATTTAATTTCTCTGTGTTTTCACTTTTTTTCCCCACAGAGGCAAGTGGCACCATGTTGGGACCTCTCGGTCACAGTACTACGAGCGAAGTTCAGCAAATCACACGACTACTGTACGAGTCTTATTCAGTGCACAACATGCATAGTTTAAATGTGTTTATTTAAGCTTCACTTTAAATGGAATACAATGGTTATCACTGAAGTTTGAAAACCTATCATAAGGCGGCATACGAGGGCTTTTCATAACACTGTTAATGAAGAAAAACTGTAGATATTTATCTAACATGCTTTGCCAGTTTGCTTAAATGTGGAGTTGATCATTTCCTTTTTGTAATATCTGAGTGAGTATTGTGGAGACTCCAGCCGCTTTAAACAATATCTGCTGAGAGAAATAACTCTGGGCTCTGCAAGCAAACCGACATCCAACCGATCACAATAAGAAGGCACCTCTATTCACTAGCTTTCAGACATTCTAACCCAGGCATGTT
Source organism: Ameiurus melas (assembly GCA_012411365.1). Classification (NCBI taxonomy): domain Eukaryota; kingdom Metazoa; phylum Chordata; class Actinopteri; order Siluriformes; family Ictaluridae; genus Ameiurus; species Ameiurus melas. The sequence continues at coordinate 26,823,674 of CM022761.1, forward strand.
TGAGGAAGATTTCTGTTGCAACAGCCTCACGATCACATAGTACTACCATCGAGTCCTCCATTTCTGTCAAAAGTAAACTTAACATGGTTTGGAGAAATGCACAAATGTATCAAAAGTTTTAACTCTGAACTTCACAAACACGACATCATTCATCATCATTTCGGTTTTCTAGGAGATCATGTGATTAGCGGGTCGAGTATCGGGTTTTGCTGGTCTAAGGCACTTTATAAAGATTGCTACAGAAACAATGTAACTGTACATATGTTGTTTTTCTACTCACTGCAGTTTCTCAGTCTGACCTCTACGTAACCTTGAGTTTGCCCACGGCCTCGGCCGATACTCTGCGCACTAAGAGCATTCCTAACTGCAATACACCTGAATGGAACGAGACCTTCCACTTCCGTGTGAACAGCCACGTCAAGGTGAGACCCTATGCCCTGACAGCTTGTGCTAGACTGTTACAAACCTCATCTAATAAAGCTAACACCAATTTTCAGATATATGGTACTCGTGATTAGCTGGATCAAGTGTGCTGGGTTAATTTATCATCTTCTCTAGGATACACACATACACATCAACCCCAATGCCAGGATTTTCCAAACTCCAAGCTGAGTTTAATAGTTGCTTTGCTAAATTGTCTTTATTGGATAATTTGGTAATTAGGTAGATAATGGTGTAGATTAATTCAGTGGTTTTCAAAGTGGGGGCCGCCAGGGGGCGCCCGGGGGGCCTCAACAATTTGGTGTGAACAATAAATAAATACATGATTTTTTTTCTTTCTCACACTCAGACAACCACACGCGCGTGCACACACACACACACACACACACACACACACACACACACACACAGACACACACACACAATCAATCAATTCCTAATGTAATGTAATGCAAAGATGTAAGATTTTTTTAAAGGGGGATATATTCAGAAGTCTGTATTTTAATGTAGTTTAAATTACAAAAAATCTTATCTTGCAGAAGTGGGGCCTCAGTCCAATGTTAATGCCATTTGGGGGGCCTTGCCCTGGAAAAGTTTGGAACCCCTGGTTTAAGTCCTTCATCAAAACAATTATATGCTTTCCAAGTCCTCAGAGTTCTTTTTAGTGACGCTGTACTGTTAGAATACACACTTCCTTATTTCCTTTAACTAGAAATGGATTATTTTTGTGATTTGTTGTATGGAATCCTGCACTTTATTATGTACAGACAACACTGTTTCTCAAAAGTACCTTGGAATACATCACATGTAATATACTGTTATAGTTCTAACTGCATTTATTTATTTAAAAAAAACTGATTTTAACATCATTTCTTAACAATGAAATCTTAATACGTTTGCTGCTGTCTCTTACTCTAGAATATTCTGGAGTTAAACATATATGATGAAGATCTTAGGCAAGATGAACTCTGCACTAGGCTCTTTTTTGACATCAGCACCCTCACACTGGGCAAAAAGAAAACTAAGGTCTTCATCACTAATGAAAAGGTCAGTACATCTAGATTCTACTGTATGTGCTTTCATAAAATACAACATGTGTGGTGATATAGAAAAATAATCAATGATGGAGTGGTGTGGTCCTGCCATTGATTATTTTCTTTTGCTTGTCTTTATGTTTTTTTCCTCTCTCATGCTTTTTAACCATTTTTACTTATATAATTTAATGTCCATGAAATAAGCCTGCTATCACTTACATGTAATGATGCAGATGTAAACAGTTGTTCCCTCACCAGTCTTCATATTTCTTTCTCTTGAAGTTAAGTAAAAAAAAAATAAATGCAGCGTGTCACATTTTTGAGAAACTAAGCCCTCTTTCTTTAAGATTTTCAGTAACTTAACTTAAGGGACTTAAGGGAAAGGTTTACAAAGCCCTGACACTGGAGACTCATTTCAACAATGGTAAATAACCGTTTAAGTTTTTATTATAGAAACAAGAACATATTAGAACGAGCGCATTAATATAAACCTATGATTTGCATTGCGGCCAGAACTACTGTCAAAGCTGCTGTTAGAGAAAATGCATCAACACCTTCTGACCAATCACAATTGAGAATTCAACAGCAATGTGATATAAAGTTGGAATTAACAACCTGTCATTGCCAAGTGAAGCCTCTAAAAAGAGAAAGTGCTCCATATTTGTGTTATGTGATGAATGATTTAGCGTTCTCCATTTTTTTTTCATGTTACATGACAAAAATGTGCAATGTCATTCTTATCTACTGACAATGCTGCCAAAACTGCAGTGTTACAATGAACTTATACATGCATAAAGGGACTTTATAATCAAAACTAATCAAAACTAAGGGTGTTAATGTTATGTTTTAATATTTAAAAAGGTTTTAATATTTTGATCATGCCAAAGCATAAAAGTAGTGACACGTCCCCACATTAAATATGATCCATTTGGTCTAGTATCAATGTTTTGTAGTGATCAGATGTTTACAGACTGCTGTTCTGCTTGTGTTTGCAGACAAAGGATGAGCTGTGGGTAGAGTTCGAGGTCACCTTGTGGTAAGTGACAGACAAATCCATCAACGTACTGTCAGTTGATTTAGAATTATGAATCAAATGAATGGTAAAAGAAAACTAAAGGTAAGACGTAAATAAACACTCGACTCCGTTGTTACTCAGATCGTAAATCTACGTAATTCACACAGAGTTTAAAACTCTAAACACAAATGTACTGTTTCATTTTATCCGAGATAATATTTAATATCTAATAGAGGACATCAATTTTACATAAAGTGCAGACATCTTTCTTTTTGTTGTTGAGATTTTAGAAATACTATTTTATAACTTTACTTACAATTTCTTCGGTGAGAAGAATTAAGTTTGATTTATATTTCAACCATACAAATGTTAATTAGTATGTTGATTAGCTTAGTCGCCTTGGCGCAGATACTTCACTTAACTGTTCCATTATGAAGAGAGACTAATGTAATCAATAAACGCCTGATTGTCATTTTTTATGTTAGAGGGGACAGAGATCAATAGAATCATAAATGTCATACCTATTGGTAAAAGTCAGACAGCAGGCCTGAGACTGAATACCGCTCAATTATACACATGAACTATAATCATGTTGTATTAAGCAAAATAGGAAGACTTTTATTGCCAAGAAAATGAAATTCATAAAATGTTATGTCCTGTAGCTGCCAAGGGTACTTTATTGTATTTGACTTAATTAGAAATATTTCACTCACAATAACTGCATAAAACATATTCGGAGAATGTTAATTGCAAGGTGGAATATAATTAAGAGTCCTGTCTTGAGGTCAGAAGGTAGGACTGAGGCTGAATTCCAATTATTCATTTCACATAATTACGGGAAATTTATTTCACTTAATTATACATTTTCCCTTAATTATATTGACTGCATGAAAAACACATTTAAAGATCTTTCATTGCCAAGTGAAATAATAAAAACCTTGGGACAGTTAATTGTATGAATGTGATTCATGCAATATTATATATTTTTTTCAAGTCCTAAAAGTAGACAAAGAGAATCCAATTAAATAAGAGACATATAATACTTAAATATTATACAATGATCCAAAACATACAACAAAATCAAAACAAAAATGGTTTACTGACCACAAAATCAAGGCTCTGACATGGCCATCCATGTCCCAACACAAGTTGTTTGAAAGGGTTTCAAGACAAAACCTCTACTCTTATCCGAAAACAAACAAACTCAACCGTCTTCAGTTTGCCAGAAACTACTTTTTGGTAATAAACACCAGAGGTCCATAGGTGGTTTTGGTGCACACAGAGAGGTAGCAATATCGAAAAGTACCTCATGCCTATGGTTAAATATGGTGGTGGCTCTTTAATGTTTTGGGGCTGTTTTTCTGCCAGAGGACCTGGACATTTTGTTAGGATACATGGCATCATGGACTCTATCAAATATCAACAGATATTAAATGAACACCTGACTGCTTCTGCCAGAAAGATTCAAATGGGCTGTAGTTGGATCTTCCAGCATTACAATGATCCAAAACATACATCAAAATCAACACAAAAATGATTTACTGACCACCAAATCAAGGTCCTGCCATGACCATCCCAGTCCCCTGACCTGAACACCATAGAAAACCTGTGGGCTGAACAGAAGAGGAGAGTCCACCAGCGTCTACCTCGAAATGTGAAGGATCTGGAGAGATTCTGTATGGAGGAATGGTCTCAGATCTCTTGCCATATATTCTCTCTTTTTGCTCATTCCATGAGCCGTAATCATCAAGATTTAAAAAAAAAAAAAAAAAGGCTTTAAATATTTCACTTTGTGTGTAATGAATCTAGACTACATGTAAGTTCCACATTTTGAATTAAATTACGGAAAAAATGAACTTTTCCACAATATCCCATGACTTTTCCACCTTGCTGTAGGGCAGTGCTGGAAGCTCTGCAGTCGCTCGTTCAGGTTCGGATATCGGTGGACCCAAAGCCTATGCCCAGAACACTGTGTGTGACACAGGAATTTCACATTCACATTCACATTCACAGCATAATCAATCTACCGACTGGTAAGTTTTTGGGAGGTTGGAGGAAAACCTCAGAGACACGTATGTTCAGAAACTCCACAGAGACAGTAACACAAGCTCAGGATTAAACTGGAGACTCTGGAGTGGTCAGATGGGAATGCTGTCCTCTGCAACACAGTGCCATCCCAGTGACTAAACAGACTTTTCTATTCTTGTTTTACAGCCCTGACGCATCCCGAGAATATCTCTCCAATGGAGTTCTTGTGGTAAGAGCGCTTTCAATTCAGGTGCACATCCATTGTGCAATAAGTATTAACCCAAATTCCACCAATTCCACATGCACTACCAGCATGAAAATATGCTTGATTGTTATAAAAATTAACGATTTAAATAAAAAAGCACACCAATGTATAATCACACAAACGAAACGTAGAGGATAGAGTGCCGCTTATCATCTGCTCGCACAACAAAGCGTTTCATTTTCTGTTTAGAAACATAGCACCCAAATGTAAAACAGTCTAAAACAGTCTCATTTAAACAAGGGATGTGGATAGCTGAAATTGTAGCCAATCAAGGGCGTCTGTGAGCTCATGTATGCAGTAGAGAGTGCATAGCATAGCATTTTCCTCCGAGTATGCTAAGCTGCCCTGTGATGCAGCATGTAAAGATCTAAGACGTGTCAGTCTTAACTCTCACTGGCTGGTACCATTGTATGATAGTCAGAAGCTGGCCGGTGTGTGTGGGGGCGCTGGCAAAAATCCAGCTTCAAAATAATGGACTATTTGGCATTTATTTTGGGGTTAGGCCAGTGAATTAATAAACAGCAGACATATTATATTAATCTTTCCTAGTTCAGCATGAATCGTTTTAAACGTTTTAAACTGCCTTTTTAAAAAATATTTCTTTTAAACCTATAGTCGTGCAGATTCATGTCATACATTACATACAACAGCGATCCTTCTATAACTTGCTCCTGCGTGGTTTTGGTTGGACCATATATCAGATAGATAAACCAATCTCGATAATCTAGAATATTTATGAAACAATTATTATATAATCCCGAGTGACGCATTAAATTCATAGATCTCCTATTATAGTTCTACATGATGGGTGTATACAATGAACGCTGCCAAGTTTCCTTTATTTATGTGAATGTAGTGCATTCAGAGGAAACCCTTTCTGAAATTTGGATACATCAGACTTTTCTAACTGTGGTTTTTAGGCGCCGCCGCTGTCCGTCGTGGAGGTGACGATAGATAAACTGCCACCTGATGGTAAGATGATTAAAACTGTGTGTCTAGCGGTGTGATGCATCGACCTTTAAAACGTGTGTCTGTGTGTAATTCAGTGCGACAGAACATGCTGTTAACGTTACGAGGGGCGTATGTTGAAGACCAAGTTATCTTGCCTACCAAGGAAAGCGGCCTCATGCAGACTCTTCGCTACTACATCAATAAAGACCTGGAGGCCAAGATTGAACTTCAGGCGGTAGGCATTTTTAAAAAATACTTAGATGTGCTCCTATATTAGACTAAATAGCTGAATGCTATAATGCGAGTTATTTACTACTTCTACTGTTCTAGAAGTAGTACTTCTCTTCTACACTTGAATGGTTTGTATATTTATATTTGGTGTCACTTTTGAGTCTGGTTTCAGTGAAGGTCTCTTCCTCATTTCGTCTCAGGGAGTTTTCCTTGCTACTGTTGCCTCTGGCTTCCTAAATACAGATCAAAAACCTGCATCTGGATTTCTTTTTAGCTGTTCTGTGTCAAAAACTTCTGTTAAAAAGTGCTACAGGCATAAAAATTGAATTGATTTCAGTCAATCATATGATTAATTCTATATTATTATTTGTTCCTTTTACTTTTATTATATGCCTATTTATATATATTTTTTTCGGATTAGGATGGGAAGGAAGCAAGACCAGCTTCGTCCCCTGCATCGCCGTTGTCCGCTACATCCACATCGGCGTTCACCTTCTCTCTTCCTGCAGTAAAGGTGACAACTAACAGTAACCTAGCAACAGAGTCTGTTATCACGTTCACTTAGCAAAATGGTTTAAAAGGAATTTACTTATCATAATGAGGAGTAAAGGATGCAATTGATTCATCAGAAATAAAATAATTCTGGATTCACTTAAACTCGCCATTTCTCAGTCTGACGCATGCTGTAGCCAATCAGCAACAAGCATGTGAAAATACTCAATATGGATCTACCTTTCCATTATGAGTTAATATTGATCTGTTGCATTTTTGGCTTGTAAACAGCCACTGAGCCACTGTTTACATTGGATACATTAGACTCCAATACTATTAGACTGAGGGTGTTTTTACACCAAGTTCGTTTGAGCCCTCCAAATGCTCTCGGAGCGGTTCAGTGTGTATATGTGAACAAACCAAGTGATCTCCGACCCCCCTAAAAGGACCCAAAAGCTTGGGTCCATTTTGTGGTTCAATTTCTTTGTGATATGTGAAAGCAATGAGGTCCCGGTCTGCTTTGCATTTCGTTTCGACATGTGTACCTGGAGGCTGCAGACCATGTTCCGTCACTGCTGAAAACCACACAAAACTTTTCACCATGTCAGGTCGTGGGGTCGTGTGGTCTCACACGACCCTAGCTCTGCACTTCTTGAAATTTGGAAAGAGGATTGCATTAAACGCCAATTATTCTCAAGACATAAGAACATAAAAGTGTTTGTTTTGTTTTCTCAAAAAATGAAGGAAAGAGGCTATAACAGAACAGCACTACAATGCTGGGTAAAAGTAAAAAAAATAAAAAATAAAAATAAAAATACTTACTCGAGAAGTACATGAGCACCCATGATAAAATCCATCAAATATTCTAGCAGCTTTCCTACCCAAATAATATAATACTTATCCTATAGCTGCAGTGTTATATATCATTTAATGTCATTTGGGTTTTTGTTTTTGTTTTTTGTATTCCCCCAAATCTTACTGTAAGCAGTAACTTAGATACAGGGTTAATCTATTTCTTTTACTCCACAGGACACTGTAAATTTGCAAGTGAACACAGTAGAGAGGTATCCGATTTTTTAACCTGATTTTTTTTTTTTTTTACGTTAACAGTTATTGGTTCATAGATTAATTATTACCCTGATAAAATGTCCCGTATAATAATGTATGTCTGTATAGACCTGAGGAGGACATGAAGGTGCGTCTGGATTTTGACATACCTGCAAAGGAGAAGGCGTTTCTGGTGAAGAGGAAAGAAGTGGTGTCTCATGCACTGCAGAAAATACTCAACCTCAAATCCCCCCTGGATCCGAGTGAGGTAAAACACTAAAAGTTAACATCTTACACTATATGGCTAACTGTTAACGGAGATCGAACTAACAGCGCCGAGGTGGTGCCACACCTTCAAAAGTGGTGGGGTGAAATTTGATGAATATATTCATGTTTTTGAAAGCTGGGACTTACAAATGTTCCTATTTGGGATATTTGAGAAGAATTACATGGGTGTATATTTCTATGCTAGGTATTAAAGCCAAGGAGTGTAATATACCGCCTAGTAAACATGTAAAACAGAGCAGCTGTATAAAGTTAAATCGTGGTTAAAATGTCAGATCATAACCTCTCTATTCTCTCTCTAATTTCACTTTTTTCTGCAGGATAATCTGTAAATATATATATATTCTTTTTCTTAATGGAAGAGTTCTCGTCTACACCAAAGTAGTGATCCTTAGAATCAGATCATTTGGCCTCAGCTCACCAATAAGAGCTGACTCTTAGGACATTTTTAACATTCAGCAGTGTAATGCTTGTATTAATGCCTTAGACACACAGTTGAGAGTCAAAGACACTTGTAAAGAAGAGCTTAGATGTTAAAAATAAGTTTCCTTGGAGGCATTCTGATTAAATGACACTGGAATTGTAATGACACCTGTGCTTAGCAGTAAGACCAAACAGCGTGGCAGCAAGAAATTACCTTGGACATGCCAGCAAATGAGCAGTTAAGAAATTCCACTTTCTTTAAAAGTCATAAACCGTGAACAGAGTAAAAAAAAAATCTGACATGTTCAGCCTGAAAAGCCGAAACAACCTCCAAGCTAAACACAAATCACAGGGTTTATATATCCCGCAATCCATCTCAGGAGAGATTTTAAAATAGATTAAAAGGTTTTAAAATAGTCTTAAAACACCAAATTATTTTCAGAATAATACTTAACCTGAAGAAAATCCTTCCATACAATATATTTTTATTAAAATATTGTAACATACACTATATGTGCTAAATTGTATGTAACAAAAATCAATTTGTCAACAAATTAATTTTTACTCAGAATGATGGTCAGACATATTTATAACATTTTGAAAGACATAAGCACTTTAGTGATTTTTCAGCTTGTTAAGTGATAGTTGGGAAATTTATTAAGTGTTGTTAAGGGCAGCAAAGCCTTGAACCTGTTTAATAATCTGAAAAAGAGAGAAAGAAAAAAGTTGCTATTCAATTCACCTAGATTTTGATTTCACCTCTCACCTGTGCACACACACCTGGCATAAGATTTGGTCTTGTTCACACTGATCATCATAAAACTATAATTCATTCATTTATTCATTCATTCATGTTCAGTAAACTCTTTATCCTGGTCAGTGTATAGTTGGATCCAGAATCTTAGGATCCTAGGCTGGACCTCCACTTGGACAACAATCTATCCTAGGGATAATTAACTGTAGCCACTCCACCTGCCGGCATGTTTTTGGGAGACAACCTTGAGGTAAACTTGAAGGAGAACATGTGAAACAGGCAGTATCCCAGGCTCAGGATTGAACATGAAATCATGGAACTGTGAGGCAGAAACGCTATGTAGAGCCACTACACCTCCCAGCTAACATCCATCCATCCATCCATCTTCTACCGCTTACTCCTTTTCAGGGTCACGGGGAACCTGGAGCCTATCCCAGGACCAGCTAACACATATTATAAATAAAAGTGTGCTTCTATAAATGACCTGGCTCAATCAAGAGGGGTTTTAGTGGTTAGTATATTTGCGTCACACCTCCAGGGTTGGGAGTACGATTCCCGCCTCGGCCCTGTGTGCACCGAGTTTGTATGATCTCCCTGTGTTTTGCGAGTTTCCTCTGAGCTGTCGGCTGATTGGCATTCCCAAATTGTCCATAGTGTGTGAATGTGTGTACGATTTTGCCCTGCAGTGGTTTGACACCCAATCCAGGGTGTCACCTGCCTCATTCCCCATGTCCCCTGGGATAGATTTCACTCTCCCCATGACCCTGTGTTAGATAAGTGGTATGGAAAATGGATGGATGGACCATTACCTTATATACTTTTCTGTACAGGCTGTTTACTGACAGAGGTTGTGTGTATGTGGGATTGTTTATGTTTAGGTGCCAACAGTGGCTTTGGTGTGTTCAGGAGGTGGCTCGAGGGCCATGACAGGCATGTTCGGTTCTCTGAAAGGACTGCAGAGTTTGGGCTTGTTGGATACCATTAGCTACAGCACTACTGTGTCTGGCTCCACCTGGTGGGTATTAAATATATCATATTCACATACACAGACTACACATTTTATGTTTACTTCGCTCTTTAATGAGTGCTCATGAAAACATACAAGTATATTTGCCTGAGAGCTATGCGAGAGACTTTCTCATATAATGGAAGACCAATTCTCACTGGGAGAATTTTCTATACATATGTTGTCATCTAAAATATTTATTACGAAAACAATGAAGCAAATTGCCAGAACTCAGCAAAAGAAAATGCAAACAATCAAGGTAACACTGGAACAGACATTCACATATTTGTGCCTTATTTTATTTTATTTGGTTCTCTTTTTTCTGGTGTTTTCTCATTGGGGTTTCTTGAGCCTACGTTCAAAACTGACACGGAACTAAACTACTCTCTTTCTCTGCATCAGGACTAATGCGTACCTCTACGATGACCCACTCTGGTCAAAGAAAGACCTTGATGAGCCAATTGCGACATTGCAGAATGAGCTCTCTAAGAGTACCAAAGGTCTGTTTGGTCCCAGCCTGTTGCGGTATTACTACGCCGAGATGCAGCAGAAACAGATGGAAGGTCACCCTGTCTCTCCTATCGACATGTGGGGGCTCATGATAGAAAACGCCATTTATGGAAAGGTCTGGAGCCCTGTTGATAAGGAAATCAAACTGTGATCCATTTTACTCTGGGGATTTTTTTTTTTTAGGTTTTAATTCAGTCTACATTTACATTTACATTTACATTTACATTTATTCACTTGGCAGACGCTTTTATCCAAAGCGACTTACAAATAAGCAAAGTGATATATCAAATGATTTGTGAATCTCTGCTTATATTTGCTCTGTACTGGAATATGATTTGTTAAGACAGGATAGGGGATAAGTCCTGTCTTGATCTTTGAACTCAGATAATGTTATCTGTACCTTTTTTTTAACATCATTTCAAGTTTACCGAATGCAATCGGTCGTGTATAGAGACCAATATCAAATACACACATGAAAAATAAAGTTCAATCATTGACCTCAAAAAGATCTGCAGTGTAGAACTTAAAGCCAACATTGTGTATGCTTGTTATACAGTATGTCCAAGAAACTTGTGGGACACTTCATTGCACTTTTATTTTTATTTTTTTTAAAGCTATAAAAAAATTTCCATTAACTTTAACGAACCAGTAACAAATAAGGCCTAAACCAGGCCAAAACACATCTGTCTCAGACAGACTGTGTTTTTCAGTCTGTCCATTAAAATATTTTGGACAGTAGTGTCAAATGCAACACTCATGTCTAGAGTACCATAGCAGAAATATATCTACAATCCCAGGTTGATTCCACCCACATCTTCTACTTCTTCTTCTTAGAAATACTAGTTTATATGAATAATGAAATGTTTAACACTTAATATTTACTTTGTTTGCTTCAGAAACACACAGCAACACTGTCTGACCAGCAGGAGGCAGTCTCCGAAGGCCAGAACCCACTCCCAATCTACACAGCTGTCAACATGAAGAAGTCCGCTGCTGGCTTCATGGTGGCTGGTAAAGACTTCACATTAAAGCTGAGATTTGTAGTTCAACCTGCTGTGATGTGAACTCTGCTGGCGGAAGTATAGTAACGTTTTAGCCCTAACATCTTTAATCAGGTAGTTTTCACTCTCTCTTTTTTTTTTCAACAGAGTGGTGTGAGTTCACTCCATTTGAGGTAGGATTCCCCAAATATGGAGGCTTTGTGCCTTCAGAACATTTTGGGAGTGAGTACTACCTTGGTCATCTGGTTAAGAAAATACCAGAGGCACGAATCTCCTACTATTTGGGTCAGTGTTGCATAACCACAGCTCATGAATTCTCATTAACCACATTATGTGTCATACAGTCTAATGAAAACTCATCTTACAAACTGTGTGCACAGGCATGTGGAGCAGCATCTTCTCTGCTAGCCTGATGCAGCTCTGGAAACATGTGAGTGGAGCAATGCCGTCCTGGATTTCCTGGCTGGGGGAGGATGTGAGCATCATCGGTAAGACTATATTACTGAGCTCATGTCTCTCACCTAGTCTGTACATCTTCCTGTTCTGTTTCCTGTATAACATTGCTTCTGTTTCTGTTTAAGGGAAGAATAAATGTATTTATTCAGAACTTGAATATGACCCCATACCTCAATACATTAGGACTTTTTTATCTCCTTATAGTCAAGTAATGCAAATTGGATGTACAGTGAGGGAAAAAAGTATTTGATCCCCTGATGATTTTGTACGTTTGCCCACTGACAAAGAAATGATCAGTCTATAATTTTAATAGTTGGTTTATTTGAACAGTGAGAGACAGAATAACAACAAAAAAATCCAGAAAAACACGTGTCAAAAATGTTATAAATTGATT
>CM022761.1:26841006-26883506 GCA_012411365.1 Ameiurus melas
TACACTTAAATATAACAGAAATTTAACTCAAAGTTGTTATATGTAAGTGTATTTGGCACAGTCACACGGGTTTACCATCTCAAACAGCAACGAGTGAAAATAAAATCTAAATAACATTGAAATCTTCTTTACTGTGTCGGTTCAGCTGAATTTAAGACATTTTTAATACTAATTAAGGCCTCATTATTTATTTTTTTAGATTAAGCAATTTAAGACTTTTTAAGGATCCATGGAAACCCTGTATTGAATATCATTACGTGACGCCTATGACCATCATTTCTCATCATGTGAATCTCATGATGCCTTGAATTACACTGTCTGACTATTTATTACCATTTGTACTTTAAAAAGTTCATAAACTATTTAAGGTTTTAAATATGTAAATGAAATGAATTAACCATGGATTTAAAATGGCTGTGTCTACAGGTTTCAGCTATGTGTTGTATTTTCCTTATGGTTATACGTAGATAACATTCATATTAATATCATACAGTGTGAGAAACTACACAGTCAAGTCCGTTTAACGTTACGGAACAATTTACATTAAATAGAGCCGGATTTCGACATGTATCATATCTTGAATGATTGAGTATTTTAATTTGAGGTAAGTACAAATTCTTAATGCTCTGTACATTCATGTGTAAATGTGAGGACGTCTGAATTAAATTGGTTTAGGGTTTCATAATTAGCCAATAAGATGAGAGGAAAAAAGTCTAGTACAAAGTATTAGGAAGCTGTAATAATCATCTGCACAATTAGTAGCATGTGACCATCACGCTGCAGTTGTGTACACATTTGCCCTTGCGATGATGGACTAGCAATCAACTTAATGTCACTTTTGTTCCACTGCCAAATGCATAGACGATGTGTGTGTGTGCACGTGACATCATGAGCAAATAACAGTCTCTGATTAGTATGAGACATACATCAACGAGTACTTTTTCCTGACCAAGCAATTATAACTTCATTCTGTTTGCAGAGACACACCCGGATGCGTTTCCGAACATGCTGACCCCGAGGGATCACACCATTGGCTTGGTAGATGCTGGTTTTGCCATTAACGCAGCCTTCCCTCCAGTGCTGTGGCCACACCGACGAGCCGACGTCATTCTGTGCCTCAGCTACTCCTGGGATGAGGATCCTCTAAGTGTGAGAACAAATTTGCAGATATTGTGGCATATTTGACATAGTTGGCGTGTTCAGTTGCAGAGAAGAAAAACCTTGTAAATAGTACCCCATGACTGTAAGCATGACTAGTTTAAAGTGAGAGAATGAGCACAGATTTATGGGTAGTATAACATTTTATACCTTTTGCATATTTATTTACATGCACCAGATTTAAAGCACTCTTAAATGAAGGATTATATTCATTTCTCAGGATACCTGAATCAGAATCAGTTTTATTGGCCAATTTATCACTCTGGGCAATCCATTGAAGGGCACAATCGTTCACACACTCACACTACAGGAAATTTGGAAACGCCAATCGGGCTACAATACACGTGTTTGGGTTGGGGGAGGAAACCGGAGTACCCGGAGGAAACCCCTGAAGCACGGGGAGAACATACAAACTCTGTGCATATAATTCAGAGGCAGGAATCGAACCCCCAACCCTTGAGGTGTGAGGCAAATGACTAACCTAACCACTAACCACTAAGCCACCGTGCCACCGTGCCACCTCACTGATTTACAGTGATCCTAAAAAGTCGTCGCACATACCTGGACACTGGTCATAAGTGGACAAAATTTACAACTTGTGCATAATTTACAAATTTATATCGCAACATGAGGTAGATGAAATATTCAGACAATAATCAGTGACTGTGGTTCATTGGTTGCTAGAGTTGCTCAAGAGTTTATTAGAATTATTCAGTCAGTAATCACACATAAATTAATATTGCACAGAGATCAAAATTTCACAGCACTGGATAAGTGAGACAGAACAGAAAGTAACCATTTTTCAATTCTTTTTATTAATATATCAGCTTCTCACACTCAAATCTGCTTTAGAGTAGGGGAAAAGAAAGGCATTAACAAAGCTAGACCTTTCTGATACTCTGGCTAGAGTTGCTGCCTCACAGTTCAAGCCTCCTCGGTTTGATTCTGTGTTCTTTCTGTGCACGTTCTCCTTGTGTTCTTGAGGTTCTCTGGTTTCCTTCCAATTTCCAAATACGTTGGTGCCTCTAAATTGCCCCTAAGCGTGGATGGTGCCCTGTGCTGTACCAACATCATATTGAGGGTGTGTTCCTGGGATAAACTTGAGTGAATGAATAAATTAATGATTTTATTTGAGTTTTTTATTGAACATGCTGTGTCTTTTCACGTCTTGTACCTTCAGTTAAGCAACATTTAAAAGCAAGTGAGACTGCAATAAACGCGTATTTTCGTGTGTTTGTTTACTTTCCTATGTGACAGATCCTTAAGAAGACTCAGCGCCACTGTGCTGACCGCCAGCTGCCTTTCCCAAACATAGACTTCAGCAAGTATGAGTCTGAGTCTCCAAGGGAAGTGTATGTATTTGAGGATGAGGAGAATCCCGATGCTCCCATAGTGGTCCACTTCCCGCTGGTCAACATCTCCTTCAAAGAGTATAAAGCCCCTGGTAAACTTAAATCATTCCCTCACTTACATTATTTAGGCAGTTTGTTAAGGAAAATCAATAGGGAAATGCTTTACTGTGGCACAAAGCTCTGTGGCTTTATTGAGTTATTTAGTTCTCAATGGTTTGTAATGGGTTGTAAAGTGAATTTCCCAGTAGGAACTGGTGTGCGGTTTGTAAATGAATGAATAAACCAAGCCACAAAAAACTCTTAGCTTCTGATTCTGACTTAGCCTGAATTTGTCTATATAAAAGTATAAAATTCAGCCATTTTGTACTTTTTAAATATGGAAATTTGGGCAGAAACAAGGCAATACACATATAAACTGCATGCTATCAATTGAATGACAACTGCAAGACAATTTAATGAATGCACAATAGATTATAAATAACTACACAGGACACAGTAATTACAGATAACAATAATATCAGCATCGGGATGAATGTGGATGCCACAAAGGTGCGCGAAACTGACCAGACTGTCGAAATTGCGTCTGACGCATACCATCGGCCGTAGCAGAATATGAACGTTAGCATATAAAGATTATTTGTTCTAATGCATTAATGTAATGTAACTTCAGAGGAACTTCCATTGCAGATGTTCCATAAGCCGAATAATAAGCTTGTTTTTGTTATTTAATAAAGAAAATTCGATAATCGTTCATATGGTGAGGCTTTCTCTAAAGAGATGTTTATTTACATTTATCTCCAGTGTCAGTGCTTTGTAACAGTCAGAAAGTTTTCCACTATGTGAAAGACCTCGCACTTTCCATTTTCTCTGTAATATATGATAAAAGAGAGGCTGGTGATGGAACAACTGTTTATAGCTGCTATAATGTAAGTGATAACAGGAACTTGTCAGGATTATTGCCTGGTTCTTGATTCTCATGTTTGTTTTGCCCAGTGCGCTCATGCCTGACCTACACCTGTTTTATATATATATATATATATGCATACATCTTGATCCTGCCTTACGTTTTGGATTGCTTGCTCTGCTCTCATTAAACATCGCTGAACTGCACTTGCATCCATCCCAGGTCTCCCTTCCTGACAGAACTAACTTGTCTCATGGATGTTCCACAACATTAAATGCAACTATAAAAGCATAAAAAGTATGACATGTTGGTATTAATAAATTCAGACCTCATAATCATTGGCAAATTGCTACGGTATATGAGCGCAGTCTGAAGTGAACTTGGATAATACAGTGTAAAATAGGATAGAAATTTCAATCCAAATGAAAGGAATAGGAGCTGATACAGATGTGTGTGTTTACTCTGCAGGGGTGAAGAGAGAGGGAAAGGAGGAGTTGAACGCCGGAGATGTTGATGTGAGCTCTGGATCCTCTCCGTACGTCACATCAAACCTCACATACGCGCCGGAGGACTTCCAGAAATTGGTGGACCTCACCTGCTATAATGTCTGCAACAATAAGGAGAGCATCGTGTGCGCTCTAGAGAGAGCTCTGAACAGAAAAGGGCTCGCTAACGAAGAATAGTAAAAGCGTAGCTACGGCCGTAAAAAACACTTGCATGTTGTTTGATTCGTGTTAATTGGCTACATTTTTAACAGTAGCGTGTTTAACAGTTTCATAACTCTAAAATTCACGGATGGCAGTAATAGAGTAACCTTAAAAATAATATGCTTTAACAAAGTAATCATAGTGGAAACTAGAACTCTTACAGTTAAGGAAACGTTTGGAGTAAAGCTGGAAATGTATGTAAACACAAATACAAATAGGCCTAAAAAGTGCAAAACAACGTAATCACTACAAAAAGACTGTATAGTCCATCTTTTATATCACTCGCTATGTGTTATCCTGTTTAAATCAAATTACATTGGAACTGTTTAAATCAAATTACATTGCAACTGTTACTGAGAGGGCATGATAAGGAAGTACACCATATTCCCTAGAGCTAACTGCTGTAAGGAAATGGATCCCTTTTAAATCTACTTCTGCCTATATCCTATATCCATCTTCATTCGAAATTAACTTGAAACGTTTTGGACGCAAGTAAAGTGTTTCTGCACCTGGTTTTTAGTCTTGTAGCTGCGAACTCTTACCGCAAACAATCTCAAAGCTTGTTTTAATCGTGCATTTACTTTCCTTTCAATTATATTAAACTGGCTGAGTTAAAAATCTGCTTTATACCATGTTAAATTCTCGTATCTGATTGGTCAGAAGGTGTTGCTTAATGTATTAAGTTATAGCAACAACTCAGACAAAGACCTGCATGGTGGCTGCATAACATGAATGGATTTTTTACAATGTGGGCAATATTTCATATGGTAAAGTTTGTTTTGTTATGCAAGGAGATTCCAGTGCTAGTGCTTGGTACAACTCAAGTTTAAGTTCTGCAACACAGAAAAGTCTTTAGGTGTGTGTAGGGGAAGACCACCCACTGGCCCAACGAAGATATCCAATGGCGTGGCAGATGGCTTCATACTTGTTCTTGTCTTCCCTTTATCTTTCCTTTAAATATAAACATTTAAATGAACAATTTGTCAACATTATGATCCTGCTTTTCCTTTATCAGACTCCAATAATTAATGCTTCGAAGAGATATTAAAATTCCAATCTCTATCATTAAACTTATCTTGACATTTGGTTGTCTTTTTAACCGTTTATTTACAATCACATGCACACACGCCAATCAGCCTACAGTGCATTGAAAACATTCAAACTCCACACACACATAAGGCCGTGGCAGGAAACGAACCCCCAACCCAGGAGATGTGAGGCGAATGTGCTAACCACTTAATTAGAATAGCATTATCTCTAGTCAGTGGCCATAACCACTACTATCTGAACAAGTTGACAAATTTTACTTCTCTATAATAGTAGCTTTGTTTAATCAGCCCATAGTTTACCATGTACACTTAACTAGAATCATTTTACAATAATCAGAGGTTAAGGCTCACCCTATTTAGATTGGTCAAGCAACACTATGTTGTTCTAAAAAGAAATTCCTTTCAGCCTAAAAATCTCAGTTGGTGTGGCCCAATACTCCACCTAAACCTGGATTTTAGCCTGTATTAGCCGGTACTAACCTGGTCTCAGATTTGTGGTAAAACGGACTTAACGTAATCTACTAGAGACAATAACTTCCTGGTAGATCGGAATAAATTAAAATGTAACAATTTATTAACCAGGTAATTTCAACAATAATTCGTAATCCAATTCAGAAGACAACAAGCAGTCATCAATAATATATAAACGTCACATAAAATACAAACAAGAAAATTAGAGATGTTAACCTGGCAATGAAACTACACTCAACAATCGTACAGGAGATCTGTCTGCAGGTTCCCTGAATCTTTTGCCAGCTCTCCCTAAATACCCAGATACTCTGTAGGACCACCAAATGGTATTGTTTGTGATTATAATTGGAATTTGGGTCCACTATTCATGGGGTCAGTTGGCATTTGTGATTGAATGGGTCTTCGATGGCTGTGGAAGGGGATGTAACTTATTTACCTACAGGAGTTGATTTGTCTGAGGGACCTTGTGAGGGTGAGGGACCTTCAACGGCATGCAATATGTTTCTACGTCTCTAGATCTTAATAGTGATTTGAACTGCTGCTGATGGAATGAGACCATTTTTCCACATTCACTGAGACCTTTTGAATGATACTAAACATGTATACTTCTTATTCACATGAAACATACTACCTAATGAGTTCAAGGTGATCTCAACACCGAGAGAGAGAATGGTGTGGGGGGAACGATAAGGGAGCAATGTAGAAGAACAATAGTGAAGTGTGATCTTCCAGTTTCTGCTCAGTGTGATGTGCTATCTCAGATGAAGATGCTAATTCTGTGGGAGATAGTTCAAATGTTAATTTCTGTAAGAGTCCTTTGTCCACAGAGAGTCCTAGGTCGATGAGATAAAATGTAACTAAAAAAAAATGAAAAAAATAAAAATATATACAGTATAATGTGTCGTAATTTAATCAATGAATAATAAAATTCGTGTTGGCCAAGTTGTTGTAGTATTAGAGGAATTAAAACAATTTGGGATGTGCTGGTTTCCTTACATATTCCATCATATATTTTTGCTTTCCTTGTATCCTTGTGTCAGTTTCAAATGCCTTGTAAAGCCTTTTGTAAACATATCTTTAAACAGTATGCATGTTATTTTGTAAACATCTATGAATAGCAACTGTTTTAATCCCGTAAAGCTTCATAAGTCATTATATCCTTCATCTGCTTGCATAGCTGATTACTAAACGTTTTTTAGAACTAAATAAGTGGGACTCCTTTAAACACTGGTCTACATTGTTGTTGTTGTTATCCGATCAGTCGGGTCCGACTCTCGGCAATTCTATAGGCCATCTCTCGCCATGCTTTCCGGTCCTGGACTTTCCCCTTCAGCTGCCCTATGCCCAAGCCTTTGTCCGTTTTGATGGCGTCAAGCCACCGCATTCTTTGGCAGCCTCGTCTTCTTGTTCCACTGACCATTCCAAGCATCATTGCTTTCTCCAGTGAATTTGATCGCATCACGTGAGCAAAATAAGTCAGCCGGAGTCTGGTGATCTTTCCCTCAAGCGAACATTCTGGCTTGATGTGTCCAGAACCTCTTCATTGGTGACCTTAGCTGTCCATGGTATCCGTAACAGTCTTCTCCAGCACCATAGCTCGAAAGCATCAATCCTCTTTCGGTCAGCTTTTTTCAGGGTCCAGCGTTCACACCCATACATTAATATGGGGAATGCAATAGCATGGACCATTTTGCATTTGGTTGTGAGGCTGTTGTCTTTGCTCCTCCAGATTTGGTGCATGCTCTGCATCGCACTATGGCCTAACACAATTCGTCGCCTGATTTCAGGGCCGCAGTCTCCAGTTCGGTCAATCATGGATCCGAGGAAACATACATTTTTGACGCATTCGATCTCTTCACTATTGATGGTTATCTTGACTGGTCCGTTTCCAGCTGTTGTCATGATCTTTGTCTTTTTGATGTTGAGGTGGAGACCCATCTTTTCGCTTTCCTTTTTGATTCTTAATTTGAGGTGATTCAGGCCATCTTCCGTTTCCGCCAGTAATGTTGTATCATCCGGATAGCAGAGATTATTAATATTTCTGCCTCCAATCTTCATGCTGATTTCCGATTCTTCCAGATCTAATTTCCTCATGATCATTTCTGCGTAGAGATTGAAAAGAGAAGGGGACAGAATACAGCCTTGTTGTACACCTTTCTCGATCTTGGACCACTCAGTGTCTCCAGGTCTACATTAACCCATCGTAAATAAATAAATGTCCTTTCAGACTAAAATTTGTGTCGGAATGAGCATCCTTCCAGATTTAAGCTGTGGTTTACATTCTACATATGCAAGACATGCACCATATGGAGTGTACTGTAGAATGAGTCAGGTGTACTAGTAAAGGGAAAACAATAATATGAGCAGGATGACTCCAGGAGCAGGACTGGGAAATGCTGTGATATATCACCGTCTATTCTGCACAAGGTGTAGACACTACTACGCAAGCCAAACGTTGCAAACTTTGTATAAACAAAATATAATTCTTTACTGATTTTTTAGCTTAAAAGGTTCCCTTAGTTGTTCCAAGCCGAATGTAATGACATCACCCTTGTTCTAAAAGGCATGATGCGAATGCATTGGAGGACTTTCACATAAATATTTACACGCTGGACACTAAGCAGGCGAAGATCCCGTCGACACAACAAATCAGCTTTGACTAGGCGCGTTCTATTAGCCAAGAATAGAAAGGGGGCTGTAAAGTGCCAGAGCTGGAGAATCATTGTAAAACACCTCTCCTAGTTTGGGCTTTGTGTGTTAGGGGAGTTTCTTGGGGTTTAGTGAAAGGTCCCCTACCACAGACCATTATGAAGATGTATTCCAACTAATGACATTAATACATTTGGCAGACAATTTGATCTGAATAAGATCTGAAGGTTTTTATACACTTCTACTAGAGGCAAGCTATAATAATCACAATCCCTTCCATGAGACAGCAATTTCTTTGGAACTGAAGTATGTTCAAGCCAGCTGAGTTACACTCTATGGGGAAAAGTTCAAGTGCGAGTCAGAGGTCCACGTTGGATGATGCCAGGAAGATAGTAGCATCAAATAACAGAGATATTACCTCAAGTCTTCTCTGATATCCTGGGAATGAAGACAGGAGCAATGTGAAAAAGAGAGAGCTCTTGACAAATGGAGTGTGTGAACTTGACAAGCAGTTTTGCAGTCTAGAAACAGTTCAAATGTACAGTTCAGAAACAGTTGAAATGTTCAAAGGTGTCATTAATTAATACAACCCCCAACAATGAGTGCATTTTTCCACTATTTGATCTGGAGGAAAAATGCCATTAATTAAAATTTGATTTAATTGGTTTTGAGGTGTGTTTCACGAAGCCAGAATGTTCATATCTGTCATATCTGTGATTGGTTTATTTGCTACGAAGTGAAAAAGCCGGTCGAGCATCTTCTAACTGTGGTGATTCCATATTTTTTGCCAGGGGATGTAAATAAAAAGTTGTAGTTGTTGGCAAACTGCTATAAGAGGAAAAATATTCAACGGGACATAAGCATTGTCTTAGTATGTGCCTTAGATTTCCATTTTCAATGTAGGAAAACATTATAAATATAAAAGCATAATCATTTAAACTTTATAAAGACACTGCAGTTTTGCCTGATCCATTCAGAGAGGAAAGCCTTCCTGAATGCAATGGAGAGACTGTTGTGCGAACGTTGCTTTGGAGTTTTTTGGGGGTTTTTTTGGTTTCTAACTTGCCATCAGGAGCATCATGAGGTTCAGTGTCTTGCCCAAGGACACATCGGTATGTGGAGTCCTGTTGGCCGGGAATTTAACTGCCAACCCTACGATTAGTGGACAACCCGCTCAACCACCTGAGCCACAGCCGCCCATATGCTAGTATTTGTTTTGTTTAGCCGTCCCATATGCTAGTATTTGTTTTGCTTTGCTAATATTTGAGACAAAACAAACACAGAACTCTTTGGCAATAATTCAGCTCGTCATGTTTGGGGAAAGAATATTTGTGCATATGATCCCAAGATCACCATACCCACAGAGAAGCATGGTGGTGGGAGCATCATGAAAGGGAACTGCTTCTTTGCAAATACTACTGGGGCATTTCCTGTCATCTAAGGAAGCGTTGATGGAGTGATGTACCAGGATAAGGAGAATTATTCTCATCTGCTAATCTGCTAATCTTAAGGGAATTAAAGACAATTTGCCAAGAGGTATGGGCCAAAATTGAGCCACAATACAGAAAAAGGCTAATTATTTGTTACCGTATGTCAAGCTGCAATTACCAACAATGGCATTGCAATAAAGTACAGATGTTGGTAATTTGTCATGTATTAATACTTTTTTCCACAATGATTTAAATTTGAGTTAAATGTAATGACTAAAAAAAATCAGAAATGGGAATAAGTAGCAGAACTCAGAAATTTGTTTCTTCCACGGTGTTAAAGAGCACCCATGGGACAAGGAAGTTGATATGGATCAGTTATCTTGAAAGGATGTCCCTGGGGTAAACCTAGGACCTGCTAGAGGGACTAAATTTCACAGTTGCCTTGGGAATATGTGGGGATCCCTCAGGAGGGGTTGGAGTATGTGGGCAGGTATAAAGAAGTCTGAATTGAACTCTTGAGTGTGTTTCCACTAGCAAAAGTGAGACAGAATACATTTCAAACAGCTGTGTATTGAAGATTAAGGATCTTCAATTGTCTAGCAGTAACTCTTGTGTAGTCTTGGAACTGATGGCTATTTGTTTTTGACCAAAATGATGGGGTTTGTTGGATTGCATGATTACCATTATTTATCCAAACACAAATTTGAGTACACAGTTAGAAAGCATATACAGCATATGCATATATCATTAATGCCAATATCACAACACATATTATGTAGCAATACAATTTGCAGCCCTAGATGGTTAGTGTTCATGGTTAAACTAATGGCCCATCTGTTCAGTATTCTCTCGAGTTACCATCACTTTGCTACAAACAAAATACACACAGGTTCCATAAATTACAGTATAAGACTCTGTGGCTTGTAGACCTACAATGGGCAAAGGTGGTATCCCAATGAATCAGTCAGTAGACTCTACCAATGTTGCCAGATTGGGCAGTATCACACCAAGTTGACCTTCTTTTTGGTTGGATTGTGTGGTGTTTTTTTTACAATCGCTAATTAAAGATGTTTGCCATCTCTTTTATCTAGAAGATACACTAATAGTAGTTCTAGAATTGTTTGAATACTGGATATGTATTGTTGATAACATTGTTAAGTGGTTTTGCATACCATTTGAACAACTGTTGTGTTCCAAACCATAATCACTGGTGGCTATTTGCATAAATATATAATGACGAGAAAGGGAAGTGGGTACGGCTAATGACCAATGTTATTTTGCATTAACTGAGGTTGAGAATGGACTCTCTATCTGACAACAGTACCTCTGGTGCACAATTCAAGGCACAGTTAAGGCACACACCGTTATGGCCAACAATGGATCAGATTTCGAGTGGTGGGTGGTGGGTTTTTCTTCACAGTGTAAAAAGTTAAGAGGAAAATATGGAAAGAAATTCAGATTTGTTTCTGTTTGGGCCACACTGATGGTCCAGGACAAACTCTGCACCTATTTGCATAGCCAGATTTGAGTGTTCAGGCTGTTTTAGTCACTTTGGTGATGATCAAATGGCTGACAGATATATAATGTGGCAAAGTTATAGTTCGAGGTGGTAAAGTGGCTGTCTAGCCTAGAATCTCTAACTTGTGGTAAATTACTTAAACAAGGTTATAACAGAGTATGTGTATCCATCCATCCATCCATCCATCCATCTTCAACCGCTTATTCCTTCTTCAGGGTTGTGGGGAACCTGGAGCCTATCCCAGGAGGCATTGGGCACAAGGCGGGGTACCAGTCCATCGTGGGGCACAATCGAGTATGTATATATATATATATCTTATTGTATAAGAGCCCGAAAAAGTTCAGAAATTCCACTGCACACTTTGAGTCTTAGAGGCATTTCAGTTTTATATGTATTTTTAGCTTACTCTGGGGTTTTGTTGTTGTTGTTGTTGTTGTTGTTGCTGTCTCACTTTTTTGTGGTTGTTTTAGATTTACTTTATTATAATAACTAACATGGATCTCAGAGTGGTGAACCACTCTCTGAATAGACTATACAGTAGCTGTATGAATTTACAATCCAGTCTGGTCATTCTGACTCAATCAGGTCAACAGTTGTTGCCTGGGCAGCTTGTATTCAGCAGCTATAAATATATGAAGAAGTTTGTGTGTGTGTGTGTGTGTGTGTGTGTGTGTGTGTGTGTGTGTGTGTGTGTGTGTGTGTGTGTGTGTGTGTGTGTGTGTGTGTGTGTGAAATGGAATGACATTATTCAGCTGTAGGGATGTTTGGATGAGTGATTTTATCGTGAACAGTCATAGGAAAGTTTGCAGTGGCTTTTCGTCATCAGGTGCTCCTGGCATATACATAGGTGCACTTTGCCGGTATACACTTACCGATTTTAGCCTACATGTTTTTCTGCACAGTATGCAAGCTCCATCTGCTACATCCATAAATGGAAATGGACCAGTGTAAAACCACTGCCGCCAAGGTATTATTTGGGAAGTAGATTTTTCCTGGCAAAGCAAAGACAGTGACATGGTAGTGAGTGTATTGGTGGTACACATTTATCAAATGGTGGTTTAATCACCTTTGTGTTACTCCTACAAGCTACAAGGCTGAATAACAAGACCAGTAAAATTCGGTGCCAGCACATTACCAGTGTACTGACTAGTGTCAGTGTCATTATTGTTCTACGAATGGACCACCACTCAAATAATATATTCAGGGACTGTAGAGGGAATATACAGTACACTATATGGCCAGTAATGTGGACACCTGGCCATTACACTCATATGTGGTTCTTCCTCAAACTGTTGCCACAAAGGTGGAAGCACACAGTTGTATAGAATGTCTTTGTATGCTGTAGAATTACAATTTCCCTTCAATGAAACTAATAGGCCCAGACCGGTTAAATGCCCCTGTGCACAAAGCGAGCTCCACGGAGACATGGTTGGACAAGGTTGGAGTGGAAGAACTTGAGTGTTGTGCAAATCTAGTGGAAAGACTTCCCAGAAGAGTGGAGGTTATTTTAACATAAAAAGGGATTCAATCTGGGATGGGATGTTCAGAAAGCACATATGGGTGGTTGGTCAGGTGTCCACGAACTTTTCAGTTGTGGTGGTTTACATTTATGCTTCTAGTTTGTTTATCTTTTGCAAAATAGACCCAACAAAAAACATAACAATAATACCCGCATGAGTCTCTGTGCTTATCTCTAGTTGGGACTAATTATGAACTGGAGTGATGTAGCTGAGATTGAGGAACTGAGATCACAGACAGAATTCAGACCTCACACACCATGCTCACAGTGTTGACCTTTCGACCTCTGTTTTTTCTCCTGAGTGTTTCTGGTTCATTTTTCATTTTTCAAAGATCCTGTTTAGGCCATGCATAATTCAGTTTTAAATCCGAATACAGATAAAGATACGAATATCTGAAGCACAGCTAGTGTCAATGGGTTACAACCCCACATCCAACTGGAAGACTATTGCTTTTTGCCTTTGTATTGTGCACTGGATGCAATAGCAATTCAATGCAAAAGATATCATTCATAATGTGCATTCCGCAAGAATTAACTAGCCAGACGAGAACTAACATGCCAGCTTATTAATTCAGAAGAACAATTGTCTCGAGAGGACGCGCGTTTTGGCGACGCCCACTTGCAGCGCATTCTGTCTGTTGGATAGCAAAAGACTTTGGTAGAACGCTTTTTACGCACGACGCACGTGTATCCGAGCAATCTGGCAACCCGCCACAAGTCAGTCGTCGGGACGCTGTCATGCAGAACATGTAGAGGACGGAGACGCTGAGCGCGAGAAGATGTCTGTGGAAGAGGGGAGCGCGCGCCCGGCGTCCAGACGGACAGCGGTGAAATGCATGTGGACGCTTTTCCCTCACGTCGTGCTCATCCTCTCTCTCATCGGCTACGCCGTGCTCGGTGCCCTCCTCTTCCAGGTGCTCGAGGGACGCTCGAGAAACGACACGGACGAATACCGAAATTTCGTGCTCCAAGTCGTCGCCACCGTGCGCAATCATTCCGGTATGAACCACTTTATTTATTTCATTCATTAATAACAGCTGCTATCTCTCTGTTTCTGTCCTGCTCAAGTGTGTCGAGGTGTTCAGAAGATATTAAGTGATTATATCATTATATTTGGAGTTATTTAAGTAATTCGTTAGTTATAATATAATAATAAGATTAAATAATAATAATAATAATAATAATAATAATAATAATAATAATAATAAAATGAATGCCATTATTTTTTCCCCTCCTGATAGAACCTCATAATAGTCTCCTATAACTGGTTTGTATTGCTGTTGCGTTACTGTGATCACTTCTAGTGCTGAAGTTTTATTGTTGTTTAGTTCTAAATGCTTTGCTGTTCGGTTCCACCGATTTAAAAATGATGAACTGTGGTTTTGTTTTGTTTTAATGACACTGAGCTTGTGTTGGATGTTCAGACGAGTCTGAGGAGGTTCTCGTGGGTGCCTTAGAGAAGAAGATCAGAAAGGACTACCAAGCTGTGTGGTCTCAGAGTTATAAAAACTGGACCTTTTATGGCTCGCTCTTCTTCTGCTGCACCGTCTTCACGACTGTGGGTGAGGGAACACTCAACTTCTCATCATCTCAATCTGCCGTTGTTGTTGTTTTTGTTGTTGTTGTTGTTTTCCGTGCATGCTTTGCCATTTCCTTTGTGACTTCTTTGACGGTTTCTGTTTCACTGGCTTTAACACTGTTACTGTTTTACATGCGAACAACTGAAATGGTATTTTACAGAGCGAAGTCGGGTCAATCGGGCCAGGTTTTGCCAAGTCCTTACCTATGCACATAATACATACCTTTCAAAGTTCATAAGTTGTTTTATGAAGCCGTTCTTATGTCAATTCTTGTACTATTTAACTGTCAGATGTTCCCGCTCCAGTGCAACCCTTCTGGGATCGAGTAAAATGGGCCGCCACCGCAAAAATGGTGATCCATCATCCTTAACAAAGCTTCCTTTTTTTTTCAAACTTGTGTGTTAAAAAAGAAAAAACACTGCTAAAATAAAATAAAATAATGCAGCATTTGTACTCCAATAAAAATAATTAAAAAAAAAAGATTTAATGTACAATTACACATAGCAATGTTGCCAATATTATGGCACTTTACAGACAGTCTTTTAATCAGTCCCTGAATCCTGGCATGAAATCCCACTCGTGTGTCCATCTTGATAATAACAATCTTTTGCATTGCAAAATTGCAAGAAAATATTGTCCAGGAAATGTTAGTAGATTTGTTGCACAAGACTCCGAATGCCCAGTACAGTCATCTTGCCTTAATTTACAACTTCATAAATCAGAATGTTTGTGTCATCGTTGTTTCGTTTGCTTGTGCTTGATTGATTGAAGATGATCTCTATCTCTGATTAGTTTCTCATCCATGCCCCAAATCTGATAGAGGGACTTGTAATTGGACAGTTATTAGGTTTCATTATTTAATAAATGCTGCACCGTTTTTAACTAAAACGCAGTGATGCATCATTTGGAGACAAGAGAGAAAAGAAGCGATGTGTTAAGGAGTACCACGTGCACAAAACGCATATAAGATGCAACAAGGGAAATTTTTCGCTTTGTACACTCAGAACAAATGGTCTTTGAATGCTTTAGATCAATCTGAGATCAATCTTTCCTTCTCTCTCTCTCTCTCTCTCTCTCTCTCTCTCTCGCTCTAAGAATGAGAATTATTTGCACAGTATATTGTGTACTTTGGTTATAATCGCCTATCATGAGCACACAGACCCTAAGTAGGGCTACTTATACTGTAACCATGCCGACCACAAGAACAGCAGAAAGACAATACATTAATATTTTCACAGACGGGCAGGAGAGATGTTCCTCTTTGAGGTAAAGTGGTTAGTGACTAATACTAAACTGACTCGAATGTAGTCCCCTTCATTAAATTTACTTTGAGGAAGCATCACAGAAGAAAAGAAGTGAAACAGTGAATCAGCCATATTGATAAAAATTATTTAAAAATGAAACAGGGAATTGCTTCAAAGGCTGGCTGAGTGATGTAAAAAAAAAACAATAATAAGACCAATAATAATAATAAAAAACAATTTTTCAGTTTCCTGAGAAGATTTAATTTCAGTTCTGGGAAAAAGAAAGTACACCCTCTTTCGGTTCATTTTTATTTATTTATTTTTCCCACCTGTTGTCTGAATCCTGGTTTACATTCTGGTGAAAAATGACTACATATTGAAGTCTGTTTTGGTTTTGTTTTTTTGGAGGGTTTTTTTGTGGTTGCTTATATAAAGTATAAGGAGGTGGATGCGAGTGCAGATAAACTTTAATAAAAAGAAACAAATGACATAAACACTAGAAGTACCGCAAAACTACAAATACGAGGCGTAGAGCTGAACACGAACGAGACAACGAAATGAATGCAAAGAATGATAAAAGCAAAACGTAACTTAAATACTAGTGCTGATTAAACAAAAGATATGAAACAGCTGTGAGTGCTCACATGACATGCCCCTGCGGTGCGCAATGGCTACTGGGAAGTGTAGTCAAGCTCTGGATACATGACATTGTCACCTGAGTTTATTTGTTCGTTTATAGAAGATGAACCACACAATTGTTATTTTGGCACCTGTAAAGAAAAGCAGAGAATTGAAGGAGGGTGTATATATGCTGTGTATTCGTTGCGTCATGTGAGGGAACCTGGCAGTCCAAAGCCTCTGGGACAATTTGGAGAATCTGATTTTAAAGTCTATGCAGACATGGTCTCAGCCTCAGATGCTCCGGCGATGGGCCACAGACTCAGATCTCTTATGTACACTTTTCTGGCCACAAGATTCAGAATCTTAAAGACTGCATCTCTATATACGTCTGGCTGTATCTCTATATACTTCCATGCAGCTGTTTCCTGAACCACAATGAGAATTTCAGAGCTCTAGACCGGACTGAAAATCACTATACAGTTTATTTTTTAATTGCATTAAAAGTTTTGTTTAAAGCAGTTAGATGAGCACAGAAATGTTAATCTCATGCGTTTCTCAAAGGGATATGAAAAAATGTGTGTGTGCTTAGTCATCTGCCACATCAGCGAAATGAACTCCTGCTCTCTTTTTGCGTTTACAGATTTAAAAAAAAAAAAAAGTACCACACCCTACTACCCACAATGCTCAAATGACCACAGAAGAATCACAGATGATTTGTAAAATAAGATTGATCATTTATAAGGTCTTACAATGGAACTGTTATTGCACGAGCAATCTAGTGACCCTTTACTAAACAGCCAATGTTCTGTCTCATGCTGTGCGGAAACCTTTTGGAAGACACACTGACGTTCATTAATAACTTTTCATCTGAGTCATAAAGCTTAAGCTTGTCCTCATTAGCACAAATCAAATGCTCATACATTCCAATGGCATCAACAGTAATATCTGTCTGCTCTCTCTCTCTCTCTCTCTCTCTCTCTCTCTCTCCTCTCTCTCTCTCTCTGCTTCTCTGTCTGTGTCTCTCTCTTGATCTACAATTCTTTGCCTCTCATTGGGTCTGTTTGTTTCTGTTTCTCATGATGGGCATCATTTTAAAAGCATGTCTCAGAGGCTTCAGCCAACAAGGACTCAGCTACGGTGCTATTTCTGCTATAAACTAACACACCTGACACAAATCATCAACACCATCTGAATATTAGATACAGATGTCATGGATTTGTACAGACTTCCATTTCGACATCCATCTGTGGAAAAGGAACACTATACGATACCTCTGACCAAACTGTTTCAAGCCGCAGGTGGGCTGCAGACAATAATTATATATCTACAAAATGTTACAACAATTAGGTGTACCTTATAGACTGGCCACTTCCCCATGACATATGCACATTATGAGAAGTTTATCACCACACACACACACACACACACACACACACACACACCCCATTGTAGCACATCATTGAGCAAAAAACATTGCTTTAAATGTATTTTACACTATGATGCTTTTAGGAAAATGTTCCAAGAATGAAGATGGCTAATGAATTCAAACATGAAATTGTTCTTACATTCTGTGAATATGACTAACACATATACTGTGGTATTTGAAAGTTTAAGAACCCGTTAGAATTTTCTACATTTCTGTATAAACATGAGCTAAAACATCATCATATTTTCACACAAGTCCTAAAAGTAGATAAAGAGCACCCAATTATACAAATGAGACAAAAATATTATACTTGGTCATTTATGTATTGAGGAAAATTATCCAAAATTATATATCTGTGAGCGGCAAAAGTATGTGAACCTTTGCTTTCAGTATCTGGTTTGACCCCCTTGTGCACTACAAAAAAACGTTTCTGGTAACTGTTGATCAGTCCTGCACATCGGCTTGGAGGAATTTCAGTACAGAACAGCTTCGACTCTGGGATGTTGATGGGTTTCCTCACATGAACAGCTTGCTTCAGGTTCTTCCACAACTTTTCTACTGGACATTGACTTTGACATTCCAAAACATTGCTAAACTTTATTCTTCTTTAAGCATTCTTTGGTAGAATGACGTGTGTGCTTAGGGTCATAGTTTTCATACATGACCCACTTTCTCTTGAGATTCATATCATGGACAGATATCCTGACATTCACTGGTATAATTCAGAATTCATTGTTTCATCAATGATGGCAAGTTATCCTGTCCCAGATGCAGTAAAACAGGACCAAAACACGATACTACCACCACCATGTTTCACATATGGGATAAGGGTCTTATGCTGGAATGCAGTGTTTTCCTTTCTCCAAACATAACACTTCTTATTTAAACCAATAAGTTCTATTTTGGCTTCATCTATCCACAAATCATTTATCCAGTAGCCTTCTGGCTTTTCCACATGATCTTTGAACTGCAGACAGGCAGCAATGTTGTTTTCAGAGAGCAGTTGTTTTCTCCTTGCAGCTCTTTGCCATGCACACCATTGTTGTTCAGTGTTCTTCTGATGTTGGACTCATGAACATTAATATTAGCCAATGTGAGAAAGGCGTTTAGTTACTTAGAAGTTACCATGTTACAAGTTACATTTACAAGTTAGTATTACAAGTCTTGCTCTTGGGGTGATCTTTGGTGGTTGATCACTCTTGGGCAGGGTAAGAATAGTCTTGAATTTCCTCCATTTGTACACAATCTGTCTGGCTGTGGATTGGTGGAGTCCAAATTTTTTAGAGATGGTTTTATAACATATTCCAGCCTAATGAGCATCAACAACTCTTTTTTTTTTGAGATGCTCAGAAATCTTCTTTGTTCGTGCCTTACACTTCCACAAGCATGTATTGTTAAGATCAGACTTTGATAGATCCTTGTTCTTTAAATAAAACACATGATCGTCGTCCCACTGATTGAAAACACCAGACTCTAAATTCACCTTCTAATGAAACTGGAAATCCTAGAGGTTCACATACTTTTGCCACTCACAGATATGTAATATTGGATATTTTTTCTCGATAAATAATGACCAAATATAATAGTTTTGTCTCGTTTGTTTAATTGGGTTCTCTGTATCTACTTTTAGGAAATTTTGACAATGTTTTAGGTCGTATTGATGCGGAAATATGGAAAACTTTAAAGGGTTCACAAACTTTCAAGCACCGCTGTAATGCAGTTGTTGTGGTTTTGATCTTAAGACAGAGAAAGTGCACTAGTTGAGTTGACTCAGTCTCAGGATGTTATGTCCTCATCCATTAGCCATGCACTGCAGATGTCCATTAAGGGTAGGTTTTGTCAACAATCAGAACAATCTTTTATTGGAGGATGAGAAGGAGAAAAGCCACTATTTACTCTCTTTTTTCATTAACTGTTAATCCTGGTGGTGGATCCTGGTAGTAGATCCTGATGGTGGATCCTGGCAGCCTGTCCCGGGAACACTGGGTGTGAGGCAGGAATACAACCTGGATGAGACGCCAAAGCTGTAATGCTGTAACTGTTCGTTACGATTGCTCTGATTGAAACTTGTATCGGTCATGAACAGACAAGGATTTGGATGCAAAGGAAGGTCTACTGGCAAAGCAGATCAATCCATATTCAGAGTCAATAGCATGCAAGGGTTCATTCTGGACAAAGCAAACTCAATCACTCAAACAATCTGGTTCAAAAAGTCTTGTAGTGGAGGATTCTGGGAAATGTTTGTTTTTACAACTGGGGCTGACATGACAGTTTCATTAACTCTAGCTGCTCAGTGCAACTGATTTTAACAATATCCGGTAACATCATAAATTCATTCATTCATCTTCAGTAGTTTTTTTTTATTATTCTGGTGAACACATACCAGACCATTGCAGGGAACCATACACACAAATTCACGCCCTCATACACTCATACAAGGGCAATTTAGTGTAGCCAGTTCACGTATGTTTTCATGTTGTCATGGGTGGGAGGAAACCAGAGAACCTGGAGGAAACCCCAGGGGGAGAAGATTTACAGAGACTCCACACAGACAGTAACACACGCTCAGGATTAAATCAGAGACGTTGGAGCTGTAAGAATGATACAATTCCTATTTTTAAAAAAATACTAATAACTTTAGTATTATTATCAGTTTAACAGTTATCTGAAAAGACTATATTACATAAATTACATTTACAAAGAACTTTATGCAACTGTAAATTAAACTAGACCATGAAACAGGAGCCATCTTGGCCTTTCCATCTTATCTAACATCTGACACCAACACTCGGAAATAATCAGAGTCTACATACAGTTGTAGCTGTTGAAGAGAGCTCTCTAGTACTGGAAATGCTCTCATCACTGTCCTGAGGGGATAGCACCATACAGTATTTTCCCCACTACACATCTGCCATCTGATTTTGTAGCATTGGCAGACGAACACCATCACTAAGAGCTCATAACAGCTTCGTTTGCAAGCAGCAGAAACCTCAGAAGGAAGAGAAGAGCACAGATAAAAGCAAGTAAACTCACATTTGTTCATTTATTAGGTTTTTACTGGTACAGACCCAACCACAGTGGTTAATGCCAGGGTTACAAACTTCAGTGCAAACTGTTTCCTTGTTATCGAATTCAATTCAATGGAGAAGAAAACCTTCTTTAATGTATGTAAAGTGTAATCTGTTTGTTTTTTTACAGGGACGGCTTATAAAATCATCATCATTATTAGTATCTCTCTACATTACTCTCTACTACTGTATCAATTACTGATTCAATGAACGAGTTGTGTTAAACACTTAACCGACCAGGTCTTAGCCTGCAGAACTGGAGTTTTATACCTCGAATCCTGATGCACTAATGACTCTAAAACTAGCAACACATGCCAACATACTTAAAAGAGGAGTACTGGCATTTCACCTTATTTTTATTCCCTTAAAGCACTGTAATGAAAGGATCAATACTCCCTGTTTGAGTCTTCATAAAGTTGCGATTCTTTGAATACTTCCTCCGTGACGTACATCCTCTTACATAATCTCTATGTGAATTTGACATGGCAACATGTCCCATCAAATTTCCTGATATTTTCCGAGACTGCAATTTTTTTTTTTTTTTTAAGCAGAGTTGTCACAGCAAATACTGACTTTATTTAGTTTATTACTGATTACAGCTCATTATAATATTTTATTTTATGTAGAAACATCTAATTTCATTATTTCTGAAGGCATCTTTGCTTTACAGCAATTCTTTCACGTGTGTAAGACTTTTGCCGAGTACTGTACATAAACTTATTGTAGGGGTTTTTTTTTTGCTCTGTAATAACCAGCACGTCTTTCTGTCTCAGGCTATGGAGAGATCTACCCAGTGACTAGGTCTGGAAGGGCAGCATGTATCATCTATGCCATGCTGGGAATTCCACTCATGCTGCTAGTCATTTCAGATGTTGGTGACTTTCTGGCAATGTTCGTCTCCAATGGTTACCAAAGGTTGCACTCTTCCTGCAAACATGTCCGCTCTCAGCTGTGGAGCCTCTGTAGAAGCAGGGAAAATCGCACCCTCCACAACAGGATCTATAGTTCCAGTCAGGACATAGCGATGAGTAAACCACTAGACATCCGTGACATAATGCTCACCCAGTCATCTGTTAAGCAAAAGTCCATCCAGTTTCTCAAAAATGTTGCAATCTTTGAACGCATCATCGCACGGGAGAAGTTTGGTGAGAACGGACCTCTGACGCGCACCTGCTCTTGCCCCCAGCTCAATCAGATGCCACCTGTGCCTTTGGGCTTCAAGATGTGGGACTTTAATACCATCGGCCAAGAGATGGAGCGTTTGAATGTGCCATTCCTGCTGATCCTGCTTGTTGTCTTTGCTTATATACTGAGCTGGGCATTGATCCTTCCACTGTGGGAGACGGACTTAAACTGGTTCGATGCTTTCTACTTCTGCTTCATAACGCTCACAACCATTGGCTTTGGTGACATTGTACCCAAGCACCCCAAGTTTTTCATGCTGACCTTCCTCTTCATCATCACAGGCATGGCTATCATGAGCATGGCCTTCAAGTTGGGCCAGTCACGCATCAGCAGCTGTTACCACCGCTGCATCGGCTGCCTCAGCTGTCTCAGCTGTCTTGGCATGGGAAAGAAAGGCAAATATAAGGTTCAGGGCAAGTAAAGTAGGAAACATTTGAAGGATCCATGCTTAAATGTAATTGACTAAAGATTCCTTTCAGGTTCCTTTATGTTTTGCTCATCTAATTTAGCCTACTGATTTTTATTTTCAGTGCTTGGGCTTCCACAAGCTCCATGGAAATTTGTAGATCGTTCAGATGGACAGTGGATGAATTATATGTTTTTATGTTGCATGAGAGTGGGCTCCATTTCAGCTTTTCACATTTCTCTCTACTGAATACTGGAGATTGTTAGAGTACTATGGGGAGTCGCATATCAGATCTGCCAGTGTGGTGAAAGAGACCAAACTGGACTGGTTTGTAGTCCTGTCAGTGTTTATGTTATTTTGTTTGATCACAAGCTGATTTCTTCTACTCTTTTTCTCTGTTGCCGTTTTCATGGTCATGAAGTGGTAGAGCAGCACCAAAAGGGATTGTGATATTCACCAGAGTAGAGCCATAACTAATTTTGGTCCAAAAATGATATCAACCTAGTCTGTCTTAGCATAAACACAATGCCAAACAGTATTTTCCTGACCTGGAGCAGACAGTCCCATGTCTTACAACATGGTTTTGTCGATG
Source organism: Ameiurus melas (assembly GCA_012411365.1). Taxonomy (NCBI): domain Eukaryota; kingdom Metazoa; phylum Chordata; class Actinopteri; order Siluriformes; family Ictaluridae; genus Ameiurus; species Ameiurus melas. Next base: position 26,863,887 of record CM022761.1, read on the forward strand.
TACACTCTCTACAGCCCCTCACTTCAACATAAATAGCAAATACAAATAAAACAAACTCAGTTGTTGCTACCCATCTTTATTTAAAAATACTCTGTTAAAAATACTGTTTTTTTTACAGCATGGGAATTAAAAAAAAAGTTCATGTACCAGGACTGAGCCCTTGAGCAAGTCCCTCCATGTCTACATATCAGACCTGGAGGTCACTTTGCAATGTGCCAAATTAATTCAAATGGTTTACTGGTGCTCAGACCTGACAGAGTGATGATTAGCAGTGCAGAATGCGCAAAGCTCGGTGCTCCAAGACTGATTATGTGCACAATGTGTTACAGTTTGGTAACTCATATATCCAGATACCAAGGGAAAATGTAAATGAAACAAAAACCAATGGTTTGTTAGCCTCTAAAAGGTGAAAAACAAATCCTCTCTACAAAAACAAATTACTGTGCAGTAATATTACATATTTTAAGCAAACCTACACAATAAAGTAGTGCTCTAGATTTTGAAATTCAGTTAAAAGTTGAGAAATACTCTCCTCCTCTTGTGTGCTGAAATAAATGCGATGACACCTGAATGGTCGTATCAGTCGTACTAGCTTGATTAATAATATTCCACATATACAGACATTATCAATTTATTCTGTATAAAAAGAAGAAGCTCTTTCTAGTCCAGTTATACAATGTAACATGCATTTACATTTTTTATTCTGGAATTTCCTTCATCTTAGATTATCCAATATCTCTCCAGCAACCAAAGTACATTATCGCGCTAACAGAATCATAAAGAATTACAATGAATGATATGATATTGAACTGCATCAAAATACATGGTGTGTAAGAAAAATTTGATATTTTAAATAGGAGATTTGGTTAATCCGGAGCAGGATAAATACTTTAACTGTAATATACAGTAGCTTTGGTTATGCTATATCCCTTTCCGAGTGAGGCCCACAGTGTGAAATTACAAGAACCATCTCAGCTTTTGTCAAATTCACTTCATCCTGGCTGTTCATTCATATTGACAGTGCTCATTGGGTTGTAAGTAATAATGGCATCTACTATCACACTCATTGTTCCAAGATGAGAATAAAGTACACTGGGCTAAGATCTGATGTGAAACTGCTCGGTATTTCCACATAATGTACAGTCGTACATATCTCAAAACATCGACTTTGCTTGATTATAAGACTTGATTCGGTTTCGGATTTCTTGATGAACTTTCAATTTGCATAGAAACGACATCTCACTGAGAGTGCATTTGGTGTGGGTTGTCCTTTTCCTATTAAACAATTTACTTTCTATAATTCACATGACACAACTGAAAATGAAAGGTATTCTGTTATTGTTTCACTGGCATCAGAGTGCACGTTTTCTGCTTCTTCTGCCCAAATAAATTCGACGCATTTATTCAACTGAGATGGCTACTTGTGCATGAACGTTAAAAATGTATGAGAAAATAAAATGAGAAGAAAGTGTCTGTTTCAGTGTGTTTCAGTTGCTTAGAGGGCAGCAGAGGCTCAACATTTCCCCCTTTACTTTGTCTTATCAGAAATGCTGAACGAGGAGAAGTCGATGGCGTAAACCAGGAGCGCCCAAACTTTCTGTGCAAATGGGCCCAAACATTATGAATGATGAATTTTCTGTGACCCTAGACCTTGACCACCCTACTTTTTATTCTTCACAGATTTATACTTGTAAATCCATTTTAAATAAATGTTTTGGCTTATTTCCACATTCGTTTTCTTGATCTCTCCTCTTCTTTTTCCACTGAGCCAGAGTCACTTGATGTAGTCAGGAAAGTGGATGTAGGGGGACAGAAAAATTGGTTCATTTTTATTTCTAACTTCCTTGTGGCTTGTTTTCATCGTGACTCCCTGTAACATTTCAAACTAGTAGCAAGCAAAATCTGTCTTCTTAGTTAGAGTGAAATTAATCATATTATTCTGTAAAATCAATTCATAAAACACAAGAGGAGACTGTGAGTTTCCTTCCTGATCCTATTTGTAAATCATGTGACCCCACATGAGGTAACGAAATCGAGTTTGGTAACCTCTGATATACAGTACTGTGCAAAAGTTTTGGGCACCCTATTTTTTTAGTACAAATTTACAGTTATAGGTTTTTATTTTATGATTTCTACAAAAAAAAGGTGTCTGGGTTTTGCTGCAAAAATAAGAAACAAGTGTGATAGTCAAATGTCCAGAATAAATGTGTCTGGTTCTGAAAGGTATCAGAACACACAGTGCATCACATCTTGCTGAGTATGGGGCTGCGTAGCCACATGACCAGTCAGAGTGCCCATGCTGACCCCATCTACCACCAAGTGCACCTACAGTGGGCACATGAGCATCAAACTGGACCATGGAGCAATGGAAGAAGGTGGCCTGGTCACCTTCTTCATGTGGATGGCCGGGTGCATGTGCATCTCTTACCTGGGGAAAGAAGGGAAGCCGGTCGAGTCGGTGTGATGTTCTGAGGAATGTTCTTCTAGGAAACCTTGGGTCCTGGAATTAATGTGGATGTTACTTTGACATGTACCCTTCATGGTAACGGTATTCTCTAACAGCAGCGGCCTCTGACACAATGCAAAAATTGTTCAGGAACAGTTTGAGGAATATGACAAAGAGTTCAAGGTGTTGACTCGGCCTCCAAATTCCCCAGAGCTCAGTCTGATCGAGCATCTATAGGATGTGCTGAACAAACAAGTCTGATCCGTGAAGGCCCCACCTCTCACCGCAACTTACAGGACTTAAAGGATCTGTTGCTAATGTCTTGGTGCCAGAACCACAGCACACCTTCAGAGGTCATGTGGAGTCTATGCCTCGACGAGTCAGAGCTGTTTTGGTGGCTCAAGGACGACCTACACAATATTAGACAGGCGATTTTAATGTTATGGCAGATCGGTGTATTTCCTTACATGATTCTTAATCTGGTTGTATTTACTATTGCTAGACATCAAACCAGCAAATAAAATATTCTTTCACAGTTTTACACTATTTCTGAATTGTATTTTTATATTATTTTGATGAAATGAAAGTGAAAATAGATGGGTATCTATAGTTATTCGAAGAAGGTGAGATGAGAGGCTAGGACATCGATTTTCTGATGACTTGGACGTATCCTTACTTACACACCAGTTTATAAATCTGATTTCTTTCTAAGCTTTGTGCTGTAATAATAACAACCAGAGAACTCTTTATTCCTAGCACATGTTGTTGTCAGCCTACACACTGAGATGTTGAGAATGACTCTTGCTTGCCAGTTTGCACTTTTGATATCCTCTAAGCACAGGCTACACCTAGTAAAGTTCTAGAGTTCAAAAACACCATAAACCACGACTGTAAAGAAAAGAATATGAACACTCAGGTGAGCTTTTTATAACCAAGCGCTGACGGATTGGCAAAATGAGCATTATCTTTTGCACCCAGTATGCATTTTGAGAAGAAAAAAAAACACAGAAAGAATCACATCCTGCTTTTCACCCTTGATGCATTTTAGTACTGAATCATAGCAAAGTTCAATAAATGAGGCTCGTGGGAGGGAGATTTACCGTACCTAGTTCTGCTGAATATACAAAAAATAATAATAAATAGCTTGTATACTATGTGTAATGTACCTGAAACATCAATTCATAGACTAAAACATAGATTTAATCTAGAACTCATTTGAATACGTTACCATTTCTATAGTAACAACTTACTCAAGGCCTTGTATGGCGAATACGGCATATTATGTAAGCCTAATAATAAACACATTTAAAACCACGTTGTTAATTAATAAATGAAATGATGCATTTTTGGAAAGAGTTGCCCGCTTGTCCGCACATTGAAACTGTTGAATGTAAAACTGTTCATTTAAGGTCTCGGACACAGGAAACTCTTCAGGTTGGAAGGCTTTATCGTTTCTCTGTATGGCTTCTCATGACATGCTGCATTTTCTGTTTTATTAACTTCAAGATAGAGGAGAAAAATAGAGGCCTATTTTTTTATAGAGGGAACTCAGGGAACACCTTGGACGAGCTGTCAACCCATCAAAGTGCACAATCACACACACATTCACACACTGAGGACAATGTAGAGATGCCAATCAGCCTTCAATGCAAATTGCGAGACAAATGTGCTAACCACTAAGTTCAAGTCCTAAGATCACTGGGGCCAGTTACGTTAGTGTGTGAAGTAGATCAGGAAGAACAGAAATACTATAACCGTACGCCCTATAGTGTTTTATTCCTGACTTCAATCATAGACAGTGGTGAAGATAGACGTTTTGGGCTCTATGAAAGAATACTGCTTTAAGCAATGCGTCTCCTTTATCTTATAATAATATATTTGATTGTCTATGACATGTTTAATACAGTTGATACTCAACAATTTCATGTTGTAGTACTGTGTCTTAATAACTAAGAAATTTACAAGAAGTCGCAAGAATTACAAGTTGCAAGAATTAATTATTTTTGAAATATTTTTTATTCAATCAGAGTTTGACTTCCAGTGGATTTTAATTCAATGCCAGACTCAAAATTAGCACCTTTAGATTTTAAACTCACCATTCTTGTGAAGTTATAAACTGTTCCTGGTCATCTTCATTTGAGAGGTATTGAACTTCCAGACATGTTTATCATAGACATACAGTATCTCACAAAAGTGAGTACACCCCTCACAACAAATATTTACAAAAATGTAAGGGGTGTACTCACTTTTGTGAGATACTGTGTATATATAGACAGGGTTTTTCCATTCATACTGCTGTATCTTCAGATAGGCCTACCTGTCCGTCATCACAGGGCCCCCACTTTGAAAACCACTGTACTACTACACTAAAAGTTACCCCACTACACTTTTCCTTAGTTATCAGAGGTAGAGTGCGTACTTGTCACGCCACAGCCACCAGAGGCCGCTGTGGCGCATATTTTGAACGAACGGGACTGTTTGCGCGCTCGCTTCCGGGTTAGCGCGAGCGTCCGCAGTAACTGTAAACACAGGTGTGTTTACTTTCTGTTTAATGACCTGTGTTATTTAAAGGCCTGAGTTACCGAGCACTTCACTCGTGATTGTTTGTGGGAATGCTGTATGTCCTAAGTTATGTAGACACGTTCATAGCGGTCGAGTTGTTTATATGTTTGTCATGGTAACGGTATCAGTTAATGTTGTAGAAGTTATTTATGCCAAGACGGAGATTGCTCTATGCTACGTTTGCTTTGGAGTTTGTTTCTGCTTAATAAAGAGTTTTGATCTGCACCTGCATTCGCCTCCGTCTACGAATCGTAACAGAATCACGAGCCATCCAAAGGAAGCAGCAGATCAAAAAGATGAGCGTCGCCAAAGCAGCCAGGTTTGAGGCATCTCGCTGTTTTGTTCCAGGAGAAGAGCAAACGGCTCGCCGGGGATATAGCGGATCCACGCCGTGCAGTCCAGAGTTGGAGGCTGTCCTGCTGTCCAGCCCAGCCGAAAGGGTCATCCTGCTGCCCTGCACAGCCAAGTTTCAAGTCTCAAGCCCAAGTCATGTCCCAAGTCCAAGCCAAGAGCAGCCTCAAGCTCCCGACGTCCCAGAGCAGCCTCTAGTCCCTGAGTGCACAGCCGAGGAAGCCGTTCCACTGCCTAACTCAGCCGAAGAGGCTACTGCACTGCCCTGTCAAGCCGAGTCTCAAATGAAACCAAAATGGAGCTTTTTGGTAATAAACACCAGAAGTGATTTTGGTTCACACAGAGAGGCAGCAATATGGAAAAGTACCTCATGCCCACGGTTAAATACGGTGGTGGTACTTTAATGTTTTGGTGCTGTTTTTCTGACGGAGGACCTGGACATTTTGTTAGGATACATGGCATCATGGACTGTCAGGACAGCAGGACAATGATAAAAACATACATCAACACAGAAATGATTTACTGACCGCAAAATCAAGATCCTGCCATGGCCATTCCAGTCCCCTGATCTGAACCCCATAGACCACCAGCATGGACCTCGAAATCTCTGGAGAGATTCTGTATGGAGAAACGGTCTCAGATCCCTTATTATGTATTCTCCAACCTCATCAGGCGTTATAGGAGAAGACTCAGAGCTGTTATCAAAGGGAGGTAGCACAAAGTATTGACTAAAAGGGTACCAATAACCGTTGCACACCCATATTTAACAAAGATATATATTTTTTATAAACATGCATTTTGTTTGCAATTGTTTGATATCCATGAGAGCAGAGTATTTTTGTGATTTTTTTAAAATAAAAGATCCAAAGGTTAAATAATAAAAATAATTTTTCACAGCCTTCTTTGCTCATATTTAGCAAGGGTGCCAATATTAGTGGAGGGCACTGTAGATAGATAGATAGATAGATAGATAGATAGATAGATAGATAGATAGATAGATAGATAGATAGATTGATTGATTGATTGATCAATTTATTAATTATTATAATGATTGTTAGCATTGGTAAAATGTAAAAGAAGTACATAAGGGTTATTCGCTCGCACTTATTCTCTAATACACAGGTTCCCGATACTGGTCCTGGAGAACCCGCTGTAGGTCTCTGCTCTCACACACCTGATTCAGACTGGGTTAAGAATCAGCCCTTAATTTGTTGAAGTGGATGTGCACAATAGTTCTTCAGGACCATACTTGGTAAATTAAATAACGAAATTACAGAATTGGGACACTAGATGGCGGTATTGTAAAAGTGTGTACAACAATCATCTTCCTCTTAACACCCCCCAACAAAATGGCTATGTTCCCAGATGTTATCAAAACATCTTCAGATTTTTTTTCTAATATAGTAAAGCCTTTAAACTAGCAAAATAACACTTTAATTAGTGTTGTTTCATCATAGGATTGATGCTGACTATTGCAGTGCATTACATCAATACTGTCAATATTTCTAACCATCCTTTTCATGCTTTACCATGATTTACATGTTCATCAAATTATAGCTCCTTCAAATTATAGCAGCTGTTCACACCAAAACCAAAGCTCTCAGTAGTTTAACACCTGATCACATTTAATATGATGGGAAAGGATTGTTCAACAAAGTCGTTTTTGCTTTGTATAATTTACTTAGCAGATTACAGTTTAACAGCTGGATTACTAAGCATCTAATAACAGCATTATAACAGCACAGAAATAATCATTTAAAAAAAAAGTAAGTCGGTTAATTGGAACAGTATACTGGAACACGCCTGATAAGTAAAAGTCTAAAGTTATGTTACTAAACCATTAGTGGAACTGCTTTGGAGAAATAATATGACTTCATTCAAGTACCTCAAAAAGCTTGAGGTAAGTAAGTATACTGAGAGTGTAGCTATTGATATACAGATATAACTTATAAAAAAAAAAAAAACAATAGAAACCATCACAGAAATTCTAATGAATTCCACTACAAATACCATTATAAACCAAATCAGCTAACCATTAAAACCATTACCATGGCCATTTATTGGTCCTCAATGGTATCCACTAGATATTACATGCAATCAATGAAAGGCAACAAATTACCAGTAGAGACCCACATGGACCATTACAGTTTCCATTAAAACCAATATAAGCATTAAAACCATTACAAACTCTAAGGAGGCTTCTATTGTTTGTTTGTTTGTTTGTTTGTTTCAGCAGGGAGATAAAGATAGAACGCACTACTGCACCAACAATATTATCAGTTTTCACGATTCAAATGATCAACTTGTCAATTAAGCATGGTCAGTTGTGGGGGAAATGGAACACCATGCTTCTTCAGAATATGAAATAAACATTGTAGATAGTCAAAAAAGAGGATTTCAGAACTGTATCATGTGTTTTAGGGGATCTTGTTTTAGAGGTGGAAATTCAGACTTTCTGATTTCACCTTGTATAGGCTATCAAGAAGAGTTATTATTATTATTATTATTATTATTATTATTATTATTATTATTATTATTATTATTAATAATAATAATATTATTAATATTATTACTATCCATCCATCTTCTATCGCTTACTCCTTTTCAGGGTCGCGGGGAACCTGTAGCCTATCCCAGGGAGCACCGGGCACAAAGCTGGGTGGACAGGGTGCCAGTTATTATTATTATTATTATTATTATTATTATTATTATTATTATTATTATTATTATTATTATTATTATTGATTTTATTTCACGTAGGTATCTAATGAGCGCCCACGCACGCGCGTTAACACTTCCACGGTCCTTGTCAGTCTATTTTCTTGCACGCGCGCAGATTCGTCCGCCCCGGTGTCCGCGCGCACACCCGCTTTTCTGTGGCGTGACGTCACGAGTGGCAACAGCAGCGGCAGTCCGCTCCGCGTCCTCCCGCTCTTCACTGCTGAACACCGCACCGACTAAATGTGCATTTAAGGTGAGATTAGACTGCAATCTGATCTGAGGAGAGCGCACCGAGCACGTGCGATTTAAAGACAAGGCTGCTCCTTAGAGCTGTAATATATCGTTGTTGTTGTTATTATTATTATTATTATTATTATTATTATTATTATTATTATTATTATTATTAGGCTTTAACATTATTATGTGTAGATTGGATTTGAGTTTGATTATTGGATTGGCTTTCTTGAATGAACATGTTTTCAGAGTCGCTTTAGTTATTCTTAGTTGGCAAGTCTGTCTATTATTATTATTATTATTATTATTATTATTATTATTATTATTATTGGTGTTGGTGGTGGTGTTTTGATGTTGTTAATAATTTTTTTATTATTGATACTTTTATTATTATTCGTAGTAATGGTAGAATTGTCATTAGTATTAGTATTATTTTTTATCATTAAGTTCTTAGATCATGGTGTTTAGATTAGATCTGAGTCTGATTATTGGACTGGCTTTCTTAAATGAACCTATTCTAGAAGATCCTCGCTTTAATTCTTACTTTTTAGCAAGTCTACCTCCATCTGAAACCAAAATACACCAAAATAGAATGCATCCAATCTTCTTCTTCTTCTTCCCATTCTTCTACTTATTATTATTATTATTATTATTATTATTATTATTATTATTATTATTATTATTATTATTATATTATTATAACCTATTATTGATCACAGATGTATCTATAGGGTCCCAGTTGGTTCCTAACCACTTCTTTCTTCACCACAGGACACATCTCTCCATCTTTTTTCCCCCTCTCCTCTCTTTTGGATGTCATTACGATGGGATTACTTGATGCTCTTAGAGATTTCAGTTTACTGACATGGCTGAGGGAAGAGAGACAGTCCAGGAAGCTGATCCTGTTCATCGTTTTCATTGCTTTGCTATTGGATAACATGCTGTTGACGGTGGTGGGTGAGTAAACCTAAATGTCTGCTTTCACACCTGTAACACGGAGATAAACGCTTTGGTCTGGGGATAAACTGTTTAGTCCGTGATAAACTATTTAGTCACAAATGAGTTAATCTCGTTAATGTTGTGGGTAGTGGGCGAGACAGCGAAGCACACACACACGGGTTTCAGCCCTCCAGAGACATGTCTTTTCTGATGAGTGTAACAATTAATCAGCTGGTTTATATTTACAAAGTCAAATCTATGATGTGTTCCTAAAACTGGGCGATAAAATTCAATCAGATATGAGCAGGAGGTAATTTATGGTTCACAAAGCGTAGACTGTTATAAATAGGCCGTTTGCTTGCTGATTAACTGACAGAGATGTCATTATTATAATCATGAAACTGACTATAATATAAAAAGCATGTCACACCAATTTTCACCAATACTTTGATAATATGATGCTGTTCTTTTATCTATGCTTACAACTTTTGGCTAGCACTTGAATCTCCTCTATTTAAAAATGGCCTCAAATGCTTTTAAAAATGATTAGCAGTATCCGGCAATGGAAACACTACTTATTATAATATGGAACATGTTTATGGAGCGTGACAAATGAATGGAAAACCCGTGGCTGTTATGCTGTGTGGTGGTGAGGTGGGGGTGGTGGTGGTGAGGGGTGGGGGTATTTATTTTCGCTTGTGCACGTTGAGGAGTGGTGTCAAACTCAGTATAGTGGCCCGGACCGAATAAATCAGTTTAGTGACCGAACACACATCAACAATTACTCTTAAATGTGTTAGTTTTTTTCTACTATCTGCAAAACCTATGAATATAAAGCAATTCTAATGATGGTTTTACCATGCAGTGTCTGGCAAAAGTATTCACCCCCTCCCCCCTTTGAACGCCACATTTTGTTGTGTTATACCCCAGAACTAAAATGTTCGAAAAAGCACATGTTGTTAATAGCTGTGTTTATGGTTCTGAGTTTATGGCTTTACTTTGACCCCTAGTGGAATGACAGCGACTAACTATTATTTATTTATTTATTTAATTTACCATAATGAAGAAGACCATTTTAATTTACAGTCTAAATGAATTTGTCGGGCCGGATTAGAACCTTTATCTAAAAAGGCTATATGTCAAAGAGAATCAATACAAGTTCTTCTGACTGATCATCTTTATCTTGCGATGGAACCTTTCTATCGTGGGTGTGGTCTCTTCCAGGATAACCCCACCCCCATCCACAGGGCTCACTAAATGGTTTAATGAGAATCAACATTTATGTAAATCATATGCATATGCTAGAAACCTTTGCATCCTTGATCCTATGTGAACACTTATGAGAGATTTTGGCGTACCGTGTTAGACAGCGCTCTCCACCAGAAACATCATAACACCAAGTGAGGGAAAATCTTCCAGAAGAACGGTGTTCAGTCCTTCAGTAGACTTCCACAAACTGTTCTGGTGGCTCACTGTGGCACAACACCTTACATTTTATTCTGATGACCCATCTTAAGGAGATCTTAAGGACTCTAGTCTTGTGCAACTCATAGTTAGGCAACAATAGTTCGTCTGAATGAATGGGTGTACGAAGTTTGTGATGGTCTTTTTGGATCACTGGACCTATTGGAAGTTCATGACCTCCAATTAGCATCAGGCAACGTGCATGCTGAGCAATGTTGCTACATGAAATGGCTACTTCATAAAATAACAATTCAAGTAACTGTGTGTTTTTGGCTAGTTCATATGCTTTCTGTCGATTCTGTAGATAACAATATATCATATTACCTTGTCAAGTAGTACCCGTGCCAGTATGTATTCTACACTGCTAAAGCGATCTAATCTGATCGTACTTGCTACAAATGAATAATGTACGCTATCTTTTAGGTAACACTTTAGAATAACAGTACATGAATGATTGTCCACTAATGCCTGAATTAATACTTACTAAGATATGAACTAATCATGAGTTAAGGCATTTACTAATCACAAACTAATGAAGAGCTAACCTTTACTACAAGATGAGTCTTATGAATTCACCCAAAACCTTCAGTACATGTTAGTCCATGTTTGTTAGCTAATGTATTAGGGTCAAACTAAATAGCGCACTGTCTTTAAATGTTAATAGATTTGAGCGTCTCCTAAATGAATAACTGTTACTGGATTAATTTCACTCTTGTGGGAAAAGGAGTAGTACACCGGGCCCTCGCCACGTACTAATACTACAGTAGGATAGGAAATGGATGGAGAATGACTCGAAACGGGTTGAATGAAATGATTGGTGTTTATTATTCGTGCGTCTTTCTACGTTCGATAAGGAGGATCAGTGTAAATTATTAAAGTAATCCAGCGATCTAAACCATTTGAAATGATGCACATTTCATCCATATTCTTTCTTGCAGAGCGTGTTTGATTTAGTTTAAGCCTACTTAAATTAATTAGTGTTTATTAATACATTAGCGCACGAACAAACATGTACAAACATATACTTAAGGTGGTTGTTAATACTCACATCGATGTTAAGGTTAGCGCTTCATTAGTTCACAATTAGTAAATGCTTTAACTCATCACTAATTCATATTGAAGTATGTATTAATTCAGTTATTAGTGCATGATTAGTGCATGATTGTTAGCTTTTTTTTATCTTTTCTTAATGGAATATTAACAGAGCGTAATATTTAGTGATAAATTACACTGCTTTGTTGATTGGCATGAAGCACAGAGCAGGAATTGGAACTGAATTTATCATGCCTGCTATCATATCTGCCATTAACAGTCGAGTTGTTCGTTGAAACAGCCGATTTGGACTCACGCACGTGTATCTGAGACTCAGGGTGTTTTTAATGGATCGTCACATCACATTACAAACCTGCAAAAATTCTGTGGGCATTACAGACGAGACAAAAAGAAAAAAGAAAAACACGGGACACGCGCATAACAGCATAACAGAGCCGCTGGGTTTTCCTTTAAAGTATCACGTGTCTGTAGAAGAAGGATAATATTCGACACTGGATATATAGCTAGTGGTAGCTGAGGAGTTAAGGGTCTGATCAAATGAACGGATGATTACAAGTTCAAATCCAAGGATTTCAAGCAAGGCCCATAACCCTTAAAGCTTGTATCCTGTTATACTGTATATAATGTCAATGCTAACACATATTAGAAGGCGAAGCCTGTATTTCTCGCATACAAATTGCAGGACAGTGAAATTCTTTTCTTCGCATATCGCAGGTATTATTCAGTACCTTATTCAGTGATTGCGCTTTCATGACCTCAGATAATGCCGAGCTTCTAACTCTTCTTCTTTCTAACTCTCACACGGTTTTCCAGTTAACATGTGTTTGGTGTGATTATTCAGCATCGTTGTTGTGCATTCAGTAAATCAGCCTTGGCTAGTCTAAATACATTACACTAGAACTAACAAACTATGTAATAAATGAGATTTGGACTTCGAGGCAGATCATGCCATTCACACCCCTCTCACACTTTCTCACCTGGCAGTACCCATCATCCCCAGCTACCTGTATACTGTGGACGATGAGGCTTCCACTGCAGTCAGGAATCACTCAGTCTCCTCTCAGTCTCCGTCTGGAACTTTCCAGACCATCGTCTCCCTTTACGATAACTCCACTCGCCTGACCAACCTCATCCCGCAGGTCAGCACACCAGGCGTGACCTTGCCCCCGACTCTGACCCCAGCTCCCAATGACTCTGACTGCCCCAAAGCTGACAAGCAGCTCCTGAACGAGAACGTAAAAGTGGGGCTCCTGTTTGCCTCAAAGGCCACCGTGCAGCTCATCACCAACCCAATCATAGGACCTCTCACCAACAAGTGAGCTACCCAGAAACTCTCTCTCTCTCACTCTCTCTCCCTTTCTCTCTCTCTCTCACACACACACACACACACACATACAAGCAATACAGGACCCCTCAATAGGTGACTAACTTCTTTCTTAAATTAATTTTCTGAGATCCATGAAGTGATATCTTAAATTAACGCATCATAATTAGCTATCTAAAGGTCACAGTGGTGATGAAGACATCATCAACAATAATAACAATAACAGGGATGACTGGAGATTGTTCATCCATCCATCCATCTTCTACCGCTACACATGATATCACATAATACCTTTTCAGGGTCACGGCGAACCTGGAGCTTATCCCAGGGAGCATCGGGCACAAGGCGGGGTACACCCTGGACAGGGTGCCAGTCCATCGCAGGGCACAATAACATACACTCACACACCCATTCATACACTACGGACACTTTAGACACGCCAATCAGCCTATCATGCATGTCTTTGTACTGGAGGAGGAAACCGGAGTACCCGGAGAAAACCCCCAGATCACGGGGAATTAAACCCCGGACCCTGAAGGTGTGAGGCAAACGTGCTAACGTGCTAACTAAGCCATCGTGCGCCCTGGAGATTGTTATTTTAGTTCTAAACAAGAACACACATGGTATCACATAATACCTGGGGATTTTTATTATCTAGATAATGTACCCTCATGATTTAAAAAAAATATATATATATATATATATATATATATATATATATATAGTTATAGTAACAGAATCTGAAAACATTTATGCAAACAGTGTGGACAGCAGAAATATCCAAACAATGATCCATTAGATCTCTGCATTCATGTGCATGCTTTGATTAGCTCCGGTGTCATTTCCAGGGTCATTCCATGAGCGTGTGGATATTTTTAAGAGACAGAAAGTAACATGATGAAATAATAATAATGATCACTGAAGATAATAATAAGGGGGCACGGTGGCTTAGTGGTTAGCTAGTTTGCCACGGGGGGTTTGATTCCCTGTGTGCGCTGAGTTAGCATGTTCTCCCAGTGCTTTAAGGGTTTCCTCCAGGTACCCGCAGTCCAAAGACATGCGTTGTAGGCTGATTGACATTTCCAAATGGTCTGCAATTGTTTGAATGTGTGTGTGTGTGTGTGTGTGTGTGTGTGTGGTTGTGCCTTGTGATAGGTTGGCACTCTGTCAAGGATGCACCCCACCTTGTGCCCCGAGTTCCCTGGTATAAGTTCCAGGCTAGCCAAATCGTTTAGTTTTTGTTTGTTTATTTATACCTCAAATCGTGGGAAAATATATTTTCATCATTTTAGGGTTGTTGTTTTTTTCTTTCTTTAACTTTGAAAAGAAAATGTTCTTTTTTTGTGTATGGGAAGCAAATTGTCCTATTTTGGTACTACTACCCATTTACCTTTTAGAAACATTTGCAGGTAAACAGTCTGGGTCCTCTTCCACATCCTGTAATCTTCACATATCCCGAGTGAATTCTAATAGAAAGACTCAGGCAAACAGTCTGTAAGAGTTGTAGCACTATAACAGCTTGTTGATCTGTTTCTCTGCCTGTGTCAACATTGTAAATTATATATGATACATCAGAGCTCAAAAACAGACCTGTCTAATGCTAATGCTAATGCTAACGCTAACCCAGGCTTGTGCTTTTATCTACATCTCAGCAACTCAACCTTGAAAATCAGCTCTTTGGCAGAAATTCATTACAAGGCATTATAAACAATTTGCACAATGGTTTAGTTGTACTGAACATTACATTCAGCTTAAAACAATAAAAAATATTTTCAAGTACACAACTTAGGGGTCCAGGCATTCAGATTTTAGGCAGCACTAGAGTCTATTTTCCACCATGGAGATGTAAACATGACTTCTATGAAGAGGTGATTTTGTTAAAAGCGATATTTCATGGGTCAGATCGTCGAAACACATCATTTCCTCACATAATCTGAGGTTTTGTACATTGTAATACGCTTTTGAATACAACCTGTGTGGATGTGATGCTAATATTACACTGATAAGTTGCTGAATTGTGCCGAACCGAACGCTCACATGAACGCTGCAATGCCTCCTGCCTTTTGCAGAATAGGCTACCAGATCCCAATGTTCGCCGGATTCTGCATCATGTTCCTTTCAACAATCAGTGAGTGTTTAAGCATTCTGCACCGGATTGATCTCTCGCTTTCTTTAACATTCAAATGAACACTTGTGTAATAGAAGCTTGTGAATATAAATATAATAAGCTCAAGTAATATCATACGTGTCATCTGATAAAGATGGGCATACAGATAGGTGACAAATTAAAGAAGGAAACAATGGCTCTCTTATGTCGTGGGGGAGGTTTATTTCATTTCCTGGCATGGTTCGGATCCCCTGCAAATCAATACTGCAGTTCTGACTGATCCCCTTTATCCTCTGATGAAATGTTTCCATCCCGATGGGTAGGGTCTGTTCCAGTTTGACTCCATCCCCCATCCATAGGGATACCCAAGCACTTACTAAATGATTGTAATGAGGATAAAAATGATGTAAATTATTTTATGTTATGCCCTTCACACTCACTAAATCTCAGCCCATCTGAACAGTTACGGGAGATTTTGGAGGGAAGTTAGACAGTGCACATATTATCCAGAGACTTGTAAAATAGATGCCAGGGCTCAGTGAAGTTGTCCTAGTGGCTCATGCTGGACTAACACCGTACTAACACACTTTATGTTGTTTTTTCCTTTAATTTGTCACCCATCTATATAACACACACACACACACACAATATTCTCAAGGTAGAGTTCATGTAGTGATACCTCGTACGTCTGTCTGAATTATAATTGTCATTTAGTGTTTGCCTTCTCGTCGAGCTACGTGCTGCTGTTCCTGGCCAGGTCCATGCAGGGAGTCGGCTCGTCTTGTTCCTCTGTGGCAGGTACATGACCATTTAAATCCCCCATATATGCTTCATAAGCTCTCTTTGTACATTTTATCAAGGGCTGTCTAATCTTCAATGTAAAAAAGGCTACATACAATTACCTACAATCACGTTCTGGTTAATAATATAGTTAAATAATGTATCGCTTTACAGTAATGTTTATAGTGAGAACATCACACATAACACATAAATATATAGATATACAGAATTTTTTTTTAATTAGGCCTTCATTAGGACTTGACACAACATCGAAATAACATGCAATAATGCTATATGAAACATATAATATACAGGTGTCAGTTTTTTGTTTTTTTTTATCGGATTTGCAATGCTGAAAAGACCTGAACTTGTCAAAGCATTTAATGTAACTTGTGAGCATTTTGATTAACCACATGTGTGTCACGATGCAAGTGTTATGACCAATATTTGCATTGCGAGAGTATGCATAAACTCTGTACTTGGTGTGTGTGTGTGTGTGTGTGTGTGTATGTGTGTGTGTGCGCACGCAGGTATGGGAATGCTGGCAAGTGTGTATACAGATGATGAGGAGAGAGGAAATGCAATCGGCATAGCACTGGGAGGACTTGCCATGGGAGTACTTGGTCTGTATTTCTAAATATTAATAATGTTTGTGTGTGTGTGTGTGTGTGTGTGTGTGTGTGTGTACAAAAGGAATCAGGACCTGTCATGTTTAACACTATTCTGGATCTGTCTCATAGGGTGAATTAATACGATCAGGAAGCGTTTTTTTGTCCAATATACACTACAGCACATTGAAAGACTTTTTAGGGAGTTGAGGTCAGAGTGCAGGATCAGTCATGATATGGCATCCCAGGAGCAGATAGGGCTATGGGCCTTGCTGAACGGCCCAACAGTGGCTTGAACTATTGATTATTAACCCATTCGTTGTGTGTGTGTGTGTGTGAGACAGTTGGCCCACCATTTGGAAGCGTGATGTATGAGTTTGTGGGGAAAACGGCTCCTTTCCTGGTCCTGGCTGTTCTAGCAGTGCTGGATGGAGGTGAGTTAAAACTCAAATAAAGACGGTTCACATCTATCAATGTTTAATAATTTTACACATCTTAAACTGATACTGTATACTCTACCAAGCATTATTATTATTTAACATTTAGCAATGCACCAGCATCAGGTTGGGGTCAATGATTATTACATCATATATTAACTGTCCGTATTGAAATATATAGACGTCACAAAAGGCCTACCTGAAAAATATGGATGCAAATCAACTCCCAGACTAACGCTGTATTCCCCCCATTTTCCCCCAAAACATTGTTTTTATCATTAATAAGCACATAAAAATACCCTTCTTAACATGCTAACAGCAGCTTTAATAGGTGCTCAGAGCAGAAATGTGTTGTTGTTTTTTTTTACAATCAGCTCTGCAGTTATTTGTGCTTCAGCCTTCTAAAGTTGAACCAGAGGTGAGTAATGAACATTATTATTATTATTATTATTATTATTATTATTTGTCTCTGGGTTCTTAAGAAAAGAGAAAGCGAAAATACACAAGAAAGACGGCCCCCTCACCTCGCTACACACTTCCCACACGAAGCACTTCAAATGACACCCAGACAAAGTTCAAATGACAAGATCTCTCACACAACAGAGACAATGGGGTTACCAAATTTGTAACCACTGTTACAACGGTAACAGTGCCTATTAATAAAGTGTATTCTTACATATACACTCTATCAAATGACACATAAAATGAACATTTTATAGTAATTATAGTAAATTATGTTGTGAGTTAACAAAAAAAAAAGATCAGTTGCATGGAAAACAGTAAGTACACTCCTACATTTATCACACCTTCAAATCCATATAATTAGAATCAGGTGTTGAAGATTGTGTGTCAGTGATTAGAACCTGCTTAGGGAGTGCAGGTAGAACCTGTCTTATTTATACCCCTCTCATATCTAGTGTCTGGAGTTCCCTTTGTTTTTGAGGTGTGTGGTGTCATCATGCCAAGATCTAAAAAAAAAAAAAAAAAGCTTGCGGGTGCCTAGGAGTCTGGCGAGGGATTTAAAAAGATCTCCAAATTATTTGAAATACATCATTTCACTGTAAGGGGACAAATGATTTCACTGATTTCAAATTACTGCCAATTAGTCCAGGACTGGCCGTCCCAGCAAATTCAGCCCAAGAGTAGACCATCTGATGCAAAAATAAGTCTCCTAGGACACAAAAGTTTCTTCAAAGGATCTGCTAGTAAGTCTTGCAACTGTTGGTGTCAAAGTGCATGCTTCTACAATCAGAAAGCGAATGAACAAATTTGACCTGCATGGGAGGCGTGCCAGGAAAAAGCCTTTGCAAGACTACAGTTTGCCAATGAAAATATAAACAAAGACCAGGCCTTTTGGAATAATGTGCTCTGGAGAGATGAATTAAAGATAGAGTTTGGCCAAAGTAACAGCAGACATGTTTGGCAAAGTTTGAGAAGCACCTCATACCAGCCCGGTGGTGGAAATGTTATGGTTTGGGGTTGCTTTGCTGCCTCAGGGACTGGACAGCTTGCATTCAATGATTCAATTATGAATGCTGCATCACATCAGAGAGCGCTTGAAGATAATGTGAGGCCATCTGTCCGAAAGTTCAAGATGAACCGAAAGTATATCTTTCAACGGGATAATGATCCTAAGCGCACTAGCAAATCCACCAAGGAATAGCTCAAAACGAAGTAATGAAGAGTTGTTGAATGGCCAAGGCAAAGTCCAGATTTAAATCCCATTGAAATGTTTTAGGGGACTTGAAACGAGCAGTACATGTAAGAATACCTTCAAACATCTTACAACTGAAAGAATATTGCATGGAAGTGTCGTCAAGAATTCCAGCAAGCCTGGTGGACAATCATGCAAAACACCTAAAAGAAGTTATTTCTACTAAAGTGGGCAATACCTGCTTCTGAGGTCAAGAGTCTACTTACTTTTTTTCCACTCATGAATATCACATCTATTGATATTTCTGTACTTATTTTTTCACAAGACCTTTCACTGTTGTACAATGACCGACCTCCAAGATCTGAGTAAACCATGACACAACAGATTTCCACTTTTGACTAGTTGAAGATCTGAGATTGTCAAAAGAAGGAGAGCACGGCAAACTCTCGGCTCCTCCATTAGTGCAATCTCTTTTGGCTTCGTTAGCATGGTGTGAACTGTCGCAGCACGTGGCAGACAATGACAGAGTGTAATTTGTGATGGCGCATGTCCATAGATAAGCAGCATGTGTAATAAAGAAGGCCGGTGTAATAAGGGCACGCTGGATAATTCTCTCCAGTCGCAAGGTGATTCTGTCACTGAGGCATTTCCATTAGCTACATAATGAAACTTGCA
This sequence comes from Ameiurus melas, assembly GCA_012411365.1. Classification (NCBI taxonomy): domain Eukaryota; kingdom Metazoa; phylum Chordata; class Actinopteri; order Siluriformes; family Ictaluridae; genus Ameiurus; species Ameiurus melas. Next base: position 26,883,242 of record CM022761.1, read on the forward strand.
ATAAAAGTGAATGAGAATGGAGAAACAGGGATCAAATTGAATAAATAGGCAGTTTATGAACAATTATTTCATTGCTGAGAATTCCTCTTGTGTCAAAACATTTTGTAAAGCAATTTCTGCAAAAAAAAAATTCTGCTGAGTCTAGAAAGTTCTGTAATGCTGCATTTACATAAACAAATGTATCAATAAATCAATATAATAATTGAGAATTTGTAGTGCGAGTTATTTCCAAAGAATATCACCTATATATGGCATTTCCATATGT
>CM022761.1:26888506-26948506 GCA_012411365.1 Ameiurus melas
TATATATATATATTTATATTTATATTTATATATATATATTTATATTTATATTTATTTATTTATTTTTTGAGAGAGAGAGAGAGAGAGAGAGAGAGAGAGAGAGAGACTAGTATTTGATACTTGGCCTAATGTTAGAGAGCATTAAATTAAATAAATGAATCTTGAGGTGAAGACAGTGGATTTTATGTGGATATAAATATAGAGCTAAATAGCAACAAAAATACACTACATGGCCAAAAGCTTGTGGAAGCCTGGCCCTCACACTGATGTCATTGTTGAACATCTCACTCCAGATTTATTCCCCTTTTGCTGTTATAACACGCTCCAGTCTTCTGGGAAGGCTTTTCACTAGATTTTGGGGCGTGGCTGTGGGGATTTGGGTTCATTCAGCTACAAGAGCGTTAGTGAGAACAGGTACTGATGTTCGATGAGGAGGTCTGGGGTGCAGTCGGTGTTCCAGTTCATCCCAAAGGTGTTCAGTGGGGTTGAGAGGTCAGGGCTCGGTGCAGGACACTCGAGTTCTTCTACTCCAACCTTCACAGGAGCATCGTCATGCTGAAACAGGTCCAGGCCTCTCGGTTGCAGTGAAGTGAAACTGTAATACTGTATTACAGCATAGAGAAACATTCTATACAACTGTGTGCTTCAGACTTCGTAGCAACAGTTTTGGGAAGGTGTAATGGACAGGTGTCCACATAATTTTGACCATATAGTGCATGTCGCAAGACTGAATAAAAGGAAGAACGGTACGAAAAGCGACGGTTTCAGTGGAGTACGAAGAGCTCCACTGCTAGTGTTCTACATATAATAAATAGTATCATTAAAATTTGAAACGATTTTAAAGTCATTAAAACTACAGGCGGATTCATTGGCTCTAAAGTAAATACATGAATACTGTCTATTAAATCTAAAGGGTTGTACTTTTCACTTGACCCTCATCCTGCTGTGATGTAAATCCATTGCATGTGACTTTTTAAACCCTATACATGCCCCAGTGTACAGTGTGTGTAAATGCTTCCAAATGACTGGTAAAATGAGCAGTCTCTCTGAGTTTGCCTTCTGGCATTCTGTCATCTGTTTCCACCGCTATGTCCTTTCTTTGTGCATGTGGTAAAGTTTTAGCCCCCTTGGGCTAAACATAACACAGGCCTTTGAGTGGAAGCTATTATCTTTGGCTGCATCCTCAGCAATCACTGGTTTGATATCTCCTCCTTTGTTACCATTACTTGCTATCTCTCTCTCTCCTTCTATAGATGGCTGTGTTCTCTCATAGGAATGCTGCTGGTTGGGATCAGCATCATCTGTGTAAGTAGAAGAACATGTCATTTAGGATAACAACCATTTGGGGTTTGTTTGAACCTTTTTTTGGAAATCATAACCAGAAGTTTTTCCTAAAACGTTGTTGCCCGTGGGTTTTTATCCCCGAGAAATACACCCATACATTTCTATAAAACTTTTACACTAGTACAATAGTGTATGTTTTGGAAGGTACATTAGATTGGAATTTCCTTAAAAAAAAACTTTTCATTTCTGAGGTTTTCCTTCCTAAGATCTTCAAGGCAGGAAATTGGCTTTGACTGACCTTAAAACAAACATTATTCTGTCATTAATGGAACAACAGGCAGCGAGGTTTGAGAACAGAGAGAGAAGGAATGGGTTCATAAACATGTTCCATGGTGCTCTCTCTGCTCGGGCCACTTCCTGTCAGATAAGACGTCATGCCTTTCCATTAAAATAGTTTATTGGATTAGCCACCGTGTGTGTGTGTGGTGTCGGGAACAGCAGTTTAAACAGGCCTGGGAAAAACAACACAAATTTAGGGGTTATGGAGGACAGAAAATCCCATCGCACGTCTCTCTCTCTCTCTCTCTCTCTCTCTCTCTCTCTCTCTCTTTCTCTCTCATTGAGTATCTAGGATGTCATTATGATGGCTAAATCATTTCCAGGTTGATGATTTGGGATTTGTTGTGTATTTGTTGCTTCACAGGTGCCTTTTGCGAAAAATATCTACGGACTCATACTGCCAAACTTTGGGGTTGGTTTTGCGATTGGTGAGCACGGCGTTGATTCATTTTCTATAACAGCAGCAGCTCTGTAGTTAACTAACTCCAGCCCCAAGACAAATCACATGATTATATTAATGCGCTTGTTCTAAACACGTCCATTTTTCTGTCCGTTGTAACAATTTTCATAGTGGATGCTCCACCTAAACGTATTTTTAAAAACGTGGCGCTGTTGACATGATGACGTTTTCTGTGAGGAGATGTTTATGTAGTATTTTCGGAAGAAGCTTTCAGCTTCAGCGCTTTGTAACAGTCAGAGATAAAGCTGTAACCTGGGAACGCCTTCAGGAGTTTATGCTTTCTGGTTTCTCAATAACATTATCACACATCCGTCTTATTAACTTTAAAAGAGTGGCTAGGAAGGGAACGACTGTTTATGGCTGCTTAGTGATTTTTCCACAACATTAAACATAGTTTCCCAAATTGCCATTCTTTAGTTAAAACTAAAGTGGTATAAGAATAATAAAAGACTTCAAGACATGATTTTATAGGAAACTGGTACGGTGTGGTAATGCTGTAGTAACTCTGGTTTATGTCGGGATTGAATATGATTGTTTGTGTGTATGTGTGTGTGTGTGTGTGTGTGTGTGTTAGGCATGGTGGACTCCTCTATGATGCCAATCATGGGCTACTTGGTGGATCTGAGACATGTCTCTGTATACGGGAGTGTGTACGCCATTGCTGATGTTGCCTTCTGCATGGGCTTTGCGTTCGGTGAGAACCCGATTTCACCTAAAAATTTTAAAAAAGAGTAGGAACAGTAGGAAAATTATTTGACATAGCAGGTTTGCATTACTACGCTCATTCTAATACGTTAGCATTTCTATCATAATAGCTAATTCATGGTGTATCAGAAGCTCCACATTCAGAAAACCTGTTTCACTGTCGATATAGTGAAGTTTTCTGTGAGGTTCTGCAATTTAAGGAAGGAGCCTCCAGTGTCAGGGATTTGAAACAGCGGTTAGTTTTGTGGCTCCTCAGTAACGTGACAAGCTGGCTTTTTGTGTAATTAACTTCAAGAGAAGGAAAACAAGAGAGGGTGGTGAGGGAACGTCTGTTTATAGCTTATAGAACGTTTATGGAACGTATAGCTGACGTTCGACAACATAAAATGTAACTGTAAACGAAGAAAAAAAAAATACGATACGCTGTTCTTTAATCAATATAAAATTGTCCGCATTGGCCAATTGCTGTGGTATCAGATGAGCAAAGCACTTCAGGGTATGTTGTTACAGGAAAATAATCGAGTGTGTTTTGCTGTGCAGGCCCATCAGCCGGCGGAGCTATCGCACGCAGTATTGGCTTCCCGTGGCTCATGACCATCATCGGCGTGGTGGACATCCTGTTCGCTCCACTTTGCTTTTTCCTCCGCAACCCTCCAGCCAACGAGGAGAAAATGGTCAGAGCCGTTACGCATGTTATTGTGTTATGTTTAAACACCGGTTGCTTTACAGTTATTATTATTGACTGAAAACATTGTAAACTACGAACTAATATTAATATTAAGGATTACAGATTTAACAGATTGGGAAGATCAATTTGCTTTATGTTTGAGAAAACTGTTCACTGGATCCATCCATCGGAAATATTCACTGAAGCCTCTGGTATATCCAAAAGTTGGGACTTTAGGGGAACAGTTCCTGTGCAGCACTTTTTCTTGTACATAAACTTGCATATTCCAAACAATATAAACTCAAATACACATACACACACACACACACACACACACACACACACACACACACACACACACAGACCATTAAGCCACTTTTGTGAGAAGCCTACCTGATACATTAACAATTCACGTAGTTCTATTTTACCTTACATTATTTTTATAGACCTGTATAGCAAACTAAACAACTGATGCTCTTAAATGGGATTGTATATGTTAGAATATACCCCATGGCTCTTAATGCATTATAATGTGCAAATAATTGAAAACAAACAGTAAAAAAAAAAAAAAAACATAAAAAAAATAGCCCTGAAAGACTATTTATACTACTATTGGTTGTGCAAATATATGCACATATATAAACGCATACAATATGATTAAACTTCTCTGTGCACATAGAGACCTAAATATTTATTGTAGCCATTAATCAAGTGACGGAATTAGTGAACCAGTTTGCTTTAAGCAAACTCCTATCTCACACCTAGTTTTAGTATCCCACAAAAATGCTCATAAGCTAATCAACAAACATAAGCTAATCGACAAAAATAAGCTAATCGACAAAAGACCACATATTGGCAGCAGATATTTATACCCAAGATGAAAAACAAACAAACAGAAAAGTATTTGCTCCCAAATTATTTCGTGGCATTGCACATCCTGACTAGCCATGTGACCCTCTTACACATCAAACTATCTATCTGGAGGCACAATGGCTAACATTTGCAGGTGATTTTTACATTTTTTTAAAACTAGCTTCCCAGCAAATCTAGCTTTACAGAATGACATCATCGAAATATTAGTACTGTAGGTTTTGCCAGCTTAGCTCGAGTACATCTTAAAAACCACAATAACACCTGAAATCAGACCACAATATTAGTGGTATATGACAGAACATTGACAATATATTGTTTTACTTACCTGACGTGAAAATGCATGGACTCATTCTTTTCCCTTGCACTTTCTTGATTTCCTGTCTTTCTTTGGACTTAGTGGTTTGAAACAATATAATGTATGTTAGTTGCTAGCAAACCTGGCTGATAGTTTTAATGATAGTAGCAAACCTGGCAGATAGTTTACCTACAGTAACTGTAGCTAGTTTGCTACATGGTGTGAGAACAGGATATCTGTGAAGTATTTTGAAGAAGAAATAAACTAGAAATAAATGTAGTGGACTCAGATTAGGCTATGTAGAAGCTAATGGGTAATGAGAAGGGCAGCGCTCCCTGAGATCAGCTGACTTCTTACCAGGTTTGACCTTTTACTGTGACGTGTTTAAAGAACTTCAGGGTTTACAAGGTCTAAGGACACACGCTTATTCATATTGGGGTTTTTGTTTGTTTGTTTGTTTGTTTGCTTGCTATAAACGTCAGAATAACATTAACCATAAATTGATCGACCATTAAAAAAAACAACTTACAAATCAAATCTTTCACAATGGCAGAAACTTACTTTTATTGAGTCTGATTTCAAGCCTCTGACATGATCGAATATGATCGAATGGAAAATTATGTTGCATAATAGATACGAGCAAAAAAAGATTGCCCAGAATGCCCTTCAACAAAGATCAAAGAGTGATGCTGATTGGAACGGACTCACGCATTTGCTCTCAAATACACGCCGTGATCAAAGCTCGGTGTCGTTTGTTCTTTCTCAACAAGGGCTCTACATCGGCTCTGAAGAGTATTTACGACCGCACGCTCACACAAATACACACATTTACACACAACCTTGTCTACTATACGTACTTTATTTAAAGGAAAATTTTTTGTTCTGATCTCTATCTTCTGCATCTGTAATGGATGAATTTTGTATTTATTTATGTTTCTCTCTACGTTGAGAAACAAAAAACCAAACGAGAAAACTCGAAACTCACTTTTAATGGAAATGGATAAGCACTTTTTGAATTTCATGAATAGATGATTACAATGTGCGAGTATATAACACAATTTAAAAAGTAAGAATGTCTTACCAGATTTGTTCTCGTGTAGTTGTATCCAACTTTCCAACACTGAAGCAATACAGTAAAAGTAGTTTGTTTTTGTTTTTTTAAGAAAACTGACCACAGTGGAAGCGAATAAACCAAATCCGTTCCTTGGAAATAGTAGGTCTTATATCTGAAAGCTAAAATTCTACAAATGTAAAGCTTAATTCGAGTCAAGAATTTCAGGAAGTGGTTTGCATTAATATTAACGACAGGATTCATTAACTGCCCAAATTCTTGCTCGGTCTTCCCTGCTGAAAAAACCCCACCTCATAGAATGTGTAATGGTTTTAATGGTTATAGTGGGGATTGTATTGATTTTAATGGAAATTCTAATGGTCCCTGTGGTCTCTACTGGTCATTCTATTGGTGGCTTGTTATGTCTAGTGGATACCGTTAAGGACCAATAATGATAATGGTATTAATGTTTAGCTGATGGTTTGTAATGATATTTGTAGTGGAAACCATTAGAATTTCTGTGAGGTCTGTATTGTATTTTTCAGCAGGACTAGCTTTTGTACATTTCTTTAATACAAATTTTGTCTTACATGCATATGTTATGCTTACTAAATTAGTATCAGTTAAAAGAGACCAAAAAAATGCCGTTATGTTTTAAGGGAATATTTTGGATGATGTTAAATATTAGATCTGATAAAAAAATAATAATAAAAAATAAACATTTGTGGATGTCTGGGATTTTATTTGCAGAGACAGAAGATCTGTAGAAATTTCTCCTAGAAAACTGAAACATCCAATCAGCTGATTTCCTTAGAAAACTGCACAACAGAGTACCTGAGAGAATTTAGGCAGTTTTAAATGCAGTTTAGATTAGATCAGATTAGATTTTTGGAGTGGCTGTTTTACTGGCTCAATTCGGTCATTACTTTGATACGTAGAAACTTTTCACTTCACTTACACATCTTCGCTTAACGGAATTTCTTTAAGACATTTGCAAAGTACTTTAGTATATAATGAGTGAATATTAAATAACACTACTGCAGGTGTGTTTTTGTAAGAAACTAATAGAACTGTTATCACATTATCACATAAATGACGGTTTATCTCCTTCCCCTCCTTTTTTTTGTCGCTCGCTCAGGCCATCCTGATGGATGTCAATTGTTCGATGAAGACACGTTCCTACTCAACCCAGGGCTCCAGCTATCAGATGGGAGACGACATGGACTTGGACAGTCCAGAGTAGACGCCTTTACCCTCTCTCAGACCTATAGCTTTGAAACCCATGACCCCTAGCCGTGTATGTGCCATTCAAGAGTATATTTTGCTGTATTAAAAGGAAGAATAGGGACTTTTAACAGAACCACGTGGCTGATTTTGCGAGCCTACATCCCTGACACTTAGTGTTGTTTGTTCAGCTGAAACCAAAGCTGTTGTCATTGTCCTTTAAAATTAGGGTGAAAGTGGCACGTCGAATCAAACCAACAGCCTTAGTTACACGCTCAGTCGGGCCATTCATTCAGAAACAAGGTGTTTAAAGCCACCAGCAAGGATACGACAAGGCACTGTTGTTCATATTAGGGGTGGGATGAAGTGAAGAATACTGAGAGATGGAAATGCGAGGAATTTTTATTTTTTTTTGGGGGGGTGGTTAATTTTTAAAGAACAAACGTCAGAAAAATCATTTTCATCAATCAGTTTGATAGAATATTATGATCTACAATTACACTATATAATATTAGATTAGCATGATATTTATTTACATCACACACTGATGTTCTTCAGTTTATTTGTTATTATTTGTAAACGGTTATTTGACATGTCTTCACATGGTTTATTGAGACACTTGGTTGTAAAATCCCTGATCGTGGCTTTAAAACGCGAAACTGAAGGCCGGCTGTGCTCCGTCACCATACAATATAACTGCTTAACACGTAAAAACTCAAAGATGAAGAGGCTAGTTTGAAAATCTCCAACAGGACTCTCATGTTGAATAACACACTCTACGGAGACAACACAGCCACACATGGCACAAAGTGGTTCATTTCTCGCGGATTTGTGGGGGGTGTTCTTTTTGAGGGAGGGGATGTTGTACGAGGAAACAGAGTTCATTTGCGGTGCGACTTAAACGAATCATATTTTACCTCGAAATGGCCTTAAAGTTTCCTTTATTATAACGAGGGGTGACTGTTCTACAAAGACCACGCGTCAGATATCATTTTCTAATACAACATGCTGAAACGGGAGCATAAATCCAGTAAAGTGTGGAGAGAAACAGAGAGAGAGAGAGAGAGTAATATATCCGTAGTCAAACTGAAGTTCATTTGATGTTTACAAGTCGGTGTTGCCTCCAAGCTGAACTTTTCATGTTCCTGTTTCATGTTCAGGCCTCGTTCATACCGTACGTGAACGGGTCGATGACTTAAAAGATGTCGATGTCGTATTATTTATTCTCGTGTAACAATAACAACAAATAGAGATTTATTCAGTAAATCGTTTAGATCCTAAAAGGACACAAAAAGGCACAATATAGCTCCTCATTCTGAACATGAGTTGTGTTCGTAAGCATGTCTTTCCTTCAGGTGTGAATTCCATCATGTCCAATAAATGATGTATTATCCAGTTACGAGAGATCATTTACTCGCTTTTAGTTCCAAGTCCAACAATAAACACACTGCTGTAGAGGATCTTGTTATAGTGCCTCAGTTTAATTAGAGTATATTCTGATTTCTAAAGTGTATATAGTATATATCTATATTTTAGTAAGCACATGTGAAAATGGTTATAAAGAGGTCTACTGTTTAGTCGTGCTATTTTTCTTTCTTGGTTTCTTTAATATGTCCGCTGGGGTTGTGTGTGTGTGTTTTTTTTTTTTTTTTGCCAAATAGGCACCTTGTATTGAGGTTTATACTGTATATGGACATAAAAGCCATATCAGAGTCATTTTAAATTCTCATCTTCGAAACTGTAGCCGTTCCATTATTCCATGTTTGCGTTCTGTTTTTATGATGGAAGGAGCTGTAAAGCAAGAGGTCTGGAAAACGCAGAATCTGCGATATGGTTATGCCTTAAAGAGCCCATCTAACATGGGTTAATCAGATCTGTAGTGAGATGAAGCACGCGGTGTTAAAGCTGTGTGCGTGCAGGTCCACCATACACACTGGCAATTCAAGCTAATGCGAAACGCGGTTAAATCATACCGTAGAACTTTATTCTAACAGATCTAAGACACGGCACGCATTGACCTGACCCTAGGACACGTCCGTATAAATGGTTATGTGTCATTTTTAATCAAATTTCAGATTGACGCCTCCCCCCTCTTTCGGAAATGTATTTAAGATTTTCTCCATTTTCGCATTAGCTACCGTGCGTATACGTTTCCATTCAGATTTTTCACTTTGCACAAAAAGACCAGCATCTCAAATCAGCTCGAATTAAAATGCTAACCAGGATTGGCTGGCTATGGCATACAGAGCTATCAAACTAGCAAGATGCATCGATATAGTGGTATAATCCCCTCGGAAGCGTAAATATCCGTGAAAGACAACTCAATCTGCTCAGAGCCACCCTGTTGATTTCCCATCAGACCTGGGATTTACTTGCGCAAACAATCGAACTCTTTTATAGCTCTGGAGGGGTCATTTATGAGGGAATTGGGCATGCATATGCAGCATCTAAGTACACTCCAAAAACCAGGAAATAAACAACACAGAGAATACTAGGATTTCTGCGTACAGCGTATTTCAGGGGATTGTATTTGTTTCCTGTCTTGCCCAGGTAGTCAGTACAGTATCTTTAATCTTATTGTCATCTTACTGAATCAGCATTAAAAACTTAGTAAGGTTAGCAATTTGGGGGTTTAAATTACATGCTAATCTTGAATTAGCATATTGGGCATGCAGCTTGTAAGCTACATAGTAAGTTTCAACAAAGGAAAGAAAACCAACGCCTTATTGAACCAGATTCTGGTGATTATCGTGAAGAAGTTTTGTTCTGTTCACAAACATACAGTATCATAGAGCTTCACCCTAACGTTCCCACTTAATAAGGATCCAAACTCTTGTGTCATTTCTTTTCTTGTTCTGAGACGTGTCGCGTGCTTGAGATCACGTGCGTATGTGCCAATGTCGGTGTGTGCCTTTATTCATGTGTCTTCAGTATGTGTGTGTGTGTGTGTGTGTGTCTAAAGTATCTCCTCAAGGCTGTGCGAGGACAGTTTTGTATCCTGTAGAAGCCCTGTAGTCAGGATTCAAGTCACATGACTGTAACACTATGGGGTGTATGTACGTAGTTGATGGAACCACAGCCAAAAATAAAGAAATAAATGTTGAATATTAAGTACATTTTGTGCACGTGTGTTTGAATAAATTCTTTTCATTGCTTCTCTGTTGCCCATGGGCTAGTATTATGCATTAACCATGTATTAAGAAGAATGGATTGCATGGATGTTCCTGACGCTCTTTTAACGGTGGGATGAGCATCTTTAAGACGCACGCATTAATTAACATGTCCGGTGTGTCCAGTGCTCTGTGACTGCAATTCTTTCACCTACTAAGAAGTCATATTCATTTTTAAAATAAAACAGCGAGTGTTTCTTCGGTAAACAGGTTGTAGACAAGGCTGGAAAAGTGGCGTTTTCCGACGATCGATCGACACACCGATCTCATTTAGAGCTCAATAACTGCACAGGTTGCCATCTGCTCACAGATCGATCCGCGTGTTGATTTTGCTCAGTGAACACTTCAGAGCATTTGAGAATGGCTCAGCTTGCATTTAAAATCGAGTCAATAGTGATCGTTACATCAGATTTTCACTTGCAAAACCATTTGCATGATGGGCAACAAACAAACGGACAATTCCGATTATTATACCGATGATTATTTGTACTGATTCATGTCTGCAATGAAAATCATCATATAAGGAATAAAACACCACAGGGTTTGCTGTAATAGGAAAACAATCAGCGACACGGTGCTGCCATGCAGCCTGATGCGACGTGGAGCTATGCAGAGACTTGTTGATTTTTGCTGCTCAAATCTTTTGATTCATTTTTAAAAAATGCACTTTTTACATTTATGGCATTTTTTGCAGACGCCCTTGTCCAGAGCGACTTACATTTATTTCATTTATACATCTGAGCAGTTGAGGGTTAATGACATTGCTCAAGGGCCCAGTGATGGCGTGGTGGTGCTGGGGTTTGAACTCGCGACCTTCCGATCAGGATCAGTAGCCCAACCTCTTAACCACTAGAGCTACCACTTTCAGAACCGCTTAGAGGTACATAGATGTTGTTGAACATCCACCAGTTAGTTCCTGTTGTCGCTTACCTTATCGCAGCCTTTCTTTTCTCTCCAAGTCATGTTACCAAGAAACCGGAAAGCACAAACTCCGCCTCCCTGAAGACTGACACTGGAGACTCCTTCCATAAATATTCACTAAAATGTTTTGTTTGTTTGTTTTGAAAAGCTCACTACATGAACTATACCGTAACATATTAGAACAAACGCATTAATATAGTTTTTGCAGTTCTATATAAAAGAATTACCTTTGCAGTAAATTAATTAATTAATTAAATTAATTAACAGCTTCTGATTGTTCAGAATTCAACATGAATACTTTTAGCATTTTGTGGCTAGCACATAATGAAAGCTTGGAGACTGTTAGCGTTCCTCATCATGCTAATTGGCTAGTACACCTTTCGGTTATTGACGGACAAGCTGCCAGTACTGAATAAATCTAGTCTAGTTTTATGTACGTGATTGAACCCAGTATAATCGTGTTAAAGAACACGGCTAGTATCCAATTAGCATTTTTACAGCATCCAGCATTCATTATTATGCTAACGCTAATTGCCGCCTGCTAGCCACGCTGCCGATTTTGTCCATATAATTCGTTTACATAAGGAACAAGACATAAGGAGCAAACTAACTTTGTAATTTTTTTTTAAAAGTAATTTATTTTGTATCTCAAGTGCATAAGCAAATATGATATGTCAGTGTGTAAAGTTCCTGCATCACGATACAAAGCTGTGCAGTGTTTCAGCAGCTGTCCTTAAAACCACATTTAAAACATAAAACTTTTTTTTTTTTTTTTTTTTTACTGGAAGCAAAGAGGACAACAATAATATTGAAAATAAACCAGCGTACTGTGCGTCATCAGAGAGGGTTGAGCTAGGGTTGAGTTCGCAGCGTCCATTTTCGTGTAGGCTATTTACAGTAGGGCTAAGGCTATGCTTATGCAGGAAGTTTAAATCAGTTTTTTTAATTTCCCCTGTTCTGCATATCAAATCCAATCTTTTAAATTTCATACTGGATCCATATTCGATGGATGGCAGAAGGATCCGGAAGCTTGTGTGTACACACAAATCGGGTTTGAAGAAACAGGCATGAAGAAGAAATCTGATTAAAACTGGCTGCTTAAGAAACATGACTCAGCTTCTGATGAGGACAAGTCTAGCAAAAATGTTTCACCACAATTAGCTTAGCCAAACACGATCATCACTGTGAGGAACACCTAAAGAGAACTTGAGAGATAGAGCCTCTGGTGTGTGTGTGTGAGGAGCATGGGGTCATTGTTACAGCAAATAGCTACGAGGACACGAACAAAAACAAGAACGACAAAGCTTCCAGGAACGTTTTCCAGTGATGCTTTAGCCTCAGGCTAAAACAGGGCACATAAGTGTGTGAGCTGAATGTTGAGTGAGAGAGTGAGTGTGTGTGAGAGAGGGGGGGGGAGAGGGAGAGAAAGAGTGTGTGTGTGTGTGTGAGAGAGAGTGTGTGTGTGTGAGAGAGTGTGTGTGTGAGAGAGAGTGTGTGAGAGTGAGAGAGTGTGTGTGTGTGAGAGAGAGTGTGTGAGAGTGAGAGAGTGTGTGAGAGAGTGTGTGTGAGAGAGTGTGTGAGAGAGTGTGTGAGAGTGAGAGAGAGTGTGTGTGAGAGAGTGAGAGAGAGAGAGAGAGAGTGTGAGAGTGAGAGAGAGAGAGAGTGAGAGAGTGTGAGAGAGAGAGTGTGTGAGAGAGAGAGAGTGTGAGAGAGTGTGAGAGAGAGTGAGAGAGAGAGAGTGTGAGAGAGAGAGAGTGAGAGAGTGTGAGAGAGAGAGAGGTGTGAGAGAGAGAGTGTGAGAGAGTGTGTGAGAGAGTGTGAGAGAGAGTGTGTGAGAGAGAGAGAGTGTGTGAGAGAGAGTGAGTGTGTGAGAGAGTGAGTGTGTGAGAAAGAGTGTGTGAGAGAGAGAGTGAGCGTGTGAGAGCGTGTGAGAGAGAGAGTGTGTGAGAGAGAGAGAGTGTGTGAGAGAGAGTGAGAGAGTGTGAGAGAGAGAGTGTGTGAGAGAGAGAGAGAGTGTGTGAGAGAGTGTGAGAGAGAGAGAGAGAGTGAGTGAGTGAGAGAGAGTGTGTGAGAGTGTGTGAGAGAATGTGTGTGTATGTGTGTGAGAGAGTGTGTGTGAGAGAGAGAGAGAGAGAGAGAGAGAGAGAGAGTGAGTGAGAGAAACGAAAACAGCACAAAATTCTCTCCTATTTTCACTGATACGGTGATTGATCTATGAAAATATTGAGCAAAAGCCTACAGTAGAAACGGTAAAAATGGCTGAAATGGTAGAGGGACTGCTCTCCTCATAACTACCAACCTCTTTTAATCCCTACACACACGTTCCCATCAGTCCTCGTGTGCTTCGTTTGTGCATTTAAAAGGACATCCACAAAAGGTTTTCAGTCCTCCGTGTCATTTTAAAAAAGTCTAAGTGAAAGAAATTTCTTCACTCATCTGAAGAGCTTCATCACCTACGAGGATTAAATCAGCTCATATATACGTTCGGTGGTTTGAGAAAACCAATCTCATCCTCTTGAAGAGCTCTGTTAACAACCGAGAGAGAGAGAGAGAGAGAGAGAGAGAGAGAGAGAGAGAGAGAGAGAGAGAGAGAGAGAGAGAGAGAGAGAGGAAAAATATCTGGCTTTGGCCAAAATTTTGTTTTTCTTTTTTTTTTTTTTTAAATCTATCAAACAACTTAACTTTAAGAAAGCATAAGTATATTTCAAATTGTTGTGGAATACTTTCGTTATTTTTCTAAAGGTTTTCCCAGACCACCACGCACATCAGTTCAACAAGTGGCTAAAAAGTGTTCAAGTGCCCTTGTCTTAAAGCTGCTTAAGTAATTAATCTGGATTTCACTTTTTTTTTTAACAGATGATGTGCATGAGGTTTTGTTTTTGCTTTTTGAATTATTATATTGTGTACTGCATTTTTCTATGCAATTTTTTTTTTTTTTGAGGCTAGAGTGAGACATCGATGGCCTCATGAGTATGCTGATGCTTAACCAGGAGTAACAACCAGGACCTATTGTACAAAATTTTAGTGTAGTAATGTAACGAAAAGAACGGATCTTCTGTTAACACTACAGCATTATCTATCGGAGGCCTTCAGACTGATTCATTGTGTGTTTTTTTTTTTTTCTGAATTCTTAGTCTACTACTATTGAACTGAAGACCAACATAATGCTTTAAATGGACTGCAAAGATTTTCTACAGTTCTTTTGGAAATACATTCATTGGCATAAAAATAAAAATAATAATAATAATAATAAGAGGAGAAGAAGAAGAAGAAGAAATCTTCAAAAAGCAAAATAAAAAAATTGGAGGCTCACCAACTGAGCATGCCGGCCCAATTAGCAAAATACCAGACGGGTCTGAAGGAAATTAAGCCTTGAAATTGTAAATGTAAAAGTAGCTACGCTTTCAAATAAAACCAAATGACAAACTACAAATTGTATCATTTGGTTGAATTCAAATGGCTTTTTCGTGGAAAAAGTCTACCATCATGTTGATATTTTTGAAGGTGCAAACCAACTATTGTAGGGACATCCTGAAAAGACACAAAGAAAAAAAAAATATTTCATCAAAATATATTATTACTTATAGCATGACATCCATCATAACATAAAATAAAACAGTGGAGATTTGTCACATTTGCTTGGCATTACTATTCAACATAATTGAAAAGAAAAAGAAAAAACCATGGTCCCCAAAAAGGCATAAGTACAGATAATAAATCCCTTGTAATTTAGCACAGATAAATATATCTAGAATAATTCAAAAAAAAATGTAGTACAGTAAAAAGTGCTCACGTTTAGAGGACATGAAAATTGGAGAAAGAAAATACACAACACAGGGGTGGGGGTGGAGCTCCACGTGGAACCAATATTAAGGTTTACATTCTAGTACATGATTAAATCCTACTGGTTAGGAGCAGACGGTCAAAAGCAAAAAGGTGCAAAGCTCACAAGAAAGCAAGTCATCCTGGAATTCTTCAATTGTAAATATTACCAGTAACACTGATGCTACAAAATGGAGTCTCCCCTTGGAGCCTATCGTGTTTTATTACTACACAAAGTGGTGCATCCCATTTGAGCCAAGGCAGGAAAGCTTGGTCTGATCTACAAGAATGCGGATAACATCCAATACTGACCTAAAAGTTTGATATTTGAAACATCGCATTGATGCAATCCAGTACTGACTGGATCGGGACCAAGTTGGGATAGGCTAAGAAAAAGACGTAAGCGAGAACAACCTCACAAAAAAAAAAAAGAGAGAATTTTCATACACTTCTGGGTATCTCGTAAAATAACTTAGTTTGCAAACCTCACATTCATAACCAACCCAAGTGCCAAACAGTCCCATACAGTCCCCAGAAACCCCACTCGTTTTGCACTTCTGTTCCCTAACGTGGTAATGCTTCCACACAGATCTGTTCCTCACTAATGTCATTTAGACTCTGTACATCCTCTGGGCTACAAACGTCACTGTCGTACACTTCTGCACCCATCAGGTCCTCCTCCAGAACCTCCAATTTTGACTTTGGAAAGCCGTGCTGTTCGGATGGCGAGGTCCCCTCCAAGGACTCTAGGTCCTCTATGCCGGCACGGTAGTGGATCATTAGCAGTGTCAAAGCCTGAAGCCGTTCACCTGACTTGACGAGCGCTGAAGTGATCAGGGTTTTGCGACGTGCATCAGTTGATTCCCTCTCTTCTGACATCAGTGAGTTGTTGTGCTCCAGCTCTTGGTCAATCTCCTGCTGGAGCTTATCCAGCATCAGTTCCAGCTTTTGTGATCGCTCATCTGTAGGGAGTCCACGGTACAGGTCCCGCCCGATCTCCTTGACTGCAATAAACACGCTGTCATCTAACCCTCCCTCTTTGCGTGCCAACTTTGTTCCACCACTGGTTGGTGGTTGTTTTGACGGACTAGCCCCTGTGTACGTCTCGGTGTCGCTGCTCTCATTGTCTGAGGTGTTGGGTGTTTGTTTTGGGGAAGGTTCTGCCACTCCGGGACCAACTTCTGCTGCCTGTTCTGCCAGTCTGGCCTTGGAAGCCTGCCTCAGGTTGAGTAGACGGGAGCTGGTGTTGATGATGTGCCGTGTGAGACCAGTGGTTGCCCGGTTGATAGTGGACTTTGCTTCAGAGTCTGCGCTTCGCCGTTCGGCAATTGACAAACAGAAAGGATGCTCAGCAAGACACTTCTCCTGGCACTTCTTGTGGCAGACGTAGGCACAGATGATGCACTGTGATGCAGCTTTGGTCCAAACCTTCTTTTTGCAGTAGTCGCACCAGGTGGGATTCTGAAACTGTGTGTCCTGAAAGTTGTGCCGAACCTCAAGCTGCATGGAGCTGTAATTGAGATAATCCCGGGTTAATGCCGGCATATGGTCCCTTTCTCGCTCACGTTCCTTTAGCTCTTCTTCTTGTAAACTCCCCTCCCTCTCAATAACTGCACTGGACAGGTCGGAGTCTCCCTCTCCCAGGTACGCGAAGTTTAAAGTGATGTCTCCGTAGCACAGCTTCTCATTGAAGCCCTTGTGTGTGCTAAGATTACGAAGTGCAGTACGGCTGACGCTGGCCCTTGGTTCTGGGGCACACAAGCGGAAGATGCTCTGGTATTCTGCAGATGAAATACACAAGCATTCCAGGGCTATATGCTCCAAATGCAAGCTAACATGGCCCAAGCATAAGAGACTGCCTAGCTTAAAGGGATCCTTGCACCAGAGTGCTACGTTAAGGTATTTATGGTTGCTTTCCACATCAAAGACTACCGAGGACTTGTTCCAGTGTCCATATCTATTGCGGAACAGAGCCTCAGATGACTCCCAGAAACTCTGCTCATCCATACTGTCTTTTAGGCTAGAGGCACTCTCAACGATTTTGTCTTTGATCAAATCTTGCTTACTGGTGATGGGGTTTGTTGGGAGTTCATCAGTGGACTCTATAGGTTTGTTTACAGGCTTTGGTTCAGGAGTTTTTGTCGGACTTCTTTCAGATGTAGGTTTTTCGCCATTGCTTGCAACTGGAAGAGATTTTTCTGGGGTTTTATCCACTACAGAGTCACTGCCTTCAATGTTTTGGGATTCACAGGATGTGGAAGGGGATGTCACTTTTATATGGGGCCTAGGAGGGACAGGCGGGCGCACAGGTGGAGGAGGCGGCGGCATTGTTGGCCTTTGTGGTGGTTCAGATGATTCTGTACTTTTGAGCAATGACTGCTTTGGTAAATCTTTAGGTTGGGGTTTGAGCGGCGATTGAAGGCCAGTCAAGTTGAGCTTGCGATTGAGAATTGGTGAGATGGTACCCAGGGGCTTGGATGCCAGATTGGCCACAGTTTTTTTAGGGCTTTGGTTTACAGAGAGCAAAGTATCCTCTTTAGCTTCTGCAATGACTGGAGCTCCAGCTGATTTGGACTCCACTATCAGTTCTTCAAACTCTGAGTCATTATCTTTGCCATCAGTTATGTCCATGGTGGTAATGTGGGCTGGGTCCTCCTCATAACCCCCAGCCACAGGGTATGCAGGTTCGTCCAGGGGACCCAGGGTGTCCTGGAGGGGTCCCAAGCCGATGGTAGGCACCTGGTGTCTGACTGGTCTCTCGTACAGGACAACCACTCGATCTCCAGCTTGTTTTAGCAGCTTTGGCACTTGGACAGAAGAGGTCACTTTGACTCCTATACAAACATGCAAAGAAAAATATAATGTAATTCCTGATTGCAGTCAATAAGGATCCAATTAATAAAGACTGTAAACAATAAATTGCCTGTTCAACCTTACACTAGTTCTCCAACAATGGCAGCTAAACAAAAAGGAATTATACATACACTTTATAGTTAAAAACGAGTTAATTTTTTTACACTGCTCTTCCACTTTGGGCTTTGTTGCAGAAATTCTGACACTATGACACCAACCTCCGATCGCAATTAAGCGATCTCCTTTCTGCAGGTCAGCCTGGGCAGCGGGGGAGTTGGGAGTCACCGTCTCGATGCTTACATGCACCACATCAACTTCTGTTGCTGGGACATGTCGGAACGTCATTCCCACACTGCCATTCGGACCCTTAATGACCTCGGTCTAGAAAACAGAAAGTGTGATCATACAGATACGCCCAAAATGAAATTGAGGAATTCTGTGAAATCACAACTAAAAAGTATCTGATTTGATGTTCTTTAATGGTGAACTGAATACAGAACTAAACTTGGAAGTGCTTTCTGCCTGCTGCTCGAGTACAAGATGACAGATATTGTTTTAAGACATCACAGTAGACCTACATGACAGCCCCAGTAGTTAAAATCCCACGGGCGGGTGGACAAGTTTCTTTCTTTCAAGCAGAAAATACTGAATAATAATTACAGTGGGAGGATCCAAACTGTGAAAGGCACTCGCCACTCAAAGTAAAGCAGTCTTTTCCACCACATATTAAACCGATCGTGGTAATAAAACAATGAAGGCAGGAGTTAACAAAAGGGGCTCTACAATTACAGCAAATCCTTCTGCGTGGGCTTTAGGCACGGTGTTTGAGAGCCTATGGTGCACCTGGAGATATTCCTGCCAACATGTTCTGGGTTTCAGAAGTCCCACATACATTGATGCCAAGGTGAATGATGAACTTACTTAATGCTGCGAATACAGGTGGAAATGCATGTGTGGACAGTTTACCAGTTTGGAAAGGAAGCGGTGAATCTATAATAAACCCCTACATTTTTAAAAAACTTTTGTCTGATTCTCTTCTCTCTTACTTCTGCTGCAAGATCGTTCCTCTTCCTTTGGTGGGTGTGTATAAAAACGCTTCCTTCTTGCCTACTTGGAGATGGATGACTGTAATTTTGTTGCTGTCATTTGTTATAATCTTGAGAAGGGCACTGATCAAGTTAAACAGGGAATGAAAAACCAGGCAATCTATGCACGCTGGCAAGCCTGCCTCTGATGAATGACTGAATCTCGGATTTTCCAAACGCAACAGACCAAAAAAAAAACCCAAAACGCTACTGTTTGCACTCCATGTCACTACTGAAATGTTAGTGACATGTACAGTGCCCTCCACTTATATTGGCACCCCTTGGTAAATATGAGCAAAGACGGCTGTGAAAGATTGCCTTTATTGTTTAACCTTTTGATCTTTTGTTCAAAATATTCACAAAAAGAGTCTGCTGTCATGGATATCAAACTATTGCAAACACAGGTTTATCAAAAAAATTACAACAACTATTGACACCTTTTTGGTCAACCCTTTCTGCTACATAGTCTTCTCCTATAATGAACGAAAATGCTGGAGAATACATGGTGAGGGATCTGAGAACGTTCCTCCATACAGAATCTCTCCACATCCTTCACATTTCGAGGTCCACGCTGGTGGACTCTCCTCTTCAGTTCACCCCACAGGTTTTCTATGGGTTTCAGGGGACTGGGATGGTCATGGCAGGACCTTGATTTTGTGGTCAGTAAACCATTTTTGTGTTGATTTTGATGTATGTTTTGGATCATTGTCCTGCTGGAAAATCCAACCACGACCCATTTGAAGCTTTCTGGCAGAGGCAGTCAGGTTTTCATTTAATATCTGTTGATATTTGATAGAGTCCATGATGCCATGTATCCTAACAAAATGTCCAGGTTCTCTGGCAGAAAAACAGCGCCAAAACATTATAGAGCCACCACCATATTTAACCGTGGGCGTGAGGTACTTTTCCATATGGCTACCTCTCTGTGTGTACCAAACCACCTATGGACCTCTGATGTTTATTACCAAAAAGCTCTATTTTGGTTTCATCTGACCATAGAACCCGATCCCATTTGAAGTTCCAGTCGTGTCTGGCACACTGAAGATGCTCGAGTTTGTTTTTGGATGAGAGTAGAGGCTTTTTTCTTGAAACCCTTCCAAACAACTTGTAGTGATGTAGGTGACTTCAGATTGTAGTTCTGGAGACTTTCTGACCCCAAGACAAATCAAACATCTGCAATTCTCCAGCTGTGATCCTTGGAGATTTTTTTGTCACTCGAACCATCCTCTTCACCATGTGTTGAGATGATACAGACATGTCCAATTCCAGGTTGATTCAGAATATTTCCAGTTGACTGGAACTTCTTCATTATTGGCCTGATGGTGGAAATGGGTATTTTCCATTTGTAACGCTCAACAACCTTTTGCCGCACATCACAGGCTAAATTTCCTTACTCATTCATAACAATGGGTAAGACTGAGGAATGTAGCTATGTGTTGCCTCATATTTGTACCCCTGTGAAACAGGAAGTCAAGGATGAACAAAAAAGTATCAATAGGAATATATATATATATAATTTTTTTTCCCCTTCATATGAAATTCTTAGGGGTGCCAGTAATTCTGTAATGTGTAATGCTTGTAACCTAATGTTTCTCCACCCTTTTATCTGTTAATGGTGACGACCACTGTTCAGGGTACTGTCTCAGTGAGTAGCCGTTCACATTTATTAATTTGCTCAACGCAACACTTATGCATGGCAAGTGTTGCAGAATTTTTCACCTTGTTCCCCTGCTCTGTAAAAGATCTCCTCGTGTTCAGCTGCATCATTCTCATTGCTCACGTTTGATCAGCGATTAAAACAAAGACTCGGGCAAAAAAGAAAAATGAACGAAGAGCATTTTTGCTCGAGACAGTAGCTGGTCATACTACAGTAAACTCTTTGTTTCTCGAATAGTCGAGAAAACAAGGGATAGAAAAGCTGCAATCCATGCAGCACTTTCATCCGAGACTGCCTTCACCAATCTCCAGCGAGCTTTCTTCAATCACAACTACTAGATCAAAGTGTGAACACGGCAGAACAGCACAACATGTCCTTTTGTTTCTTCAATTCACAGCAATTTAACGTATAATGCACCCCATAGCGGGTCAATCTGACCGGTCAAGCACTCGTCTACCCGTCCAATTCTGGAGCCCTGTTTTACAGGGTTGAGGACAGACTGTTTGGTTGCACGTGTCCTGAAAGTCATTTGGCCTAAATTAGGGATTCAGTAGCCAGGGTCTGGTGTGTCTACACTCTTCTCTCAAACAAAGACGACGACTTTAACTTTAAAAGTTCTCTTTGACACCACAATCAAGATATATGCGAATACAAAAATAAAGCAGTGCGCCGGTGCACCAATATAAAACCACTACAGCTTCACGCACACTTACAAGCCAAAAAGAATCCCATGAAAACCTCAGAACATTTGAAAAACACAACCAGAAAAGTAACTCTTTCTATTATTTTTCCCAACACACACACACACACACACACCATTCAGCCTGTGAGAGGGAGAAATGATTTGACAGATATTTTTCTGACAAGAACAAAGCGGAGACACTGAGCAGCAATTATGGATGATTTGGGAGACTGAGCAGCTACAGGATAATCACACAACTACAAAATGTGTGTGTGTGTGTGCGTGAGAGAGAGTTTACTGCAGGTAAACGGATGTTGACATTGCTCTGGCTGGTTCATGATGATGTGACCCATGCGTCAATTTATGCTTCATCTCACCACACACACTGTAAACAACACTTGCCCACATGACAAAACTATATATCGATAAGAAAATTGAGAATATTGATCCTGGTGATGTGCTTTTACGAATATGAAAAACCCTGGCAACAGACCACACACACACACACACACACACACACACAAATATGCCTTACAATTCATGTGAATTATGCCAACCCATTGGCATAATTATTAATGTGGCTAATTAATGCTGTGCTACACTTACATCTATTTTTTTTTTTGAGGACCAGCCAATTGTCCCTATAAGGCCAAAACACTCTTCTACTTCTGGAGATATTTGGTAGCCACTAGGACATGAAGACATGCGCGCAATAACAATAAAAATCTGGTTGGTTCTAAAAACGTTTGGTTCAAATTAAGGATGTCGTTTTTGTAATTACGTGGAGCAGCCAAATGACATTTAGCCAAACATTCACACGTGGACGTGAAACCACATCGTTCATCCGTCTTCAGTTTTTCACTCCTCGGAAGCATTAATGTCTAGTTTCCCTTTCTCTCTTGCGCTCCCTCTCTCTCACACACACACACACACAACTACAAAACACCACACACACAGTGCACGCTTGGACGGACTAACATTGCCTCTAGACCGAATGCAGAAGCATCACTTGTCTTTGTGCACTCAGACAGGCAGGTAGAGTGAGGTGACTGACAAATTACCCTGGAGAGAGCCCAAGCAAGTCATCAAACATCAGCCATCCTCTCTCACATATACAGTGCCCACTCATGTGAGCTCCAAGCCTATGAACATACAAACGTCACGGAACGCGTTTCTACCAGCGCCCGTGCCAGCTGTGTGCAGACGTGCGTTTCTGCGTAAAGCCCACGCTCGATTCTACATGGTGACAGACGCCTATTGAAGCCATTGTACAAGGACGCCAGTTGTCTTGTGTGTACACCTGTCGCTCTTTTCCTCCCTCTATCTCTCTTCTCCCTCACAGAGATTAGCATATGCGAGTGTTCACTTCGCAGTAGAGAGATAATCTCAATTGATTAAAAATAAATAAATAAATAAATAAAAAATAAAAAAAACCATGAACAAACCCATAAGAAAATTGCACACATACAAAACCTGGTACAATGACCGTGTGCTTGTGTTTGTGTGCGCATGTGGGTGTGCGAGAGCATAGAGGAGGACAGATTAGATTGTTTCCATATGACCGTTTTGATAAAGTCCGAAACACAAAAAGCAGCCCCTCATCTGATAAACAAGTGTCAACATTAGAACAAAATCAGCCTCTTGATCAGCGTAAACAAGGGCGAAAATGAGCGTTAGATAACGAGCGCCAATGCTCCTGACTACACAAATAGCAGTTTGGGGAAACAGATTATCCTCAAACACGCTTTCGATGTTGGAAAATTACACAGCTCATTATGTCTAGTCTGAAACTAGAAGCTTGTGTATTTATATAAAAAAAATAATAAAAAATACAAAAAAAAAAAAAAAAAAGACAGAAAACCTGACTGATGTTCCAAATGTACAAGTCCAAGTAGCTGAAAAGGACTAAACTCACATTTTGGTGATTTAATTCATGTTCCACCTTTTTTAAGCTGTAAACGGGATGCTTGTTTTATAATATAGGCAAACAGTGTGTTTTTCGGAAATAAGAGCCAGAAATCAGAGCGAAGTAAAGAGGAAAAACTACAGAGAAGAAAAGAAAGAAAGAAAGAAAGAAAGAAAGAAAGAAAGAAAGAAAGAAAAAAAAGAAGACAACAAAATCTACATTAGTTCATTTTACCAACACCGCTGACTTGATGTATTTCCTTTTTATGAATTGCATTGTATTTGATAGAAGAACTAAAATACTTGGTTCATGCTGTTATCGGAAAATAATCAACAGCAACAAGAAACGAAACAATTCACAACACTTATATTAAAAATAATTCGTTTATTAACCATTTATTGCACGGTGTTGCTTATGGAAACAATTAATTGATCACCAATTTTCTGATCGACAATAATACAAAACTACTCTCTTCCCTATGTATCTATAAAACAAGGGCTTTAACTTTGACATTTATTTAAAAAAAATAAATAAATAAATAAAAACGTCACATGACCATTTCTACAATCAAATGGCATGATGAAGGATGTCATCACAGGGCTCTCAAAATGTTATACATTTTTCAATATTTAGGCAAAACTACTAAAAGGAAAAAAAATTAAACACTATAGGAGATAACTTTAAATTTTTTGCCATTGAAACACTTTCATACATTTTGGGTATTATTATATAACATTATTTTAACTAATGGAACTGTGGTATGGGCATTCATGAATTGAAACGCACTGAAAGACACCAGGCTTCTCTAATAGTATATTTTTTCAAAAACTCCACATTCAAAGTAAGAAAGAAAAAAATCACTTAGAAGCAACAAAATAATAAAATAAAAAAAAAATAAAAAAAAGATACTTCACCCAGATGTTTGGATCTAATTTTTGTATGTATTTTGAGTGAGGAAATCCATCCACATACTATTTAACTACAACTGTAATTCCTTTCTAGCAGTAGTAACTTACAAGCTGATTAGGTGGCAGAAAAAAAAAAAAAAAAAAAAAACCTCTGCAATTTTTTGACTACATGATACTTTCGACCATGTCACATCGTTGCCATATGGCAACAATTTACCAACTACTACTTTATCCATAGTAGTTTCCTTTCGTGTTGGGGAAAAGTCCGCAAAACACGTTAGACCCTGTTATCCCTTACATTATAACAGCTATTAACTGACGAGCCTGTCTTTTTTCCTCTCTCTTTAAAGTTATAAAGCAGAAAGAATCCACTTGTTATTAACCATAGATTACGTGGAGCATCCGCTATATAAAAAGTCCCTGTTTATGAGCGGTTACTATAGAAATCATCAGAACAAGTGTATTAATATAAACCTGTGATTTGTTCTGAATAGATAACTACTGTGAGATGTGCCGTTATAGAAAATTCTATTAACAGAAATGTCTAAAAGGCAAAGACCACAGAACATTCTCAGTTTTAACATTTCTATTCAACGTAGTAATACAATGAACGTACTCTCCCGTGGCTTCTTGACAGCAAATCTCCTACACTGTTCGCTCTGTCGCCAAATCGGTCCATTTATTCCTTTATTCGTCAGGTTCATCTGAGGTCTGAGCTAAAGAGACAAGCTAACCAGTTTAAAATCGATTGCAGGAACGAACACGCCTGGCTCACTTGTTCGGGTGTCGATGAGAAACAACACCGACACACGGAGACAAAAGAGAAGTGCGATGGCTTGTAACTTTGTCTCACAAAACGCAGAAATTGTGATATGTTTTGCATGAAAAGATTAATTATATTACCAAAAAACAAAAAGCACACTATTTTTAGAGCTGGATGTAAGGCTTTACAAAGTAACGCGTTACTGTATTCTAATGAATTTTTATGATAACGCAGTAATGTGACGCATTACATTTTAAACATCTAATTTGATTACAGTTAGTGAGGTCAATAAAATGACTCCATTGAATATTGGAGCGGTTTGTCACGACGTAACTGAACGTCAGTAAAAGAAGACGGCGATGCTGGAATTTTATATCTTCTGTGAACGGAGGAGAGACCAATCAGACAGGAAAATACACGGAAACACCCGAGTCTTATTGGCTGATGGTCTCTCTATTCTGACAAAAACGCTAGCTCACACAGTCAGTGTGAAGGGGAAAAACGGATATGGGTTGAAACTGAAACAGTAGCATCGTCTGATGCTGAGCAGGAAAACAAGGCGTGTCTATACGAGTTCCAGTTTACACGAGCATGACATGAGCAGAGCATAAGTTAATGTAGTTCACATGGCACTGTAGCAGCTAAACCCATACAATGATAGCTTAGCTGTGCCTCCTCTTGGCTAGCGACACCAAACTAGCCTAGTTAGAAAAGTTTTATATTTTATCCGTCTGCTAGTCCTACAAACAGTGACAATTTTTGAAAGTAACATGAAAGTAAAGTAATCTAATGACTTTCTACATGCAGGAGTCAGTAACGCAATCAAATTGCTATTGTAAAGTCATCTGTCGTGGATTACTTCTTTTTATTTTGAGTAACTTACCCAAAACCAAATTAGCAACCACTATTTACGACCGTGATGTTTATTCTTCAGAGTAAGTCTAGAGACTGTCCAGAAAACACACAAGCACGCACACACGTACGTCACACGTGTGGCCAGGTTCACTGGATGAACGTAGAAGGGCAGCGCAGGCCAGCAAACGACCGTCGTGCTCTCTCAGTGCGCTGGACTTAATCTAATCATCTGGCACATGTCAAAGAGATTAGTGTTTGAGTATAGGGTAGCAGTCCCCCTGGGGCGTGTACGTACACACACACACACACACACACACCAAACCTTAAAAAAAAAAAAAAAAAAAAAAAAAAAGATACCCACAGACGTTACATGAACAGAAACCACACACAAAACAATATATTATGTATCATTTCATTAAAAAGCAGGGAGGAAAAACACAAAAATCAGAAGGTAGAAACAGTGTACCTAAAGCAAAAGTTCATGCTTAAAGCCATGTTGTACGTATGTTCATGCACACGACCTTTTGCCACCTATCTAAGAGGTTTCTGAACCTTTAACACTCGTATAGAAAAGAAGGGAATCAACAAAGTAGTAAATACTTTTGTCCACCGTTGCGTCCCACCTCTCCTTAACGGTGCAATGGAAACACAGCGTATGTTTACACCTGCAAAAATCAGATTTTGGCAATCCCACATCGCATGCATTTAAACCTCTGGGTCTAGACCTGTTGGTCAATCAGAAAACTCCCCCCTCCCCACCCCCCACCCCCAATGCTCAACATAACATTTATAGCTGTTTTGACAACCTACCAATGATTAAGGACCCGATGCAAAATTTCAACATTCTGCAGCGTCAAAAACAAACTGATGTGTTTTACTGGCAATTTTTGGGAGAAGGGAACTGCTTAGAACAAAATATATATTGCACCATCACCATTTCATGGGCTTAGTATTGGATTAACTATGTAGTCTTCATGCTGAAAACCCCCAAAAAGGTCACCACATTAAAAGGTATACCTGCAGTGAATAACAATCTAAATAAATAAATAAAGAAGATTAGCCTATTTTAGATTGAAAGTTTAATTCATTATAAAAATTTTATATGACAACATGAACAATCAGATAGCAGCCTGATAATAATAATAATCATCATCATCATCATCATCAGATTATTAGTGTGCATGTAAACCCACTCATTGTTAGAGCTTTAGTATTGTGAAGTAGATGATTCTCCTACCAATCATCTACTAGACAGATACCCAGGTTTCATCCTCTGCAGTAACTAAAACCTTGAAGCTAGTCGTGAACAGGAAGTGAAGTTGCAGAAGCAGGAAGTGGATTACTATGCGTCATTTCAGGTGTCTGGTCCAAGTCGGACGTGCCACATTGACTGAAGTCATCGCTGCCCTTTCCTTTTTAGTGCTTAATTCAATCTCCTCCGTCTCATCCTGCTCTCCACAAACACACAAGCGATTACGCAGACATACAGTATTCACGTGTGTGTTCAGTTCACACATCTTTTTGTTTTGATGCATCTCTCATATATATATATATATATATATATATAATATATATATATATATATATATATATATATATATATATATATATATATATATAAATAAATATTATGTAGGATATTGTACACGTAATCCAGGATGCTGAATGGACCCAAGCTTCTATAATTACATTTGTTTTGAGGGAAAAGAAAAAAAAAAAACCCACCACACACACATCTCATATATTATACCCTGTGATTAGATTTTTCTCAAACGTCCATTCACCAGCAGCCTTGTTCCCGGAAAAGAAGAGCTCCGATTCAAAGGCAGGAACGCAGGTCTCATTGCCCACTATTTGAATTTTCATGTTGGCGCTCCGCTTTGTGACAGGAGAGAACTCTGTTCACCGAGCGTCGCACAAAAGCAGGGGTCGTTATGGAGACAAGGATATTAAAATAAATGAAAAAAAGAAAGAAAAAAAAAAAACAAACACCCCCTCTCATTTATGTTCGGAGGTTGGAGAGCTCCCTTAGCCACCGATCCGTTTGTAGCGCCCTCATTGTTGCTCGCCGGCAAAACAGTCGAGTGTTCATCTGCATACGGCGTACGGCGGAGCAAACGAGGGACGGAGGAGGACGAGGAAGAGGAGGAGGAGGGAATGAAAGACAGTGAGGTGTAGGTGGAATATTAGAGCTCCTGCTATCAGCACTCCTAAGCACTTCAGGTTCCTGCGAAAAGGACAGGAGAAGGATGCTCGGTCGCCTTATCGCCGTGACATTTAGTTTGTCCATTTCGGAGTCGTCTTAAGCTCCCTCTTGACAGTCACTTAAAATCAGGTTTGTATCTTCACAACGAGCGAGAGAGAGAGAGAGAGAGACAAACCTCAGTCGCGTTCTAAAGCCAAGTCGTAATTGACAGGTGACATTTACCTTCAGAAATTTTTGTTTTTAACGAAAACAAAACCCTTGAGGGGGGGGGGGGGAAAGGTTTGGGGGTGAAGGAGAAGGGGGGGGGGGAAGGGAAAACGGATGCAATTCAGGAGCTGGTTGCATAACTCGACAGTACGCAGGTAGGAGAACGCCAGCAACAGGGATAACCGAGGGTCCGAGTGCAAATTTACCCTGCAATCTATTGTACTCGAGGGGAAAAAAAACTTGGAAAAACCCAACTTGTGAGAAAGAAAAGTGCAATGGGAAGGCATTCAACTGGAAATTCCTGTTCTCTGATACACACACAACGTCACGACAACACGGAGACACACATTCAACAGTAAACATAATAAACATCAGTCCTTGTTCTGAGCATACATATTTTTCCCAAGTCATCTTGAACTGTGAGTACAATGGATTGGTCTCTCAAAGAGGGATTATTACTTATGCAAAAGGGT
Organism: Ameiurus melas; assembly: GCA_012411365.1. Lineage (NCBI taxonomy): Eukaryota > Metazoa > Chordata > Actinopteri > Siluriformes > Ictaluridae > Ameiurus > Ameiurus melas. The sequence goes on from CM022761.1 coordinate 26,916,913, forward strand.
GAGGTTAGAAATTCTAGCCAAATCCTAACCCCTAACCCACACTACACTGTACAGTACAGCCCGAAACACGCTTATACAGCCCGAAACACACCGAGTTGTCTATACCTCCTGGACTTTAGGCTTGACTCCGCCCAGGTAGGAAAAAACAGATCATATGGGCTCATTTTGCCACACTCCTTAGATGTAATTAAGACACCAGCAACTAACTTTCATTATTGATAGGGTTTGTATGAAAGGAAGCTGAGGCATCACTAGGAAAGACGCACAGGCTTTCTAGACCCATCTTTTGCACTGAGTTTATGCTTTGCACAGAGCCATTTCTCAATAATCCCCCCAGGGTTTCAACGTCAAAGGGCTTGGTCTTCTATCGGAGTGCACCACAAATCACATTTCCAGAGATGCCACAATAAACCATAAAAGTTTACCATATTACCATACCACAGCCATGACCACATACGCTCCACCATCATCGTCGTCGTGTCAATCAAAGCCAAAAGAACTCGATCAGAGCTCCAGCTGCTTCCTGCCTCCCTTTGCCTCCCCATCGCTCTCTCCATTCCAGCAGCAGATCCGAGGCCCCCTGCCACCACTCGCGCAAAAAGCAATAAAGTGCATAAAAATGAGATTTAGTCTCAGCACACTTCAGCCTGGATCAAACAATAAGGGGGCAGAGAGAGACCAGCTGCCTGTCGGAGAAATCGGCCATAAACAGCAATCAGCTAAAAATACAGCCTGCTCCACACGCGCTCCCGAAACTCAGTTACACCAGTTTCATTGCCTCACACAGCAGGTAGAAACAAAGGATATTGACAGTAACCATCACAATAACTTAAGGGTACCAATTTATATCAAGTACTTCTTACACAAAACACAGTCTACTTGCCTGGGCGTGTACTAGCATCTTAAAACATGGCACAAAAAAAAAAAATTCCAAATAAAGTAATAGACGTTAAATAAGTTGGCAAAAATTGCAACGAGATCCGTGTTTAGCGGGAGAACTTATTATGGAAAATGGGATGTAAACATAGATAGAGCGGGTTGTCCGATAATCGTAGGGTCGGCGGTTCGATTCCCGGCCCACGTCACTCCACATGCCGAAGTGTCCTTGGGCAAGACACTGAACCCCGAGATGCTCCCGATGGCAAGTTCGTGCCTTGCATGGCAGCTCTTCATTTATTTATTTCTTTATTTAAATATATATTTTTAACTGATAAACACGGTACTCTTAACACATCCAACCATTAACCTTACATGACGATAAAAAAAAAAAAAACGTCGGTTAGTGCTTAACAGTCAAGTTCTTACGCTTATGACGCATCACAGACGTTACACTCGTCCGCCACGTTTGCAAGCTGAATTCGGGCGAAGCAAATCGTCACTAAAGCTCCTCCTCCTGCACTCACGCATGGATTTGTGGGCAATATTAGCTGAAAAGGTGTCCATGCTTGGAAAACCTACAGGAAATAGTAGACCATCCGGGTACATCTGGGATACCCGTTTGAATATACTACGATCTGGGGCATGCTAATTCTAATCTCGAGTCGTATTTAGGACGGATAGTAGGTGAAATGGGACGCAGCAATAATAAGTCTGATAAGTTTTAGGTGTGTGCGTGTGTGTGTTCTCCTGGCAATGCTGGACAAGTTTCTTTTCGACTCCCACTCAGCTAGATTCAGGTTGCAGGTAGCGTTATGTATACAGGGTGTGTTTCTGGCCTTGATTAGATCGGTGCGCGTGTTGCGTCAGGAGTGATGTTAACCGAGCTGGACGTCTTAGATGAATGGATCCATCTTCAGCCACTCGGGCGTATATAAAGCTCACTCAAGCTGACATTCAGCCTGTAGGGCTGCCTGTAGTTTCAGCTCCTTCATACTGTAACCAAAACACAACATCTGTCACATGTAGCACTGATTTCATTAGCTGAAGGAGTCGAACCATAGCGAACGACAGCGTGATACGTTTTATAGGACTCAGGAAACATATTTCAACCTTCTCGATCTAGTGCAAACGTCTTCGATTAGGTTCTGATGGTTTTGTGAATCGCTCATGAGGGATCGTTAACGACCGGCGGCTTCTTGCGGAACTTCCGAGAACGCGGTTTACTCTGGGGATCTTAAATAAAGGTGCATGTTTACTTGAGATCCCAAGCTTGTTTTGGCATTACATTATGAGATGTTACCATCGTGTGCTGTTGCTGAAGGACAAGACGTGCTACAAATCAGGAAACGTGAGTAACACAGTCATCACGTGTCCCATCCTGCACCTAACCAGCTGAAAGATCAGTGCTGGAGAGATGGACAGAGAGAATCAATACGCACAAAAACACACACAGGGAAGAAGAGGTAGACAAATAGCCTCAGAGCGAGTGTGTTTACGCAGCAAATAGCTCCTACAATGCACACACACCTTCTTACTTAAATAACATGCTCTCACACAAATGCTGGGTGTTACGTTCTGTACCAACATGCATGCTCTTGTTTGGTGTGTGTGTGTGCGCGCGCATTCGGGATCAATCAACAGTACTTAATGTCACAGTGTAGCAACCATCCAACATTAAAGGTGAAAAGATCACCACCACAGAGCCGGATTCCCACGTCGCAGTCACGCACATAGCCCAGAATGTTCTCCCCTCTCACTCGGTCTTCCGCTTCTCTCTCTCCCCCTCTCTCTCGGATGTTCTCATGGGAGGTGGTTTGATTTTAAAGACCTCACACAGACATACAGTACACTCTGTAAATGTTTGCTAAACTTCTCCCAGTTTTGTTAATGAAACTCCACAAGCAGTAAAACTAATTAACAATCAATCAATAAATTAATTTTAAACCCGAACTGCAGTTCCAAAAGTCGCCACTACGGGAGATTCAAACAAAACCAGCTAGCAAACAAAGAAACGATTTAAACACCATTAACAATGTCCTCAAGGTCTCCACTATGGAAGATTCAGATGCATAAGTAGATAGATAAATAAAATACAATAAAATAAATGAATATAAAACAAACCAAAATGAATATGCAAACAAATCAATGAATGACGGAACAGTTCTAGGCAACAAAAACAAACAAACAAACAAACATACACAAAAATGCTATAGAACTCTCCACTGTGGAAGATTGTGGTATAAATAAGTCGACAAACGAACGAACAAACTTTAACGGATTTAGAAATCCACTATGGAGGACTGAAACATAAAACAAACAAACAAATAAATAAATAAAAACAGAAGCAGAGTTATAAAAACTAGGGAAGATGTACGATCGAAGAACACTGTTGCTAGGCAGCTGCTATACACAGACACTAAGCATACGCTAGCTTACGATTAAAATGCTGCAGTAAAAATCACACACGGCATGGAGAAACCGCCCGGTTTGAACCGGGCACGCTTGAATCGCACGTACAAAACGTCAAGCTGTGGAACCCTTGACCAGATGCATTCAGAGCCTCGTATAAGTATTCACGTCGTGCAGATTTTCCATGAGTGCAGGACAGGACAAGCAGGAAATAATTCTAAGCAGTCTTGTGAAGCATAACGGTTTAACGGTAGTATCGGGCAAAAATTAATTTTAAAACGGCATTTAAACAAAAGATTGGATTTGAAACTCCTCGTGTCTACAGTGCTTGGATTAGGCCAGTTTTAGCAACATCATCTTTTCCTATAAAGCTGCCACACTCCCGGAGCCCGAGCGCACACTCTGCAACACAGCAATTTTATTATTAATTTGCCAGAGGAGCGCGGAGGTTATTTAATTCCCCTGCAGAATACAAGCCAACCTCGAATAAAACTGGAGGGAAAAGCGACGGAGCACAGTGTGCGTAAGCACAGTCGCAGATTACCCAAAGCGGTAGTGTTTCAGGTCAGCGTGCATCGTTATATACCGGCCATGGTGTGTAATAATCCGTGTCTACCGGTGTGGTTGCTGTAATAACTTGGGGTGTGCGAGTGAGCATCTCTGGAATTATGTCTGAACAGTATCCGGATTTTCACCGCATGTAATATGGGTATCCTGGATTATTATTCAGGTAGATTATTAAGAAAGGAAGTGACCTGTGAATTCGCGAAGAACAGAACAACTTCATCTGAAACATAAAACACACACACACACACACACAGACTATTGGCAATTGTAAAGAGAAAGCATCAGTCACTCATTAGAGCAGCTGTGTAAATACACCCTGTGTGTGTGTGTGTGTGTCTCAGTAATACAAGCCCCATCGACGCTGTAGTAGAAAGAACTAATTTTAAGCCCGCTGAATTACAGAGCCAGAATAAGACTATGCGTGTGTGTTGCAAATAGTACATTGTGTGGAAAGGAGGCATCGTCGGTGTGCGCGCGCGTGTGTGCGTGTTGCAAGTAAGATCTTTCAGTACAGCACTCCCCATAGTACCAATATTTATTTATCCAATATTAACCCAGATCTTAATACGTTCAAATATTAAATACTGTACAAAGATCTTTGTGCTGTAAGAAGTCTAGGCTTTACCATATATTCATTGATTTTATTTTTTTTTATTTAAAAGTGACCGAGACCAATTATCTCTGATCAAATAGAAGCACTAGGATAGAGTTGTCAAACCCCGATACGAAACTCTTTCCCCATTCTAAAATCACGTAAAGAATTTTAGAGTACAATATTATTTGGGCTGTTATTTTTAAAATGAGATCTCGCTGCTCGCAGTCCTTCACGACACTGGTTTAAAAGCAAAGAAAAATAACCGCAATACGAACATAAGAATGTACTGTTTCATTTTTTTCATTCATCCACGATAACCTTCTTTTTTTTTTTTGTCCTGCTGAAACTGAGGCAATTTTAATATTGTACTAATTTTATTTGTTTACTTCCCCACCACTAGAGGAATCCGGGCACTCCTTAAATGCTGGAATTCAGTTGCCCTGAACAAAATAATGTGGGATTATGAAGAAAATAAAAACACAGGTTTGTGGTTATTTACCTATTTACAAACGTAAATGCAAAGTTTTCAAAAATAAATAAAATAAGGTTTTTATTTGGCTCACCCTCGTACCACCTGAGGTCCACATAAATCCCATATTTTATCCCATAAATCATAAGGATAAATCGGAACAGGCTTCACTATCTATCTATATCTCTCCCTCATATATATATATATATATATATATATATATATATATATATATATATATATATATATATATATATATATATATATATATATATATATATATATAAGATTTATTTATTACACACACACACACACACACACACACACACAGAGTTGTGCCCATAAGTTTACACACCCCTTGCAGAATCTGCTAAACCTTACTGTTAACAAACTAAGACCCATGTTGTTGTTTATTTAGTCCTGTCCTGAATAATCTTTCATTTATATAACAGATGTTTACATACAGCATCATCCACAAGACAAGATTATAGCTGAATGTATAGAAAGTTCAAAAGTTTTCACACGCTTGATTATTAATCCTGTGTGTCATTACCTGGATGATCGACGACATGATGTGTTTATGTTCTGTGAGAGTTCTTCACGAGTCCCTTGTTTGTCCTGAGGAGTTAAACTGCCCACTGTTCTTCAGAACAATCCTCCAGGTCCTGCACATTCTTTACTTTTCCTGAATATTCTGCATATTTGAGCCCTGTTATAGCCACTGTTGGAAAGGTGCACAACTGTACTTGGGGTAAACCGTAACGTGTGGTAGAACCCGCGTAGTGCACGGTACGGTTAACAGAACACTGTTTCATTCAATCATTCGTTTTAAATTACTCACTTACACATGGTCTAATTGCATGTTTAGGGTTTGTTTATATTTAATTAGGGAATCGATTATGAAGTAAAACATGCGGCGCATGGCGTCAGGTGAGTCCAGGTAAAGCACAAGATCTTAAAACATTTGAATGTGGATTTTATTTATTTATTTATTTATTTTATTTCGTGTCTTCGTATTGTACCCAAATTTGTTTAGACCGTCCTAACGGAATAAGTCACGCCGGATGAAATGAATAAGGTTTGAATAGCAACAACTGATCTTGCAAGCTGACATTACTAATCAGTTACTACCAACGGAGAGAGATCAACAACGAGACGAGAGAGACAGAGATGGAGGGAAACCAGAGAGAGAGATAGGATAAGAAAAAGGCAGAAATGAACAGAGCAAGAGATAGAGATGGGGAAACAAGAGAGAGATGGTAAATAAGGAAAAGACGGAAATGGACAGAGCACGAGAGAGAAGCACAGACAGAGAGAAGGCGAAAAAGATAGAGCACAATAATAATGAAACAGAGACTGTGAGAAGAAAAGAGAGATTGAGAGAGACGGATAGAGGGAATGAATGCAGAAGAGATGTAGAGACAGACAGTGAAAGAGCAAGATGGAGAAAGAATGAGAGAGAGAGAGAGAGAGAGAGAATCATAGCTAGAGAGAGAGAGAATAATAGCAAGAGAGGGAGAAATGGAGAGAGAGAGAGAGACACACAGAAACAGAGAGAATCACAGCGAGAGTGAGATGTAGAAAGAGAGAGAGAAATGGAGAGAGAGAGAGAGAGAGAGAGAGACAGAGAAACCTAGAGAATCATATCAAATAAGAGAGACATGCAGACAGAGAGAGAGAGAGAGAGAGAGAGAGAGAGAAGAGGGAATGAATGCAGAAGAGACGTAGAGACAGACAGTGAAAGAGCAAGATGAAAGAATGAGAGAGAGAGAGAGAATCATAGCTAGAGAGAGATAGAGAGAATAATAGCGAGAGGGAGAAATAGAGAGAGAAATGGAGAGCGAGAGAGAGAGAGAGAGAATCATAGCAAGAGAGAGAGGAGAGAGAGAGAGAGAAACAGAGAGAATCAAAGCATGAGAGAGAGAGAGAGAGAGGGGCAGAGAGAGAGAGAGAATCATAGCGAGAGAGAGAGATGTAGAGAGAGAGAGAGAGAGAGAAACAGAGAATCAAAGCATGAGAGAGAGAGAGAGAGAGAGAGAGAGAGAGAGGGGCAGAGAGAGAGAGAGAGACAGAGAAACTGAGAGAGAAAGGTAGAGACAGACAGAGAGGATGGAGAAAGAGAATGACCTTTTCCAGATGGTGCATGTTGTAATCCTGTGTTTGAGGCCCTGCTGAGGTCTCGGATTCCTCCGATTCCTCCGCTCAGGAGGAGTGTGATTACCCCCCCAATGTGTATCTACATATTAATGCCACAGCTTTCACACACATACAAAAAATTTATTCACCTGCACTCGCATATACATGCCTTAATGTGACTGTATAGCAGTTAACCATACACTGATCTCACACACACACACCCCCCAAGATCATGTCATCGCACGGGCTTCATTGTCCTCGTTATTACATGCAGAGTGCACGGAAACACACATTCATGATCCGTAATATACACAAAACCCATTGACATGGTTTTAATTAAGCAGCATGGGGCTCTGTGCGTGTGTGTGTGTACTCAGATAAAGTACGTGTGTACTTTATCTGAGCTCTTTTGGCCTTCACAATGTAACCTGAACATTAATAAGTATAAAAGCAAATAATCTCATGCAGGTAGGCTACTGCCAAGCATCAGATCAGACATCACACACACACACACACACACACACACACACACACACAGGCACGCGCAAAGGCTGGTGGTGTTCAATATTTTAGTGATGTTGCTGCCCCCTGGCGGACCGAAAAGTGTCTGGGCTAATAATGCTGACCACATGCAACAAGTAACTGAAAGAACTTACTGCTGTAAAAGTATATTAAACACAGTTCAATCCATTAAAACACCAAATCTACAGCTTTATCCTACTCAGGGTCCTGGATCCAGAGCGAGGTGAGAGAGCACCTCTAATTCGCCAAACGATTCTACGACAAAAAGCAACAATCCTCTAACAATCCCACTCATGATTTATATATATATAAATAAATAAAAAAAAAATAATAATAATAATAATAAAAAGCCTGCAAAAAATTTATATTTCTGAATAATAGTAATGTCTTTTTATTACACCAAATTTGAGTGTTATATTAAAAAGCAAGGACAATGAATTAAAGAAGATAGAACTATGACTTTAAACATATTTAAACACCGGCCGAATCCACTGATCGGTCCCATAAGAACTGTGCAGGCCTGGCGTGGTGCAATAGTTTACACTTCACAGACTTTGTCTGAAAAACTAGTTGCCGTCTTAGACTTAAAATATAGTTGTGTGACCTTTAGCAGCAATAGCTGCAACCAAACACTTCCGATAACTGGGGATCGGTCTTTCACAGCGCAGTGGGGGCCCACTCTTCTTTGTAGAACTGCTTTAGTTCAGCCACACTGGAGGGTTTGTTTATGAGCACTAACTGCCCGTTTAAGGTACTTTGACTAGCTAGTCTAACTTTGACTAGGCCACGCCAAAATTTTAATTTAGCTTTCTTTGAGACATTCAGTAGTAGAATTAGTCCTGATCGTTGTCTTGCTGCATAATCCAGTTGCGCTTGAGTTTCAACTGACGGACTGAAGACCGGACATTCTCCTTTAGGATTTTCTGGTAGCGAGCAGAATGTACGCTTCCGTCAATTATCGCAAGTTGACCTGGCCGTGAAGCAGCAAAGCATCCCCACACCATCACACTTCCACCACCATGCTTTACCGTAGGTATGACGTTCTTTTGGTGGAATTCCGTGTTTGGCTTACACCAGATGTAACGGGACCCCGTCTTCCAAACAGTTCCACTTTCAACTCATCAGTCCACAGAACATTCTCCCAAAAGGGTTGAGGATCATCAAGGTGTGTTTTGGATGAGGCATACTATTCGTCTGGGTTAGCAGTGGTTTTCACCTCACCACTCTTCCATGGAGGCCATTTTTGCCCAGTGACGTTCTGATAGTGGAGTCATGAACCGTGACTTTTATTGATGCAAGAATGGTCTGTAGTTCCTTTGATGTTGTCCTTGGCTCTTTTGTGACCTCCTGGATGAGTTGCCACTGTACTCTTGGAGGAATTTTGGAAGGTCAGCCACATCTGAGAAGGTTCACTATTGTACAGAGTTCTTCCATTTGGAGATAATGGCTCTCAATAGCTGCGTTTACACGGACAACAATAATCCACTCTTCACCCGATTAAGACCATACTTTGATTAAGAAACTACCATGTAAACAGCAATTTTTACTTCCCTTAATCTAATTAAGGCCATACTTGAATTAAGCTCTAATCGAATGAAGACAGATGGATTACTCCTGTTTTAGTCGCATCATGGACGTGTATTACAGACATGTAAACACTTTAATCACATTATTATCTTACTCAGAGTAAGGTCAATAATTATATTACTGTTGTCCATGTAAATGTAGTCATTGACCATGTTTACACGGACAGCAGTAATCTAATTATTGACCTTACTCTGAATAAGACAATATTCTGATTAAGGTGTTTACATGAGTCTCATTTAGAATACTCCTGTCATGTTCCTGTTTTACGTGTTATAGAACATAATTAGATTAACGGCACGTGTCGTTACATCACCGCGCCACGCCGTCCGACGTCCCTCCAGAATTTCGCGTATCGACATACAGTTGGTCTTCGTTATGGGCCCGTATACAGTTTTGGGTGATTTTATTTCATTTTTACGAACGCTTTAAGTGCAGTTAATTATTTGTCATACTGTACGTGATAATAGAGAACTGCTTGAAGCCGTGGGCTGCGTCCCAAACCGCGTACTTACCGTCTATATAGTAGTCGAGATGCATGTATTTTTCCCCACTACAGGCCTATAATAGAAAAGTATGCGGTTTGGGACGCAGCCGTGCTCTCGTGTTCGCCGTAAAACGGTTGAGCGCTTCCGTGTGTGTACGTGTCCAGTTGTAAAATGCGGTGAAAACTCACACGTTAATAATGTGATTTAGGTGTTTACATGTCTGTAATACACGTCCATAACGCGACTAAAACAGGAGTGCTCCACCTGTCTTAATTCCATTAGAACTTAATTCGAGTATGACCTTAATCAGATTAAGGTAATTAAAAATTGCTGTTTACATGCTAGTATCTTAATCAGAGTATTGTTTTAATCGGGTTAATAGTGGATTATTTTTGTCCATGTAAACGCACTGACTGTGGTTCTTTGGAGTCCCAGAGCCTTTGAAATAGCTTTGTAACCCTTCCCAGTCTGTTGTATTAGAATCCTCCTTCATCATTTACGGTATTTCTTTCAGCTTTGGCATATTGTGTTATTAAGTGTTGTGACTGAACAGGGTTTGCAGTAATCAGGCCTGCTTGTGTCTAATCCAGCTGAACCCCATTATGAATGCAGTTTTGTAAATTTGGGAAATTAGTAACTACAGGGGCAAATACATTTTCACACAGGCCCAGTTGGTATTGGATTTTTTTATTTGCTTCAATAAATAACATTATCATTTAAAAACTGTTGTGTGTTTACTCGGGCTGCCTTTGTTTTATCTCAGATTACTGAAACTCTTTAGTATATCAGACACACAAACAGAAGAAATCAAGATGGGAGCAAATACATTTTCACAGCACTGCAAGGTGTGAGGAGTTTTCTGTAGCCAGTCATTTGGAAATGGATTTGTCGCTTCATGTCATAAATCATTTGGAGAGAAAAAATCTAAATCAATCTGACATGTGTAAATTGATTGGCATAAAATAATGAGAAAGCAAACGGATGCAAAAACAAGCATTTGATCAATGATTAATGACCATTTAGTTTACGCGTACGGATAAATAAATTGCTCAAGAAAAAAAAAAGGAAAAAAACAAACAACTGAGCCATTAAAGATGACATTTCAATTATCAAAGACATTTTTTGCTCTAAGAAAGAAAGTGAGAGAAAAAGAGCGAGAGAGAGAGAGAGAGAGATAGAAAGAGAAAGAAAGAGAAAAAGACCGAGAGAGTGAGAGCGAGAGAGAGAGAAAAATAGCGAGAGAGAGAGAGAGAGAGAGAGAGAGAGAAAGAGAGCGAGAAAGAGAAAGAAAGTGAGAGAAAAAGAGCGAGAGAGAGAGAAAAAGAGCGAGAGAGAGAAAGAAAGAGAGAGAGAAAAAGAGCGAGAGAGAGAAAAAGAGAAAAAGAGCGAGAGAGAGAGAAAGAGAAAGAAAGTGAGAGAGAAAAAGACTGAGAGCAAGAGAAAAACAGCAAGAAAGAGAGAGAGCGCAAGAGAGAAAGAGCGAGAGAGAGAGAGCGAGAGAGAGAAAGAGTGCAAGAGAGAGATAAAAAATAGAAAGGGAGCAAGAGAGAGAGAGAAAGAGAGAGAGCGCAAGAGAGAAAGAGAGCGAGAGAGAGCGAGAGAAGCAGAAGACAGAGGGAGAGAGTAAAGGAATATAAATTCCTCTAAACTGCAGTAGTTAGTGAAGGTTTTTCGTCGCTCTTTCGGTGAAGAGCGTCACTGAAAGGAAAACGCTGTAAAACACCAGATCATTGACTTCCTGACTGGCAGCGAATGTCTCAAACTAACACTGGTACAGACTTCAAACAAAAAGGTGCCACGTAAGTTGTTTTAACCATTTAGACTTAAACATAAGGACACGAAAGCTGAAATTCGGTCTCGATCATCTTTTAAACTCAAACCCAAAAGGTCTTCAAGTGTAGAGCGAAAGCAACACGAATCGGCCCTGCTGTTCCAATACTTTCGGAGGGGACTGTACAGACGCGGGCAGTGCGAGACTTAAGCGCAAGTACAGATCCAGTGTAGTCGCTGCACCAAATGATAGTGTGTGTATTCATGAAGTGTGATGCAGATCATATTAAACATCTTAAACTTGTGTGAGAGAAAGGAATTGGACGGCGAACGTGTGTGTGTGTGTGTGTGGGGGGGTGTCGGTTAGAGATGACAGGAAGTAAGATACGTACTCTTTTGATGGAGCTGCGAGGTTTTTCCCTCCATTCATGGCTGCTGAGCTCAACAGTGCAGTGGACGTACATCTCCCGGTCGTACGAGCCCAGAATAAACAACCTACAGAGACAGAAAGAGAAAGCAGGACGTGAATAAACGTCTATTAAAGCGTTCAGAAGTCGAACGAACACAACAGTGTAGATCCAAACCGAATAAATCTCGAAGACAAATGAGTAAATAAGTCGCAGAGGACTGAAAAGAAGCCGAGAAGCCTGAAATGTGTCCTTTACGTCTAATTTGAGGTCATTCTGCTATTTTAGACACACACTGTGAGAAGCACTTTTCTTCAGTGCGCTCAAGAACTGTGCAATGCAGCTGGCGCCCTCTAGCGGGAGAACAACCTCAGTACACTGTCGGATTTCGATTGTGATCGTCTGTGAAAGTGCTTAATAGAAAAATAAGTGTATATTATTGTTAATAATAATAATAATAATAATAAGTTTTTGACAAAGTATTTTGATCTATATTTTTAATGTGTTCCCTTGATATTTGTTTTTTTAATAAGCCTAATTATTATTATTATTATTATTATTATTGTTGTTGTTATTGTTATATTTATGGATGTTGCTGTTGTTGCAGTCATTATTGTAATTTTTTTTTTGACCTGTTTGGTAAAACATTTTTATCGGTTATTAGTGTTGATGTTGAATTATTTGATTCATGCATCTTCTCAAATGCACTACCACTCATCTAACTTACACTGACACACCCTGACACAGACACACACACACACACTCTGGCATCACAGAGTGCGTATCAGATTTGGGTTAGGCTTCTAATAGCCGGACTAACTACATTATTCACAAGCAGGTCTTTTTGAATGCCTTACTATTCTATAACCAATTACACACACCAAGCACAGCAGGAGAGAGGTGTGTGTGTGTGTGTGTGTGTGAGAGGTGACTTGTTTCACACGGTCATTATGGCACTGATGTGACTGACTCCCTCATTAATCACCACTGTGTGGGTTTGTTCCTCTCTCTCGTCTGGGCAACTTGGTACTTAAGTATTAGAAAGTGTGCAACTTTTAACAGTGTGAAGTAGATTAACACACACACACACACACACACACACACACAGTAGGAGATCATGTTGGATTTTAAACACACTCCATCTAGAGACGGTTTTAAATCTGTCCGTCAGTCTTTCTGTACCTTTCTCTCAGGCTTTCTCTCTCTCATTTTCTCAGTTGTTCATCTCTCTCTCTTTCTGTACCTTTCTCTCAAGTCTCTCTCGGTTGTCTGTCTCTCTCTCTCTCTCTCTCTCTCTCTCCCTCCCTCCCAGTCTTTCTCTCTCGGCTCTCTCTCAGTCTCTCTCTCAGTTGTCTCACTCTCCCTCCCTCGGTTCTCTCTCTCAATCTCTATCTCTCCCTCAGTCTCTGTCTCGGATGTCTCACTCTCGCTCCCAGTCTTTCTGTACCTTTCTCGCAGTCTCTCGGTTGTCTGTCTGTCTCTCTCTCTCTCTCTCTCTCTCCCCCTCCCTCCCAGTCTTTCTCCTTCGGTTCTCTCTCTCAATCTCCATCTCTCTCTCAGTCTCTCTCTCTCGGTTGTCTCACTCTCGCTCCCTGTCTTTCTGTACCTTTCTCGCAGTCTCTCTCTCTCTTTCGGTTGTCTCCCCCCCTCAGTACCTTTCTCTCAGTCTCCTCTCTCTCCCCCTCAGTACCTTTCTCTCAGTCTCCTCTCTCTCCCCCTCAGTACCTTTCTCTCAGTCTCCTCTCTCCCCCTCAGTACCTTTCTCTCAGTCTCCTCTCTCTCCCCCTCAGTACCTTTCTCTCAGTCTCCTCTCTCTCCCCCTCAGTACCTTTCTCTCAGTCTCCTCTCTCTCCCCCTCAGTACCTTTCTCTCAGTCTCCTCTCTCTCCCCCTCAGTACCTTTCTCTCAGTCTCCTCTCTCTCCCCCTCAGTACCTTTCTCTCAGTCTCCTCTCTCTCCCCCTCAGTACCTTTCTCTCAGTCTCCTCTCTCTCCCCCTCAGTACCTTTCTCTGTCTCCCTCTCTCGGTTGTCTGTCTGTCTATCGGTCTCTCTCTCTCTCTCGCATTCTCTTGGTAGTCCGTCTCTCTCTCGCTCCCTGTACCTTTCTATTAGTCTCTCTCTCTCTCTCTCTCTCTCTCTCTCTCTCTCTCTCTCTCTCGGTTGTCTCTCTCTCTCTGATAGTAAGAACAGCGTGTTGATCTTGTTGATAATGACGTGTGTTTATTTTCATAGTAAAGTGAACATTCCTGTATGTTTGAATATTTATCTCTGTGTGTGTGTGTGTGTGTGCACGATCCACATCCACCTGTTATGTGAAATCCTTTACGTATAGCTTAAAATAGTTTAAATAGTTAATTTAAAAATGTTTTAGAATCCTGACTACGAAGGTTTAAATCTCATCTGGTTCCATTTCATAAAAATAAAAAAAATAAACAAACAAAAAATAAATCACACCTGTAGGGTTTTCTGATTTCTGTTTGTTAATTTATTAGATTTTTTATGAAATATGAACCCGATCACTACGCCTCCAGAAACCGTGTAAACACTGGAACGATCCTCCGGAAGGCACTGGAAAAAACACAAGGAGCTTCGCAAGACTCATCATGATCTTCACGGAGGAGGAATGAGATACGGGTGAAAGCTTACAAGCTCCATGTGGCGCTCTACCTTGAACTGAGAAAAGAATGTCGAAATATTACATTTTAACTACATTCGATACGGGATTGTCACGCAGAACGTAGCCCGCGGGGAAGATTCCTGGCTGGACAGCATATTGAGGCAGGTGCCTAGTCATCTGAACACATTAACAAGATCCGCCGAGATCCTCTCCAATGAAATAAGAGGCTTATTTGCTGAGTGCTAAGAAAGCTATAGCGGATTTTGCTCTGCGTGACCCGAGAGGGAACAAAGAAAAGAAGGTCAACAGTCTTCCGAACTCGCAGAGAAGATGGCAGAGGTACCAAAGCCTTGGAAAGCACCCTTCCATCAAGGACAAAAAAAGATAAATAAATAAAAAAATAGGATGAGCCAGCATCTCCATGCCATCAACCCCACCATACCATCCAGAGCAGGACAACGCCAAGCCACATTCACATCCGGATTACAAGCGCATGGTTGTGCAAGCAGAGTGTGCGGGTGCTAGCATGGCCTGTCTGCAGTCCTACAGATTAAATAAGGCAGCGAAGGTCACGCAGCTGAAGAAATACATAATGGATGAATGGGGAAAATTCCATCTGCTCAACTTCAAGTGCTGTCTTCACTCAGCGCCCAAAACACTTAAGTGTTACTAAAAGAAAAGGTGATGTTATACAGCGGTAAACAATCGACTGTCCCAACTTTTTCGTAGTGTGTCCGGAGAGGTAATTTTTAATGATGTCTACTTCCTCCTGGATGCTTCATGTTTGACCTCAAAGGAGTATTTCTGAGATTTGAATATTGAGATTTGCATTTATGGTTCAGTGTTTTTTTTCAATCTCAAGTCTGTCAGCGATATTGCTTCTGCAGGAGAAACTTAATCAATGGATACAGTGGTACCAATGAATACTTATTGATATGGGGATATTTCTGTCATGTTTAAAAGGTTTGTAAGGAGTCTCCAGTGTCAGCACCATGTTTTCCACCATGGGATTTCCTCCAGTCAAATGACGAGCATTCTCTCTCTCTCCCTCTCTCTCTCTCTCTCTCTCAAGATAAAAGGGGAATAAAGTGAAGCAGGTAACATAAGGAATTAACTTGTTTCATGGACGTACTCTCTAATATTAAACATCTATGACATTAAATGTAGCTATAAACAGATAAAAAGTATGATGCATCTTTCATTGATAAATTACATAATTGTATCGTTAGCAAAAAGCCGTGTTATAAAAGAAACACTTTTATAAAAGTGGAAAATTATCACCAGGGTTGTAACTGGAAGTCAACCGATCGATCGAGTTTTTCCTGATTATTCGGCACTGATAACCGATTGCTGGTTATCAGCAAAAATCCACGCCGATCACTTTTCCAGGATGGGTTGCGGGAGCGGCTGAGAAGGGTCCCGGTTTTCCGGGTTGGATTTCGGGAGCGGCTGATAAGGGTTTACCATCATTATACAGTACAAGAGCGGCCTCTAGTGGTGACCAATTTTGCTGTGTTATTTGAAGTGTTTTTTTGTTTGTTTTTATTTTATTTTGGACGTCTCTAATTTTATTTTTACTTTTTGGTTCAGTTTGGCTGTAGAACATTAATTTCCTTTAATATTTATGAATAGTTAATAACGTGCATCGGGTGAACTCTAGTTGTAACTAGCTCTGCTCTTCAACATGCTGCATCACACCACCTCAATGTTGATTACTTTCCTGTTAATGCCAGCCCCCTAAGCGGTTTTCCCTTACATGACTCGAACAAGCCTCGTCACTGATCTCTCACTAGTTGTCTGGCCTGAGTGATGAGTGAAAAGCCCAGATGATGGAGAGTTAACACTCTCACAATGTGGTTTCAAAACAGGGGTCACAAAAACAACTCCTAGTTATCATGATCAGCAAGAGTATAAACTGTAACATTCTACATCGTAAATAGACGATAACCTGGTCTCAGTGTCCATCTGTTTTCCCGTGCAATCTCCACACTTACCTGCTACATTCAACAAGTGTCACACGGAGGCGTCCTTCCACCAGTCGCTCGTCTTGGACCGATAAGTCTGGCTCTGGCGAAGGCTGCACTTGGAACGGAAAGAACGGCTTGTACCTGTTAAGCAAACAGACGCAAGGTCAATCACGAAATCAAGTCGTCCCCGTCGCATAGTCACAACAGTAACAATATCACTCAGACATGAGATACAACAGAAACAGAAAACATTCGTAACCTTGAAAAGGCTCGTCTACTCAAGTGTCAAGCTTTTCATACTGTCTAAATAGCTGAACAAATATGCGTATTTAACTCCAAAGACACTCTTCTTCCAACACTTCTAAATTCCCAGGGAACGGAGTCAAGGATAGGCCTGTCACGATAACTAAAGTCGTTGGACAATATATTGTCCCAGAAATACTTGCGATAAACAATATTATTGTCCTTTCAAGAGCATTTTACGTGACTGATATCAATCATATAATAGCATAATAATGCAAGTACATCCTTTCAAAGAGCATTAACGCTGTTCGGCTCCAGCTCACGCAGCGTAAGCGGCTCGATCCCAGATATCCTTGACTACGACTGGACTATTTGAATCACTAGAACCGCTCGTTCTAGTTTTCGCTTCCCTTCAGCCCTGGAGCAGACGAAAGGACGGAACGGAGAAAACGTTGCTGAGGTTCGTTCTTATGTAAACAAACAGGCCTGTAAACACAACGGGCGGTATCGACGTCACGTCCATGTATCGTATACGGTACGTCGAGGACGTAATCGTCAGGACAGGCCTATTCGAGGACCCTATAGCTAGTGAGTGCTCTAAGAGAACAAATCTGTTGAAAAATGCACCGTCTCCGCAGTTCCCGCTCAAGTTTCCACCCAGAATGCCACATTTCACGTGTCAACCAAAGCAGTCACTTGTGAACACTAGAATAGGTGTTCCTATTCAGAGACAACACATACGGTCGGAGTGTATTGTGCAACAACGCAGCAGAGCAGTAATAGACATCTCCGGATTTATTAGAGCACACGCACCACTGGCTGCACAATATAAAATGTATTTTGCTTCAATTTTCACAACTTTGACCAACACACACGCGCTCATTCTTTAGTGGTTTACCAGCACTCTCTTACACAGAAAAGGTCATTTTTGCTATTTTAGACTTGTGCCACGCTAATAATAGCCTTCAATTATTCTTACAAATAGGGAACACACACACACACACACACACACACACACACGCGCACAAAACGTGGATCTATTTATTGCCTGGTGTTTAAATTGTAATGATATTTTATTATATCTACTGACATGGAAATAGAAAAGAATATGCATTATAACCCAAACGATGGCATAAGAAGAATGACGTGAGGCAAACTCTCACACACACTTAAAGCCGGATAATAATTTTTAAAAAATTAAAAAGCTGCATTCATGATTTCTCACATTTTTCTCCCACAAACAAGCTAAACAGGACAACGTGTCTTTAGGCGATTACCGTCAATAGATTTAATTAACAGATTTATATGAACGTATTCAGAGCATAACGATTTGATTTATGCAACACTACACAATGTGTGTCATGGTCGCACTCAGTGTCTCGGCTCTAGATGATTTTGTCTTCGTCTGCTCGTCCCTGGGGTTTTGGAGTCTGAAGTCAGCAGACAGCTTTTATTCTCAGCGCTCAAAGCATTATGGGAGCGGTGTGAGTCACGCTGGGGATCCGTGACTCCATGGGTGGGGGGGTTACCGGTTGTGTTTACAAGAGGGAGTTATAAACCCAGATCGTGAGGGTTCACGTGGTGTTAATGTGCTCTGCTTAAAAGTAACTACACTCAGAAACACACACAGAGAGAGAAAGAGAGAGAGAGAGAGACTGACAGAATGAAAGAGTTAGAGGTTGAGAGACAGAGTGGGAGAGAGCTAGAGAAACCGAGTAAGAGAGATAAAGGCTGAGATAGAGAGACAGCGACAGAGTAAGAAAGAGACAGAAAGACACAGCAAGAGAGAGAGATGGAGAGAGAGGGAAGATGAAGACTGTCACGTATACTTTACAGCACAGTGAAATTCTTTTCTTCACACATCCCAGCATGTTAGGAAGCTGGGGTCAGCTGTGATAAAGTGCCCCCTGGAGCAGAGAGGGTTAAGGGCTTTGCTCAAGGGCCCAACTGTGGCAGCTTGGCAGTACTGGGGCTTGAACCCCGACCTTCTGATCAGTAACAGACAAATTGACAGACAGTCAGAGAAAGAGAGAGAGAGAGAGCGAGACAGACAGAGATACAGAGACAGCGACAGAGTGTGTGAGAGAGAGAGAGAGAGAGAGAGAGAGAGACAGACAGACAGAGAGATACAGAGACAGTGAGAGTAAGAGACACAGCGACAGAGAGACCCAATAAGAGAGAGAGAGAGAGAAAGAGACAAACTGACAGACATTCAGAGAAAGAGAGAGCGAGCGAGAGACAGATACAGAGACAGCGACAGAGTGAGAGTGAGAGAGAGAGAGAGAGAGAGAGAGACACAGCGACAGAGACCCAATAAGAGAGAGAGAGAGAAAGAGACAAACTGACAGACAGTCAGAGAAAGAGCGAGAGATAGAGAGACACAATAAGAGAGAGAAAGAGAGAAGAAAGGGCCAGGCAAACTGACCAACATTCAGAGAAAGAGAGATAGAGAGAAAGATCAGGATGAGAAGCTTATGCCTGCTCTTACTCCATCACAAAATCACTCGCATATACGGACACACAGAAAAACACACGGGCACACACCCACGCACCACCACACACAAACTCAAGCCAACACCAACACATGCCCACATGAAAACACACACACTTTTCAGAACGTTAACTCTTAAGGCAACCATAACATTAATGACTTGCATCCAAATCTATACGACCCTTTTCTTTATACACCACATAACAAATCCAAGACTAAAAACACACGCCAGATTTACTACTAATAATCATTTGTGACCGTTCGTCATCATTCAAACCGGACTCATTCAGTTCTTCGAAAACACCTGAAACAGGATTAGTAAAACTGAACCGAGTTAACGGAGGTAAGTGCGGTTGGCTAACGCTTAATAGCATAAAGTTTTTTTTTTTTTTTCAATAGGTAATCCAATCCATTACTTATATAGAGGTTTTTTTAACCAAGGCACTGTAAGACCGTTCTCACTCACCAATTCACACACACACCAATGGCTGCAGAGATGCCATGCAAAGTGCTAGCTTACCATCGTGAGCAACTTGGTCATTGCTCGAAATTGCGACCATTTTGGTCGCATATGCTCCCGATTTAATTTAATCTGTGCGACCTCAAACTATATTTGGGAGCATTTGTGCGAGTGCAAACAATTGTTGCGGTGCGACTGGTTTTCTTTTCTCTTCTCGAATTACCGCACAGTATGTTCCTGCTGTGAGCCGACACAGTGACCGGTCCACTGTTCTATCCGACGTTACATAACCGATTAAACTTCATCTCTACATTCTTAACTTTAATGCCGGTTTTAGATTGGTCACCGTTAGTCATCAATCACTCCCTTACACTGCGCTCAGTCATGTGACAGGGAGCTAACTAGCGGGCTGGAGCGAGAACTTGGGAGATTTCTGAAAAGAACATAGACTTCTTTGGTACGCCGCATAAAGTTTATTAAAAAAAATATATACATTTCGAGTTGGGGTTCAGTGTCTTGCCCACTTACACTTCGGCATGTGGGCCCGGAATCGAACCGCCAACCCTACGATTAGTGAACAACCCGCTCAACCACCTAAGCCACAATTTAAACAATTTTTTTCTTTTTTTAGGTACTGCTTGCAGAAGTTTTAGTACCACCATACACTCCTGGTAACACTCGACTTCGTATTTGTCTAGAATAAGGAACCACAGATGCGACTACATCTCAAAAACACTACCTACTTACAGAGCATGTGTGTGTGTGTGTGTGTGTGTGTGTGTGTGTGTGTGTGTCTCTCTCTCTCTCTCTTAGGCTTCTCACAATGTAGTGACTAATTGTCCAGACCAACCCCTATCTGTGTCTGCCACATGACATGGCTGCGATTCAAACTAGTGCCTCGGTGGGGAAGTCTACTGTATCTGCAAGTGTTCCAGAGTGCAGCAGCAGGGCAGGATGGCAGAAGCATGAGTCTTGATTAGAGAGAATGAGAGATGTAATGTGGGCAGCAGAGGGCTGTGCAGCTCAGTGATCCAGTGTAGGACATAGTAACACGAGACACTGGGTGAGATATGAGAGGGAGGCTAGGTTAGGCATATGGTTGCTTCACACACACACTTAACTAGAATATACAACTGCAGGTTGTGCATACATACATTTCGTTCATTCATATCCATCTATCTATCTGTATATAGAGAGAGATCCATCTCTCTATAAACAGAAAGCAGAAATCTACACTACAGTTCTTCGTTTAGAACAAAGGCTTTAAAAAAGAAAAAAAAAAAAGAAAAAACACAATTACTAGATCACTCCTTTCATTCTTCGTTAAGAATTTAATGATTGCGACATAAACCACATTTGCAGACTGACATTCGCTGAATGATTCAGAATTGGGCCTGGAGTGTCCGATGTTGCCTGGAAACAACATCCTTGGGTGCTCGTTACTATCTACTTAAAAAAAAAAAAAACATGAGTATTTGTGAGAGGAAAGCAGACTAGTGTTACATAATAATGCAGTTCTGGACAGAGAAGCAGTGATGCAGGCGCAACAAACACATGGCCAAGTCTGGGTAACTGTTTCGACATCTTTAAAAGATGTGGGCAAGGCGACTCAGTCAGTGTCAGTGTGTATTATATTAACTGGTACAAGCTATACTCTCACTCTTTCATTCACATATACATATACACACACACATATATATATATATATATATATATATATATATATATATATATATATATATATATATATATATATATATATATATATATATAAACACAATATAATGTCATATAAACGCATATTTATTTACACACGTACATATTTAGCTTCATGTTGTTCTAAACCTCAGTATGGTCCATTCTAGAGATAAATTCCAGAGATTAAAAGCAAATATACACATCCATGCACATAAAACCCTACGATGAAGAACACTGGGAACAGCCATATGGCCAGAGTGCGCGCACGCACACACACTTTCATGGAAGTCCTCACATAATCCTTGACCCAACATCCATCCAAACCACAAATACACAATTACACTTCAACACAACAGGTCCATCTCGGAGGACCGACACTTTAGCAGGCAGAAGAGCTTCTCCAGAGTGAGGTCTGACCTCAGGGTCACTTTCTATACAGGGATAACGAGCGGCCCGACCCCAGATCAGCCGACTTCCCACGCCGAGCTTTAATTCCTGCCTGTAGCAACAGTAGCAATAGCTGGCCACACATCCAAATTACACGTGTGAATGCAGAGATATTCAATACAGACACAGAGATGAGCTTGCATCCTGCACAGACACTGGTATCTACCTCCACATCATCTCTCACAACTTCTACATGAACACTGGACCCCAGATCAGCACATATTCTACATGAACACATTTTTATTTACTCAATGACTACATTTACATGGACAGCAGTAATCTAATTATGGACCTTATTCTGAATAAGACAATATTTTGATTAAGGTGTTTATGAGTCACTTTTAGAATACTCCTTTCATGTTCCCGTTTCACGTTATAGAACATAGATCGATTAACGGCACACGTCATTACATCCCCACGCCATGCCGTCCGACGTTCCCTCCAGAATTTCACGTATCGACGTACAGTTGGTCTTCGTTATGACCCCGTATACAGTCTTGGGTGTCTTTATTTTTTATTTTATGAAAGCTTCAAGTGCAGTTAATTATTTGTCGTGCTGTACGTGCAAATAGACCACTGATTGAAGCCGTGGGCTGCGTCCCAAACCGCGTACTTACCTACTATATAGCAGCTGAAATACATATATATCTCCCATAATATAGTAGGTAAGGACGCGGTTTCGGACGCAGCCGTGCTCTCGTCAGTCAAACGGTCGAGCGCTGCCGTGTGTGTACATGTCCTGACGCACAACGCGGTGAAAACTCCCACACGACGTTAATAGTGTGATTAAGGTGTGTACACGTCTGTAATACACGTCGATAATGCAACTAAAACAGGAATACTCCACACGTCAATTCCATTTGTGTTTACTTCGAGTATGACTTTAATCAGATTAAGGTCATCAGTAATCACTGTTTACATGCTAGTTTCTCAGAGTATCGTCTTAATCGGGTTCATATCGGATTATCGTTGTCCATGTAAACGTACTGAATGACTCGACGGTGAAAAAAAGTTCGGGTATGAAATCACGGGCTGGACTTCTGGAGGAAGGTTTGCTTCCCTGCATGATTCCCCGAAAGTAGTGTGCGGAGTCATAGCGGTAGTTTTAGATGTAGTCTTCCTCTCAACCTTACGTTATTGCACAACTCCAGATCACATTACACCAAGTTCCTGTTCAAGATCGTTCGAAAGTTCAAGAGGGCCATTTAGCTCTACCGCGTCAGAGTGAGAGTGAGAGAGAGAGAGAACTAGTGAATATAATGATCACTACCTATTACAGCTGTTCAGTGTGATGATTTAACATCAATTATACCGCAACAGAACAATTACAAACTGTGATTAGAAGCAGCTAATTGGTTGTTTACACTTTATACAGCGTTTTCCCCTCTTCATTAGCGCAAAATTATATTTGTTATTAAATAAGTATTATTGAAGCTTATATATATATATATATATATATATATATATATATATATATATATATATACACATATATATACATATATATATATACACACATTATATATACATATATATATATATACACATTATATATACATATATATATATATATATATATATACACATTATATATAATATATATATATATATATATACACACACACATATATATATATATTTTTTTTTTTTTTTTTTTTCCTCAGACATTTTTACAATAGACGATAGGCAGGTTCTCACACAAACTGTCAGAAATACAGTAATGAGTAAAATAATTTAAAATTTTAAATATATTAATAGCTTTACAAAATTGTTTAGAATTTATTTGATTTAAATATCTTTTTTGTTTGTATTTAAAAAATAAATACATTTTTTTTTTAAAAACCACAGCTGCTTCCAGCTTTTTTTTTTTTTAAATAGGAATAGTTTATGATAATGATTTTATATCATATTGCATATCATAAAAATCTTCTATGCATCGCAATATAATATTTGTCTCATATCACCCACACCTACTACTTAACATTTGCTACTACATTAGATGTTATTTCTATTCATTAATCATATATACGCTCGTCACCTTACCCAGATTCATCCAACTAACCGCTTTGGTGAATAAAACATAAGAAAAGAACAATACACAGATTAATTATTACAGAAAACACAAAGACAGAGAGCATGAAAGAGAACTTTGACCCGATATAGTCCACCACACGCGAAGGGTATCGCTATCACCCTCTGTGTGTGTGTGTGTGTGTGTGTGTCTGTCTCTGTTCAACACTGAGCTATTAGATCTAATCTGACCATTATATAAACCACATAAAGCAGCTGAAACGAGGGGCTTTGGGATCCCACGGTTTCTTTTTAGCACTTAATCACAAGTCCACAGTGTGTGTGTGGTTACATCACAGCTGCTCACAACTCTGACAGGAGGAGAGAAAACTCTCACATTTCCACAAGCTGAAGACTTCATCGGTGTGAAAGCTGGAAGAAAAGTAAACATATATAATTTGTGTATCATAGACGGACAGAATAATAAAATAAAAAATAAATAAATGATAAGAATAAAAAAGAACACAGTGTGTACTAGTGATTTTAGTGACTGAAGTCTACAAGTCGATCAAAACATTTCAGTCCTTTTCCTGAACTTCTTTTTCTAAATGAACTCTAAAATGTCGCGGAATCAATGAGAAAGAAAGAAAGAAAGAAAGAAAGAAAGAAGAAAGAAGGAAAGAGAACAATTAAAAGCAAGGTAGAAAGAGAGAAACAAAGAAAAAGAAAGAAATGCCGAAAGAAGGAGAGAAAGGAAAAAAAATCAAGGAAGGTAGGGACAGATTGAAAAAGAAAGAAAAGAAAAAAAATCAATAGAAATAAAGAAAGGAAGGAGAGAGAGAAAAAAGAAAAATATAGCAAGCAAGCAAGAAAATCAAGAGAACGAAAGCAAGCAAGAAAGCAACAGAAGGAAAGCAAGCAAGAGAACAAAAGCGAGAAAGCAAGAAAGAGGAACAAAGAAAGGAAGAAAATCTGTATTGGTGATCTGTTTGGTGTGTAGTGCACAGTGTACTCTGTGGTGAATATAGAAAGTGAATAAGTCTCGCTGTGCGTTTGAGAGAGTTTAAATACAGAAATGATAAGAGCTACAACAATAACGATAACGTCAGTAATAATCGATTATGAAAATTGTTGTCAATAAATCTCATGATGGATTACAGGTGCTGGTCATAAAAGTAGAATATCATCAAAAAGTTGAATCATTTCAGTAATTCCATTCAAAAAGTGAAACTAGTATAGCGTATACATTCATTACACACAGACTGATATATTTCAAGTGTTCATTCCTTTTAATTTTGATGATTATAACTGACAACTAATGAAAACCCCAAAATCATTATCTCAGAAAATTAGAATATTACTTAAGACCAATACAAAAAAAAGGATTTTTTGAAATGTTGGCCAACTGAAAAGTATGATGATGGAAAGTATGAACATGTACAGCACTCAATAATTAGTTGGGGCTCCTTTTGCCTGAATTACTGCAGCAATGTGGCGTGGCATGGAGTCGATCAGTCTGTGGCACTCAGCCCAGGTTGCTCTGATAGTGGCCTTCAGCTCTTCTGCATTTTTGGGTCTGGCGTATCGCATCTTCCTCTTCACAATACCCCATAGATTTTCTATAGGGTTAAGGTCAGGCGAGTTTGCTGGCCAATTAAGAACAGGGATACCATGGTCCTTAAACCAGGTACTGGTAGCTTTTGCACTGTGTGCAGGTGCCAAGTCCTGTTGGAAAATGAAATCTGCATCTCCATAAAGTTGGTCAGCAGCAGGAAGCATGAAGTCCTCTAAAACTTCCTGGTAGACGGCTGCGTTGACCTTGGACCTCAGAAAACACAGTGGACCAACACCAGCAGATGACATGGCACCCCAAACCATCACCGACTGTGGAAACTTTACACTGGACTTCAAGCAACGTGGATTCTGTGCCTCTCCTCTCTTCCTCCAGACTCTGGGACCTTGATTTCCAAAGGAAATGCAAAATTTACTTTCATCAGAGAACATAACTTTGGACCACTCAGCAGCAGTCCAGTCCTTTTTGTCTTTAGCCCAGGCGAGACGCTTCTGACGCTGTGTCTTGTTCAAGCTTGACACAAGGAATGCGACAGCTGAAACCCATGTCTTGCATACGTCTGTGCGTGGTGATTCTTGAAGCACTGACTCCAGCTGCAGTCCACTCTTTGTGAATCTCCCTCACATTTTTGAATGGGTTTTGTTTCACAATCCTCTCCAGGGTGCGGTTATCCCTATTGCTTGTACACTTTTTTCTACCACATCTTTTCCTTCCCTTCGCCTCTCTATTAATGTGCTTGGACACAGAGCTCTGTGAACAGCCAGCCTCTTTAGCAATGACCTTTTGTGTCTTGACCTCCTTGTGCTAGGTGTCAATGGTCACCTTTTGGACAGCTGTCAAGTCAGCAGTCTTCCCCATGATTGTGTAGCCTACAGAACTAGACTGAGAGACCATTTAAAGGCCTTTGCAGGTGTTTTGAGATTGAGTGTATGAATTTTTGAAAGGTAATATCGTCTCAAATATATCACTAGCAGTTTTGTTACTAACCGGAAATTTAAGCCGTTTCCTAGTCGAAGGCACATGACATCAGACGCTGCTAGCTTTAGCAGAATAACCAGATGATTACCCAACATTAGGGTTAGCCAAGTCACAGCGCGGAGGAAAAGGAGAAAAAAAATTTTAAAAATAAAAAAAAAAAAAAAGGTGTGGCCCATTAAGGCAGGAGAGCTTTTTTTATTAAATGTTGTGGGGAAAAAAAAAACTAACCTGTAAACTTTCCAAAGCGGAGCTTGTGTAGCACGGAAGCACGGCAGCGATGCACGAGCACAAACTTATGTTCATATCCAAAATTGCTTAAAAGTTTTAGCTTAATTCAAGTTTATTGTCATTACATGCTGCATTTGCCCTTGCAGCTCCTCACTCGCGATGTAAACGTGGTGTAATAGAAATAATCGGCCGATTCATCGATTTTGAAAACAATCGTTAGTTGCAGCCCTAGAAATGATCCTGTGTAAATACAGCTTACTACTAAAGTTATTACCTTCCATGGTTTACGCGATATTAACCCGTGCAGCACCATTATACACTCGCAAACAATGGAATGAGTCCAAAGCACTAAATCGTACACAGATTTACAAACCAGTTACGATTTTAAAGGAAGCGGACAGTGTGGGTGTGCACAAGGATGAGTGAACTCTCAAACACAATACACCAGCTTTCAGGTGAGCACCAGTCATTACACAAGAGTTATATAGCAGTGTGTGTGTGTGTGTGTGTGTGTGTGTGTGTGTTTGAGCATGTGTGCAGTTCTGCATTTAAACCTGAGAAGTAATAAACTGCTGCTGAATCAGAGGATTAAACTACAATCCCAAACTTGTTGCAAAGTCACACACACCACCCTCTTATGCAATTACTGACTAAACAGCTGTGTTATTACCTTGACTAAACTTCTGGATGGATGGATGGATGGATGGATGGACGGGCAGATGCAAGCATGGAATGTGGTTCGTTGGATGGGCAGATGCCAATGCATTTAAGTTTCTGTACAGTGCTAAAGGAACGATGCAGTTTGGAAGATGATGCATTGATCAACGCATCAATTCAAAGACAACAATTAAAATGAAACGTGACCGCAATAATAAATCGATTTCTACGCTATAAGTTGATTATTATCGATTCACATGAACTATAAAATGATGCACAGAAAAGGATAGACGACTGGTGTGTAAATAGGCTAGCGAGATGATTTTCCCGCTACTACTACTTCATCATTTGTGAATAAACTGCCTATTGTCTACTGCTGAATAAAGTTACTGCATCATACAGTATCGTATCGTAGCAGTTTCAGCAGGATCATCAAATATCGCCTTAAAATTCGAAGTCCTACTGTATTGTAGCATATTGTACCGTAGCAGATTCAGGAGTTCTTGCCTTAAGAATTTTTTTTTTTAAATAAACAGATTTGATCAAATTGTAGCAGATTAAAGTTAATGTTTCCAAGAGTGAGTGCTACCCGGTTAATACTTTGGCATTACAAATGACTCAATCTGATATTCCCTTCAGAATGAGCCCCTCTGGTTTTAAGTATTTAGGAATTAACATAACCAGGTCTCTGACTTCACTTTACTCTGCTAACTTCTCCCCATTGATGTCTGAAATCAAAACTGACTTTCAGCGATGGAGGTCTTTACCTCTGTCGCTGATAGGAAGGATTAACACCGTAAAAATGAATATCCTGCCTAAGTTCCTCTTTTTGTTCCAATGTCTCCCTCTATTCTTACCAAAGCGATTTTTTAAGACTATAGATCAGGACATTTCTAGCTTTTTGTGGTGTGGTAAGACACCCAGAATAAGTAAGTCTATGCTTCAGAGATGTAAGCTCAATTCTGGACTCTCTCTTCCAAATTTCCAGTTGTATTACTGGGCATCACATATTCATAAAATCTTATTTTGGTTGAGACCAGCGCAATCCCCATGGTGTACATTAGAGGTACATTCATGCGGCTCGTCCTCTCCAATGGCTCTGCTCACCTCTTCCACTTCTACCAACTTCTCTGGCTTTACAGACAACCCTGTGGTTCGTGCAGCTTTAAAAATTTGGTACCAGTTCAGGAAGAATTTCAAATTTGTCTCCGCGTCTCCCTTAACTCCATTACTGAAAAATCACTCATTTCAACCGGCAATATCAGACCCCACATTTGCTATCTGGCATGACAAAGGTCTCAAAACTTTCAAAGATCTCTATAAGGAGGGGGCTTTTCGTAGTTTTGCAGATCTGTCGAGCGAATTTCAACTTCCACCGTCACATCTTTTTCGTTATTTCCAAGTTAGACATTGTGCAAAATCGTTGTTTCCTACCTTTCCCTCCGTACCCCTAATCCAACTGTGGGATGATTTTCTCTTGTCTGATCCTCTTCAGAAATCTCGTATTTCAGGAATTTACAATAAACTTCTATCCTACGACAGCTCACCTATCATTAAAATCAAGGTTGCTAGGGAGGGCGAATTGGGGCTGACACTACATGAAGACTGGTGGGACGGTGCCCTTAGCAGGATCCACAAGAGCACAGTTTGTGCTCGTCTTTCTTTGATACAGTTTAAGGTGTTACACAGGATTCATTTCTCCAAAACACGTCTGTCACAGATTTATCCCACCGTCATTGACCGCTGTGATAAATGTCACGCCTCTCCCTGCAATCTCACTCACATGTTCTACTCTTGCCCATTGTTATTCTCCTTTTGGCAGAATTATTTTGATAGCATCTCAGAAATACTGTCCATTACTGTTAAACCCTCTCCCCATATTGCCATATTTGGGTATCCGGAGGATTATGACAGGTACAATTCGACCCAACTAGATCTCTTGGCGTTCACTTCCTTAATAGCAAGACGGTGCCTTCTTTTCCATTGGAAATCCACGAAGCCTCCGGAATCGGGGGGCCGATTCTGGCAAGTTTCACAGAAAGTGGCAGCCTTTCTTAACTTTCTTCAAATCTTTGCCATCTTTGCCTTCAGATTGAGAGAATACTCACCCCCCTCCCCCCCAGTTTATTTTGGTTAGTTTAACTATTTTGTTTATCCCCTTAATTTTTTATTTTATTCTTTTATTTATTTATTTTTATTTTTATTTTCTTATTTATTTTTTCTTTTCTTCTCTCCGTCATTTTTGTTTTTTAATATTTATTTTTATTACTTTTATCTTAGTTTCTATTTGGTGAGTTTGGACGTATGCATGTGTTCTAATTTGTACAAAAAAAAAAAAAGGGGGGGTTGGCTCCCAATTTGTCTAGTCACTGAGACGACACAAATTTCTGTGCCTTCTTTTATTTATTTATTTTTTCTCTTCTCCTCTTATGCTTGGGTCTCAGTGCACTAAAGTCTGTTTGTTTGTCTTTCCAATGTGCCATCTCTTCCAATAAAAATATTAAAAAAAAAATAAAAAATTGTAGCAGATTCAGTAGTATCAAGTATCAAATCACTGCCTTAAGAATTTAAATAATGTCGTATCCCATCGTAGCAGATTCAGTGGTACCGTCAAATATCGCATTGTTGCTTTAAGAACCGAAATCATATTGTATCGTACCGTGGCTGTTTCAGTGATCTCAAATGGCAAATTGTTGCCTTATGGAACGAAGACGTTGAAATGTATCGTAGTGTATTGTGCCATAGAAGATACAAGAGTTGTTATACAAATGTTATCTATCGTAGCAGAGTTAGCGCGTTCGCCTCACACTTCCAGGGTCGGGGGATCGATGACCATGTGTGCGGAGTTCGCATGTTCTCCCTGTGCTGATGGGGGTTTCCTCCGGGTACTCCGGTTTCCTCCCCCAGTCCTAAGACATGCATGGTAGGCTGATTAGCATGTCTAATGTGTCCGTAGTGTATGAATGGGTGTGTGAGTGTGTATGTGATTGTGTGTCCTGCGATGGGTTGGCACCCTGTCCAGGGTGTACCCCGCCTTGTGCCTGATGCTCCCTGGGATAGGCTCCAGGTTACCCATGACCCTGAAAAGGATAAGCGGTATAGAAGATGGATGGATATCGTAACAGATTCAGTAGCGAATCATTTCCTAACGGATACAGCGATATAATCAATATTGCCTTGTTGCTTCGAGAATTGTCGTGTGGAAACCTGAGCTTTTACACCCCTGGTCCAACCAGAATAAAGCCCACTGGACATGTCGTTATAAGAAAATATAACGTACCAGTATAACGACATGCCCCCGTCAGAACCATGTATTTCCCATGGCCATGTTACTATACTTTATATCATATATCATATGATCATAACCTGAATCGTCAAGTGACTTCAAGACCTCCAGGTTCCAGTAAAAGTGTAAAATGCAGCTAATCACTCTTTAAACACTTCAGACTCTAACACACTACAGGTGAACAAACCTCTGTGTGGCTGATCTGGATGATTAAAACATCCTTTTCCCACCCAGAAATCGGCGACTTCACAAGACAAACCAAATCTGATCGGAAACACAGAGAGAAGCAAATTTGTGCTTGTGCTCAGAAGTAGGTCACATGAGGCCTGGGTTAAGAAGAAAGAAAAAAAAAAAAAAAAAAGCTCAGAACAAAAGCACTCAGGTCGATAAATCTGACACCAGGATCTTGTTGGTTTAAGCTGCCGGAGACTCCTCTACCCTAACGACACTCCATCAGAGCGTTCTTTAAGCGCTCCATCTCTCCCTCACACACACACACACACACACACGCCAGACATGACCTCATCAACTGGAAACCAAGCTGCTCCACCCTTCTAATGAGAACTGGCTTTTATCTCCCACACACACCTCTTCGCTTTAATTATTTATTAATGCCCAGCATGGTGTTCTGTTATTATCTACTAATTCAGCTACAGAAACAAAGACGTGAACGCTCGCACAAACAATGCCCGTGTCCCGAAGCGAGGATGAAAAGAAGGGTGTAAAATAACCATTACGACTGAAACGAAACCTATCCTCTCGTCTCTTCCATGAGGGCTCCGACTCCATCCGTCCGCCCGTCGTTCCTCTTATCTTATCTGGGTGTCCTGTTTTGTTTACTCGTGCGCGTTTCCTTATGGCATAATCACAAAATCTAACTGGAAAATGAAACCAAGGGCGTGTCGTAAATTAACTCACAGTTGCTCTTATCTTGTCTTGAGCGTGGCGAAATGCTGGCAAAAAAATTTTAAATTATATATATGTAGAGACACACACACCACCCCCATCCGGAAAGTATTCACAGTGCTTCACTTTTCCCCCCCACATTTTATATTACATTACAGCCTTATTCCAAAATGGATTAAATTCATTATTTTCCTCAAAATTCTACAA
>CM022761.1:26953506-26998506 GCA_012411365.1 Ameiurus melas
AAAATTAATAAATAATATAAACTGATCCTAATTTGTTTTAAACACATACTAAAAGTGAAACCGTGTAAACCTGACAGTATAATAACTGTCCATTAGCTTTGTGTATTGTGATATCAAATCGTTCTTGGATAGGTTCTTAAACTGGGCATTAATGCCATGACGTAGTAGAACATGACCGTATTTAATCAATCTAAACTCCATCGACTCCATCTGTACTCGTGCGTGTGATTACCACACGTTTCCTTGCTCTGAGCAAATAGCCTGTTTACTCCAAACTCACAGGTGAAAATTAAAGCAGAACTTAGATACCCAAGCTGAAATTTGTGAACATGAAGTAAATAAATAAATAAATAAATAAATAGTGACTTTACTTGGCAAAATCGAAACGACAGCCATTAAACTTGTACTACCGAGTTGTTCAATTGAGTCATGAGAGAAAGTCCTACCAAAGCAGAAGGAAGTGGTGACTCGGTGGTTAAGCCTTTGCGCTACAGATCAGATCTTCAAATCCCAGCACCGCCAAGCTGCCACGCTTGAGTCCTTGAGCAAGGCCCTTAAACTTTACGCTGTTGGATTCGGTCTCGAATCCAAGTCGCGGTGGATAAAATTATCAGCGAAATGCATACAGAGTGGTCTTGGGTAAGGACTAAAACACTTGGGAGCACGCGATTAAAGGAAAATAACTGTAAAGAAAAAATAATAATAATGCTGGCGTGGTGTTATTGGACTCAAAGCATGTGTATACATGACAATGTGTATACATGCAGATCAAATTCCGGTTGCACATATATTCGGGTTGCAGCCATATTCTGGTTTTATTTATATATTATATATACACACACGTGAACATATTACGTGATAAGAGCTATACCTAGAAATAATGTTTGTGTTAGTTCAGCTAAACTGGTGTGGTATAAAAGTATAACGTTACCAGGGTAACTACTACCTTATCCTATTACACTGTTTAACCTGTGCATGGCCACACCCTACTATACACCTCTATATGTTTACTCTGAGCTTTCCACGGTCTATGAACTGACATGTGATAAGAGAAATGACCAGACCAAAAATAAATAAATAAATACATTTTAAAAAACCACCACAATGCAAGCGGGCCTCAGGACCTCAGCCATCCATCGGTCTATTTTGTGTCTCTCTCAACGCCTGCATTTACTACACACTGGTGCAGTCTACAGTCTGGCCATATAAATAACCATTAGAAAAGGTCATTCCTCTTCAAGCTCCTGCAGCACTAATAATAGACTCTGTAATGAAGTTGACGATGACGAAGAGCTTCGATTTTCTATGCTGCACACATTCAGCCTGTTAAAAAAAAAAAAAAAAAATGTAAAAAAGAAATCTGAAGTGCGTCTTCGGAAAAAAGATTTTCATATAGAGAAGAGACAGCAGTGAATGGGGTTGGACAACAGAGTTCTCTCGTTTCTCCACTCGAGAAACTTGACTTGTTTACAGTGGGTAATTCCACAGCAATTTGCCAACAATTACAATTTATTAAAAGAACATAAATCATACTGGAAATTTTATGCATTTATAGTTAACATTTAATGGGGGAACTTTTTTAATCTTCAAGATAATACGTCAAAAACAAAAAAGAAATGTACTGTAGCTTGTCATCAGGAAATCTTTCCTGCGGCAGAAAACTTTACAGACCGCCGACACAGGCGTCTCCTTCCAAAAACGCAATATAAATGCGTTTCCTCACAATAAACATGGAAAGATTAGGACTTCTGTATGCAACTCTTACAGAAATCAAACTTATATGAAATATTCCAACTGTGACTCGACGGTCCGTAATGTAAACAACTAATTTTCAACACGTTAAATAAGAATAAAATGGTAACAGCAACAAAATGGCCGATAAGCAGTTTTACACTCGATAAACAGTTAAAAGTAAGAAATCTATTCAAATGGTATTGTGTGTACGTCTGGTCTATGATTAGGTCACCCAGGAAACCTACACCTGATTACAAAAGAATAGAAAAACAGACAGATTCCTAACAAGGTTTTCTGGTTACCTGAACCAGCACCGCGTCTGTGGAAAAGTACTGTTCTACTGCCCTGCTGATGCCCTTAGCACACTCGCACAAAGTCAATAAAGAGGCGAACGAGGGAGCAAGGAGATCCGAATACGTCCCCAGGGTGGCGTCCAACCCGGTTCGATATTTCTATAAATGAGCTGGTGGAATTTACTGGAACAATAACGGCACCTCAACAAAATGGACGTTTCACTCTGCGTAGATGAAAAGGTTGCGACACAGACCGCAACCATGGCGTACACACTTAAGA
The DNA here is from genome assembly GCA_012411365.1 of Ameiurus melas. NCBI lineage: Eukaryota > Metazoa > Chordata > Actinopteri > Siluriformes > Ictaluridae > Ameiurus > Ameiurus melas. The sequence continues at coordinate 26,955,814 of CM022761.1, forward strand.
CAACACCTGGACCTTCAGGAAAAAGAAAAAAAAAAACAAACATAACTTTACCAGGTTACCTTCTGCCAAATATACGTCTTCTAAGGAAAACGCAGATCTCAAGAAACTAGACAGACAGGGTAAGATGACTAAAATATAATATGGTGATACTTTAAAAACATTTCTATGATTAAAATATGGCAATAAGATATTGCTAAACAATTTGATGATACTTTTATAGAACGTCCACAAAAATCTATTCATTATTTAACAGAAAAAACGTCAAGAAAGTTTAAGAAAGAAAAAAAAAAAAAAGGAACACGGATTTTGAAATTAAACACTTTATGTTTTAAAGATTCAGCAACAAAATTTTTAGAGCAGACAAGATGCTTAAATCAGAGTTAAAATGTTCTAAAAAGATATCACAGCGCTCATGATATCTCAAACTTCGGACTAAATTTGCCACCGTTTTTGCTTCGTTTTCTAGAGCTTGTCATTCTTAAATCTTTCAGCCAGAGAACCCAAAAGGTTTCACCGTGTTAAAACTAATCAGACAATCTACTAAGCATAACTACTTGATCGTGTTCGTCATCCTCACCACTCGAACATTGTCTTTGGATCTGGTATTGAGGATCTTTATACACGATGTTCACTTACAGGCCATTTGATTAGAAACCCCTATTGCAACACCTTGTATTGGTGTACATTTAGAGACTACAGCTCGTGTTTTTATACCTAGTGTGTATTAAAATCATCCTCTAGACCAGAGGTCTTCAAACTTATCCAGAAAGGGCTAGTGCGGGTGTATGTTTTCATTCCTGCCAAGCAGAAGCCACACTTGATAGTCTATTGAAAGTTAAGCTCAAGTGATTAAACAGGTGGAAGTAGGCGTGGCTCCTGCTTGATCAGAATGAAAACCCACACCCATACCAGTCCCTTCTGGATAAACCTGGAAACCCCTGCTTTAGACCATAATCAGGGTGCGTCTCAATCAGCTCCCTAGTTCAGTATTCAGGACACTGATCAGGAAGCCGGCCAGTTTAAGGGCTGTCACAATCGCAAAATGCTTCCGGTGCACTGGAGCTTTCGCCCTCCCTAAAAGAAAAAAAAAATCCCACAATCCACCAGGGAGCATTCACACTCACCAGGTTTCCTTACAGGAAATGGCGTCATGTTTTCTGAAGCCTCTCGGCACGAAACAAAATGGCATGCTCTCAGGATGTTCGAGACATGTGGACCTAGAGCATTGTTTTCCACTAGAAGTGCCTCAGGAACCTGATCTAAAATGCACTAGAACCAGACTAGTCTAGAAACAGACATAGTTAACAGCATTACTGAACTATAATGTTATAAAAAAGTACTTAAATTTGACAAATACTTAGATATCCATGATATCATTGTCCCCTTTGTGTTCCATGGTCACTATGGGCTCCCAAGATTGCACGACGTCCCTTCTGGATGGCAAACAGGTCGATTATTTATTTATTTGTTTGGGGGAATAACATTTCATGTAACCTCCTAACTAGCCATGTTAATTTGCTTTTAATACAAGCACTAACTATAGAAATATCTAATAGATGTGAAGCTAGTAAACATGCCACAGGTTCAGAAGTGATGTGCTTCCTAACAAGATGAGTACAAGTAAACAGCAGTGACATCTGATGTTATAATATGAAACGAGTAAAACGATTGATGATTATAATGTGATAAATATTTAATAGCAGCTGTAGGCATGTTCTGCTATTAAATTTTCATAACTTAATTGTCAGATCAAGACACAGTGTAGCAGGAAGTGCGTAAAAGCAGTGATTTTAGCAGTAGATGAAGGTAGTGGTTTTGAAAAGCAAGCACAGCCAGGCTACATGATTGACAGTCCCCAGTCTATCAAGGCATCAGAGGTCCAAATTTGGTTTTTCTTCCATTCAACAAACCTAGAGCTCCACAGAGACCAGAGTTTGTCTTCTAAGACAGATATTTTACAAGAACGTTGTCAGATATTACAAAACGTGCATAGCATGATGGTGCAATGGATAGCCACCTCCCAGCTCCAGGGTCCCTGGTTCAATCCAGTTTCTTCCCATCTCCCAAAACCATGCAGGTACAGTCAGTAGATTTGTGACTTCACACTGCCCCAGGTGTGAGTGTGTGTGTGCATGGTGCCCTGCGATGACTAGGTATCTCACCCAGGGCGTATTCCTGCCTCACACCCAGTGTTCCCAGGATAGGCTCCGAATTCACCGAGACCCAAACCAATATAGTATATAATATAAATCTGAAGATTAATTATTAAATTTAAAAAATCCCTGAGCACTTAATTTAATCCCAAACTCAGTGTGGTCTAAAACAAATTAACCCACTGACCGGACACTGAGCTGCTTCAGACCAGCACTGTTGACCAAACGGCCAAAACGGCCTAGAAGGGAACCTGCATGATGACAATAAAACACAATCCAAATTCCAACATTATCAAGCTCTTAGAAGAGATTATATATTGGCAGCCATGACAGATAAAGTAGAGACGACTGCAGTCTAGCTATCGCAAAGGGCAGACACAAAAATATCCTGGCTGGCACAAAGAGGAAACGTATGCATGCTGAATCCCAGACATATCTGGAGTTCTCCGATCAGGGTGAAAATATTTTTAAGAAAAATATTGGGACACACAATGCATCCGAGCCTGTGGGATGATGATTAAGCAAGTCACCTGCAACCATTTATGCCACTTTCATGGACTATTACCCTATATATTCCTGTAGTCTCTGTGTTTTTAGCAAACGTACAGACATGTGAAAAAATAAGTGCACCCCATGAAAAGGGTTGGGTTTTTTGACATATTTAGACAAGCAAACATTTGATCCTCTGTGAAACAGTGCCTATTAATGAAGTCGAGACACTATCAAATGAGACGTAAAACTGAAATTTCTTACTAATTTTTACAATTTAAATGATCAAAAAACAGATCAGTCACATGGAAAAAGTAAGTATACGCTTACATCGGGTGTTCAGGATTGTGTGCCAGTGATTAGAACCTGCTTAGGGAGTGCAGGTGAAACCGGTCTTATTTATACTGGTTTTATTTATACCCCTCTCATATCCAGTGTCTGGTGTTGCCTTTGTTATTGAGGTGTGTGGTGTCATAATGCCAAGACCTAGAGAGTTCTGTAAAGCCTTCAGAAAAAGAAAGAGAAAGAAAAAAAAAAGGTTGTGGATGCCTATGAATCTGGCAAGGGGTTTTAAAAGATCTCCAAATTGTTTGAAATACACCATTCCACTGTAAGGAAAATCATCTACAAGTGCCACAGATTTCAAACGACTGCCAATAAGTCCAGGACTGGCCGTCCCAGCAAATTCAGCCCAAGAGCAGACCATCTGATTCAAAATGAAGTCTCCGAGAACCACAAAATTTCATCACTGGCTCTGCTAGTAAGTCTTGCAACTGTTGGTGTCAAAGTTATACAATCTACAATCAGAAAGACATTGCACAAATTTGACTTGCATGGGAGGCATGCCAGGAAAAAGCCTTTGCTGTATAAAAAGAACATTAGATGAAGACTACAGTTTGCCAATGAGCATATAGGTAAAGACCAGGCCTTTTCGAGTAATGTGCTCTGGGGAGATAAATCAAAGAGAGGATTTGTTTGGACAAAGTAACAGCAGAAATGTTTGTTGCAAACCAAAGACAGCTTTTCAGGAGAAGCATGCCATACCGACTGTGAAGCACGGTGGTGGAAATGCTATGGTTTGGGGTTGCTTCGCCTGCCTCAGGGACTGGACAGCTTGCATTCATGAATCAACTATGAATTCTGCATCACATCAAAATAGTGCTTTAATATAACGTGAGGCCATCTGTCCGAAAGTTGAAACCAAAATGGACCTTCCAACAGGATAATGAATAACTATCCTAAGCGCACTAGCAAATCCACCAAGGAAGAAAAGAAGAAAAAAGAAGAAATGAAGGGTTGTTGAATGGCCTAGGCAAAGTCCAGATTTAAATCCCATTGAAATGTTTTGTGGGGGATTTGAAACGGGCGGTACATGCAAGAAAATATTCAAATATCTTGCAACTGAAAGAATATTGCATGTAAGAGTTGTCAAAAATCCCAGCAAGCCTGGTGGACAATTATCCAAAATGTCTACAAGAAGATTATTTCCGCTAAAGGGGGCAATACCGGCTTCTGAGGCCAAGGGTGTACTTACTTTTTCCACAGAAGAATAATCACATCTATTGATATTTCTGTTGAATAAATGATTGAAAAAGCTCATTTTATCTTGTGGTTTTGATCAAGTACATCAACTTTATTAATACGCACGGTTTCAAACAGGATCAAATGATCGCTCGTCCAAATACGTCAAAAATGTCAACCATTTCCATGGGGTGTATTTATTTTTTCACATGACTATATAAGGGGTGTGCGCGTGTGCATGTTCATATATTGGCTTAGGAATGAAGATGCTTTATGATCTGATAGTCAGATCTGATATCAGTACGATGATAATCAGATACTGACGTCCTCACCATACCCGTGCTCTCTGCATGCTTCTGGTGCGAAGTTATGCAAAAACCCAGGTGTGATGCCAGTGTTTATTTAACGTTCATGGAAGGAGTCTCCAGGGACAATGCTTTGTAACAGTTAGTCTTCAGTGCTTTGTGGTTTCTCAGTAACATGACAAGCTGAATTTTTCGTTTCATTAACTTTAGGAGAGAGAGAGAGAGAGAGAGAGATAGATAGATAAAAAATCAGAAGATGCAGGTGAGGGTATTACATTTTATGTATTGCTGTCAGTGAGAACAGGAGCTAAATTGGTTCATGGGCATTCCACAACATTAACGTAACTCTAAATGGATAAAAAGGATGACGAGCCATTCTTGATTAAATATCAAGAGGAATAAAAGACTTCCGGACGTGCCGTTATAAGTACAATGAATCAACTTCATGACAGTCAAGCCAGCGAAATGAACCGAGTATGAATCAGCACATTGGGGGGAAAAAAATATGACCTCTAATAACCTTATTTTCACAAGAGGTTGACGGCGTGACTGCGAGCCTCTGAGAGGGAAGCGACCCCTGAGGCACTGTTCGAACGTCCACGCAACACGACTGCTACTCCAACCAGAACCAGCTTCTCAACAGAAACGTTTTCCTCAACCTCCGCTAAAAGCAACTTCTCAGGTGCTTACTAAGACCTGGAGTGACCGGCTCTACGACAGACGACAGGTCTCTAAACCATTCACAGCTGAAACATGGAAAGCATGTTTTTGGTCAGCACGGTTTGATGAACACACAGGACACACGTCATCACATAAGGAACATTCCTTGCGGGCGGTTGTGGTTCAGGTGGTAGAGTGGGTTCTCCATTAATCGTAGGGTCGGCGGTTCATACTCGCCCACGTAACCCCACATACCGAAGTGTCCGTGGGCAAGACACTGAACCCCACATTGCTCCCGATTGCAAGTTAGCGCCTTGCGTGGCAGCTCTGTCTACCACTGGTGTGTGTGAATGAGAACCAGTGTAAAGTGCTTTGGAACCACTATGGTTAAAAAATAAATAAATAAAAATAACACTATCTACGTGCCATTAAATGTTTTCTGCATGTTTTCCATAGAAAACAGTAACCGCCAAAGTTACCTCCGATAAGCAAAGAAAGCCAGCTCTAATATACAGTTTATGCAGTGATGAGACATTATAATAGAATGATTTTATGCTAATGCGTTTTCGCAGAACAATCCAAATACCCAAAGGGTGTGAAGTCACCGGATGGGTTTTTCGGTGCTACATTAGAAGCACACTGTGAAATGTGCCTGAAAATGTGTCTTCTGAGAAGAACGAAGAGTGTTTCTTTGTAAAGGGAAATCACCAAACCCCACCTGACTTCCCACATAGGCCGAAAATCACTTCATATGCCTTTACATCGAATTTGTCGACATCCTTTTACAGATTTAAACCTCTACAATGTCAGAAAAGAACATCTTGAATCATACAGGTTTCTTTACTTGGGGGCCCTTTAGAGGGAACTCTTAAAACAGAGGGATTTCCTTTCTCACACAGTTCCAAGCGCAACTCCTTCAGAAAGCCAGAACCCTAAACCACACAATGAATCCTTTAGGAATCATGTCATTAAAAAAAAAACAACACAAAACAAAATAAAACGTCCACTAGATTCTCGAAAGCAAGATGGTGGAGTGTCTAGACACGGCAGCTTTGCGCTCGCCGAACCTATTCTTCGAGATACAGAACCTCTGACCAGAAAAAGGTTCCATATAGCACCTTGTACTTTGTTGAACCCTTTGAGGAAGGGGTTTCCCCTTTAGACAAAGCTCAAAAGTAGAACCCGTTGAGAAAACTAGAACCCCTAAACACACTTCTCCATATATCAAGAGTACATCACTGCAACTGTATTCATTTTTTTATCTTTACTAATTGAAATAATTAAGGTACATAATTGGAAGAACCAGGGATGTATCGTTAAATCCACGGTTTCACGAACATCCCGACGAGTTCGACGTTCTTCACCGGATCTGCATCCGGTAGAACGCCTCTGGGACGTCACGTGGTAGAACGGGATCACGAAGGCGCGCCTGAAAACCCTGCAGGAACTGCGTGATGCGAGATCATGTCAAGCAAGATCTCAAAGGAGCGTTTCCAACATCTCGCGGGGGGCGATCCGACAAAGAACCGAGGCGGTTTCAAGAGCAAAGTGAGGCCCTACCCAGTACTAACACAGCGTCTCTAATAAACCGATCGGTGCGTGCATGCGCTATGACAGCCTGTACGAACTGACCGAATCTTCAGTGCAGTAGTTTTTAAAAGTTCTAATGAGGAAGTTGTGGTGTGCCTCTCTGACGTACACACTAAAAGTGTTAAACTGAAAATTTCTCGTCTTTTGTCGCTTTAATCTTGTAGCCACCTTTCACCTGGAAATGTGGATACAGTGTCCACCTGAGTGACAAGGGTAAGGAGTTATTTTTGAGAGTGCTGGGGATTTAAAAAGAAAGGAATAAAAGCAGCACGGTGAAGGACCTTATCTTGTAGTTGGGCAGCGTGTGCTTCTTCTTGATGACCCTCTTGAGCTGGTTGACGATGATGGAGGTGAGCTGGGGCAGCGGGCGGCCCTCAAACTGCGACTTCACTTCGAAGTCGACCAGGGGGTCTTCCACGAAGGCGAACGACCAGTGCGTGAAGGGCAGCCGGCTGAAGCGCAGGCGCAGGCGCCCGGCCACGCGCCGCATCTTCACGAACAGGTAGGCGGACTTGCCGAACAGCAGGTCCACGTCGACGGCCAGGTGGAAGCCGCCTGCGTACTCCAGGTCCACCTCGAAGCTGAGCTCGTCGGGCATGCCGCCGTCGTCCAGCGGCACGGGTCGGACCAGACGCGCCGTCTTGAACACGGGAACGGAGTCTCCGAGCGACACGTCGCGCAGGCTCAGCCCTTCCAGCAGGCGGCCCGCAGTCTTGGTCTGCAGCAGCTCCTCGAACTCCACGCGGATCTTCTTGGTGACCCAGTGGCGGACCAGCGGCGTGTCGCGGAGCTCGCGGAACAGGAACAGGAAGATCGCGTTCAGGAAGCCGCACGTCTCCGGTTCATCCTGCAGCGGTGGAGGAGGATGAGGAGGAGGAGGAAGAGGAGGCACTCCACACGCACCGTCTACCGGCTGTTTGGACGCGTCCGGTTGCTGCGGATTTGTGAAGTAATCCTTCAGCGCCGGATCAGGCACCGCTTTGACGTATTGCACCGTCCCCGATACGGGCTCCGGGTTCCTCCGGTACAGCAGCGCGAGCTGCAACAGCAGCGTCACCACCGCCCCCGTAAACGCCGAAATTAAGATCAAGTAAATCATTTTTTTATTATTATTCTTTATTAAAAATTAATATCACCGTCTCGGCCGCCTCGTTAAATCGACGTCATGTTGCCGCTGTTAAAGCGAATTCAACACAAAGCGAGTTCCACCTGGACGCTCATAAAGCTGCCATATCATCCGCCTGCCTCTTTCCTGGGCCCGGTCACAAATGCGCCCCTGGACGACACGTAAAGCACTACGTAGGGTTCTTCCCTACAGCTCTACACTGCTCCTGTGTAGGAAGTAGCAGTCCATACGAGACCGAGCCTTGGACTCTCCAGGCTACACCCGATTGGACGGAAGGACGTCGCGTCAACGATGTGACGTCAAGGCGTGGTTACGTCGTGCGTTCGAATTCGAGCTTTACACACTTAATTTTTTTTTTAAAGGTGCAATACTGTTTTTTACAGTTTTTTTTAATTATTATTATTTATTTATTATTTGCACAAATAACCTGGAAGATATGTAGAACATATAAGGAAAATAAATTAATTTAAGCCATGATCTCTGAACAAGCGTATTAAGTGGCTGAGAAAACCTATTTGGAAAACTGATTTCCGGCCCGGAAGGCTTGTCTGATACATATGTTACTGGGATAAAGTGAGTGTGATGTTGGACGCTCGATATTCGCGGATATGCGGAAATTAAGGGACCGTCTCTAAAGTGACACACGACATTGTTAAACACGTTTCTAACTCCAATAGCATTTGAAGGGGATGACTTCCAGTCCTATAACCCACTGTAAAGTGTTCATCTAGGTGTCAGGTACGAGAAACACTTTTTTTTTTTTTACATAGTCATACCTGACACCTAGGTGAACCCTTTACAGTTGGTTGTATGACTGCATCATTCCCATCAAATGCTATTGAAGTTAGAAACTTGCTTTAAATGATGGTATATTTTGTGTATGGGCCTATTCAGCAATGAAATACATGGCAATATTTACATATGATTTAATAGCTTATTTTAATAAATATCAAAAACCTAAGCGACACCTAGATGAACACTTGCACAGTTGGTTATATGACTGTAAGTCATTCCCTTCAAATGCTGTTGAAGTTAGAAACTTGTTTTGTGAACATTTTTGGATTTGTGAACATGAGTGGGAATGGGGAGGTAGGTTAAAGGCGTAAAAATAAATAATAATAACAATGCAAATGTCAAAGCCACCTACATTAGTGATGGGAAGTCCGGATCATTTTACTGACTCGGATCTTTGAATCTCGTTCAGCAAAATGAACGAATCTTTTTTTTTTTGAGTCATTTCGTTCATTTCAGCATATTTCAGAATATAATAAAATGTCACATGTTAAATTCCCCAACACATCTAGTACTTAATAATCTATCAAATAAACTCTAGTCTAATGCAACCGAGGCCGAATTAAGAGAAACAGAAGTGATTCATTAATAGCTTAGTATTAGGTCTTCAGGCTAAGCAGTCTGTCAATTCGCCTTACCTCCGGATCCTAGTCTTCTTTTGTCACGTCACATTTGTCACGTCTGTTTCGCGGAAAGAGATATGATTTGTTCACGTCTCGCGTCTTCGGGTTCGAGTTGTTCATTCATCCCGTTTCCGGTATTGCATGGTACATTGCCTATGCTACAGTCGCCCGAAGAACGGACGACTCGAACCCCAAGGACTTTAGACGTGAACTAATCATTTCTGTTTCCTGTACAGAACCTATGGGGATGTTACAGTGCATGCGCGGTCAAAAAAATGAACGAATCAATCTCCGAGACAACTTGCTTTTCCGGAGTCATATAAAAGATTCGTTCAAAATGAACGAATCGTTCATGAACGATTCTACAAGAAGTAACCTACATTAACGTTAGAGACGCAATCTTGATTCAAAATAAGTTACTAATCTAACCAATGCACTTTCAACACTGGAAAATGATCCTTTTTTGGATGTAAATCCATATAAGTGTTATATATATATATCGAACATTGCATACTACTCCTCTCAGCAGTATAGAGTTTGTCAAAATACAGTACCTTTTTGGATTGCCATACACAAGCCATACACAATCACATGACTTGTAAGGCTCGTTTACCTCTGAGATGGCTTAATCTTTGCTCACGGTCTGCTTTTCACCGTTACTGAAATCCACAATGTGTTAACTTTTCGCAGTTAGCAGTTAATGCCCCAGATGATACAATTAAACAGAACAAAAAGGCTTTAAATCAAGTGAAATACTGCTTTTGCCTTTAATTTCGAACAGGAGTGTGATGTACTATAGGCCTAAATATAGTAATGCCATTACTAGCTAAATGCATCAATTATTAAGCCATTACAGCCAGTTAAAAATTAACAAGCCTTATTAATATTAACTGATATTATATAAGATGTATTATATTGTATTGAAATGCTAACGGACACAACTAGTTTGATCACGAAGGGGAATTTTTCAAGGTAGCAAAACGTAATTTGCCCAGCGTCTATTTTGGGAGGCTGTTATGGCCTTCCGTATACATTGGGTCAACGTTGGCAAAGGAGCACTTTACTTAACAGTTCTGCCAGCATGGACTAACGTTGGCAGAGGAGAATGGCTGACTTCGAGCCAACATTACTGGATTTAAAGGTGGCTGGTGGCCAAATATTTGCCCGAAAGACAGAATCACATTGCGCTTATGTTGGCACTAAACAGAATGACTGCTGTTTTCCCAACATTAGCACCATTTCACTTTGCTATAGATGAAATTAGCTACGGTCACTTGCCAAAAAGCCTTCATTGCTTTCTCAATACACACAAAACACTTTCACCAATGTCCTTGTATTCCTAAACACATCTAACCTTAGTCCACTGTTGATAGCCAATCCGGTAATCCACTCCGATATGGTACAACTATAAAGAACTAATCTATTTGTGACTTTTTTTTACCTTTTTTTACCACACAAACTTAATTAGCGCCAAAATCTCTTCCAATGTTCCCCATATGCTTGGAAAGTATATACAGTATATTCCTGTGAGGTGCTGTGTCACCCTCCTTCTTTACTGCCTGCTTTATTTCTTGAATAAAGAAGAAAATGATTTGTTAGCTCTGGGTTTTCTACATTATAGCCCTCTTTATTAATGTCCTGAATTGGTCTTACATTATTCATTACACTATTCCTAGAGCAATAAACAGCTTGAAGGCTTATTGCTGTTTTATTGCTCCTCGGCTCAGAGGGTATGATGTAGACAAGCAATGTTAGAGCCAAGTGTAACAACTTCTCACGAAGTGTTATATGATCACATAAACTGGTTGGTACAAGACACGCCCAACACAATCGTTATGTGCACCTATGTTGTATCTATACACATCAGCCATTTTATGAGGGGTGTGTGTGTGTGTGTGTGTGTGTCTATCAGTAGAAAAGGACCATCACAGGACCACATACCATATAGGAGCACTTTGTAGGAGCTCAAATGTTGACCATCTACACAGTATAACTTGTTGAGTTGAACTAACTTAAGCAACATGAATTTAATTATGTGTAGTGGGTGTGAAGTGGCACACGGTGGCTTAGTGGTTAGCACGTTCACCTCACACCTCCAGGGTCCGGCCATGTGTGTGCGGAGTTTGCATGTTCTCCCCGTGCTGCGGGGGTTTCATCCGGGTACTCCGGTTTCCACCCCCAGTCCAAAGACATGCATGGTAGGCTGATTGGTAGGTTGGTAAATTGTCCGTAGTGTATGAATGGGTGTGTGAGTGTGTATGTGATTGTGCCCTGCGATGGACTGGCACCCTGTCCAGGGTGTACCCCGCCTTGTACCCGATGCTTCCTGGGATAGGCTCCAGGTTCCCCACGACCTGAAGAAGGAATAAGCGGTAGAAGATGGGTGTGAAGTGCCAGAACTTTCACTGCCCATCCCTGGTCTAAAACATCAAATGAATAACCTTACAGATTAGGCGTCATACACAAAACATAAATCACATGTAGCTAAATATGATTACTTACATATGGTGTAGGTACATTGACAATCGCGGTGCTTTCATGGTATGTGTTATATCCAGTGTTAAGACCCATTTAAAAAAACAGACTGAGAGTAAACTTTTCCTATTATTTCCTATATATTCCTATATATTTTCCTAAATAGTTTTCCTATTTTTCCTTATACTTTTACAGTTCTGTGAACAGTTTTGATATTGTTACCAGATCTTAACATTTGTTGTTGTTAAAAAAAAATTGTAAACAAAAATTTACATTTTCGTAAATATATGATGATATCTTTTCATGTGACAACACTGAAGAAATGACACTTTGCTACAATGTAAAGTAGTGAGTGTACAGCTTGTGTAACAGTGTCAATTTGCTGTCCCCTCAAAATAACTCAACACACAGACATTAATGTCTAAAAATGTGAGGGGTGTACTTTTTTTTGTGAGATACTGTATATAGGCTGTATAATCTGTAGATTGTCGAAGTGTACCGTACCTTCTAGTCCAGTCCTGATGTATGACCCTTAAATCACACTTACAGTTGTGCTCATAAATTTACATACCCCTTGCAGAATCTGCAAAATGTTAACAATTGAAAAAAAATAAGAGTAATCATTAAAATTGCATTGTTTTTTTATTTATTGTTGCCCTGAATAAGCTGTTTCACATAACAGATCTTTACATATAGTCCACAAGACACAATAATTACTGCATTTACACAAATGAATCAGTTCAAACGTTTACACACGCTTGATTCTTAATACTGTGTGTCATTATCTGGATGATCAGCGACTGTTTTTATATTTTGTGATAGCTGTTCACGAGTCCCTTGTTTGTCCTGAGCAGTTAAACTGCCCGCTGTTCTTCAGAAAAATCCTCCAGGTCCTGCGCGTTCTTTGCTCCTCCAGCATCTTCTGCATATTTGACCCGTTTCCGACAGTGGCTATATGATGTTGAGATACTTGTGTATGAGTGTGAAAAGATGGATCTGAACATCATATAGCCACTATCTCTGAAATTGTTTTGGTTGTAGTGTCTGTACAACTGGATAGTCACATGCCCAGTGAAAGCCTGTGGGAGTTCATTTCATACACTATATTGACAAAAATATGTGGACACACCCATTTGGGGTCTTACCATAGTGTTGCCACAAAGTTTCAAACAGTCAAACAGGCAAATTGTGAGCGCCCAAAAGGGGGCACTCACCCTGTGTTCTGTGTGGGGCCTAACGCCCCAGTATAGTGCCGTGGACACTATACTGTAAAAAAAAAAAAAAAACGAGGTCTGGACTCTCTGTGGTCATTAAAAATCCCCCATTGACCCATATCTATCACGATCCCCTAATAATCTCCATCTCTGAATTGGCTACATCGCCTCTCCTCTCCACTAATATCTGGTGTGTGGTGGGCGTTCTGCCCCACACAGACCACAGGATGAGCGCCCCCTGTTGGCCACACTAATACCACTTCCAGCAGCAACCTTAGTTTTCCCCAGGAGGTCTCCCATCCAGGTACTGGCTTAGCTTCAGTGGGAAACCAGGCAAAAACTGCATGGTGATATGGCTCTGGCATATCTGTTGTTTTGTTTCCTGAACTAGGAAAATGTGTAATCAATGTGCAATATACCTCCAAAGGTTTTATATCAATGTGCATATGCATACAGTTCAATAATCGAGTGCAATATACTCATGTGCTACATTTGTACATATTCTACAGTTGACTTGGTTTTACTTATTCTTCATTCACGATTCTTAAATGTTTTAATTTTAAAGTGTAATGGTTCAGTGTCCTTTCTTGCTTTCTGAGCGTTTCCACACCAAATTTCGCTGTATTGTTTATAATGACAATAGTATCTTACCGATCGGAAGGTTCAAGCCCCAGTACTGCCAAGCCGTCACTGTTGGGCCCTTAACCCTCTCTGCTCCAGGGATGGGCCCTTAACCCTCTCTGCTCCAGGGATGGGCCCTTAACCCTCTCTGCTCCAGGGATGGGCCCTTAACCCTCTCTGCTCCAGGGATGCTGACCCTGCACTCTGATCCCAGCTTCCTGACATGCTGGGGTATGCGGAGAAAAGAATTTCACTGTGCTGTAATGTATACGTGACCAATAAAGAATCATTATCATAACTTGAAATGACCTGCCTTGTTTGATACTATAATAAAAGTTGGTATTTTGGTTAATCCTTTAATCATTTATCATACCTTGGAGATTTAGGTTAAATAAAAACGAACAGGCATGAACGTTTCCCATTTTCTTTGTGCACATCTATGGCAATACTAAATGTTTCGAAATCGCGCCATCTAGTGATATAAACATGAATGTAACACCTTATCCTAATGCATTGATTAACGCCGAATGACTACGTGATAATTTCGTTTTGTTGTTTATTTATTTTTATATATTTTTTTTCTATAACACTCCGAAACTTACATTTACGTACACAAAATGTACACACAGCGTGTCCGGCCAAATCAAAGAGCGAAGTCTAACGCTTTTTTAGAAGGCATAATTAATCGATCCATATATCGAACCGTCAATCGACTATAACGTTGAGGTTTAAACGTTTTATGAACGTGTCAACCCAATTCAAAAATACTACAAATGCATTTGAACTTTTTTTTTTTAGTAACCTTCGTAGGTTTTGTTGATGATTCTTAGACCGAACGACTGCGGATGAAATCCTGACAGTAACCTACAACGCTGCTCGATGTGTATGAACTCGATTGGTTTCGTCTGGCCCGAGCAGCGCCTGTTAGTGAGAGTGACCGAGCGGGGCTGTATTTTGGTGTTTGGGAGTTAGCGTTTAGCTCCAAAACAATGTCTCAACCGCCACCAAAACCGTGGGAAAGACGCATTCCTGGAGCTGTAGGAGCTCCACTGAGCTATCGGTTAGTAAAAAATGTGATTAAATACTTTGATCGTGTCATATAGGGCTTTAACTATCAGCTCAGCTTTCCGGCTAGTCGACGATGCTAAAAAAAAAAAAAAAGTGACAGGCCATGGTTACATCCGGATTTGATGCTTGCGCCCTAGATAAGTGCACTACGTAGGGCACGGAATAGCGGCGTATGCAGGCTATTATGTCCCCTTAAATCTTTACTTGTGGTGATTTGGGATTCGGCCAGGTGTTGTAGATTCCTGCTTAAAGCCGCATAGCAAATAATAACGCAACGTTTTATGTGTGTGAGTGAGTGTGTGTGAGAGTGAGTGTGTGTGAGAGCTTTCTGCTAGGGCTGCACGATTATTTTGATCAATATTGAGATCTCGATTATTCATTGATTTTAGTGACGACATATTGTTTGATTGGACTTTCACGTGTATTAAGTGTTCTCATGCCACACTGTAACACACAAGTGGGCACGAGAAACCCTGACCTGGACAATGATGGCAGATTTTATTAACATAGTGTGAGCCATGACACATTTACCTTCTCATACAACTAAATGTAATATCTTCAGTTCATTTTACAGACTGTATACACAAAACAACAACAACAACAACAACAACCGTAAACCCGTTCCAACCTTGTAAACAAATACAATAAGCCTCAATGTTCAGCGTTTGAAGTCTGCTCGTCTTAAATATATTTAAAGCTACACTGTTGGACATTTTCCGCCGTCACGGTTCTGGGCTGGAGTCGGTTTCTCGAACCGCTCTGTGTAGATATCTGAATAATCTCGTATAGGATGTAATTGAGTTCATTTACTCGTCAGATGCAAAGCGCTTTAGTTTAACGGTGTTCATTTGGGATGCACTGATCAGGATTTTTTTTTTTTTGTTTGTTTTTTTTTACAGCCGATACCGATCCAGATACCAATCTTTTTTTTTTGTTTTTTAAACTTTAATCAGGAGGTCCGTGCTCATCCGAGCACACTGTTAATTGAGTTAAATAATAGCAACGAGAAATGCTGTTGGTTAATTGATAAATAAACAAGCATAAAATATTTATTTTTGAATTATCTTAAAAACAATAGAGAGTGCTAATTAAAAGTAGACTAACGCAAAAACGATCCATATTAGGGCGAAAAGGCTAATAGCTTTCTGAGGAGATGGCGATCTGAGCTTAATGTTAAATTGATATTAAATGCAACCCATAGTAATGAAACATTTCGTTTCTCATTTTATGAGCTTGTTATAATATCTATTATTTTATATTAAAATGATTTATTTATAACTAAGCACATTTCCTGTCTTTACATTTTAGCAGTTTTATTTTTGTTTGTTTCTCAGTTTTAGATCGGTTCCAGTACAGTGTTGCCATGTCTGCTGATAATATTTGGGGGTTTGGGGGATTGAATCAAGACACTGAAACTGGAGTTGACTTTTCTAGTGATATCTGGCAACCGGGAGTTTAAATGGAATGAATTAGAGTTAGTGAAGGAGAACGGCAGTGTACTGTATGTTTACAGACCGAACAGTTGCTACTCTTGATTATGATTGGTGAGGAATTATTTAATAAAGAAATTTGAATTAAACCCACCTTGTAGCGCTAGTATTATTATTTTTATTAATAATAATAATAATTTACTCCGCGCAAAGCCGCTGTGTCTGCCCGAGCAGGTGCAAGTTCAGGTAATTTTGCGCGATCAATGAAAGATGGCGGGTGTGAGATTTGGAAGTTGCAAGAAGGAGATGATGTACAGTGTTACTCATCATCATAAAGTATTTACACACTTGTTCGGTTGACTGAGGAGATGATAAGCAGTGTGAAAGTAACTGATGCTCGGTGTAGATGTGTTTTGGACTTCCTGTAGTTTTTATTCCGATTGTATTATACAACTCCGAACAGGTCACTCGCACTGGTGCGAATGAATATTTATTCAGCGTCGCACAAAATACTTTTCCATCACAAATGCGAGTTAAATGGTGGCACTGTAGAGCCCTGAGTTTATCTGCAAAGTTTTTTCCCGTTCGGCGTGATGATGTTTAATGTCCCTGACAACCTCTGTAGTGCCATTTGGCATCATGTTAATGTCATGATTTTAGCATTGGAGCTGGCAGCTCCAGTGCTAAAATGCTAACTCCGTTTTGGGGGCTTTGGCACTACAAAATGACGCCATCCCGGCGCCGCTCATGGTGATTGGCTGTAAGTGTAGGAAGCGCTTGATTTGATCTGCAGCGGAGTTTTAGCGGACTTTAAACGTTAATATCGCAGTCGATCATGTTCATTTCATCGTGGGCATTCAAAATCGTAATCGCGATCGATATTTGATAAACTGTGCAGCCCTGCTTTCTGCATTCGCATACTCTTTCGAGGTGGAGAGGAAATTTGTACAAAAAGTTTCAGTGATGTTCGAGCTTTAGGTTTGATATAATTGCGGTGTTTTAGGGAATTATTGTAATGTAGTCAAAGTTAAGTGGAATACACGGGGTTTCTAGAGAAACGGCGTTTTGGAGAAAAGTCAACCCTTTTGTTGCATAGCTGATAGAGAGAGGGGGAGATATAGTGGAAATGTAAAGAGAGTTTTTTGAGAGCGAAAGAGATAAATAGAGAGTAATACAATACAAATGTATAGAGTGTTTTGAGAGAGAAATGGTGAGACAGAGATGGAGATAGTTGGGACCAATAGAGAGATGATGAGGCTTAGACACATGATACATAGAGAGAGAGATACAATGGAATGTACAGAAAGTTATTTGAGAGAGAGAGAAACAAAGGGAGGGAAAGTGGAGGAGAGAGACATGGAGAGAGAGATGGTGAGACAAAGGGAGAGAGAGAGGCAGAGAGTTGAGGTGAAGAGAGAGACAGGGCGAGAGAGGAAGGGGAAAAGAGACGGAGGGGGAAAGAGAGAGATGGGGAGACAAAGGGAGTGAAAGGGAAGAGAGAGAGAGGGAAGGTGAAGAGAGAGATGGAGAGAGGGAAGGGGAAGAAGGAGACCAAGGGATTGAAAGGGAAAGAGCTAGGCAGAGAGAGAGGAAAGGGGGGAGAGAGATTGGGGAGAGGTTCAGAGAGAGGGGGGGGGGTGGTAGAGAGGGACGGGGAAGAGAGAGATGGAGTGAGTGAAGGTGGTAGAGAGAGATGGAGAGAGGGTAGGGGAAGAGGGATACAAAGGGATTGAAAGGGAAAGAGAGAGGCAGAGAATCTCCTGAAATAAAAGTTGTTATTATTATTATTATTATTATTATTATTATTATTCAATCTTTTATTTTCACTCATTTCGTGGTCTATTTGCATCGTGACAGTTTTCATATTTGTCCGTTAAGTGTTTCAGTTCATGATTTTGAACGAAATAACTCATATCCGGCACTTCATAACTCCTCAGTTCTGCAGATTTTGGGACAGGAAGTGGCCTCACATCGTCAGGTCCTTCCGTCATGATGCGTGTGGCACCTCCAGTCCCCCCGCGCCTAATCCAGCAGACCTTCCGTCCAGCCTACAGCTCTTTCCCATCCTCCTACAGCCCCTTCAGCAGCTCTCCGTACGGAGGCTACAGCCCGTACAGCTACGGCGGTGGGGGGTACAGCCGCTTCCTCCCGGAGGAGGTGCCTCCGAGCCGCTTCGTGCAGCAGGCGGAGGAGAGCAGCCGAGGCGCCTTCCAGTCCATTGAGAGCATCGTGCACGCGTTCTCCTCCGTCAGCATGATGCTGGACGCCACCTTCTCGGCCGTCTACAACAGCTTCCGCGCCGTGCTCGACGTGGCCAACCACTTCTCCCGGCTTCGCACCCACTTCACCAAAGTGCTGTCCGCCTTTGCGCTGGTGCGGACGCTGCGCTACCTGTACCGACGGCTGCAGAGGATCCTGGGAATGAGGTCGGACGCTGACGTGGAGGATCTGTGGGAGGATAGTGCCGCAAGCGCCGTAGTGCCAGGAGGAAGCGGAGCCGGCGTCGGCGATTCCAGAGATGGCAGAGTGAAGTCTTGGCCCATATTTCTGTTTCTCGCAGTGGTTTTCGGAGGACCCTACCTGATCTGGAAACTTCTGAGATCTGAGGAGGGCATAGAGGAGCATGGTGGGGCTTCATCTTTACCTAACATCCCTCTCTCCCTGTCAGCCCCCCTCTCGTTCCCTCTCACCCCCCTCTCCCTTTCTCTCTCCCCTCTCTTTCTCTCCCCCTCTCTCTCTCCCTCTTGCAACTCCCACGAATACGAATAAATACCTGCAAATGTATGGAACAATTGGACAAAAAATAGCATTTTCCCATGGAAGTGTAATCAATCAGAAAAGTCACAAGCTACAAGGCTAATGGCGCTGTCAACCAAAATGTTTTCCATAAATATGTTATAAACATAGCGGAAATACAGAATATTTAGACACACAATTTTAACACACAACTATATGATCATCGGGATTAATCTGAGCTTCCTACCGTCGGGTTGCTCGCTCGTGTTCACCTCCTACTACGTTAAGGAAAGGATCGATTATACTTCCTGTCTAAGATGACTTTCCTCAGAACACTACAGCGATGTTCTCTTAAACCACCTCAGGAAGTCTGTGTGCAATCAGTGAAGAACTGATTACTGTTTGTGGCATTGTTTTTTCGGTGTGTGTGTGTGTTTAGGCACTAACTGGGCAAGTGGTGAAGACGACCACGTGGTAGCCAGAGCGGAGTACGACTTCACTGCTGCTTCTGAGGAGGAGATCTCTCTGCAGGCTGGCGATATGCTTAACCTGGCTCCGAAGGGTAAAGAACACGCCTTCATTACAGGAACTCAGATGCTGTTACACTTAATGGCTCAGTATTGGGTATTTCTGCTTCGTTTTTGAATCTCAGGTATAACCACATGTGAGTATTATGCGTAGCGAGAAATTGGCTACAGTCAGGAATGGGTTACGTTTTATCGGTACAAGACATTCCTACTACTGGTTGCCATGTAGGGTCATCATGCTTTTAAGGATTTCTGTAAGGCCTTCAAAAAAATTGGTTGTGGATGCCTATGAGTCTGGCGAGGGATTTAAAAAGATCTCCAAATGATTTGAAACACATCATTCCACTGTACGGAAAATCATCTACAAGTGGCGCAGATTTCAAACGACTTAAATGGATAATAATTCATCCATCCATCTTCAACCGCTTATTCCTTCTTCAGGGTCACGGGGAACCTGGAGCCTATCCCAGGAAGCATCGGGCACAAGGCAGGGTACACCCTGGACAGGGTGCCAGTCCATCACAGGGCACAATCACATACACACTCACACATCCATTCATACACTACGGACAATTTAGCCACGCCAATCAACCTACCATGCATGTCTTTGGACTGGGGGAGGAAACCGGAGTACCCGGAGGAAACCCCCGCAGCACGGGGAGAACATGCAAACTCCGCACACACATGGCCCCGGCACACACAATCGAACCCCAGACCCTGGAGGTGTGAGGCGAACGTGCTAACCACTAAGTCACCGTGCGCCTGGATAATAATTCAAATAAATGCAAATAAAAACTTTATTCTCTCCATTTCACGGTAACTGGTCTCATAAACACATTACTGTAATTAACATTAACACATGAACTCAATTCTGAAGATTAAAGTAAGATTAATAACTTATTGAATGTTATCAATTCATATTAATATTGACTGAATTGTAAAAACCCTCCTGTTAGTCTCACCTTCACTCTCCACAAACACAAGCATTTCTACTCCGTCACTGAACATCAAACTGGTCATATATAATATCAACTTTTTATATATTAACATTCACTGGATATAATATATACCACTCTACAAGTATATTTTTCTGTGCTATATATATACGTGTATATATATATATATAGATAGATAGATAGATAGATAGATAGATAGATATATATATATATATATATATACCTTTGTGGCAACTCATCTTAATTTTAAATCTTTCAGCGGTGTACTGGCGCTTTAATTCGGCTCTAACAGGGCGGCAAAAAAATTTTTAAAAATCGACGTCCGATGGCGCATAGGGTGAAAAATAGCCTTTAAATTATCGCTATCGGCTGATACAGCTCTGATATTAATAGTGCACTAATTTAAAAAAAAAAAAACACCTGAAACCGAGCATATACCAAATATCAATCTTACCGAATAATGCTGTTATGCGAAATACTTACGACAGCAAGAAAAATTCCATGTGCAAACATTATATTTAACGCATGCGTGTCCATAACCATGATTCTTATCACGTTCTGTACCTCCAGAACAACAGCCGAGGGTGCGTGGGTGGCTGCTGGGCAGTGTGGATGGCCAGACCACAGGCCTCATCCCCGCCAACTACGTCAAGATCCTGGGAAAGAGGAGGGGCAGGAGGCAAGCCGAGCTGGAAAGGTTGGCACAACTTCAGCAGGGGCAGCAGGGTCAGGATCTGCAGTCAGGACCAGCTCAGGTTACGGTGACCATGCCAGCCTCAGCCGCCGCCAGTCAGCCGGCCCACGAGGAGCTGCTGGAGTGTGTGTACAGAGAAACTCCAGCGTCTTACGCAAGCGCAGCCGTCACGATTGACAACAGCAGCACAAACACTGCTCTAGGAAATTCTAAGAAACTTGATTTGTGATTGTGTGTGTGTGTGTATGTGTGTGTTTGGGGGGGTGGTAACTGATAGTTGCTATGAATCTTATCTTCTAAAGTCTCATCCAAATATGCTTTTATGCATATTTAAATTTCGGCATACAGAATGTTAATTCTTGACGAAATGGCCAAAAAAAATGGTTTTCACTTGGCTGACTCTCCATGACTGTTGTTTTTTTTCTGCTCCTTTAGTTGACTTTTCATAAGTTTGCTAAACATTTGGATGGAAGCAGACTAAACTTCATTAAAATGGAGGACACTCGGGGGATCTGCTACACTTCTGCTGAGATTTAAAGGTGTGATCAGGATGTTTAGATGCTAAATTTCACAGGTTTACTTTATAATACCCTATTTATTTCACAGTATGTCGATAAAATGAAAGTCTAATAAGGAATTACAGCTTGAAACTACCTAATAAAAGTCGTAGAGGTGATTTAAAGGAGCCGTTTGTCATTTTTAGGGCCCTCTGCTGCCTGTGAGGCGAATTGCGTTTGCGATCAAGGTCTTCCCGTTCGTCCCAATCGACTTTTCTAAACGTTAAGGAAAACGTGGCAAATCTGAGTAGCTTGGTTCTGCCTTGGGGGGGATGGGTGAAGCTCATTTCTGAACCAGAAAAATCTAATCTACTCTGAAATAGAACCCAGCTTCATTGTTCATTGTTTAATTACTATAGATTGTGAAAGACTTTCTTATTTTTTTGAAAAATGACATACTGCACCTTTAATAATTATATTAAGACTACGAATCGAATCTGTTCCTAAATCCTGATGATAGCTTTAAACAGCTGTATGTTGGATAAGCAGGTATCCTCATCATTTTGTTTTGTCCAAAAACCCCCCAATACACTACTTATTCGTTATCTGTAGAAAATGTGTGCTGTGTCAGTTCTCTTATAACAGTTATTTTTCTCTCTCTCTCTTAACAGTTCGACATGTTGGTATTGATCACAGGAAAAAAGCGGTTTGGATAAAGAGATAACAATGTAGAATATATGTATCCTGAATGGATGATATATAATTTATTGCACCTTATATACGCTGATTTTTGACATGAGGCTAGATATATGTACTGTTTACACCTTGATTTTTAATTAACAGGTTTAATTGAAACAGTCGCAAGAATGAATTATTGAGGTGCTTGGGATACTCTTGTTTCAGCGTCATGTTTCACACAAAGATACGCTGTAAGGATTTGTCTGCTCTTGTTTTATTTCTCTCTCTCTCTCTCTCTCTCTCTCTATATATATATATATATATATATATATATATATATATATATAGAGAGAGAGAGAGAGAGAGAGAGAGAGAGAGAATGAGAATGTGTGTGTTTGTGTGTGTGTAGTGTCACTGAACAATCACTGGCGCACATGAACCAATGTAAATAGAAGCCGTATTTTCAGTAAAATATTTTCCGACTAATATCTGTTGTCATGTTGTGATTCCAGCACTGGGCTCTGAAAGTCGTTAATTTGAATGTGATGTAGCGGGTCAAAACAGTGTAACGGTTTTTATTGGTTTAAAGCCTGTCGCATCGATGCCGACTTCGGCGCGTGTTGATGAGGTCACAGCCGCCCGTGAGGGTTTTCTTTTTTTTTTTTTTTTTTTTTTTTCGAGCGCAGCCAATCAGATTTCTGAACCGAAATGACCCGTCTTTAATGTTTTACTTTACAGAAATGGTATGAAAAGAAATATCACTGGGTCTCACAAATCGGACCGAAATTCGACAGCAAACCATAAATCCCCCCCCATCCCCATTTACAAATTGTAAATGAGCGGAAGGACTCTGCTGGTCACCATGGCAACGAGGACGCCCTCGTGCACCTGCTGCACTGCGGCACCGGAAGCGCGCTCAGACAGGAACAGGAGCGGCTCCGGGAGCAGAGCTGTGTTTAGCATCGTTAACTTATATACAGCTGCGAATATTTCTTTGTATTTATCTGCGGCTGCGCGTCCAATCCACTGATGAGAGACGCCATCAATCCTATTTTTGACATGAATACAGCAACCTAAGCCTTTTTTAACATATAAACTTACATGTATAGCAACATGCAGCTGTTTATATTCTATAAACCCTATACTCCTCATTGTGACTCCTCATTGAGATGGACATGTGTTTAAAGCGGCTGTAAAAGGACAATAGCATCACTGTGGGGAGAAGACACGCAAAATAAAACGTAAGCAAAGCCAAACTACTTCTTACCATTTCCTGTTGACTGTTTTCAATGCATTGTCTATCTGCCACTCATCACTATGTATACAGTATGAGTTGTAGTCTAGTAGTATAAGCTGCTAGATAAGCTACAGACTTTTTTTCTTTCCCTTGTGTTTAAACGTTATGACTGTTGGTCATCTGTCAGGCAAGACATGTGTCAAGTCATGAAAGAACTCCAACTGGGAAAATGCAGACTTTTATCATGCCACGACAACACACGGCGTCGTCTTTCCCAATCTACAAATCTATGGTCCGATATCCGATCTCAACGCGTAATGATGAACTGGTAATCGGTGTCCAACGACATATGGCCTGTGTTCGGACTCAGTTACTGCGATGTAAGATTGTCCACAGCTGGCGTTTTTACGACACGCTCGCACGAAAGAAATAAAGCAGATGGATATGTGAAAGTAAATAAATGAATGTGGGAAGAATGAAAGGGCGAAGAGAAAGAGGGGGGGATGGATTGAAAGGAAAAGAAAGAACTAGGATAAGTAGAAATGAAGATAGAAAGAAAACAGGATAGACCGATAGATGAGGAAGATAAAAGAACAAGGATCGGTAGATGAAAGAAAGAAAGAAAACATTATAGAAGAGAGAGAGAGAGAACTAGGGATAGGTAGAAAAAAGAAATAAAGAAAGAAAACAGGATAGAAATGTGAGAGAATGAATGAATGAAATAAAGAACTAGGATAAGTAGAAAGGAAAATAGAAAGAAAACAGTATAGACAGATAGATGAGAATGAATGAAAGAAAGAGCAAGGATTGGTAGATGAAAGAAAGAAAGAACTAGGATTGGTTAAAAAAGAATACAGGATAGACAGATGAGAAGAAAGAAAGAAAGAGCTTGGATAGATAGGTAAAAAGGAAGAAAGAAAGAAAACAGGATAGACAGATGAGAGGGAAAGAAAACAGGAGATAGACAGATGAGAGAGAGAGAAAACAGGAGATAGACAAATGAGAGAGAAAGAAAACAGGAGATAGACAGATGAGAGAGAAACAAAGAAAACAGGAGATAGACAGATGAGCGAGACAGAAAGAAAACAGGAGATAGACAGATGAGCGAGACAAAGAAAACAGGAGATAGACAGATGAGAGAGAAAGAAAACAGGAGATAGACAGATGAGCGAGAAAGAAAGAAAACAGGAGATAGACAGATGAGCGAGACAGAATGAAAACAGGAGATAGACAGATGCGAGAGAAAAAACTAGGATAGACAGATAGATGAGAATGAAAGAAAGAAAGAACTAGGATTGGTAAAAAAACAAAGACTACAGGATAGACAGATGAGAGAAAGAAAGAAAGTGCTTGGATAGATAGGTAAAAAGCAAGCAAGAAAGAAAACCGGATAGACAGATGAGGAAGAAAGAAGAAGAAAACACCTGGTTATTTTAAGCGGTTGTGATAACCGGTAATTTGCACATGTAAACGCACCGTGTCTGGATTCCAGACACACAGGATCGTTGATATGATTTAATCTCTGGTCCTTGTATCCGTCCTTCTCTTTGGAGAAACTGAGCAGCGCTTCACATTACCCTCCATCACCACACTCTGTGAGCTACCATCATCATCTCACCTCCAAACATTAGCACTAGCATCACTAACAACAGCCGGAAAGGTAGAACTGATGTACCCTCTCTGGTCTAACGTTTTACCAGTACTCTCACCATTTTTAAAACAGAGCATTTAGAGCAGAAAACAATCAGATCTTCGTACTGATCTTAGTATTATAAGGTTGATCTCCTGTTCATTCTTAACCCAGATAGACGCTTCTTCCACCAAAACGTACCCAGACACCTGGTCCTCCTTCCTGACCTACAGTAACTGGGGGCCGATTCCTTTCAACAACAATTGCAGAAATAATTATAAAACAAATTCCTATAAGTCTGTAAGACACGTTATATAGTAGTGCACAGCCCTCCATTACGTTTTGCCCTTTAATGATGTTGCCTCATATTCTCTTGTTTCCTTACCTCAAAATGTCCCGTTTCCTTACCTCACATATGAGGTTCTGTCATATTTTGCTCTTTTGTGCTAACCAAATACTTTCAGTGCTTACTTTCCTTGTGGCCTGTATGTATGTAGAAATGTAAAAAAAAAAAATCAAGAATTGTTCATCAGTTTCAATACGAAACAATAAAAAAAGCACTAAAAGACGAAACCACCGCCGAAAGCAAAAGCCTCGATACTACTGTACAGACCTTCAAAAAACTCAGACACCAGGCAAAATAAATGCGTTTCTAAATCGTATTTTAAGACGTCTGACTCTATAAGTCAGGGCGGTGTTGTGCTTGAGTAAATTGTAATGTTATTAATATTGCATGTGTTGTTTTTTTTGTTTTTTTTTCTCAGACCAACACTTTTACTCTGTTGTCTTTCAGATCATGAATCGTCTTTGCAATTTGAACAATAATTTCCCGTACGATAACAGTCTCCTGGTGTTGGACATGGTTCTGCGGTCGCTATGGGGAACCACACAGCCAATCAACTGGGAGAACGTAGCCCGCCTAGTTCCTGGTTTCACTCCCAAAGAGGTAATTACGAAGTAAAATCGATTTCTGGCCACATGCCGATGTCCGTGGACCACAGGTTCTTGGGAAAGTTGTAAGAGTCATTGTCGAGTCCAACTGCCTTTAATTTAAGCTGATAATCGTTACTTATACTAGCGTTTTCGCAGCATCCCCTATTAAAATCCGCCATTTTGCTGGATGTTTTGCCACTCAGTCAGGCTGAGGGGGGCGTGTTCCCACAAGTAAGTGAAGTCAATGCATACCCTCTTTTAGCACTTGTTGCAGTTCTCATTTGTGACCACCAGGTGCAAAAATAACTCAGTGGAAGCTAAGAGGGGCAGCATGATTGTGCAACATCTAGAATGGAGAGCAGATCAATGGAAGATGGGCTTATATCAGATAAATAGCAACTTGTTTTTCAGTGTTGGTCTCTCAGATGAGGTGATTAGCATTTCACCATCATTTACAATGTACATAGTTGTGAATGAGGACTTTACGAAGATGAAAACAAAGTGTGTGTGTGTTTAGTGTGCACGCAGGTTTGATGAGCTGAAGAGCACAGGGAGTTTCCCCCTGGTAGACGAGCAGTGTAACGCGCTGACTGGGGCCAGTGGCTCTCCATCTGAACCGCTCTCCACTTACATCCGATCCACTTTATTGGACCTTACCAGGGAGACAGGGGAGCCACCGACCAATCAGAGCGCACTCTCAGTGTCAGGTAAGTCAAAGGAGCAGGGCTTGAACAGGAAACTTTCTGTGACCCAAATTTGATAATGATAGTAAAAAAATAAAACTATTGGATATGAGGTAGGACAACTAAAAAGAACTTTTGGGACAGTGTACATAGCTCATTTCTAACTCGTTTTCCTCCTGGACCTTCATGTAGAACACGTTTATCAAACTTGAGCTTGAGACAGTTCAACCCAAGACTTAAATCAGGTGTGTTCGCAGGAAAAAAGCTACCTTCCACAAAATTTGCTGTAATATTAAAAGAACCATATAATTCCTGTTGCATGTGTCTTTAGGCTTTTAAATGAAGAGGTCAGCATTTAAACAATGTCCTCCTTACTCGAAATGTAGTGAGTCAGCCAAGCATGCCCTAAGTTTGCTCATTTATTGTTTAAAGCTGCAGTATTTAACTTTTTTTGGTTAAAAATTAACAACATTTTTGAGCAAGTACATAAAAATCACTGTTCAAAACGGTCTCCGTACTTTACCCCGATTCGTGACGGTGAGCTTATAATAATGATTTATAATTTGAGCTGGCGGGTCGGATTTCGCGAGAAACGTCAGTTTGACGTCATTCATCTTTGCGTGGTTATGTCACCTCCATAAACAGAAAGAAGAAGAGCCGGCTACTATATCGCGTGTGTGGAGGCTGAGGATGGTGGAGTGTTGGTAGATTGTTCTTACAACAGTTGCTTAGAATTTAAGCTTGTCATCTAGATGGCTGCTTTAATCCGGATCGTTCTAAACGCAATCTGGTGAATTAGCTGTTGTCAAAACCAACCTCGAACTGCGGAGGGCCTGCAGTCAAAAGGGAATGCGACAGAGCCCGTGCTAAAATGTGAATAAATATTGAGAATGGGCTTTTGAGAGGTGGCGACAACTCTGATGCAGACGCAGAGATGCTTTTTATCTGCTGAACAAGTAAGACATTTCAGTTGCTCGATAGGTAGCTAGCTAACATCAGCGCACTTGTTCGCTTGATTCAGCTAGGTATCGAGTTTCCTGTATTGTTTTTTGCTTCTTTGTTTGCTTGTTTTACTCTGGTCAGTTTGGTAACTTGCACTTATTGTCTGCTAGTTATGAGAGAGAGAGCAATTCACCTCTACTCCAAGAAAACCATATCCACGACACCTCCGTTGTCAAGTATTAGAGCTAAAATACAACCCATACGAGTACCTCAAACCATCAGATTCTTCCACGCAAAGGAGCAGTGCCGAAGCACATCCCACATAAAAAAAAATCTAATAAAATAAATTTTAAAAACTACAAGTAACTTGCAATTTTATGTTTCAAACAGAGATGGCGATAGAGAGGCAAAAGTGCACTACTGCAGCTTTAATGCTAAACTGCTAGCTATTCTCTTAATTGTTAGCAACATTGGGACAATAGCTCCAGTGCAAAACAAAAGGGAGAAAAAAAAATTGACAACAAACATGTCCTTGCTCATTTAATACAATTAAAGTAAAGGAAAATATTATTTTCATCGCACTTTTCTTTTCATGAGTAAACGATCATTAAAGTATTTCAGAGAGACTTTAGCATATTTGAAAAACACTAACCGAAGTCAGTGATTAGCAACCTTTTGTTTGTTATGATGTACTTTGACAAGTTTGGCTACAGGTATATAAATCACTGGGATGATTGAAATTGTGACGCAGATCCTAAAATCCCGCTTGTGTTGACTGTGACAAATGCGAGATAGTTTACTAGCAGTTAACTAGAAGAATAGCTACAGCATGCATTTACATTATCATACAGTTGCACACCAGCAGCAAACCATGTCAGCTAATGATCAGTAAATGTTCTTCCTCAGGACTGAGCGTGACCCCTGTTGTTCGAGGAGCCAGTGCTGAGACTGAGAACACTGCGAGTACAGAGTACGAAGAGAAGGAAGACCGGGGAAAGAGGTAAAGCTAGACTTATTTATATTGAACGTGCTCGTTCATTCCGTACCTTTAGTTTCAACCTTGAATTAGGTAGAGTTGTGTGATTGTTTAGGGAGGAACTGATGTTTTCATGAAGTCCAAGATTTATTAAGGCCTATTCTTTTTCCAGCTGAAGGAGATGACATTGATATGATACTCAGGATCTGTAGCAGGCTGACACCAGCAAAAAAAATGAATACATTTTAATGGTGGATTGGGCATCGGAGGGGAAAAAAAATGAATTTGCTCTGATCCTGTAACTAATGAAAGACTGGAGTTGGGCTTGGAAATGTTCACGTATAAAGACACGTGATTGTATTTTAAAAAACATTTTTTAAGGATCGATTTTTATTACATATTTACTTATTATATATGCATTATAGGTCAGTGATTTTTGTGTGAAAGCTGTGTTTTTGGATGTCATGTTTTAGCTAAAAAAGATAGTTTAAATGATAAAAGCTACATTTGAAAGTTTTTAATACTTTTAAATAAGAAAACTACAGAGTGTCCCTAAAGTCTCCATACACAAGGGACTATGTTTGCCAAGCACTGCGAAGGTTGTGCCTTCGTCAGTGGATGTTGGTGGACGTACACTTCTCTTTTCTTTTCCAGTTCTCTTTCCCACTTCTTTTTGTTTATATATATATACAGTATCTCACAAAAGTGAGTACACCCCTAAGTGAAAATGTCCAAATTGGGCCCAAAGTGTCAATATTTTGGGTGGCCACCATTATTTTCCAGCACTGCCTTAACCCTCTTGGGCATGGAGTTCACCAGAGCTTCACAGGTTGCCACTGGAGTCCTCTTCCACTCCTCCATGAGGACATCACGGAGCTGGTGGATGTTAGAAACCTTGTGCTCCTCCACCTTCCATTTGAGGATGCCCCATATCACATTTTCACTTAGGGGTGCACTCACTTTTGTTGCCAGCGGTTTAGACATTAATGTCTGTGTGTTGAGTTATTTTGAGGTGACAGCACATTGACACTGTTACACAAGCTGTACACTCACTACTTTACATTGTAGCAAAGTGTCATTTCTTCAGTGTTGTCACATGAAAAGATAACATCAAATATGAACAAAAATGTGAGGGGTGTACTCACTTTTGTGAGATACTGTATATATTGCTTGTAAATCAGTTTTCCGAAGGTATCTTTAAAATGATGTGATTATTATACATTTAGAAACCGTTTTAATTGCTGCTCTTGGTCTATCCATCTCAGCCCTATCATGGTGATCCATGTGTGTGACGAAGCGAAGAACCTCAAGCAGGATTTTGAGTGTCCACGTGACCTGTTGGTCAGAGAAATGCGCTACTTTGCCGAGTACCTCTCCATGGACGCCCAGCGCTGGGAGGAAGTGGACATCTCGGTGCACTGCGACGTCCAGATCTTCGACTGGCTCATGAACTACGTCAAGAGAAGCTCTGCGGCGGAAGATGAACTCGAGAAACATGTCGAAAAGCCAACTCTGGGTGAGATATACATATATATATATATAGGCTTATGACAGTGACTGTGTGCTTGTTGAGATGTTTGATGTATGAAAGTACATCGAAGATGCCAGGCTCAGGTGTCTCAGTGGGTGTTGAGTGTTTGGTCATGGTGTGCCGTGTTTGGTGTTTGATTTCAGAGCCCAGCAATGTCATCTCTATCCTGATCTCATCCGAGTTCTTGAAGATGGATGCTTTAGTAAGTGTGGTTACTTTAGTAAGTGTGGTTACTTTAGTAAGCGTGTGTGTGTGTGTGTTCGTGTGTGTGTTTGAGCAAGTGTGGATACTTGAAGCCTCAATCACAGATTGCTTAGATGTCAGTTAGTTCATTGCTTAACCTTATACTGAAAATACAGTAGTATGTCTATTGCTATTTAAGAGTGATTAAAATACCCCTGCGCTCAAAAACATAATACTCAACTGGTTTACTAATAACAGCTAACTAACTACTTTTAAGATACTTTGGGATTCTGATTATATAGATTGGTGTTTGGGTCCGATTTCTTATGATTTTCCTAGCATTTACATACTGTAGGGTGCGTCTCAATCAGCTCCCTAGAGCAGTAGTCACGGCACTGATCAGGGAGTCGGCCATTTTAAGGGCTGTCTCAATCGCAGTTCACCTTCAGAGGACCTTCGGAGGACCTTCAGAGCTTCACCTAGCAAATATTTTATTTGAATGGTTTCAAAATGCTTTAAACACCTATTTATACCTAATAATAAGTTGGTTTTGATGTCTGGTAAGTAACACTTATGTATTGATGGGGAATTAAGAACTGCCTGTAGGCTTTCATAGCTTTCTAGTCACCTCTGACCGGTGATTACATATGGATTATGATGAACATTAATTAGCTATGCCCATTAGGTGAAGGTTAAATGCTGTGTCTGCAGGTGGAGGAGTGTATTCAGTACTGTCACGAACACATTAGCGCTATCGTCGCCACTCCGTGCAACATGAGCTGCATCAACAGCAACCTGGCCTCACGCATCGCCCTGCTGTTCACACACAACCAGGCAGACGACATCAAGGACAAAAAGGACAAGTTTAAAAGGTAAACCTGTATTTTCAAAGAAATGAAATGGATGAAATCAGAAAACGAAGCAAAATGAGTGCTTTTCTAAGCTTCTAATATTGCTGGGTTATGCATCTTTCAGTAAAGTGTTCCAGAAAAAGATCGAAAAGCTGTTCGATCCAGGTTTTGAGAATCATGACTCTCCAGGAAATGCTGCTACACTGTACAGGTTTGAGAGAAGCCCTGTAAGGGCATTTGAACACATTCAACACCTTAATATTTTGGTATAAAGTGTGGTATAAAGGTGAATAAGTTTCAATGTCACATTCTTCTTCATCATCTTCGTCTCTTCGCCGTCTTTCCCCAGGTGTGGTCTTTGCCTTAAGCTTCTCGCCAAAGACACAGAAAGGAAGATCTCGTGCGTTCCGGGCAAAATCAACATCGACTGTCACGGGGATATCGTCTACACACACAGCAGGTACAAACGTATCTCTGTAGCCATGTCTGCTTCCTGCACGTTCTTATTTGAGGTTATTGGTTCTTTTCAAGCTTCAGGAAGTAAGAATGGAGTACTGCCGTGAACACGTCGTGAGGGCAGATCTCAGCGGTTTGTCCGACGTTTTGTACAGCTTTGAGTAATATGCGCTGGTTTGCGCACTGTTGTTTTTTGTGTCCCCTCAGGCAAAAGGGATGGGACGTCCATGAGTATCTCAACAGCTTATATGAAGAGCTGAAATCATGGGTTCTGGTTTACTGGAGGATCTGGGGCGCCATTAATTATCTCACCTGCTCGTACTGTAAACAGGTAAATATACTTCGACTTGCTGTAAACATGCAACATGTTGACAAAATACGTAATTGACCCCACGTGCAACCAGTATCGTTTCTATAAATGGCTTTAGCATTAGCTATGATTCACTAGAATGCTATTGTTACCCTTAAAAGTGAAGTAGTCCATATTTTTTTTATTTCTTACTAATACAAAGTGGGAAATGTGGGAAAATTATGTTATAAAAATGTGGGAAATTATGTAGAAATGATAATAAATAACAGTTTAAGCCATTGTCTGAGAACAAGTGTATTACTTAGTTGGGAAAAAGATGGTTTGGAAACTAATCTTCCTGTCCAAGAGTGTTTGTTTGTATTTGGATTGGCCATCTATTTTTATTTTGTGTATCTCTTTTTTAAATATGCCAACAAATAAGATTTATTATTATTATTATTATTACATGTATTTATAGTATTTTTAGCCAATAATGTAGATGTTCCCCTGCTGCAGGTTTTCCTCTGCTGTGAGCTGGCTCAGTGCAGGTATCACCCCGAGGCTGTGGTGTACCCAGGCCTGGGTGCCGATCACAATGAGCATGGTGCCGGGATCTACCCCTGCTGCAAGCAGAGAGCTCTACGCTTTGACCCAGCTGCCATGCCCACGGTGAGCTAGAACCAGAAAAAAAATGTGTAACCAAGCTCAACGTAGAACAAATCGCCATGTCCAGGTTAAGCTTGAATTGAATAGCTATGCAGAACGTTGGCTAAAATACTTCCATCATAACCGAGATGAGCTAGAACAGCATGGTAATGCTAAGAATTGTCAGTTAGCATAAAAGGCTTGAGTCATCCAGGTTTAGCAAGAACCAGATGACTAAAACTATATAGCTGTACTACAACAAGACAGCTCTGATAAAACTGTATTGTTATACTCCGTGTTAGGCAGAATACAATAAAAATGATTATGCTTAGGATTAACCAGAACCAAACAAATCTCTTATATAATCTATATTAATCTCCCCAGGAATTGCTAGACATTTTATGACAGCTGTCATGAAACAGTGGCTATGCCCAGGAAAAGGAACTGAATAGTTACATCTGAA
The DNA here is from genome assembly GCA_012411365.1 of Ameiurus melas. Taxonomy (NCBI): domain Eukaryota; kingdom Metazoa; phylum Chordata; class Actinopteri; order Siluriformes; family Ictaluridae; genus Ameiurus; species Ameiurus melas. The sequence continues at coordinate 26,988,788 of CM022761.1, forward strand.
TAGCTATTGCTGTGCTCATAAATTTACACACCCCAGTGCAGGATCGTCAAAATGTGAATAATTAAAAAATAATAAGAGGGATCATTAAAAATAGCATTTAATTGTTTATTTAGTTCTTTCCTGAACAAGCTATTTCACATAACAGATGTTTGCATATAGTCCACAAGACACAATAATAACTGAATTTACACAAATGAACCAGTTCAAAAGTGTACACATCCTTGATTATTAATAATGTGTGTCGTTACCTGGATGATCCACGACTGTTTTTGTGTTTTGTGAGAGTAGCTAGATAGAACCAGACAGTTCTGATAAAAAACTGTACAGATACGCTCAGATATAGCTTAAAAATAGACAACTAGAACCAAACTACTAGCTAGAACCAAACACCTCAAACTGCATAACTACACCCAGGGTTAGCTAGAACCACATGACCTGGCTTAGCTAGAACGAGACAACCTTCATAACACTGTCTAGCTGGAACTGGACAATTGATAAAAGTAAACACTACTGATAACACTATATAGATATGCTAAAGGTTAGCTAGAACCAGAGAACCCCACTAAAATTGTATGGTATTAGCTGGGTTAGCTAAAAACCAACACCTTAGACCATATATTGCTATATGTACTAGACACTATCCAATTGTTCTGCAATTCTCTCGTATGTGTATGTACCTTAGGGTTGTAAGATGAGGGACCATGAGGTATATGCTGCAGAACCTGGGGACTGTGAAGGCAACATGAACTCTGTCCAGACCCGAATACTGAATGACCTGCTGCTGCACAGAGACGCTGTGTGTGCGAGCTCCCCAGCAGCTACGGACAGGTCCAGAGTTCATGCTAACCTCTAAGTTAAAGAGTATTGCTGTTGTTTTTTAACAGACTTACTTTGTGAGCCATATTACTGATGTAGCGATTATTTGGTCTGACACAGAGGACAGGGGAAATGGCTTATTTTTGCTTTGTCTATTTATTTATTTATTTATTTATTTATTTATTTATTGCATTTTTAATGTCGTGTATGACTCACTAACCTTCAGACACTGACCCTTGTGTTTGTGCTGTGCTGCAGTTCTGCAGAGTCGCCTAAACAGGGTGAGCAAGTGTACGACTGCGACATCACACTGGACCATGCAGCCCTAAATGTTCATCGAGCCAGAGAAGTCACTGCTGTGAGTCTCCTGCTTTATTTTATTGTCAAAATCATAATCACTACTTTCACACTGCACTTATGTTATAGCTGTATGTAAAAATATATATAATAATGTCCGGAAATAAATCAGTATTCTTTTTCGGTGACAACGTCTGAAAGTGCAACAGAGATCAGCCTCCTCTTCTGATCTACGGCCCTAGTTTGGTCGATTTTGCCAGCATGACTTCAAAAACGTTAAAAATGCTGATATCATTCATGCACCCAAATGTTTCTCAATTGACTGTGGCTCTGGGTTCATATCCAAGTGAAAGCACAGAATTTAGAGAATCACCACCAACAAACCCTGAGTAAGCTAAAACTTTATACGCATGTCCAGAGTTAGCTAGAACACTACCCCATGCCAAAGGGAAGTTTAAACTATAGACATGGCCAGTGTAAAGTAGATCTGTATAACCAGACTTAGGCTTAGGTAGTTCCTTACACCTTAAAGATAGTAAGCTATAACTGTATAACCAGACTCGGAATCACCTAGAACACTCAGGCATGCTCAGAGGAAACTAGAACTGGGGACTTGAGACTTTAAGACTTGTTATTTGGACGATTTACTGAATATTGTAGGTCCTGACATGGACATAGGCTACACAGCTGTTTCTTTTCAGTTCATTAAGGGGGTGAGTGTCAGTCAATTATATATTTATTATTATTATATAATTATTAATGGCGTAACTGTAATTAAATTCGATTCAGAGCTTGGTGACTTGAACTCGACTTTTATAAGAGCTTAGGGAGTATGCAGTTGACTTTGATTGGAGGGTGATGTGTCTTACATTCAATATGCACTTGATAGCTACCAACTCAGCTCAAATTTGGGCATAGCTTGGCTATAGGTCAAACTTAGATATAACCCAAACTTAGGCATAGCTCAAACTTGGTCATAACCCACACTAACATTATGGATATCTCAACCTAGGGGATAACTTGATAGCTACCAGCTCAACTCAAATTTGGGTGTAACTTGGCTATAGATATAACCCAAACTTAGGCATAACTCAACCTTGGGGATAACTCAAACTCGGGCATAACGCAAATTTAGGGATATCTCAATTTTGGGGATAACTCAACCTTGGGGATAACTCAAACTCGGGCATAACTCAAATTGAGGGATACCTCAATCTTGGGGATAACGCAGCCTCGAGGATAACTCAAACTCAGGGATAACTCAAGCTTTGTGATAACTCAAACTCTGGGATAACTCAACCTCAGGGATAACTCAATCTTGGGGATAACTCAAACTCAGGGATAACTCAATCTTGGGGATAACTCAATCTTGGGGATAAGTCAACCTTAGGGATAACTCAAACTCATGGATAACTCAAATTGAGGGATACCTCAATCTTGGGGATAACGCAGCCTCGAGGATAACTCAAACTCAGAGATAACTCAAGCTTTGTGATAACTCAAGCTTTGTGATAACTCAAACTCGGGGATAACTCAACCTTGGGGATAACTCAACCTTGGGGATAACTCAATCTTGGGGATAACTCAAACTCATTGGTAACTCAATCTTGGGGATAAGTCCATCTTGGGGATAAGTCAACCTTAGGGATAACTCAAACTCATGGATAACTCAAATTGAGGGATACCTCAATCTTGGGGATAACGCAGCCTCGAGGATAACTCAAACTCAGGGATAACTCAAGCTTTGTGATAACTCAAACTCAGGGATAACTCAACCTTGGGGATAACTCAACCTCCGGGATAACTCAATCTTGGGGATAACTCAAACTCAGGGATAACTCAATCTTGGGGATAAGTCAACCTTAGGGATAACTCAAACTCATGGATAACTCAAATTCAGGGATACCTCAATCTTGGGGATAACGCAGCCTCGAGGATAACTCAAACTTGGGTATAACTCAAATTGAGGGACGCCTCAATCTTGGGGATAACGCAGCCTCGAGGATAACTCAAACTTGGGTATAACTCAAATTGAGGGACGCCTCAATCTTAGGGATAAGTCAACCTTAGGCATGACAAACTTAGTGATACCTCAGATTTGGAGACAATGCCAACTTAAGGATAACTCAATCTTAGGGATAACTTTGGGGCTGCAACACTGCTGTTCAATCAGTCTCAATCTTCAATCAGGTTAGCTGGACCAACACTAATATCATGCCCGGGTTAGCTAGAACCACGACTCACTCCCTCTAATCTGTTTCAGTTTTCCCTTTTGAAGAACTGGAGTCTGCAGCTGGTGAGCGCACACACACAAAACCCACTCCAAAGTAACAGTGTTTGTAGTGAATACAGTATATTTCAGATGTTTTTACTTATCTTTGATGTTACAAAGCAGCAACAGTCTTTGTTGTCTGAGGATGAGGACTACACTACGGGGTCAGAGGTCACAGAGGACGAAGTCGGGGATGAAGATGACACATCAAAGAAACAAGGTAGGCTGAGGTTGTGCTTAAATTAGGTTTTTCAGATCATCATCATCTTGCTTATTAAAATCTTCCTAAGAGTTTGGGCTGTTCTGTCTCAAATTTCTCAGTGTTTCAACCGTTTTTAAACTCTTCTTGAAGAATTGCTGTTTTTAATGCTGAAAACACGCAGTATAGAGTAAACAGGATGAAACCAAAGACTAACACCGTGATTACACTGATGCTGCTTCACTAGCGCCACCTAGAGATTATCCTTTCAACTAACCTGGCTGTTTATTGTTTTTTCTGGAGATCAGACTTGAATTTTTCTTTAAAAATAATTCCTTTTATGCCAAGTTTACTGGTTGGTTAATCCGAAATGCCTATGTTTTTGTTTTTTGTTTTTTATTAGCTGTAAAAAAGCCTAGAAAACCAGGCAAGCTTTTGAAAAGACAAGTGTCCTCACCGAGCATACTGCACAAAGAGCGAGCCGGAGGAGATAAGGTGTGTTATCAGCGTGTTATTTTATTTTATTTCTCCTCTTAAACTCCACCCTTCTCTAACTCGACCTCATTGTTCATCTTTTTACAGGGTGCTTCAAAGGACTCCACCCCATTCACGTACGTCAGTCTGCTTAATATGTTACCAAACTGACAGCTCAGTGTGTACACTTATACAGGATATTTAACACAGATATTAGCTTGAATCATGCAATGACAACAAATTGTTGTCCTTTTTTTTATCTTCATCTTCTTTTCTTCCTGTCTCTCGTTTCCACAGAGTGAGCATGCAGAAGAGTAAATGGGACAGCACTCGCTCCTTGAGGTTTAACCAGGATGCCCAGAGGGAGGAAGGTCTCTGCACTCCTCCGACATACATTTATCCTCTAATCCGCTCAGTCTTGCGCACACACACACACACAGCCGTGTTTTCCATCATTATCACTAACCTGCATGCTTTTCTGTGGTGTGGTGGAGGGAAGAGAAAACGTGAAACGGCCCACTGACTAGCCGTAAATCGTACTAAAGCAGTTCTTTAGCAGATACATGTATCAAATTGATGTACTTTACTGCTAGAACTATGCAAACCCATTAGGTATAAATGTTATAATGTTATTGTGGCAGTTTATACTGTGTTTTATTGTCAAAAAAGCTTTAGTTGTGCTGTCCATTTTATCTCTGTATCAGTGTTATTGTGGAGAGGTGTGAATTGTTTGCCCAGCAGGGGGCTCACACCCCTAAACCTTTCCCATTGCCCTGCTCAGCAGCAGATAAACACAGAGTCCTGATACTCTACACACAGAAACCCAACAGTGTCTTGACTAATCTTATAACGCTAAAAAATAAACCCACACGCTAGCAAAATGAGTTGAAAACAAACATCTCTGGAAAGTTTCTTTGCGATGGGGAAAAAGACCCAGTGAGGAGACAGAAGAAGAGCCTACGACTTCCAAGAAAAAGAAAGCTGCCTTTAACAGACAATAGCAGGAGTCTTACTTGAAATAAGGTTTTATCACGACGGGATTTCCACGAACCAAGCCGCCCTGCATAATATGTGACAACCCAACCGGCTCTCTAATAAGACAATGAAGCCTTCAAAACTGCTTTGCCACTTGGAGACCAAGCACCCTGTATTAAAACACAAGCCTTTTGAGTATTTTGAAAGAAAAAAAGTGTGAAAGCACGTAACCATTGCGACCAGAGAGCATTAGGGGGCAGAGCGGATGTTACTCATGTTATGTTGTTGGCGTGATGTTACGAGGATGCCGCTAATATAAACACGATTTCACATTGGATTCACCATCCATCCATCCATCTTCAACCGCTTATTCCTGCTTCAGGGTCGCGGGGAACCTGGAGCCTATCCCAGGAAGCATCGGGCACAAGGCGGGGTACACCCTGGACAGGGTGCCAGTCCATCGCAGGGCACAATTACAAACACACTCACACACCCATTCTACACACGGACAATTTACCAAGCTGCCAATCAACCTACCAGCATGTCTTTTACCAAGCTGCCAATACCTCCAGACTGGGGAGGACCGGTACCGGAGGACCCCAACACGGGAGAAAGCAAACGCACACACATCCGCAGTACCCGGACCCTGGAGGTGTGAGGCGAACGTATAACCACTAGCCCCGTCACATTGATTACGTTATTATTATATTTTTTTTTTTCCCGTTTTTATGCCGGTCAAATCATTTTATTTTGTTGTATTTATCCGCCACACCTTCAAGGCAGGTCCGTGAAAATATTGTCTGATATTAAACCGGTCCGTGGCACAAAAAAGGTTGGGGACCGCTCTTATACCGGAATTGCGGCGATAAAATAATTCATTTGTTTATACCGATTGAAAACGTCCGATAATTCGATTTCCGCTCCACCGGCGGAATGGAACGCGAGAGAGTTTAGAAACGTCGAAATTAAGAATCATGTTCAGTGCTGTAGATGACTGATAAAGGTTTATAACAGCGAGCTGGATATTATAATGAGATTGGTATCCAGAATGCTTCAAATTTGGAAAGTGGTGATTTAAAACTCCAGTTTGTCTTCATTCTTATCCACAAATGATATATATGGCTGCAGATTTTCATTCCATTAAAATGACGGGTGATTTTATAATTTTTTAGTCTTACTTTCTAATGTCGTGGTGGTGTCTTTTCTCCCTCTCCTCCCTTCTCTCTCTCTGCCTCTCTCCTGCTCTGTGTAGACCAAAGGAGAATGGTGGAAATTATTGAGCATCTCACGAAGATTCGCTTTGGTGATTTGGAACAGAGCAAGTTAAAGGACACTAAGGAGGTAAAGCAGAACTGTGTTCATGGTTAAACGTGTGAAGGAGGAGTGGAAATGCACTGTATCAAAAAGTGAATAAAGTTCTTGCTTTAGTGTGTGCGTGTGTGTGTGGGGGTATGTCCTTAGCTTGCAGGAGGTATCTACTCCAAGTTGGAGGCGCAGTTTAAGAGCTCTACACAGCTGAGTAACAGACAGAGCACCTCAGACAAAACACTCCGGTATGGCACACACACACACACACACACACACACACACACACACACACACACACACACACAATCAACACTGTAGCTTAGTACCAGTACAGAACAATCTTTTAGTTTTTATATTAGAAATGAAACACTTGGGGGAATGGTGTTATAGGAAAATAATCAATGACATGGCTGTGAATTTTTCAATAACAGCCCAGTGTTTCATTCCTCTTATAACACACCACTTATAACACTGTTGTTCTGTCACCAATCTCTGCAAACTCTGCTGTTCGAAAGAAGTTATAGCTTCCCTCTGAATGCTATAAAGCAATCAGTACATTTACATGGTCAACAATAATCCGATATGAATCCGATTAAGACGATACTCTGATTAAGTAACTAGCATGTAAACAGTGATTACTGATGACCTTAATCTGACTAAAGTCATACTCGAAGTAAACACTAATTGAATTAAGACGTGTGGAGTATTCCTCTTTTAGTCGAATTATCGAGGTGTATTACATACGTGTACACACATTAATCACACTATTAACGTCGTGTGGGAGTTTTCACCGCATTGTGTGACAGGACACGATCACACACGGCAGTGTTCAACCGTTTGACGGCAAACGAGAGAGCACGGCTGCGTCCCAAACCGCGTACTTACCTACTACAGTATATAGTAGGAGATGTACATGTATTTCAGCTACTATATAGTAGGTAAGTACGCGGTTTCGGACACAGCTCATGGCTTCAAGCAGTCGTCTATTAGCACGTACAGCACGACGAATAATGAACTGCATTTGAAGCTTTCGTAAAATTAAAAATAAAAACATCCAAAACTGTATATGGTGCCATAACAAAGACGAACTGTACATCGATACGTGAAATTCTGGAGGGAACGTCGGACGGCATGGCGTGGGGACGTAGATGACGTGTGCTGTTAATCCGTTTATGTTCTATAACATGTAAAACAGGAACATGAAAGGAATCTTCTCAAAGCAACTCATGTAAACACCTTAATCAGAATATTGTCTTATTCAGAGTAAGTTCCATAATTAGATTACTGCTGTCCGTCTAAGCAGTCGGTGACACTGGAGACTCCTTCCAAAAACGCTAAATTAAAGTCTCCTGACAAAACAGTCTCTTTATAAGCCATTACTATAGAAACAATAATGTATTAGATCCAGCACATTAATATAAAGCTGTGATTTGAATTGCAGTCAGTACTGCTGTCAGCACTGCGGTTATAGAAATTTAATCAACACTTTCTGACCAATCAGAATCATGAATTCAATAGTGTGGTTTAAATATATCTAAAATATATTATGTGATATCATATCGGCTGAAGAATCTCTATGCCCAGATATGCAACCAAAATTTCCACGACAGCTTTATTTTCCCATTATCTGGTTTGTTTTGGGTTTTTTTCCATACTTCCAGGAATGGTGTATATTCAACTATGTGAACCTGTGTCTACACACATTTACAATCCAGCACAGGGATGATTTTCTAATCATTATTCTTTATTATGTTAGCATGGTGATGTTTATTCCTCCTTTTTTACCCTCCTTCTCTATTTTAGATTCGTTTTTTTAAACCCTTCTTTGGTCTTTTTTAGGGCGAAGACGCGCTCTGGACAGTCTAGACCAACGTGAAAAGAAATAGCAGAAGAGACGGATGTGCTATCAAGCAATTGAATGAAACAAGAGACTTTAGTGTAAGAGGTGTAAAAAAAAAAAAAAAAAAAAAACCCCAACACGTCCTTTTAATCATCCTTCTTACCCAGCGTCCTTCTATCCATACCGTCGAAAGGCTTGCAATATCGCACCGGAAAATCATTCACGCAGCAGAAATGGATTAAAACACACTGGAAAAGAACAGCATCACAAACGCTTTCAGAAACTTTGCCTTCTCCTTTATATATTGTGCTGCTAGCTTCATAAGGGTATCTTGCCCTTCTTTTCCTTTATCTTTCATTTGGGAACTCGTAATTCCTGTCACTATCTTTCTGTAACCTGTTATATACAGTGTGTTATATATGTTCATGGTCCTCATGTTCTGATCTCAGGTGAACAAACCGCTCCAACCCTGCTGTAGTATTCTGCACTTTAAACTATCATCAACAAAACGATCTAGATAGAGATCCTCTACAATAAACAAATGGAAGCTGAACTCTAATGCGACTGGGATTTCATTTCCTTAAACCATCATGAAAAGCTGAAATGTGTGTGTGGGTGAGTTGTGAGAGGAAGCAATATTGCTGTTGATGGGGATGGATATGGATTGGATTGGTTCTTGTTGAGTTAATTGGAGTTCATTGTTGCTAATTATAGCTGATTGAAGATTATTTATTGGAAGAAAGGGCACTTCTGTGGGTGACGGTAATCAGCTGTTATGGGGTTATGTCTGGCATGATAAAGCAGAGGCAGTTTTCAAAACCAAGTGCTTCCTTCAGTCACTTTCCACTGATTGCATGAGCTTAGAGTAATGACAATAGTGCTTAGTCATGATTGGCAGGATGCTTCACCAGCATCCAACCGGTGCTGATTCTTTTTTTTTTTTAATATATATATTAAGACCTTCTGTTATCACTAATACATACCTAGACTATAGATTTTATTGAGATGCTGTTATAGGAAAATAATCCACGATGGGTCGGTGGGTTGCAGCATGTCCCGAAGTGTTGAATTTCTCTTACTTACACTTCAGAAATTTGCATTTCATGATCGTATCTATGTACAGTTAATGTTGTGGAACATTCGCGAGACATTGTTCCTATTATCACTTACGCTCTAGCAGCCGTATAAACAGTCATTCCATCACCAGCCTCTCTTTTCTCACCCTCTCTCTCTATCTATCTTGAAAAAAAATGGGGGGGGAGCACAAAATTTCCCATGTCTGAAAACATCCTGAGTGTTACAAAGTGCTGACACTGGAGACTCCTTCCATAGATGCTAGATAAACATCTCTTAACAGGAAACGTCTCCATAGTAACCATTATATTTTTCTTTCCTAAAAACAACACATAATTATCTGCCGATTAAAGTCTCCGTAATTGATCTGTTACTATAGAAGTAATAATAATAATAATAATAATAATAATAAATTCACTTAGTGGTTAGTAGATTTGCCTCACACATCCAGGGTTTCGGGTTCG
>CM022761.1:27003506-27056006 GCA_012411365.1 Ameiurus melas
TCATACATACATACATATACATATATGATCAGATATATATATATAGTGAGACTTTAAGAACATATCAGTGAACTCAAGAGGATGCACGTGCACTCATACAGTTCATGTCTAGCACATGCATGAGGTCCTATGTGCAAGATCACTTTTAAACCTGGTGCATAAGAAAAATAAACCACAAAAGCCTATATAATCTTATCCTTTGTTCTGTTGCTGCACTATAGTGTTTTTTTCCCCTCTTCCTACACCAAAATCCTGTATTTTTCCATCAAGTGACGTAGAAGCGGAGTTGCACCACGTGACTCCTGTGGAGAGGGGAGGGGAGAGCGCGCGCTAATTCACAGCATAGTAAAAAAAAAAAAAAAAAAACAAGCTTTGGCGTCATCACGTGGTCGTGTCATTCATACGCTGTATTATTGTCAAAAAAATGTTTTTAAATTGCGATTAAATAACCACAACGTCAACGCCATAGTTGCGATGCTAGTTTTATATTTCGTCGCAAGTTTACAAGCGATATTCCCGCGGATTAATCTGCCCGTGACCCGCGCGCGCCTGTCTCTGGAGCAGCCGGCCACGCCCCCTCGGCGGCGAGTGGAAAATTACCAGCTTACAATCAGCCCCAAGTACAAGCTCTGACATCCGCCGGAGAAGCGTTGATAGCCCTGGTCGCCTGTATAATTCACCTCCGCGTCCCCCCCCACCGGACAAGTCTGACCTGGCTTATAAAGCATGGCTTTTCAAAAATACTCCCGAATCGATAGAAGTTACTCTTTTTAACTTATCTGATTCTTATAATAATAATAATAATAATAATAATAATAATAATAATAATAGGAGGAGAAGAATCACTTTTTTTTCTTTTCACTTCGTCGATTCGTACTAGAATATAAAACTCTACTCTCGCTGCAGCGAGTCCGCCTGATCGCTTTCTGTCTTCGCGAAGGGCGGAGCTGTTGTCGTTAGGGGGCGCTTCGCCCTCCCCTCAAAAAATAGAAAAAAAAAAGTCCTCGATTTTTGATTGACAGCCGCCTGCGCCTATGGGAGATCAGCGCGGTCGTCCTGACCCGTCATTCGAACCAATGGCGTCGCGGGAAGGGCGTGACGTTAATCCAAACTTTTTCGCGGCGCCGACGGCTGCAAACTAAACCGAGATGGAATCTCCCAGTCTGAACCGGTTTCAACCGGTTACGAGTTTGTTGCTCGTGAGGAGAAGAAGGCACACAGGCACACACACACACTCACTCTCAGTCTGTCTCCTATAAGCGCTGCAAAGAAAGGGGGGGAAAAAATATATTAACAATAAATACATCAAGTGACAGAGCAGATTGGTTGATTCGAGGTTTCAAGTTGGATCTCGTACAATGACTCGGGTTGAGAAGATACCTTAACCTAGCCTAGCCGTGACTGTGTCTGCGCTGCAGTGGTCCTTACTGAGAGAAGAGAACAGTTAGCTGAAGCTAGCATAACGGTTTTTTTGTTTTTGTTTGTGTTTTCAAACTCATCCCAGGAGCAGTGCAGGCTAGTCAGCGGGTTCGTAATTCTCCCAGGCGGTCACCGTTACTGGAGCTAGCTGAGGTGACATAAGGGGGTTTATTTAGCAACTCTGGCAGGAAAAGCAGACCTTTCTCTCAAAGGCTTGGACTCTCGGTAGGTAACTGACCTGAGTGTGGGCTGAGGACATGAGTTACTAGATAACTTATACCTGTGTGTGTGTGTGTCGCTTTGTGAAAATATATAAATATATATGTATGTATGTAAGGCATTTCTTCTAGTTTGCATGGCCTACTTTTATCATTAATGAATAAACAAACAAACAGATCGAGTCCAGTTACAGGTTGAATCACCTGGCTTGTTTGTTTGTCTTAGATATTTAAGTTACCTGCTTTCCTTGTGTGAGAGAGTGAGTGTGTATGTGTTGGGTGTGTGAGAGAGAGAGTGTATGTGTTGGGGGTGTGTGAGAGAGAGTGTATGTCTTGGGGGGGTGTGAGAGAGAGAGAGAGTGTATGTGTTGCGAGTGTGAGAGAGAGAGAGTGTATGTGTTGGGAGTGTGTGAGAGAGAGAGTGTATGTGTTGGGAGTGTGTGAGAGAGAGTGTATGTGTTGGGAGTGTGTGTAAGAGAGAGAGAGTGTATGTGTTGGGAGTGTGTGTGTGAGAGAGTGTATGTGTTGGGAGTGTGTGAGAGAGAGTATGTGTTGGGAGTGTGTGTGAGAGAGTGTATGTGTTGGGAGTGTGTGAGAGAGAGTGTATGCGTTGGGAGTGTGAGAGAGAGAGTGTATGCGTTGGGAGTGTGAGAGAGAGAGTGTATGGTGGGAGTGTGAGAGAGTGTTATGCGTTGGGAGTGTGTGTGTGAGAGAGTGTATGTGTTGGGAGTGTGTGAGAGAGAGAGAGTATGTGTTGGGAGTGTGTGTGAGAGAGAGTGTATGCGTTGGGAGTGTGTAAGAGAGAGAGAGAGAGTGTATGCGTTGGGAGTGTGTGTGTGAGAGAGAAAGAGAGTGTATGCGTTGGGAGTGTGTGTAAGAGAGAGATTATGTGTTGGGAGTGTGTGTGTGAGAGAGTGTATGTTTTTTTTTTATGTGTTGGGAGTGTGTGTGAGAGAGTGTGTGTGTTGGGAGTGTGTGAGAGAGAGTGTATGCGTTGGGAGTGTGAGAGAGAGAGTGTGTGTAAGAGAGTGTATGCGTTGGGAGTGTGTGTAAGAGAGAGAGAGAGTGTATGTGTTGGGAGTGTGTGTGTGAGAGAGTGTATGTGTTGGGAGTGTGTGAGAGAGAGTATGTGTTGGGAGTGTGTGTGAGAGAGTGTATGTGTTGGGAGTGTGTGAGAGAGTGTATGTGTTGGGAGTGTGTGAGAGAGAGTGTATGCGTTGGGAGTGTGAGAGAGTGTATGCGTTAGGGGTGTGAGAGAGAAGTGTATGCGTTGGGAGTGTGAGAGAGAGTGTGTGCGTTGGGAGTGTGAGAAGAGAGTGTATGCGTTGGGAGTGTGTGAGAGAGAGTGTTGCGTTGGGAGTGTGAGAGAGAGTGTACGTTGGAGTGTGAGAGGAGTGTGTGGCGTTGGGAGTGTGAGAGAGAGTGTGTATGTGTTGGGAGTGTGTGAGAGAGAGTGTATGCGTTGGGAGTGTGAGAGAGAGTGTATGCGTTGGGAGTGTGAGAGAGAGAGTGTATGCGTTGGGAGTGTGAGAGAGAGAGTGTATGCGTTGGGAGTGTGAGAGAGAGAGTGTATGCGTTGGGAGTGTGAGAGAGAGAGTGTATGCGTTGGGAGTGTGAGAGAGAGAGTGTATGCGTTGGGAGTGTGAGAGAGTGTGTGCGTTGGGAGTGTGTGTAAGAGAGAGAGAGAGTGTGTGTATGTGTTGGGAGTGTGTGTGTGAGAGAGTGTATGTGTTGGGAGTGTGTGAGAGAGAGAGTATGTGTTGGGAGTGTGTGAGAGAGAGTATGTGTTGGGAGTGTGTGTGAGAGAGAGAGTGTATGCGTTGGAGTGTGTGTAAGAGAGAGAGTATGTGTTGGGGAGTGTGTGTAGAGAGAGTGTATGTGTTGGGAGTGTGTGTGTGAGAGAGTGTATGTGTTGAGAGTGTGTTGGGAGTGTGTGAGAGAGTGTATGTTGGGAGTGTTGTGAGAGAGTGTATGTGTTGGGAGTGTGTGTAGAGAGAGTGTATGTGTTGGGAGTTGTGTGAGAGTGTATAGCGTGGAGTGTGAGAGAGAGTGGCGTTGGGAGTGTGAGAGAGAGTGTGTATGTGTTGGGAGTGTGTGTGAGAGAGTGTATGTGTTGGGAGTGTGTGTGAGAGAGTGTATGTGTTGGGAGTGTGTGTGAGAGAGAGTGTATGCGTTGGGAGTGTGTGAGAGAGAGAGTGTAATGGGAGTTGTGTAAGAGAGAGCATGTTAGTGTGTTTAAGAGAGAGAGAGAGATGTATGTGTTGGGAGTGTGTGTGTGAGAGAGTGTATGTGTTGGGAGTGTGAGAGAGTGTATGTGTGTGTTGGGAGTGTGTGTGAGAGAGTGTATGTGTTGGGAGTTGTGAGAGAGTGTATGTGTTGGGAGTGTAGAGAGAGTGTTGTGGAGAGTGTGAGAGAGGAGTGTGTGGAGAGAGGGTTGCAGAGTGTGTGTAAGAGAGAGAAGAGTGTATGCTTGGGGAGTGTGTGTAAGAGAGAGAGAGGTGTATGCGTGTTGGGAGTGTGTGTAAGAGAGAGAGTGTATGTGTGCGTGTGAGAGAGTGTATGTGTTGGGAGTGTGAGAGAGAGTGTATGTGTTGGGAGTGTGTGAGAGAGAGAGTGTATGTGTTGGGAGTGTGTGAGAGAGAGAGAGAGTATGTGTTGGGAGTGTGTGAGAGAGAGAGTGTATGCGTTGGGAGTGTGTGAGAGAGAGAGAGTGTATGTGTTGGGGTGTGTGTGAGGAGAGAGAGATGATTTGTTTGGGAGTTTGTGAGAGAGTGTATGTGTTGGGAGTGTGTGAGAGAGAGAGTATGTGTTGGGAGTGTGAGAGAGAGAGTAGGAGGTGGGAGAGAGTGTTGTTTGGGAGTGGAGAGAGAGAGTATGTGTTGGAGTGTGTGAGAGAGAGAGTGTGTGTGTTGGGAGTGTGTGTGAGAGAGAGTGTATGTGTTGGGAGTGTGTGTGAGAGAGAGTGTATGTGTTGGGAGTGTGTGTGAGAGAGAGTGTATGTGTTGGGTGTGTGTGAGAGTGAGAGTGTAGTGTGTTGGGTGTGTGTGTGTGAGAGAGAGTATGTGTTGGTGTGTGTGTGAGAGAGTATAAGTTTTAGGAGTGTATGTGTTGGGAGTGTGTGTGTGAGAGAGGTATAGTGTGTGTGAGGGTGTGTTTTGTGTTAGGAGGAGTGTATGTTTTTGTGTGTGTGAGATTGTGTTGGGAGTTGTGTGTGAGATGTATGTGTTGGGAGTTGTGTGAGAGAGTGTATGTGTTGGGAGTGTGTGTGTGAGAGAGTGTATGTGTTGTGTGTGTGTGAGAGAGAGAGAGTGTATGTGTGGGTGTGTGTGTGAGATTATGTTGTGTGTGTGAGAGAGAGTGTATGTGTTGGGAGTGTGTGAGAGTGAGTGTATGTGTTGGGGTTGTGTGAGAGAGAGTGTATGTGTTGGGGGTGTGTGTGAGAGAGAGAGAGTGTATGTGTTGGGGGTGTGTGTGAGAGAGAGAGAGAGTGTATGTGTTGGGGGGGTGTGAGAGTGAGTTTATGTTGTAGTGTTGTGAGAGAGAGTGTATGTGTTGGGTGTGTGTGTAAGAGAGAGAGTGTATGTGTTGTGTGTGTGTGTGTGAGAGAGAGAGAGAGAGTGTATGTGTTGGGTGTGTGTGTGTGTGTGTGTGAGAGAGAGAGAGTGTATGTGTTGGGAGTGTGTGAGAGAGTGAGTGTATGTGTTGGGAGTGTGTGAGAGAGAGTGTATGTGTTGGGAGTGTGAGAGAGAGAGTGTATGTGTTGGGAGTGTGTGAGAGAGAGTGTATGTATATTTTTTGTGTGTGTGTGAGAGAGAGTGTATGTGTTGGGGGTGTGTGAGATGTATGTGTTGGGTGTTTATGAGAGAGTATGTGTTGGGGGTGTTTGGGTGTGTGTGAGAGTGTATGTGTTGGGGGTGTTGAGAGAGAGTGTATGTGTTGGGTGTGTGAGAGTGTGTTTGGGTGTGTATAGAGTGAGTATGTGTTGGGGGTGTGAGAGAGTAGTTGTTGGGGGTGTGAGAGAGAGTGTGTGTTGGGGTGTGTAGAGAGAGTATGTGTTGGGGTGTGAGAGAGAGTGTATGTGTTGGGGGTGTGTGAGAGTGAGTTTATGTGTTGGGTGTGTGTGAGAGAGAGAGTGTATGTGTTGGGTGTGTGTGAGTGAGAGTGTTGTGTTGGGGGGGTGTGTGAGAGTGTATGTGTTGGGTGTGTGTGAGAGAGAGTATGTGTTGGGGGTGTGTGTGTTGGGTGTGTGTGAGAGTGTATGTGTTGGGGGTGTGTGTGAGAGAGAGTGTATGTGTGTGTTGGGTGTGTGAGAGTGTGTGTTTGGGTGTGTGTGTGAGAGTGAGTATGTGTTGGGGGTGTGTGTGAGAGAGAGAGTATGTGTTGGGGGTGTGAGAGAGAGAGTGTATGTGTGGGGTGTGTGTGAGAGAGAGTATGTGTTGGGGGTGTGAGAGAGAGAGTGTATGTGTTGGGTGTGTGTGTGAGAGTGTATGTGTTGGGGGTGTGTGAGAGAGAGAGTATGTTGGGGGGTGTGAGAGAGTGTAATATGTTAGGTGTGTGAGAGTGAGTATATGTTGGGGGGTGTGTAGAGAGTGAGTATATGTGTTGGGGGTGTGAGAGAGTGAGTATATGTGTTGGGGGTGTGAGAGAGTGAGTATATGTGTTGGGGTGTGAGAGAGTGAGTATATGTGTGAGAGAGAGAGTGTATGTGTGTGTTGGGGGGTGTGAGAGAGAGTGTGTATGTATGTGTTGGGTGTGTAGAGTGAATGTTGGGTGTGAGAGTGAGTATATGTGTTGGGGTGTGAGAGAGTGAGTATATGTGTTGGGGTGAAGAGAGAGTGTGTATGTGTGTGTTGGGTGTGTGTGTGAGAGAGAGTGTGTATGTATGTGTTGGGTGTGTGTGAGAGTGTATGTGTTGGGGGTGTGAGAGTGAGTATATGTGTTGGAGGTGTGAGAGAGTGGTATGTGTTGGGGTGTGTGTGAGAGAGAGTATATGTGTTGGGGTGTGTGAGAGAGAGAGTGTATATGTGTTGGGGGTTTAGAGAGAGTGAGTATATGTTGGGGGTGTGAGAGTGAGTATATGTGTGTGGGGGTGAGAGAGTGAGTATGTGTGTTGGGGTGTGTGAGAGTGAGTTATGTGTTGGGGTGTGGAGAGAGTATGTGTGTTGGGGTTTTGTGAGAGAGTGTATGTGTGTGTTGGGTGTGTGTGAGAGAGAGGTATGTGTGTTGGGGGTGTGTGAGAGAGAGTGTGTATGTGTTGGGGGTGTGTGAGAGAGAGAGTGTATGTGTGTGTTGGGGTGTGTGTGAGAGAGAGTGTATGTGTGTGGGGGTGTGTGAGAGAGAGTTGTGTGTGTTGGGGGTGTGTGTGAGAGAGAGTGTATGTGTGTGTGGGGTGTGTGTGAGAGAGAGTATGTGTGTGTTGGGGGTGTGTGAGAGAGAGATTTTTTTGTGTGTGGTGTGTGGAGATGTGTGTGTGTTGGGGCGTGTGTGAGAGATGTATGTGTGTTTGGGTGTGTGTGAGAGGAGTGTATGTGTTGTGTTGTGTGTGAGAGAGTGTGTGTGGTGTTGGGGGTGTGTGAGAGAGAGAGTGTATGTGTGTTGTTGGGGGTTGAGAATGTGTTATGTGTGTTGGGGGGTTGAGTGTGTGTGTGGTTGTGTGTGTGTTGGGGTTAGAGTGTGTGTTGTGGGGTAGTAAGGGTGTGTGTGTGGGGTTGAGAGGGTGTGTGTGTGTGTTTGGGGGTTGACCAAACCTGTACTTTGCTTGGAAACATTGCACACTTCCTATTCAAGCTTTCAGTGTTTATAATATTATATGAGTTATGTGAATTATTGAGCGTAAATTATTAAATAAAAAACTTTGACGTTTCTGTATGAATGAAATCTTCTTTAAAGACGTGAGGGATTAAAACCAGGCCCATGCTGTCCAGAGCAAGCACAAAAACCATCTCCAGTTCCTACTCCTTTAAAGATCGGACCGGTTTTCACGTCTTGTTTGTGCGTGTGTATGTTTTGAGATTTTTTTTACCCTGTCAGGTACGGGTCTGACGATCTGATCCGGCTTTACAGCCGTGTTTCCGCCGCAGAAAGCTTACTCTCAGACAGCACGTGCGTTTCTTTGCGACCCGAAATCACCTTCTGCTGCCAAAAAACCGACCCGTAGGACCGAATCAGGAGAAGATTAGAGACTCTGACCCGGTTTGTTGAAATGGTCTCTGTGCGCCTGACAGCTCGTTGGCAGGCACGCGCCGTTGCGTCACGCCACGCTCTACTCGACGACACGCCGATGAAAGGTTTCAGATTCGGTCGCGTGGCCACGCCTGTGCGTGTCGCATGTAAACAGTGAGGCGTCGACCGAAAGGGACGAGCGGTTCGCAAGTGTTCTCATTGAGAAAATAACCACCAGAGTCCGCATGGGATTTAGACACGCGCACGGGAAGCTTCAAACGGTCGTGAACCGAGCAACACTTTCTGAAAACATCGAGTGTCACCATCTTTCCGTCATCCATTGTGCCATGAGTCTTGTTTTTAATTATTGAGGATATGTATCACATGTCCAGGACAGAATGTAGTGCTTTTTATATCCACATGTCTAGGAGCAGTAACCAGAGCAGTAAGCAAGCCATTTGCTGGAGCTTTATGACATAGTTTCTTAATCTCACATGTTTAATGTGAGATTAGAGAACCAGTTGTACTAGTTGTGTAAAATATTGTACTAAGCTTTAAAATTCTTTCACATATCATATCATTTATTTTTATTTTATCGTCCCAGTTCTAGTTGAGTTCTGCTCTGAGCACCATGTCGAGACTCATGATGGTGCACATCGCAGTAAAAGATACTATGCGCACACATAAAATACAGACATGATTGGTTATGTATGATTTTGTTTTGTTTATATATGTATTGTGTGTGTGTGTGTGTGTGTGTATATATGTATGTATATATATATATATATATATATATATATATATATATATATATATATATATATATAATATATATATATTCCTGTTTATATGTTTAATGAATGGCGAGAAACATGCGTATGAATTCTTGTAACAGGACTAGGAGTTTTGGAGATCGTTTAATGTTGGGAAGAGAAAACTAGTTATTGACTGTAGGGCAGGGCGATATGGCGAAAACATCATATCACGATACTTGAGGACATTTCTATGATACACGATGCGTATCAGAATATTTATTAGGGATGTGACGGTGAGGATATTGTCCCACTGGTTAATCGACGTGGGACAACACCGGTAATATCGGTATCTCGGGGGAGGTGGTGTTTCCCCCCTCGCTTTTAAATCGTTTATGAATTCTCGTGTGCATTTCGCTTTCGAGTTAGCGGCAATTCGGGGGCAGCAATTGCTTGAATAGTGGGTTGTCAGTCAGCTCGCCTCACTCTTTTTGTCTGGTCGGCTCGCCTCACTCTTGTCTGGTCGGCTCGCCTCACTCTTCTTGTCTGGTCGGCTCGCGTCACTCTTCTTGTCTGGTCGGCTCGCCTTACTCTTCCTGTCTGGTCGGCTCGCTTCACTCTTCCTGTCTGGTCGGCTCGCCTCACTCTTCCTGTTGGTCGGCTCGCCTCACTCTTCCTGTTGGTCGGCTCGCCTGACTCTTCCTGTAGGTCGGCTCGCCACACTCTTCTTGTCTGGTCGGCTCGCCTGACTCTTCCTGTCTGGTCGGCTCGCCTGACTCTTCCTGTCTGGTCGGCTCGCCTCACTCTTCCTGTCTGGTCGGCTCGCCTGACTCTTCCTGTCTGGTCGGCTCGCCTCACTCTTCCTGTCTGGTCGGCTCGCCTCACTCTTCCTGTCTGGTCGGCTCGCCTCACTCTTCCTGTCTGGTCGGCTCGCCTCACTCTTCCTGTCTGGTCGGCTCGCCTCGCCTCACTCTTGTTACATGATAAATTAACTCTAATTTGTGCTGCGACTCTGACTCATTCACCTCGTGCTGAATTGAGCAGACGCGTTCCGTTTTTAAGTTTTAAACGCGTTCCGTTTTAAAGTAGCGTCTGTTCTCTAACTGAACTAAATTACTTTTATTACTATTTAAAAAAAAAAAAAAAAAAGCAAAATGCCAGTGGGGGCGGTGCCATGGTGGGTAAATCATGGAATGGAATCAGTGTGCTGGCCAAACACCATGTTGTACTGGGAGCACTGACTATCGTAGCAAGTGCTCTCTGTGTGTGTGTGTGTGTGTGATATATATCACACACGCACACACACACTGCATCCGGAAGGTATTCACAGTGCTTCACTTTTTCCACATTTTATGTTTTACTCACATTTTAGTGTGTCTTATTTTGGAATAAGGCTGTAACATAACAAAATGTGGGAAAAGTGAAGCGCGGTGAATACCTTCCGGATGCGCGCGCTCTCTCTCTCTCTCTCTCCATATATATATATATATATATATATATATATATGTGTGTGTGTGTGAAAACAAATGAAAGCTAAACTGTTTGACGATACTTTTCTGTAATGCCTACGACGACAAAGAAGATTAAGTTTTTAAAAATCCATTCAGTACCATTTAATTTGTAACGATTAAAAACATACATTCATCACCATACCGGCCATGTGTCAGAAAAGTGTATCATTTATCACATTTGTAATATTTATGGTCTTTGTGTTTATTATAAAGCTACGCATGCTGTGATCAGGACCGTGTGTTTGAACGGTTGAATTATGACCTCTTCTTTTAAAAACATCCCATCAGGCCTGTATCATCACACTTATGTTGAGAATTTGGATTTATTATGTAAAGCTTTGAATATGAGGAACATGTTCCGCTCGTTTCACATGACTTTGCCCTGTTGGATGTTTACCGCCCCCAAAAAAGGCCTCAACAGCCCTCCCCTGTCCCCGCAGAGCTCTATGCCAGCAGTTATGACAATGTTAGCTGACCACGCAGCCAGACAGCTGCTGGACTTCAACCAGAAACTGGACATTAATCTCCTGGATAATGTTGTTAACTGCTTGTACCATGGAGTGGGACCGCAGGTAAGAATTCACACCCCGTCTTGAGGAGTAGCATCTTCAGGGGGTTATTATTTTAAACTTTTTTTTTTTTTTTCATTAAATTCTTCTAGAATAACACTCTTGGCGCTAGATTTATTCTTATTCCAGCTTAATATTCCTGTAGTTCTTAATTTGGTTAATATTTAGGTCCTGTTTATATTTAACAGAAGTATCCGGTTTTTGTTGTTTTCCCACTACCAAGCCTGTAAACAACAAGCAGCTATTCATTTTCTGCATTAATGCAAAAGCCGCAATTCTGTAGGCGATGTCTGACTATTTTGACGAACCAATATATTAAAATAAACGGGCCTCTGGTAAATGAATTTTCCTTGGATAACAACTTCAGTTCCTTCCTCAGTTTAGTTTCCATTCAATAGTGTTTGGTATTCAGAAATGGATAAAAAAAAAAGTATCACTATTTCAGTATCAGAAATAGATTTTTGAGCACACTGTGTCCAAAAGTATGTGGACACCTGACCATCGCTCCCATATGTGGTTCTTCACCAAACTGTTGCTCACAAAGTTGAATGAGCTGAATGAACACACATCCCCACAGCCAAGCCCCAAAATCTAGTGGAAAGCCTTCCCAGAAGAGTGGAGGCTATTATAACCTCAAAGGTGGTCTCAATCTGGAATGGGTTGCTCAACAAGCACATATGCGTGTGATGGTTAGGTTTCCATATACATCTGGCCATTTAGTGTACATTGTACAGTATGCATGATCCCTTTTACCATTTCTGCATGGAGAACATCAGTGGTGGCATGCCCACAAGAGCCAAACTGGTCGTGAACACGGCGTCTCGTCAAGTGCAGGGTGTCGGTCTGCAATATGTATTTTTCTATATTTCAGCAAAGAATGGCCCAAGAGGTCCTCACACATTTAAAGGAGCACCCGGATGCATGGACCCGAGTGGACACCATCCTGGAATTTTCTCAGAACATGAACACCAAAGTAAGCCTGCACTCTCAACCAGCCTGCTACAGTCAACCGGACTGATGCTCATGAGCCATCTTAGTGGAGGAGCGCTGATCGAGCTTTTAAAATGTATTAAATTAACATTAAAAAAAATTTTTTGTAGTGATCAGCAGGGCTTACATCAGCGCTCTTTCTCAGAGATGCTTTGTGAGCACAGGCCCTGACTTCCCTGCTTTGAGGAAGCTCTGACATGATGTCACTAATTGATACACGTATTTGGGGAACTCTTTAATCCGTTGAAGCCTTTTACAATGCGGATCCGTCAGTTTTGGGGTGGGGGGGTGTTTGTTTTGTAGTAGCGACAACCTAGCTGGTTCAGAGATCTTCGTTATTTATTAGTGGTAATTTTGTCTTGGTTTTATCAATTATGGTTGAACGTCGACTCAAAATCTTTGATTCCTCCCAACACCTCTGAGTCCAGTTAACCTCTCCCTGCCCCACTTAAACCAATACATCTTCTAATTAGAAGGAAATTACGTGGCTGTCCCACAGTGAGATGCCTTGCCCTTTTCGCTCTTCAGGTTTAGCTGAAGGTCTTAGCCTCCTGTAAACTCGTAGTCCTTAACGTTCATTTGGTCGCCGTGTGAAAATAAATGAAAGCAACTCGAACATAAACCTCTTAGGGAATCTCCCAGTGCTGTAATATAAAGGCGCCATGCGCGTGTTTACCTGGTTAGAGCTAATCCGCTGTCAGCTGTCCTTCCTGTTTAGCTGATCGTAATTGGAGCTTTGTTCTACTCAGCAGTTGTTGGGATGGAGTTTATTCCCCTATTGTGCATCAGGCTTCCTTAAACTACTGGTAACAGTTTGCCTTTATTCGTTTTGTTCTGGGCTTGCTGTAGGTGTGCTTTTAACCCTTTGGTCATTATTATTACTAATGTTTGGAGTGGATTTGACAACAGAATTAATAATTTCATAGTACGCTGCCCAAAAACAATAATAGTAATTTCCTAAACAAGTACCCTTTCAAAATTGTACTTAAACAATTTGAAGTGCATCAGGTAAAGCAGTTGTGTTTATTTGGCTTCTCCCTATTTCTTATTAAACAAAGAATGAACAAACACAAAACCACAAAAAAAAATAATTTCTTACCTGAATTTGTTCATATTTGATCATTAATGCCAATGTTCCATTATGTTGATTGCTTGTAATAGGAAGAAAAGGGGTGTGTCTTCCTGTGCACCTTGACACAGCTAGGCTTTGGGCGGCAGGCCTCCACAAGGTCTACCTTTTCATTCCCTTATACTTAATTCTGCTCTGCATCCGTTTTCATTGCATTTTGCTTCTTCTCATCTGGAGGAGGGAGAGCTTAAGCGTAAGATGAGTAAGATGCTGATCCAGGAGCAGTTCCTCCTCCTCTTGTATGGTCGTGTTCATTAGGAGAAACTGATCTTAGGTCAGCACTCTTCCTCTCTTCTTAGATATCACAAATACTCAGTGGTCCTAGGCAGGTATTACATTTTGTGTATATACACATATATGCACACACGCATACATGCGTACATGCATAGATACAGATACAAAATTATTCGACCCCCATTGCATATCAGGTTTATTGTCAAAATGTACAGACTTTGTTGTTTGTAATGAACAAATCAAACAAAAGCAATTGAAATAGTTCGACACAGCGAACGCTTTACGTGGTTTCTCCCAAATTCAACTGAAAATACAACTTGTGACTTCTCCAGTTTCAAAATTATTCAACCCCTTGATTAGAATCTCACAATAGCACAAATATGCAAAACAGGTGTTTTCTCAAGCACACATGATACAACTAATCGAGCGCTTCATTAGTTGCACCAGGTGTGCTTGAGCTGGAACACATGAAATACCTGAACTGGCTAGGGGTAGAAAACATGTGAAGTACCTGAATGGGGCAGAGAAAGGAAGCTGCCAACGGCTGCAAGCAGATTTCTGAGAAGGCAGGTTGTGAAAAACCCTCAAGTGACTACAAAAGACCTGTGGCAAGACTTGGTGGTAACATGTACTGAGGTTTCAGTGAGCACAGTAAGGCGCGTACTAAACGCCGAAGGTTTCCATGACGTCACCACTACTGACCCAAAAGCACAAGAAATGTTGGTGCAAGATCATATAAATAAGCCACTGAAGTTTTGGGATTCTGTTCTGTGGAGCGACGAAACAAAACTGGAACTTTTGCATGATGGATCAGCAGTATGTCTGGAGGAAGAAGAATGAAGATTGAACACTCTGTCCACAGTCAGGCATGGTGGTGGCTCGGTGATGCTCTGGGGCCGCTTTGTATCCTCTGGCACTGGAAACCTGCAGCGTGTGGAAGGCGAGATGGATTCGTTGAAGTATCAGGAAATCCTAGGAGAAAACTTCATGCCATCTGTGAGGAAGCTGAAGCTCAGGCGTCATTGGACCCTCCAACAGGACAATGATCCCAAGCATACCTCAAATTCCACCAAGGCTTGGTTGCAGAAGAAATGCTAGAAGATTCTACAGTGCCATCACAGTCACCTGACTTGAACCCCATAGAAAATATCTGGGGGATTTGAAGAAGGCGGTTGTAACACGCAAACCCAAGAATATTACTGAACTGGAGGCCACTGCTCATGAGGAATGGACTAAGATTCCTCAGGAACGCTGCCAGAAGCTGGTTGCTGACTCTGCATCTCGTTTGCAGCAGGTCATAACAGTAAAAGCGTGCTCTACTAAGTACTAAAGATGCTTACCATGAAGGAGTTGAATAATTTTGAGACTGGAGAAGTCATTACAAGTTGCATTTTCAGTTGAATTTGTGGAGACCACTTGAAGCGTTCGTTGTGTCGAACTATTCCAATTGTTTTTTTGTTTTTTTTTATTTGTTCGTTGCAAACAGCTGAAAGTGTTAATTTTGACAATAAACCTGATTTGCAATGGCGGTTGAATTCTTGTGTGTGCATGTATGTATATAATATATATCAAATATTCTAAATAAATATATAGGGCAGGTAGGTATTTCAGCTGTAGAGATCATTTCGGTGTGAGCCTGTCTCTCTTTAGTTCTGATTTTCTTCTTCCTTTCTTGCTTTATACACCTTCTCTTGTTTGTTCTTACCATCAGCAATTAAATGTCATTGCAGAATCATAGCTTTGAATGGCACAGTGACATTTATGTTCATTTTATTTATTCTCTTTTTTTTCTTACTTAATTAATTAATTAAATCTGTCTCGGTTTGAATGTGGAGATCTGACCAGGGCTTTTGACTATAACTGTGATCCTGCAGGGTTTCTGTATCCAGATTTCAGCTTTGAATCACATCCCACAGCCTCTGTTATACGTTAACTCCTCTCATCGCCTCTCTCTCTGTTTGACCCACTTCATTTTTCTTTCTTCTGATCCTTAAAAATGACTGATCCCTACAGCTGAAATACTTTCAGCCTCGATGACACAGATACCAGTAACACAGCCTCTAACTATTTCTCAAGTCTTTCTTTTTTTTTTTTTTTTCCTGTAATGTTGAAAAAAAGCACTATAGAAAAAATGTAACCAAACCCGTAGATTGTTTTGCTGTTCCCAGAGGCGCACACCAGCCAAAGGTGAAATCAACAGGTGCCAATACTTTTATTAATCGTTTATCATTAGCCAAATTATTTGGGAAAGAATCGCTGATTGATTTATTTTTCTAATTCCGTTAAAAGAACGTATTATTGCGGATATCTAACCTTTTTGAATACGTAAATTATTGGACATATTTGATTGATAAATAAATAAAAGAAGGCAGTTTTGTGCCTTCTCTGACTTCCTGCGTCGCAGTCATGTTAACCAATAGTATGTTTTTCCCTCCTGTCTTTCACTTTCTGGTGTGAAACTGGCAGAAACAGCAAAGCTTGTACAAGCTTTTGAGAATCTAGAAAATACTGATTCTCTAGAATGTTTACAACAAAACTATGAAATAACGCAGTGAAATCAAACCTGCATGAAACACTGTTCAGTCTGATTGTATGCTCTTTTTTTTTTTTTAAGAAAAAAAAGGCGAGAGAGAGGGAGATTTTTTAATGTGTTCAGGCAGTGATGATTTTCTGTCTGTTTTGTTTGTTTTGTGTCCCAATTCTGAAAAGAAAAAAAAAACCCATATTATAAAATTCACAGTAGCTCATGTGGTGAACTGACTGGTTAAAGCTGAAGTCCTTAATGTTCGCTTTGTTCCCTTGGCATTCCAGTACTATGCTCTGCAGATTCTGGAAACGGTTATTAAAACAAGGTGGAAGATTCTGCCCAGAAACCAGTGTGAAGGTAAGTTTTCCATTTCCAGCTTGTCACCTGGCTAGCGCTACACTCATTAAAAAAATATAATAAATAATAATCATAATAAACTTTTCCACTTTTATTATGCAGTCAGCCGCCCTCCGCGTTCGCGAGTTAGTTTGTCGTCAACAATCAAATGGTTTGAGTTGGAGTTATAAATGCATAAAATATATGTATTATTAATCTGTTTATAGTTTACTACATCAAATATATACCCAGTTTTATTATAAAAAAGTAAAAGTTTGAAAAGGTTTCAGTGCGCTTAAGAACTTCTGCTTGGGGACGCCATGCTCTGTATCTCGCGTTTCTCTCAACTTTTTGCATCTTTAAAGCACGATAAAGTATCGACTGTAATCACGGGTCCAAGGAGTAGAGCTTCTAGTGATCCCAGGAGGCAAAAGAAAGCAAAGACCTTTACAAGAAAAGGTTAAATGATTCGATTTTGCTTGAATAAATGACTGTGTGTTGTTCTGCATTGTATGTACGGTAACTGTTTTATAAATGTTGTTAATTTTACTGCTATTTAAATGCTGTACGGGTATTGCATCACTTACTGTACATGTACTCTGTTCCCTCTCTCGCTCTCGCTCTCTCTCTCTCGCTCGCTCTCTCTCTCTCTCTCTCTCTTTGTGTGTGTGTGGTAGCCTACGTTGTTGATGCTTTATAAAACATCCTGTTGCAGTTACAGTGTATGTGAAATATGGCGTATTGCGTGTTAAATATATTGTGTACCTAAAAATGTTAATGTAGGGCACCTTCAAATATAATCTGACGTACACCTCCGGTCAAAAATCCGTGGACGCTCGACTGAAACTTTTCTCACGATCTTAAAAACCTTTTGATCTGAAGGTGCGTGATTAAATGTGTGAAATCGGTGTTGTAGACTAAAATATAATCGTGCCGACGTGTTCGTTTCTTTTATTAAAAAAACAACATTTAACCCCCAAAAAAAAACAGTTTGTTTTTATTTATTTGGAAAAAAAAAATAAAAAAATATTCCGAAAAGCAGCCGATAAGTGTCCGGTACCTTGATGTCTTCGAGTGTGCGATTCCGGCTCAGGCGTTTGTGTTTGTGTATTCCTGATTTCTCATAGGACCTGCTCACGGTGGACCTGAATTCGCATCAGTGTTAGCTAATCCTGAGCTTAGTGTGTGACTGCTCTGCACACACTCCAGAACACACCTGATCGAGTTCAGCAGCTCATTATTGCGTCCTTCGAGTAAGAGAAGGAAAAAGCGCTGAACCGTGCAGATGTACAGCAGCGCCAAAACCGGTACTCAGAACAAACTTTTTTTTAGCATGAACCATTGACTGAATATGCAGTGATGAGGGTTAAATCCTGGAGACTACAGCTGTCAGTGGAGAGCTGTTTTGGTTTTTGTTCAGAGGACTGGATTTGGTTTGCAAGCTGCTTTAATCGGCTGCTTGAAACCGTTTGTTTGCAAGGCAGCTTTGTGGTTTCCCTGTTGTGTTCGCTTTTAAAACCAGTCTTTTTTTTTTTTTTTATTAAAAATGTATTTATTTGTATTTAAATGATTGAGAATTAATGCTAAGGCAGTTCCTTCCATAGCCCAGAAGTGTAACTCTTCCACACATGCATGAATGACCTGTAACTCTCTTCAGATGCCACTAATGTGTTATGTAGGTCTTTAGGTAGTGTGTGTGTGTGTGTGTGTGTGTGTGTGTGTGTGTACCCACTGCAAAATACAAATCGAGAGGGTGAAAAGTTCACCCTCCTAAAATGTTTCGCAACGAGGATTTCACACGACGATGAAGACGTACTGCATTTTTCTTTTGCAAATGCGTCGTAGTGTACTTGTTCGTTGTAAATTGATCTATACACTTTTGAATCCATTTAATTTCTCATCTTATTATGTTTACATAAAACGTCAGGTGAAAGACTTAAATAGCTTGGTGTGTCTCCTGCTTTTTGTCACTTCCTACTTTTATTTTTTTATTTTTTACCTTTTCAGAAAGAGAAATTTGATCTTTTTCTTGCTTGTTTCTTTGTAAGTGCACAAGTGATCTTTTTACATGCAGAGGACCTTGTCAGCCTTGCGTTTCATGTACACGCATATTTAACAGACTCATTTACATAGACTCTTGAGGGTTGCCATGAAGCCTCACGTGCAATGCAAAGTGATGGGCATGACGGGGCAATGCAAAGTGGCATGACCGTGTGGTTTCTTTTGAGGCGATCGCTGAAACCTAGTCGGCATCTGCAGCAGCACCGAGACAGCTGGAGTTAAGACATATTTTGTAAACACGTTTCCTTTTCGTGCGTTGGCGCGTCCTTGGTAAAATGTGCACCGTCACTGTCTGAAATCGTTCTTGTTTATCAGTCTGGAGGACTTGTATTTATCTATTTTTGCCCTAAAAAAATCACTAATGTTTAACAAGTTCAAAGGTGTAGAAGTTACTGGACACTGCAGTACTGCTGGATGACACATTATCGCTCACACGCTATCTAGCTCGCTTCTGCGTGAGCAGGCCAAGGCTGACTCAGGCTTTAGTTAGGGCTGGGATGCTCCGTTCCATACCCGTTAATGTTCAGGCCAAATCTAAGGCCTTGAGCTGGTTAACAGACGAGCCGTCAAACGAAAGCGCTGTTTTAAACGTCGCATAATCGTGCTTCGCGGCCGTGTTATCCTGACTCTTAAACCCTGAAAGATTATTATTTATTTTTATTTTTTTTTACTCTTTCTGTCTTGCCCCTGTTTGTACGCAGGAATTAAAAAGTACGTTGTGGGCCTCATTATCAAGACGTCTTCTGACGCAGCCAGTGTGGAGGTACGTGTGGCGTCTAAATTTACTGTGGAGCAAAGCTTTACTGTTATTCGACAGCTGATGGGTGATGTGGTGTTTCGTTGCAGAAGGAGAAGGTGTACATTGGAAAACTCAACATGATTTTAGTTCAGGTAAGAGCTATAGAAGGTTAATCCTTTTGTTTAATGATATAACCTATTAAAAATCAAAGGTTTAGATGTATTAGTCTGGTTTGGTCAAACGTTTCTTTTAGTCTTTTACGAGGACCGTGTTTATTGACCAACGCATCAATATTGTTTGGTTTCCCATTGAGCGAAACAGACTTTGTACAACATTAAATCTAACTATAAACCATTAACGTGTGCTGCGTCGTTCATTACTAAACAAAACATTGTAAACGTTGACCAATTTCTGTAACCCCAGAGTGTTATTCCCTACTTATACATGCTAATAATCTCCCAGAACAATACTGACCATATATTGTCTCTATAATACTAGATGACATGAATTTGATTATCGGTCAGACGAGGCAGTACGTTGGAGGCAGTTAGGCGCCAGTAAAGTTACTAAAATTTGAGATTTTCAGGTGTTGGGTAACCTTGCGCTGTGTCCCATGCAGCCATTGTGAGTAGAAAGTCATGTTCTGTTAAACATCAGCTGCAGCACCACTATCTGTGTGAGAATTAGAATTTCGTGCATTTTTTGGTTTCTCCTCCCTCCCCATTGCACACCTTTTTATGTTGCTGTTTTATAGATTCTGAAGCAGGAGTGGCCCAAGCACTGGCCCACGTTTATCAGCGACATTGTGGGGGCGAGCCGCACCAGCGAGAGCCTCTGCCAGAACAACATGATCATCCTGAAGCTGCTCAGCGAGGAGGTGTTCGATTTCTCCAGCGGACAGATGACCCAGGTCAAAGCCAAGCATCTGAAGGACAGGTGAGACTCCAGCAGTAGCGCGTGTTTTGAGTGATCCGAATCAGCCTGTAGAACGTGCTACTTGAGTGATGTTGGAGATTTTGGGTGTGTTAGACCAGGAAAATAACAAATATATGAAGACCACAGGGTTTCCAGGATTGGCACTGAGATTACAATGCTGTTTTTGTTTTTCTTCAACCCCCCTCCAGTATGTGTAACGAGTTCTCGCAGATCTTTCAGCTCTGCCAATTTGTGATGGTGAGTGCAGCCTATACTGACATCTGCGATCTCATGCGTATTATTTTCCCCCGGAGAGAACAAAGAAAGTTTCTCTCTCGTCAATCCAAACGAGAACGTAATAATCGACTACCATCGTTCTTACCATCTCTTAGGAAAACTCCCAGAATGCTCCTTTAGTACACGCCACCTTAGAAACGCTGCTCCGGTTTCTGAATTGGATCCCACTGGGCTACATCTTCGAAACCAAACTCATCAGCACTCTAGTGTACAAGGTGAGACCTGCACCCTTCTCAGAGACTGATAACTGTTTCCTCAGCGTTTTGCGTTAAGATGTACCATCAATAACGCGCCAGTTCACGACCATCGTGTGTCGTTTTTGGATTTGCACCCAAAGTTCTGAATGTATTTCTTCACGCTAAGTGTAACGGTAGTTTTTATTTGTAGCCTCAGACTTTAAAACATGAAAAATCTGAGAGGCGTTAACGTGAAAATGTTTTTTTTTAGTGATTTTTATTCATCATTTGAGTTCCGTAAATCATTTACTTTATCCTCTCTCGGTAGTTCCTGAACGTTCCAATGTTTCGGAACGTGACGCTAAAGTGTCTGACTGAGATCGCAGGTGTGAGTGTGAGCCAGTACGAGGAGCAGTTTGTCACGCTGTTCACTCTCACCATGATGCAACTCAAACAGGTAATAAAATACATGCGATCATCACACATACACACAAGCGCACGCACTGCAAAGCAGCTCAAACGGACCGCGTACAGCTCATAACGCGATGCAGCTTGGAGGTTAATCCGTTCTCTGGTCGCGTTCGTAGATGCTGCCTCTGAACACGAACATCCGTCTGGCATACGCGAACGGGAAAGACGACGAGCAGAACTTCATCCAGAACCTGAGCTTGTTCCTCTGCACCTTCCTCAAAGAGCACGGCCAGCTCATAGAGAAAAGACTCAACCTGCGTGAGACCCTTATGGAGGTACGCAGCTACACGCACGCCTTGGAATTCTATTTACTTGCATCCTTTGTTTATATATGAAGTAATCCGATTAATAATCCATTAAATATGTTAATCGTCACGTAAACCTTTGAACTCAATCCGCTCATGCCAAAAACTGTCTCGTGACGAATCAAAGTTCACGTCGAAGAATTGAAATTTAATTTAGGAAGTGGAAGTATGTGGTAGCCAACTAATAATATTTTAGTGGTGGCTTCACGGTTAAGGCTCTGGGTTACTGATCAGAAGATCGGGGTTTCATGTCCCAGCACTGCCAAGCCGCCCCTGTTGGGCAATTTCACTGTGCTGTAATGTATACGTGACCAATATAGACCCATTATCATTATTCTGACGTAGAGTTGTTTAAATTTGACGATTTGTTCATTGTAGGGCTGCAACTAATGATTATTTTTGATAATCGATTAATTGGTCGGTTATTTCGTCGATCGATCGATTAGTTGGATTAAAAGGCCAATTTTTTTTTTTTTTGTATTTTTCCCTCTGAAAAAACTGTATTTCACGTTCTGCCCGATGTTGTCCTTCAAACATTGTGCACTATGAAGGCTATGAACAAGGTATTTAATGTATATCTGTGGGCTATGCTATAAGGATTTTATGAAAAAGGATTTAAGAAAAATATTAACATTATATTTGGGGGGATAAAACTGATTGTCCACAAGCTTTAAAGCAGAAGTTAAATCACGATATTATAAACACTAAAAAAAGAAAAACAAAAGCACATAGAGGTGTTAAGAGGTAAAAGGTTAAATGTTCTTCACTCATCTGAACACAGTAACATGTTCCTTTACTCTGTAAATGTACGACACTTCTTACATTTATATACAACGACATGTTCTAACTCCATTACAGTCCCTGCGCTCATAAACACCACCGTTACTTTAGTTTCTAAATATAGATAAATATCGCCTCAAACTACATATTTGATCAAAGTGAGTATTTTAGTCAGCGTTATTGCGTTTTCTTTCTATCACGCGCTGTTTGATCGATGCGTACGCGTGGACTCGCGCTGAGACTCGCTCGCTGTCCGGACGGGACTTTATGTAAAATGGAAATACTGGTGTGAATCTCGAACATTTACAGATGAGGTTATAAAAGGTATAAATGTCATTTCTGAGCTGAAGAAAACACGTCTGGAACACGTTAGACAGCACACGCATCTGTCACAGGGCCACGTTAATATACTTACGAGTTTGTTTAAAGCTCTTGATATAAAACCCCCTCATGTGTTTGGA
This sequence comes from Ameiurus melas, assembly GCA_012411365.1. Lineage (NCBI taxonomy): Eukaryota > Metazoa > Chordata > Actinopteri > Siluriformes > Ictaluridae > Ameiurus > Ameiurus melas. Next base: position 27,025,559 of record CM022761.1, read on the forward strand.
CGACCCGGATCGTGCACTTTTCCCCTCAGCAGCTCACTCGGTGACCTCCGCTGTTTTCCAGATGGGTTTTATTCATAGAAATGCGTTTTTCACCGTCGTGAAGTGACGTCACTGACGGGGGTTATCCACAGACTGACCTGTCACAGACCCGACTCATCCATAATCACACTCGTCGTCCATTATTTTAATTATCGACTAGTCGTCGTCAGCTCCGTTTCATTTGAGTTGCACTGTAGCATGCTCTGCTCATTATAAAACAGCTCCCTAGTCCGAGCGCAGAGTTTGGGTTAGGTGTAAAGAGTTTCTTAGACTTCCGCAAATGGAATAAGTTCCTTATCGGTTCAAATCTTTGCATGTGATCTCCAGGCTCTGCACTACATGCTGCTGGTGTCTGAGGTGGAGGAGACGGAGATCTTTAAGATCTGTCTGGAGTACTGGAACCACCTGGCGGCAGAGTTGTACAGAGAGAGTCCGTTCAGCACCTCCACCTCCCCACTGCTCTCCGGCAGCCAGCACTTTGATGTTCCACCGCGCAGGCAGCTCTATCTACCTGTACTCTCCAAGGTAAGGGTGCTTCTCACGTGCTGCTGGGAAACCGCACGTTAATTCTACAGACACAAACGCCAGGCGTGGGTGTTTAATTGTACATCACTAAACGGTTCCAATTTAGGATTTATAAAGTTCAAGCAAGACATTTGTCACATTAAAAGACACTTTGGAATATTGTGCATGCACATACATGTATATGAAGAGAATTTTTTAGCTGAATCACAGTCTCTGTCTCGCTCACTCTCTTTTGCTCTCTCTCTTTCTCTCACTATCTTTCATGCTCTCTTTCTTACATATACAGTGTTTGCAGTGTTGAAAGTTGGTTTGTGTGTGTGTGTGCTCCAGGTGCGTCTGTTGATGGTGAGCCGCATGGCAAAACCGGAGGAGGTGCTGGTGGTGGAGAACGATCAGGGTGAGGTGGTGCGAGAGTTCATGAAGGACACTGACTCTATCAACCTATACAAGAACATGAGAGAGACGCTCGGTAAGATACAAACACTTCGTACATACTTTGTACATTTGATCCAAACACTTTTGACGTAAATACACCAGATGTGGTCCTAGTTTGATCTTTATCTTTGTTGTTTGCGCGCTCTCTCTTTCTCTCTTTCTCCATTGCCCCGTGTAGTGTATCTGACCCATCTGGACTACGCAGATACAGAGCGGATCATGACAGAAAAACTCCATAACCAAGTGAACGGGACGGAGTGGTCCTGGAAAAATCTGAACACGCTGTGCTGGGCCATCGGCTCAATCAGCGGAGCCATGCACGAGGAAGACGAGAAACGATTCCTCGTCACCGTCATCAAGGTGTGTGTTTATTTCTAACAGTTCACTCATTTCACTCACGCGAGTCTCGTGTCCCAAACGAACGTTTGTTAAGCTCATGCTTTTCTTATGCGTGTCAGCGTCGGTCTAAATATAAAGTGAGTTTTGTGTATCCGTGTCAGGACTTGCTGGGATTGTGCGAGCAAAAGCGAGGAAAGGATAACAAGGCTATCATTGCCTCAAACATTATGTACATCGTTGGCCAGTACCCACGATTCCTGCGCGCGCACTGGAAGTTCCTCAAGACTGTAGTCAACAAACTGTTTGAGTTCATGCACGGTGAGTTTGAGGCACGTATTTGAATGTTTGCTTGCTTTTTTTATATTTTGAAACTTAACTAAGAATTAGGCATCTTCTACAAGAACCTCATTTACAGTATACAGGTGCATCTCCAAAAATGTATAATATCGTGGAAAAGTACTCCTTCGATGATTACGGATTACAGCTAGTGGAAATCAATAATCCAGACTCTCAAAATATTAGAATAAAGAATTTATACTACAGAAATGTCAACCTTCTGAAAAGTATGTTTATGTTCATTTATTCGGTCTGGGCTTTAATCCTTTTGTATGAATTACTGCATGAGTGCGGCGTGGCATGGAGGCGGTCAGCGTGTGGCACTGCTGAGGTGTCCTGGAAGTCCAGGTTGCTTTGAGATCGGTCTTCAGTTGGGTCTGGCGTCTCTCGTAGATTCTCTATGGGGTTCTCTATGGGGTTGCGAGTCGACTGGACGATCAAGCGCAGTAACACCATGGTCAGAAAACCAGTCACTAATAGTTTTGGCACTGTGGGCAGTGCCGAGTCCTGCTGGAAAAGGAAATCAGCACCTCCATAAAGCTCGTCAGCAGATGGAAGTGTGAAGTTCTCTAAAATCTCCTGGTAGACGCTGCATCGACTCTCGACTTGAGAAAACACAGTGGACCGACACCAGGAGATGACACGGCTCCTCAAATCATCACCGACTGTGGAAACTTCACACTGGACTTCAAGCAACTCGGATTCTGTTCCTCTCCGCTCTTCCTCCAGACTCTGGAACCTTGATTTCCAAATGAAATGCAACATCTACTTCCATCTTCCCCGTGATTGTGTTTGTGTACTGAACCAGACTGAGTGATTAAAGCCTCAGGAAACCTTTGCAGGTGTTTTGTGTTAATTCACTGATTAGAGAACTTCTCAGGTCGACATTTCTGTATTATGAATTCTTTATTGTAATATTTTGAGATACTGTGAGCTGTAATCATCGCGAGTAAAACATAAAAAAGGCTTGAAATATTTCACTTTATGTGTAATGAATCTAGAATGAAAGTTCCACTTTTTGAGTAAAATTACAGGGAAAAAATAATTAACTTTACCAAAATATTAACACTTTTTGACATGCACCTGTCTGTATAAAGAAACGGCTCGTGGCTCAGAATTATGACTCGTGGTTCAGAATTATGCACATACACTGATTTGAGAAGATAAAATATATACTATTGTAATATTATATATTATTCTATTATAATATTTATTATATGTTCAGTAATATTAATTATAAAAAAAACGTATGCATGGATTATTATGATCCTTATTATGTATGCTCCTTTTAATATTGATGTCAAAATGCTAAACGTTTCTTCTTTCTCACATTAGAGACCCACGATGGGGTGCAAGACATGGCGTGTGACACGTTCATTAAAATTGCACAGAAGTGCCGGAGGCATTTTGTGCAGGTGCAGGTCGGAGAGGTCATGCCCTTCATAGACGAGATCCTCAACAATATCAACACCATCATCTGTGACCTGCAGCCACAGCAGGTCCGATTCAGCTAAAAATCTTGTAAAAAAGTTTAAATTCTAAAGTTAGATATGAGAAAGACGGACCGAAATATGGTACCTTATATATTGAAAAAAAAATATTTTGCTTTGTTCACTCCCCCATTCTGTCCCTGTAGGTGCATACATTCTATGAGGCAGTGGGTTACATGATCGGTGCACAGACGGACCAGGCTGTACAGGAGCACCTGATCGAGAAGTACATGCTGCTACCCAACCAGGTGTGGGATAGCATCATCCAACAGGCCACCAAGGTGAGAGATTTCAGCATCCTCGCACGTCAGCAAATATTCTAGACACCATATTACGATGTACCGGTTTGGGGTGTGTGTGTATACATTTCAGTTTGTTCAAACTTCTGTTACTCAATACCAGTAGCACTTACAGTGATTCTGAGAAAACACCATGCATGTCCTCCAAATGCTTCAAGAATGAATTAATCTGACTGATAAAAGTTTGACTTTTGTTTGACTCGCAGCATTCGGTCACTGGTACATGTAAACTTCTATGTGGGGGAACACTAGAGCAGTAATTGTTCTCTGTGCTGCTCTTGCTCAGAATGTGGATATCCTGAAGGACCCAGAGACTGTGAAACAGCTGGGAAGCATCCTGAAGACCAACGTAAGGGCATGCAAGGCCGTGGGTCACCCCTTCGTCATTCAGCTGGGACGCATCTACCTGGATATGCTCAACGTCTACAAGTGCCTCAGTGAGAACATCTCCGCAGCTATCCAGACCAACGGTGAGGAAGTGTGTGTGTGTGTGTGTGTGTGTGGAGCGAGAGAGTATGCACACGTGCTTTATTGATTTAATATTGAGTTTAGTGCATAGATATTAAGTACTTTCACTGATCACTTAGTTATTTTTTATCACTTCGAGGTCTTTCAAAATGAAATTTGTAAAAGCAGTGCGTTTTGTCAGTAGCTTTGTTGCTAGGATTAATACTATATGCAGCGATTATGAAATATTCTGGGTTTATTTTTGTGATCTTGCTTGTGTGTGATTTATTTGTGTGCGTGTGTGTGCAGGTGAGATGGTGACTAAGCAGCCATTAATCAGAAGCATGCGCACGGTGAAGAGAGAAACTCTTAAACTCATCTCAGGCTGGGTCAGCCGTTCCAACGACCCACAGATGGTAACTAACACACACAGAGACTCACAGTCAAAAGTTTGAAGACACAATTAAAAATAATCTTTTGATCTGAATGTGTGAGATTATATGTGTGAAATTGGTGTTGCAGAGAAAAATGTAATCATGACGACGTGTTCATTTCCTTCATTAGAAAACGTTTTATTTACTGAACAGTGTTTATTTAAACGGACGACTCGAGCAAAATATTTTCCGAAAAGCAGCCGATAAGAGTCCGGCGTCGGTGTGAGCTCCTTTAATAGTGTTTAAAAAGCATCTCCGGGAAATTCCCCAAGAAATCGGGTGAGAAAACGCCAAGAATTCATTTCTGGACATTTCTAGGTGAAAAGCGCGTCTACTTTGAAGATGATTAAATACTCAATTATTTTGGATTTTTTTATCACGACATAATTCCCATAGTTCCATCTGTGTTACTCCAGAGTTTTGATGACTTTATTATTATTCTACGATGAGAAAAAAAAAAATGCCGTGTGTGCGTACACACGAACACACACAGCCCTAGCACCCTAAACTTTACACACTCCTTTTCTATCAGCACACTTCTGCTCAATACACCTTTTAATATCTGTGTCAGGTGTGTGTTCTGATAAGCTGAACCTAATTCAGGTGTAAGTCGCTCTGAACCTGTTAAGATAATCTGTCACCCCATACACACGCACGCGTGCTGTCTCTCTCCCATTATTTTGCTCATCCTTTAATCCTCTGTGCGTGTGTGTGTGTGTTCTCAGGTCGGGGAGAACTTTGTTCCACCTTTGCTGGACGCCGTCCTGATAGATTACCAGCGGAACGTTCCGGCGGCCAGAGAACCGGAAGTGCTCAGCACCATGGCGACCATCGTGAACAAACTGGGCGGACACATTACAACCGAGATTCCTCAGATCTTCGACGCTGTGTTTGAATGCACGCTGAACATGATCAACAAAGTAAGACCCTGCTCTGGAGCTATGAGGCTAATACCAAAATCCTTACCCTTGCCTCAAAGCGCACACCTGCCTCCTGGTACTCTCTGGGTATTTTAGAACTAGGACTGTGCAATTAATCAAATTTTCGATTTTGATTATGGCCTCCGACAACGAAAACAAAATAATCGATATAAAACAATTATCATGCCACGTTCCGTTTCGCAACGTACTCGTTTGTCTTTTTAAAACCCGCGCGCCATTTTTCTTTACAGCTGTGCACTTTCGCCCCTCCCTAAAAGGCCAAACATCGCTCCCCGCATGGCTGTGGCGTTTTTAGTTCACCTCGAGCCAAGATGTGGAACAAAGAAATAACGTTTCCACTGCTGGGCCCTTGAGCAAGGCCCTTAACCCTCACCTGCTCTGTTGTATAAGTGATAATCAGATTAGATTTTGGAATTGATCCCTACAGGATTGAGGTCACAGCAAGGTCGTGTCTGAAATAGTATTTCCTCAGTAGCTTCCTTCCTTACCTATTTTAAAAGTATTTCAGGCAGATCAACATGAAGTGGTGTTCTACTCATTTTCTCAAAATCTGACAGCATGTTGTTTTGTTTTTGTTGTTTTGTTGTTTTTTTTGTCCAGGATTTTGAGGAGTATCCGGAGCACCGTACACACTTCTTCTACCTGCTGCAGGCAGTGAATTCCCACTGCTTCCCGGCGTTCCTCGCCATTCCCCCTGCGCAGTTCAAACTGGTGCTGGACTCCATCATTTGGGCCTTTAAACACACCATGAGAAACGTAGCTGACACTGGTGAGAACATACACCCACGTGCACACGGAGACGACTCTACGCGGCTTTAGCGTGAACGGCTTTTTTTTTTTTTTGGCATCACGTCTCCGAAGTTTATTTCCTGTAATAACGTCTCGTCACTTACGAGTGCTCGTGTCCTGGCCTAGTCTGTACAAATTTCTGTCTAAATTTGCTTGTGTGCGTGTATGCAGGTCTGCAGATTCTTTACACGTTGCTGCAAAACGTGGCCCAGGAGGAAGCAGCAGCTCAGAGCTTCTACCAGACGTACTTCTGCGATATACTGCAACACATCTTCTCCGTAGTTACGGACACGTCACACACGGCCGGTGAGTCATACAGCGCAGGTTCACTGAAGTTAGTCATGCGCCACACACACACGCACACCCCCTTTGAGTCACTGCTACTAATCTCAGAGTTTGAGGAACACAATGTCTAACAGAGAAACATGCGCACCACAGATTTTTTTTTTCCCCCCATCTCTGCCACTTTCGTGCACACTTTAATACTAGAGATTGACACAGGATCAGTTTTACAGATATTTTTACCAATATTTAAACATTTTTCCATTATCGGATATCGGTTTTGAAATGTCGGATCCACCGGTAAATGGCGCCATCTTGTGGCTGTTTTGAGAATTGTGGGACCGCCGTTGCAGCACCGCATTTGTTTTTGTTTATTTGTTAGAAATATGTTTGTACTTTATTTGTTTTCCTGTTCATTTAGCGCATCGAAGCTTTTATTAAAAAAAGGCTTGTATATGGGGTTTTTTTTTTTCATTCTTCTTCCCTCCCTCTCTGCCTAACCCCTGTGTCTGTGTGTATCCTCCAGGTCTGACGATGCATGCGTCTATTCTTGCTTACATGTTTAATTTGGTAGAGGAAGGTAAGATCAGTATGACCCTGAACCCTGCAAACCCCATGAGCAACCAGGCTTTCATCCAGGAGTACGTGGCTAACTTGCTGAAGACGGCCTTCCCTCATCTGCAGGAGTGAGTTTGTGTCTTCCTCTTTCTGTGTTTTTAATACATTCCCAGGGAAATTGTACTACCTGTGATAAGGCTATCACAGGTGGAAGCTAGCAGAGCACACCCTGATGTCGAATTCAACTATGGCTAATTATAGTCTAGTAGGTAATCTCATGAGACCACAAACAAAATAAGTCATGTTTTTAAATCCACAAACCATCGATTTGCTCTATTATAAGGTAATATTAGGATTGTCAGATTCCTGTAGAAATGTAGTTACTGATCAGTATGACTCAATTGTGTTTAAATCTTATAATTGATCCTACAAAATAATAAAAAAAATTTAATGATTAAAATATATACACATACACTAGTAATAATTGGTTGGGTGAATAATAATGCTAACTCCCTTGAAAATGTGCTCTGTTAGGTGTCTAAATCTGATCTAGGTCCGTGTATGCTGGCCGAGTTCAAGCTTTTTGTTTTATTCGTGTATTTAGTGCACAGGTGAAGGTGTTTGTGACGGGGCTGTTCAGTCTGAACCAGGACATTCCTGCGTTTAAAGAGCACTTGAGAGACTTCCTGGTGCAGATCAAGGTGAGTAGGGCCACACAGTTACCATACCTGGTCATAGGGCTTGGACTTGTCCAGCCATTCCTTCTATCCAGTCAGAGTTATTGGGGTCAGTGGTAGCTCAGTGGTTAAGACATTGGACTACTGATCGGATGGTCGTGATTTCAAATCCCAGCATGCCACTGCTGGGCCCTTTGAGCAAGACCCTTAACCCTCAAATGCTCAGCTGTATAAATTGGTGAAATGTAAGACGCTCTGGATAAGGGTTTTAACTAAAGGCCTGAGGAAAACGTGATAATTGTAATAAATTGAAACTTGTTTTTGAATAAATGTTTTATTTGCACAGCTGTTTATTCAACATCCTTTTCTTAGTATTTTGCACATGTATTGTAGATGGTTTAGCTTGAAATTAAGTTGGAAAAAAAGAACCAAAAGAAAAGTCTGGGGTATTCCTGAAAGGCAAAACAGCTTGTTTTTAGACTCCAACAGAGGTTTAGCAAAGTGTGATATTTAATTGGAAATGTTTTCAGTAGAATTCGCACTCCGCCTCCTTGTCCAAAATGAATAAAAAAACACTTGAAATAACAACAAAATTTGTCAGCGGTGGTTTTTATTTCGCCTCTAGAGGCCGCTCTCGTACTGTATAACGGCAGCAGACATTTCTCAGCCGCTCCCACAACCGGGGAAAACTATTGGTGTGGTTATTTGCCGATAACCGATAGTTCCAGCAAGCAGTTATAGGCGCGGGTTAATCGGGATAAACCGATCGATCGGTCGACCTCCTAATACGACCTCCTAATACTAAAACTCGCTACGTTTCCAGTGAGTTTGACAGCCGGCCCCCCGGTGGTAATTGGAGCTTGTGGAATCTTTGGCAAGCAACCAATCTCTCACTCTATCGTTCTCTCTCTGTCCATCTCTTTCTCTCCTCTAGGAGTTTGCAGGTGAGGACACTACAGATTTGTTCCTTGAGGAACGTGAGGCGTCTCTGCGCCAGGCCCAGGAGGAGAAGCACAAGCTGCAGATGTCTGTCCCTGGAATCCTCAACCCTCACGAGATCCCTGAGGAGATGTGTGACTGAATACACACACCGTGTGTGTGTGTGTGTGTGTGTGTTTGTGTGTAAAAAGTGTATATACATGCATACACAAACGCGCATCAATGCGTGCTGGCGCCTTAATGCATTTAAACACATCGCTAAAGACCACAATGTCCAGGCTGTCTGGTTTTGAGGCCACTGATCTCTGTGTGTGTGTGTGTGATGGTCGAGTGTGTCTGAGAGTGTGTTCCTCCACTACGGAGACAAAATCTGCACTTGGCTCTCTTTTGACCAAATCAATGCCAATCTGTAAAATGATCCAGTCACCCGGTGGCCCTTTTTACATAACCTGTGTTTTATATGGACACTATTTTTTTTTTTTTTTTTTTTTTTTTTTTTTTGTGTGTGTGTAATACCTCCTACATAATTAACTCGAGTTTGTGATTGGTCATTTAACCTCAACGCTGCATGGAGATTTTCCTCAAAGCTACACGTTTTAACTTGTTCTCATTCTCTCGCTTTCTCTCTCTCGCCCCCTCCTCTCTCTCTTCCTCTTCAGCTTACACATCATGTATTAGTTTAAATATTATATATAAAGTTGGGAGTGCAGTTTTTTTTTTTTGTCTTGCAGTAAGCCACATGTGAACGCAGTGATGAGGAATCTCAGATTTTGGCGATCAATTCTTTGCCTCGCATGCTAGACCGTCTAAACAAAGGTTTTATAGCGCTGAAGTAAGATACGATAAAACAGAGGACGTGTGGCACTTTTTGGTTTAGTGGTTTTCTTTTAGTCGAACAACGACCCAAAAAAAAAAAAGTATTATTACTTTCCGCAAAATAATAATTAATTGCGAGCCGAATCCTACGGTTCGGTCGATCGATCATGTTTTCTGCGTGAACCTGGTTAGCGGTTAGTGATCACTTCCTGTAAAGCAATCGTGCCATCCAAGTCAGACTAAAAGGTGTTCAGCCTTAATGTAAACGGTTAGGACAGGATGACCTGTTTAGACTTACCTTAAGATTCCTCATCACTCTGTGTGTGGGTGTCTGAAAGAGAGAGAGGTGGAGAAGAGAGGGAAAAAAAAAAAAAGGAACAAGCTGTGAGGTTCTGCGCTGCTCGCAGCCTGCAGATTTGAATGTTGAATTTCATGAATGAGTCTGTAACCAAGCGATGAAGGTCTGTTGACGCTGCTCGATCTCTTCTACCTGGTTTAGCATCCTCGCCGTCCAGTGGCTTTATATTATAACGGACGCATCGTCACTATCGAATAGCAGCTTTATTACCATGGGAACACTTGGATGTTTCTTCCTGTTAGGGGTTGTTTTTTTTTTTTGGATTGTGTGTGATTGTGTGCGCGCAGTTGTGTGTGGGTGTGCTGTCGCTTAGCCGACATCAGGGTTTTTTGTTTTCCTCAATGAGGACAGTGGCTCCTTTTGCGAGCTTTCATTAAATCGAAGTTAAAAAGAAAAGAAAAAAAAACGAAAGTGGTTGAAATATTTATGGGTTTATTGTAGGCTGCGTCTTTATACCTGCTCTCATGTTAACTCATTCAGAGACAGTTATGGAGGGTTTTTTTTGTTTGTTTGTTTGTTTTGTACTAATTTACTTTGTTTACTATGCTGTAGTGCTTTAAGTCACTACGTAGAGCAAATAAAGAATTTAAAGAAAACACGGTTTACATTTCTTTTTCTTCATTTTCAATTTATTCTTATTTTTAAACTTGAGTATAAATAAAAATGCTGACATTCTGAGTAGGAAGAGAGCGTTTCTGATGCAGTCAGTAGTGGAGACATCCGCTTCTTCAAGTGTTATCTTTGATGTGAAAATTTTTGTTTCTTTTGTTGGGTTTTTTTTTTGTTTGTTTGTTTGTTTTTTGAGTTGATTAAAGTGAAAAGAATTTTATAACCATGTTCTCTGGACTTGCTTTTGTTCGTGATGGTGGCGAGTTATGGACGTGAGACGATGTTAGGAGGGAGGGTGTGTATAATAAACCTGGAGCAAACATCATAGGCAGATGCTTTTAATGTAGGAATGTTTACCTTAAACTCAATAACTAGCTAAATAAATAAATAAACACCAAAGCAGGGTTGCCAGGTCTCAGTATATAATTCCCGTTTCTTCTAAAAGACCTGACTGGAAATTATTTTTATTTTTTTATTATTATTTCCTCAGTTTTCTCAGCCTTTGTTGTAGGAAAGTTCACTGTAGTGCGCACGCATTTCTGCTGAATTACCTTCAGCAGAATTACATTTCTGCATAATCCCCGTGTCTCTCTCCCAATCTTCACGATACATCTTAAAATAGAAATGATCGTGTACATACCTGCTCTTACATGTTCCATGTGCTTGCCTTAGCATAGGAGTACGGAAATGAATTGCATTTAATACCAGTTATATCCTTTAAAATTACTTCTTGACCAACATTAGCCCTGTTTGGCATTAGGGGGGGGAGAAAAACAGTAACCCTGTCAACGCTGCCCAACTGGATTTATGAATATCCTGAGTATTTGCTGTCAGATTGCAGATTATATTTGGAAGGTGAGAGGAAATCGGAGAATCCAGAGGAAACCCATACGGACATGGAGAGGACACGTGCTGAAACTCCACAAGGATGGTAACCCGAGCTCAGGATCGAGCCGTGGACCCTGGAGCTGTGAAGCAACACTGCCATCGTACTACCACCCAGTAGGCATGCAGTATAATGAAAATAAGACCAAAGTAATAAAACGATGGTTTCTGCATTCAGAAATACCTTAAGTGGAGTTTGATTGATTGATTGATTTATCTGGTAGTACTACACTCATAGTGTAATACCCCATTTAGGAACGGCATGCTATAAAGAAAGTGTATTTCTTATTTTGGATTTGTAAATATTTGATTCCAAGCCCTCTTGGTGCTGCTGATTTACGAACCTGTGTGATAGATGGGGTCGCAAGTGCATCTGAGAAGCCACACACCTGCTCACGCTTGTCCCTGCTGTTTTGAGTATCCATGTCCGATGACGTAACATGAACAGTGATCACATTGTGCTGCTGGATTATCCACAGTATAAATAACAACTAGCTTTACACGAGGGTTCAGGTATCTGTTTCAGCAAGTTCACCGTAAACAACTCGAAGCTTTCTAGAATTATTACTCACCCTATGAGCTCTTGGGAAGTTAAAAGTAGGAATTTCCAGAATAGGAATGATTTCTTGATCTGCAGTGGAACTGGTGTTGGTGATGGGCCAGGAGAATCGCACACAGCATCCACACAGGCATGAACTATTGGTGCATTCGAACAACTCTCGTTGAAAATGAATTCCTGCGTCATTTGACATTTTTATTCCAGACTTTTCCACCGACGGAACACTTTAGGTCTGACATTGACGATGTTCGACTTGTTTTCGAGTTATTAATGTTGGTGTTAGGAGGTCATTTGGAAAGAGAAAATTCCTAGATGTTCCTGGTGGACGTTATAGCAAGTGAGTGCTGACTTGTCCTCTGCACCCTGGATCTTATCCAGTAGTGATGGCCTGTGATAATTTTGATCATAACTCATTTTCATTTTCAGAAGCCACACTGTAGCTGTGGAACCCTGCTTTCCTCTTGACCCACTTTCACTCAGATGTGATACTCAGATACCAGTGTAGTGTCACATTTCCACTATGTACAGGGTGATTAGGCTTGAATACACACACACACACACACACATACATATATATATATACATATATATATGCTATACACGCTTGTGTATTATTTTTTACTGTTTAACAATGCACATTGCATGTTTCTGAACCATCTGTCTTTATTTCTGATTGTATAGCAATACGACTGCTGAATTGATCTTTAAAATACTCACACTTGGGAATGTGCTGCTGTTGAAAAAGAATCAATGACGGGGTGGTGTGATGCTGCCAAAAATGAATCGGAGTTGCTCCAAAGTCCAAAAGTGGTTTTTTTTTTGTTGTTTTTCGTTTTTTTCATTTTATACCGCAGCACTGATTGCTAACCATGACATATTTCTACTTTTTTATCCATTTATGGTTACATTCAATGCTGTGAAATATCCTCAAATCACGTTAGGCCACGTTGTTACTTCCGTTATATCAGCTATAAACAGTCGTTCTCTGATCAGACTCTCTTTGATTTTCTCTCTCTTCCTGTCTTGAAGTTAAGCCCCCCCAGCTAATAAGTTAATAATAACTTACTAGAACAAGTGCATTAACATAAACCTGCGATTTATCCTGCAGTTAGATCTACTGTCGGAGTGGCTCTCATAGGAAATGAATCAACACCCATCTAATAAGAATTGTGAATTCCACAGCACTGTGGTAGAACGTTCTTTCAAAAAAAATGAGAGCTTTTGCATCGCACACGTGTTAACACATGAGTTGATATACTTTTTGTCCCCATTTATCTTTATTCAGTGGTTCCGACCTGGCCAAATGAACTTTGTCGTTAGCTTGTGAAGTGCATGATATAGCAAAAACACTGAGTGGTGAGTGTTTAAATATAATTAATTATGTATTAAATATGTAGTGTGAAAGGGTTTACACTGTATAGCGACAGCAAGTCTAAAATCCATCTACTACATTTCTGACCATAAATATTTAGATCCATCTTCTATACTGATTATCCTACAGGTCACGGAGAACCTGGAGTCTATCCCACGGAACATCGGGCCATGGATGGGGTCCCAGTCCATCGCAGGGCGCAATCATATACACATTCAGACACCCATTCATACATTATGGACATGCCAATCAGCCTACCATGCATGGCATGTCTTTGTACTGGGGGAGGAAACTGGAGTACCCAGAGGGAACAGCAGGGGGCAGCAACGGTAATCGAACCCCCAACCCTGGAGTTGTGAGGGGAGCGTGCAAACCACAAAGCCACTGGATCCCTTGGATCCCAATGGGTGTGAAAATTCCCCCTAGTTGTCGCTTCATGACAGCAGGGTTGGAGTGATCGCATGTAAAGCTATAACAAGTAGAACAGTGTTTGTACTTTTATCGCTCTGCCCTCATCCTTGTCCTTACAACTTTTTTAATAACAAAGTTTCAGCCGTTATACGATTCGTTCATTCGTTCGTTCATCTTCGATAAGCACTTTATCCAGGTCAAGATCTCAGTGGCTCTGGACTACTCTGGAATACACACTGGATGATTGTCACTTCATGTCTACATAATTAGAAATGTAACAATCCGGCAACACTGATTTCTACTTGCAGGAGTCGGACGTTGCTGTGTCACTGAAATACATTTCAGATGTGCTGTGCATTAACATCCAGTTTATCTATAATGTTTCATACGTGGTGATGGTAGGACGTAGACCTGTTTAAAAATCTGGCTGAGGTAGATGATTCCTTACAGCATGTTCTGTATTATATATACAACATGGCGTCGTGGTTAGCACGTTCGTATCACACCTTCAGGGTTAGTTCGATTCCCGTTGCTGCCGTGTGTGTGTGTGTGGAGTTTGCATGTTCTCCCCATGCTGTGGGGGTTTCCTCTGGGTACCCCAGTTTCCTCCCTTAGTCCAAAGACATGCATGGTAGCTTGATAGGCATGTCCAACGTGTCCGTAGTGTATGAACAGGTTCGTGAATGTGTATGTGATAGTGCCCTGTGATGCATTGGCACCCCATCAAGGGTTGTTGAAGCATCTTGTGTAGAGTTCAGGATTTGTGTTAACTCCACTGTGCATGCATAGATACACATAGAGGTGAGGAATGTGCACCATTTACCCAGAGACAGCTGGAGATGACAGCAGCCTCACCCCTCTCTCTCTCTCTCTCTCTCTCTCTGCTCTCTCTCTCTCTCTCTCTTCCCCATTTTTCTCCCTCTCCCTCTATAACTCTTACATTCATTAAACAACATTCTTTCTTCCTTTTCCTCTCTCTCTCTCTCTCTCTCTCTCTCTCTCTCTTGTCTCTCCATATAACTAGTACCTCTTTCTATCACTCACTTACCTTCTTCCTTCTCACTTTTCACTCTATATCTAACACACTTACCAGTGACTGCTATACGAATCTTCATTGTCCATCATTGCAACACATTCATGCAGCCTAGGAATCATTTTCATCTCCATTCACTTCTGTTCACTCACATTTTGTGATTTCACCTACAATCCCCTCCAAAACTATTAGAACTACAAGGCTAATTCTATTTTTCTGTCTGTAGACTGAAGACATTTAGGTTTGAGATCAATATGAGAAGACCGTTGAGGATTTCAGCTTTTATTTCCTGTTATTTATATGTAGATGTGTTAAATGATATAGCAAATTTTGTGCCAGACCACCCGATTTGTAAGTGAGCAAAAATATCAGAACACATTCATTCAATTCAGTTTGATTTGTATAGCGCTTTTCATAATGGACATTGTCCCAAAGCCCAAAGATTTAAAATGTATGAATTTATCGCTAATAGTAAGTAAGTAAAATTGATTTATAAAGCACATTTCACACAGCAACGCTGACCAAAGTGCTGAACAGAGTACAGAAAATAAAATAGAAATTGAATTAAAACAAAGTAAAACAGACAAAAAGACAGTAGAAAAATCAATAAAAAAAATTAGTTTAAACAATAAAAATAATATCAAAAAGCCTGGTGGAAAAGATATGTTTTAATCCTATTTTTAAAGATAGCAATGGAAGGTGCAAGGCGGATGTCCAGTGGCAGTTGATTCCATAGACGGGGGGCAGCAACAGCGAAAGCTCTATCCCCCTTTGTTTTTAACCGAGAACGAGGGACATGCAAAAGAAAGCTATCTGAAGATCTTAGACATCGGTTTGATGAATGTGGCTTAAGAAGATCCACAAGATATGAAGGAGCTTAATTATTAAGAGTTTTAAAAACATCAAAACCTTAAAATGAATCCTAAAACGAACTGGGAGCCAGTGAAGTGATGCTAAAATTGGGGTGACACGATCAAACTTCTTTGCCCTGGTCAACAGCCTTGCAGCTGCATTCTGAACCATCTGAAGATGAGCCACAGATGATTGCGGAAGACCCAAGTATAATGAATTACAGTAATCTAAGCGAGAAGTGATAAAAGCATGAATAACCTTCTCCAAATCTTGAAAAGACAAATATGTTTTGAGTTTTGATATAGTCCGAAGTTGATCAAAACTAGTCTTAACCACCGAATTTAGCTGCTTGGTTAAGCATAATTCTGAGTCCAGAACGAAGGCAAGATTCCAAACATGGGAAGAAATTGAAGGAAAGTGTTTATTGAGCTCATTAATGAGACCATCTCTCAATCTCAGGGGGCCAAAAACAATTATTTCAGTTTTGTCTTCATTAAGTCGGAGGAAATTATTTGCCAACCATTTTTTAATGTCACCCAGACAGTCCAACAATGGCTGAATGGAGTCACCAGGTTTCAAAGGAATGTACAACTGGGTATCATCAGCATATAAATGAAAAGAGACATTGTGAGCCCTAATAATGTTCCCCAGTGGCTGCATATATAAATTAAAAAGAAGTGGGCCCAGTATGGAGCCTTGAGGAACACCACTAATAACAGGACTAGAAGAAGAGCAGAAATTACCCAATGCTACAGAGAAAGACCTGTCCTTAAGATATGAGCTGAGCCATTGTAGGGCAGTACCCTTGATACCAAACAGCGCCAGAGAAGTATATTATGGTCTACAGTATCAAAGGCAGCTGTAAGATCTAATAGCATCAACACAGTATTTTTACCAGCATCCACTGTTAGTAAAATGTCATTGTACACTTTTAACAAAGCAGACTCTGTGCTATGAAAAGCAGTGAAACCAGATTGTAAAGGTTCACATAACATAGCTGAGTTTAAAAACAGGAGCAATTAAGATTGTACTACTTTCTCTAGCCAGCTTTGACATAAAAGGTAACTTAGAGATAGGCCGATAATTATTAAGGCAACCTTCGTCCAAACCCTGTTTCTTAAGCAACGGTTGAACAACAGCATGTTTAAAACCATTTGGGACCACCCCCTAATCCAAAAAGAAGAATTTATGAACACTTGGATACTGGGGCAAATTTCAGAAAAAGTGTTCTTTTATAAGCACAGCGGGAACAACATCAAGTGGCATGGATGATATTTTCATCTGGTTAACCAGATCACCCAGTTCCTTTAGAGAAACGTGTTCAAATTGATCTAATGAAACCGGTAAAGCCAATGAATTTGGTAACAAGTCTATTAAATGCAAATTGAAGGATGAACGAATAGTCATTACTTTATCAGCAAAAATTTTAAAAACTTCACACAAAGTTCAACCGAGGTTCCCCATGGAATTGGCAACTCAGATTAATAATTGAATTTATTGTGGTGAATAAAATCTTTGGTCTATAACGGTATGTGGCAATGGAATAGTCCGAAAAATACCTAGACCTCGCGCCTGCTGCACTCTGAACTTTAAACAAACAATCTTTATAAATCTGGAAGGACACAGTTAATTGATCATGCTTCCATCTCCGCTCAGCTTTATGACAGGCCTGTCTGAGAGAACGAGTATTATCGTCCAGCCAGTAATAAGATTTATGATTTGGTTGTTTCAGCTTAAAAGGGGCAATGGAGTCTGAAATATTGGAGCAAAATGTATAAAATAACGCAATCAAATCATCAGGGCCAGCGGAAGACTCTGCAGCACTCAAAATAGATGTCTCAACAGCATTAGCTAGAAAACTTTCACTAAACTGAGCGGCAGTGAGTGAATTAATACAACGAGAATAATATCCTGAAGGCCTAGTCACAACGGCAGAGCTGGCAGCAGGGACATTAAAAACAATGGGCTTGTGATCAGAGAAGGAAGCATCTTCAATATTAACATCACCAACAGCGGTTCAATAAGACAATATAAGGTCTAGTGTATGACCAAGGACATGAGTTGCCTGATTTATGTGTTGACTAAAACCAAAGGAATCCAAGATATGACAAAATTCAGTAACTAAGGGTCGACCAGGGCAGCAGACATGTACATTAAAATCACCCAATAATAACAAACGATCATACAACGGAACAATAGCAGTTAAAAAATCACAAAAATCACTTAAAAAGGCATTGTCCAGGTTAGGTGGCCTATAGATCAAGGCACATAAAAGCGTGGAAGAGGTCGACTCTAACACAACACACTGTACCTCAAACGTCGAGTAAATCCCAACAGAAACTCTCCGAATGTTCATTGACTGTTTACAAACCATAGCAACCCCACCGCCCTTACCAGAAGGCCTTGGAGTATTGATAAAACAACAGTTCGGTGGACAGAGTTCCTCGAAGACTATTGACTCACCAGGACTAACCCAGGTCTCCGTCAGGAATAAAATATCCAGGTTATGTCTGGTAAAAAAGTCATTTAAAATGAAAGTTTTGTTGCACACGGACCTAGCATTAACCAGGGCCATGATCACAGGAGACTGAGGTAGCGAGTTCAGATCCGGTGAAACAAATTCCAATTGTCGAAGATTTAAACAGTTAAACAGTTAAACAGTTTAAACAGATTTAAACAGCTAATGAGCAAGTCATAGGCTTGCAACGGTTGCAAGGAAAAAACTCCCTGAGACACTATGAGGAAGAAACCTTAAGAGGAACCAGACTCAAAAGGAACCACGTTAAAAAAAAAAAAAAAAAAAAAAAAAAAAAAAAAAAAAAAAAAAAAAAAAATAAAAAAAAGAGAAAAAAAGAGAAAAAAAAAAAAAAAAGAGAAAAAAAAGCAAACAAACAAAAATCCCGAAAAAGAAAGAAACCACGGATGTACTGAGCAACAGACACTGAATGGGTCGGCCAAGGAAAACAACAACAGTTGATGAGAGAAACATTATCAGAGCTGTTAAGAAAAACCCAGAAACCACAGTCAGTGACACCACCATCAACCTCCAGAGCAGGGTGAAGGTATCACACTCCACCATTCGAAGATAGCCGAGATTTAGAGGCCATACCGCAAGACGCAAACCACTCATCAACAGTAAGATTCGGAAAGGCATGATTGGAATACTCCAAAAAAATTAAATAAAATGCAGAGATGAGCCACAAATGTTCGGGAACCAAGATTAACCTGTTCCTAAGTGATGGAAAGACCAAAGTGTTGAGGAAGAAAGGATCTGCTCATGATCCAGAACATACAAGCTCATCTGTGAAACATGGTGGTGGTAGTGTCATGGCCTGGGCTTGACCAAGTCAACAAAGGAAAGTTGACGTTTGGGGAAAGTTGAAGATTTTAGACTGGCCAAGCCCAGACCAGACCTTAACCCAACTGAGCAGCATTTCACCTCCTGATGAGGAGACTGAAAGGAGAAAGCCCCCCAAAACAAACAACAACTGAAAGAGGCTGCGGTAAACACCTCAAAAAAGAAGAAACCAGCAATTTTGTTTTTTCAATTAGTCACAACCTTAATGCAGTTATTACAAGCAAGGGGTTGCACCCACATATTAATTGTAATTGACTTCCATTTACTTCAAGACATATCTGTTCCCATACTTTTGCTCACCTAAAAATCGGGTGTTCTGATACAAAAACGTTGTATGTTTTATGTTGTCTAATGCATTTATATGTAAATCCTAACCTCTCGTCCCATATCCGTCTTATGATGTCAAACCCAAATGTCTTTGCTGTATAGCACAAACAAATGCCGTTTAGTTTCAGAGGGGACTGTATTACCACTCTCTCCTTGCTGCCTCGTAATGTTTGATTCATCTTCTGCTCCATAAGGGGGTCCAGAAGCTGAAATGTCCCTGTCTGATGATGCACATTCTTCCCCTGAGCACGTTGTAAAAAAGACAATAAACGGGGAGAAACCATCAAGTCGCCTAAAGGGGGGATTCCAGTCTGACACTTAGGCAACTTACAGGCCCACCCAGCATATAGAAGACCTCCAGCACAGAGTATAGAATCAGTAAATAGATTAACATACAAAACATGGACAAATCCCAGTGTTAGTGTAGGAATAATAAAAACATTTAATAGTATCACTGGGTAGGAACTTACTAGTAGTTTAAACCGTACATGAGAACAGAAAGATATAGAAACAAAATACAAGCTTTTATTGAATAACAAAGTGGGGGAAATGTTCACATAAGTATTACTAAAATTTTAACAAATATTAACAACTAGTATGAATTAATAGTAGGATGCCCAGCAGTACTGTGCTGTTTCTAGACAAAACTAAGTTCTCTGGGACAGTTTTTAGACACTTCAGCACGCAATTATTATACTATCCAAATACAATAGCATAATAAAGTCCCCCAGTCCAAACACATGCACGGTAGGCTGATCGGCGTGTCCAAAGTGTCCGTAGTGTATGAACGGGTGTGTGAGTGTGCATGCCTTGGACTGGCACCCTGTCCAGGGTCTCATGCCCGATGCTCCCTGGGATAGGCTCCAGGTTCCCCGCGACCCTGAAGCAGGAATAAGCGGTTGAAGATGGATGGATGGATGGATGGATGGATGTATGAGGTATACACCAAAACCAGAAGAAATCAGAACGGGGCAAATACTTTTTCACAGCACTGTACTCCTTAGTATGGTAGTAGGCTATGCTGTGCTCAGACGTAGCCATGGTGATACAGGTATAGTTTGAGCGGTGTGTGTGTGTGTGTGTGTGTGTGTATATATAAATTTATAAATATAAATATATTATATATAATATTATATAATATTTATATATATATATATATATATATTTATATATTTGTTTTTTTTGTTTTTTTTTTAAGCGTGTAAAGCTGGGCTAATTAGTGCTCTAGCGTTAGCTAACTGAATCCGAGCTCCGTTATAAAAGTCGTGCGGGCGCGCGCGCAGACTGTTTTGGCGATGCGCGCGCGAGCCGCTGGGACGCTGCAGTAGGTGTCGGTGTCCGTGTCCGTCCATTCTCTGTCACTCAGGTGGACAAAAAATTCACAAAGAAAGCGTGTTTTGTTCGTTTTTCTGTCAAGAATGTCGGCTTGATTCGAGTGAAAACGGCTGTCTGACTGTGTGTGGAGGAAATAACGAACTAGCGAGCTTGACCATGGCTGCTTTGGATGAATCTGTCGTCGGTTAAAGGTATTTCAACTTATTGAAATCAATTTAAATATTACACTTGTGTGTGTGTGTGTGTGTGTTTTGTTTTTTATTTTTATTTAACGGACTTGTCTTTGAACGTAGAGTCTGTTTTGTTTGGGTATATAATCTATATATTTTGTTTATTAGCTTATTATAGTAGCGTAGGAGAACAGGATACGAGTTCGGCATTTTCCGCCGTTCGGCAGATTGTCACAGAAACACCCGAACTCTTAGTTAGTCACAGAAACACCCGAACTCTTAGTTAGTCACAGAAACACCCGAACTCTTAGTTAGTCACAGAAACACCCGAACTCTTAGTTAGTCACAGAAACACCCGAACTCTTAGTTAGTCACAGAAACACCCGAACTCTTAGTTAGTCACAGAAACACCAACTCTTAGTTAGTCACAGAAACACCAACCTTAGTTAGTCACAGAAAACCGAATTTAGTTAGTACAGAAAACACTTAGTTAGTCACAGAAACTATTTAGTAAGAAACCACTTTAGTTAGTACAGAAAACGAACTTTAGTTAGTACAGAAACAATTAGTTAGTAAGAAAACAATTAGTAAGAAAACCAACTCTTAGTTAGTCAGAAACACCAACTCTTAGTCACAGAAACACCCGAACTCTTAGTTAGTCACAGAAACACCCGAACTCTTAGTTAGTCACAGAAACACCCGAACTCTTAGTTAGTCACAGAAACACCCGAACTCTTAGTTAGTCACAGAAACACCCGAACTCTTAGTTAGTCACAGAAACACCCGAACTCTTAGTTAGTCACAGAAACACCCGAACTCTTAGTTAGTCACAGAAACACCCGAACTCTTAGTTAGTCACAGAAACACCCGAACTCTTAGTTAGTCACAGAAACACCCGAACTCTTAGTCACAGAAACACCCGAACTCTTAGTCACAGAAACACCCGAACTCTTAGTCACGGAAACACCCGAACTCTTGTAGTCACGAAACACCCGAACTCTGAGTCACGGAAACACCCGAACTCTTAGTTAGTCACAGAAACACCCGAACCTTTAGTCACAGAAACACCCGAACTCTTAGTCACAGAAACACCCGAACTCTTAGTTAGTCACAGAAACACCCGAACTCTTAGTTAGTCACAGAAACACCCGAACTCTTAGTCACAGAAACACCCGAACTCTTAGTCACAGAAACACCCGAACTCTTAGTCACAGAAACACCCGAACTCTTAGTCACGGAAACACCCGAACTCTTAGTCACGGAAACACCCGAACTCTTAGTCACGGAAACACCCGAACTCTTAGTTAGTCACAGAAACACCGAACTCTTAGTCACAGAAACACCCGAACTCTTAGTCACAGAAACACCCGAACTCTTAGTCAGTCACGGAAACACCGAACTCTTAGGCGTGTCACGGAAACACCGAACTCTTAGTTAGTCACAGAAACACCCGAACTCTTAGTCAGTCACAGAAACACCCGAACTCTTAGTCACAGAAACACCCGAACTCTTAGTCAGTCACGGAAACACCCGAACTCTTAGGCGTGTCACGGAAACACCCGAACTCTTAGTTAGTCACGGAAACACCCGAACTCTTAGTTAGTCACGGAAACACCCGAACTCTTAGGCGTGTCACGGAAACACCCGAACTCTTAGTTAGTCACAGAAACACCCGAACTTTAGTTAGTCACAGAACACCCGAACTCTTAGTTAGTCACAGAAACACCCGAACTCTTAGTTAGTCACAGAAACACCCGAACTCTTAGTCACAGAAACACCCGAACTCTTAGTTAGTCACAGAAACACCCGAACTCTTAGTTAGTCACAGAAACACCCGAACTCTTAGTCACAGAAACACCCGAACTCTTAGTTAGTCACAGAAACACCCGAACTCTTAGGCGTGTCACGGAAACACCCGAAGTCTTAGTTAGTCAACACCCGAACTCTTAGTTAGTCACAGAAACACCCGAAGTCTTAGGCGTGTCACGGAAACACCCGAACTCTTAGGCGTGTCACGGAAACACCCGAAGTCTTAGTTAGTCACGGAAACACCCGAAGTCTTAGTTAGTCACGGAAACACCCGAAGTCTTAGGCGTGTCACGGAAACACCCGAAGTCTTAGTTAGTCACAGAAACACCCGAACTCTTAGTCACAGAAACACCCAAACTCTTAGTCACAGAAACACCCGAACTCTTAGGCGTGTCACGGAAACACCCGAAGTCTTAGTTAGTCAACACCTGAACTCTTAGTTAGTCACAGAAACACCCGAAGTCTTAGGCGTATCGCGAAAACACCCGAAGTCTTAGGCGTGTCACGAAAACACCCGAAGTCTTAGTTAGTCACAGAAACACCCGAAGTCTTAGGCGTATCACGAAAACACCTGAAGTCTTAGGCGTGTCACGGAAACACCCGAAGTCTTAGGCGTGTCACGGAAACACCCGAACTCTTAGTTAGTCACGGAAACACCCGAAGTCTTAGTTAGTCACGGAAACACCCGAACTCTTAGGCGTGTCACGGAAACACCCGAACTCTTAGGCGTGCGGAA
This sequence comes from Ameiurus melas, assembly GCA_012411365.1. Taxonomy (NCBI): domain Eukaryota; kingdom Metazoa; phylum Chordata; class Actinopteri; order Siluriformes; family Ictaluridae; genus Ameiurus; species Ameiurus melas. The sequence goes on from CM022761.1 coordinate 27,048,719, forward strand.
AACAAACTCTTAGGTGGCATGAAACACCCGAACTCTTAGGCGTGTCACGGAAACACCCGAAGTCTTAGTTAGTCACGGAAACACCCGAAGTCTTAGGCGTGTCACGGAAACACCCAAAGTCTTAGTTAGTCACAGAAACACCCGAACTCTTAGTCACAGAAACACCCGAACTCTTAGTCACAGAAACACCCGAACTCTTAGTCACAGAAACACCCGAACTCTTAGTCACAGAAACACCCGAACTCTTAGTCACAGAAACACCCGAACTCTTAGTCACAGAAACACCCGAACTCTTAGTCACAGAAACACCCGAACTCTTAGTCACAGAAACACCCGAACTCTTAGGCGTGTCACGGAACCACCCGAAGTCTTAGTTAGTCAACACCCGAACTCTTAGTTAGTCACAGAAACACCCGAAGTCTTAGGCGTATCGCGAAAACACCCGAAGTCTTAGTTAGTCACAGAAACACCCGAAGTCTTAGGCTTATCACGAAAACACCTGAAGTCTTAGGCGTGTCACGGAAACACCCGAACTCTTAGGCGTGTCACGGAAACACCCGAAGTCTTAGTTAGTCAAGGAAACACCCAAAGTCTTAGGCGTGTCACGGAAACACCCAAACTCTTAGGCGTGTCACGGAAACACCCGAAGTCTTAGGCGTGTCACGGAAACACCCGAAGTCTTAGGCGTGTCACGGAAACACCCGAAGTCTTCCAGCTATACACTCCCAGAAATAATGTACCAAGCTATACTTTCCCTTGCTAATAGAGTGCTGCTATCAAGAGTACATCTTTTGTACCTTTTAATATCTATCTTTTCTATGAGTTGTACCTTTTTAATTAGCTTTTAGAGTAAGGCTTTAAAGTTAAATCAATGATCATTATCGCTCAAATTATATACCTTAGATTGTTTTTAACAATCTATGACAAACCCGTTAGTTCTTGGATGTCATCAAAGCCTTTGCGTCTTCTTTACATCCTTGACTTTCTAAGACAGGCGGCGTTTTTGAGGACCGGCGCATTCATCGGGACATGAGACCAGAAGGCGTCCATCGGATGGAGCAAGCACGAAACTCGAAGAGATTTAGGGTTGTTCTCTGTCTCTGTCCCCCAGAACGCACTGAAATGCGAACAGGTTGTTTGTTTAACACACAGGATTGATTGATTTGTTTGATTCTCACCTTCATTCATCCATCCATTCATTCCTCTTTTTTTTTTTTTTAAATATATATCTCTTTTCAGTTGTTCAACATAAACTGATTAAAAAGTCCTACTTGTAAATATTGTGTCATAAAATATAAGGTTGTATCATGTTCCAGCAGTTTAGGAGAGGAAGGAGCTGGGCATGTATTCGTTTGGGGACATTTTCAATTAGCATATTCGTAGAGTCTGTTTATTTATTTCTTTTTCCTTTTGATGAGGGTAAAAGTGTAGGCACTTCCTGTGTGTTTTTGTTTGATTATATTTTCCGAAGCCACCGCATTAAGTAATTTATTTATTCATATTGAAAAACTATAGCCTTTAAAACAAGATCTGTGTAACGTTAAACTACACCCCCCACCCCACCCCCAGCCTGCCGTGATATTAGATCTGTTGTTGTGTTTGATTCCCCTAGCAGAGACAAGAGCCTCCATCAGAGTTATCGGGACGAACAGAGTCACTGTTGACACTGGCAGGGTGAGCGTTTCTCAGGCCAATGATATCAGCTATTTCAATTAGATTACAGTCTTCTTTCTCTCTCTCTCTCTCTCTCTCTCTCTCTCTCTCTCTCTCTCTCAGACTCTCCTACAAACACGAGGTTAAACAGAGAAAGAGCGCAAAAACAGAATGCAGAAGTGGAAAATATGTAGTGTCATTTCATTTTTTTGATTTATTTTTTCATGGGGAACTGAGTTTCCTTCTTGCTAATGCATGTGTTTGCCCTTTAGGGTCACCGGGCGCACGTCCTAGATTTTGATGCCGTGTGGAATGAAGGGGCTTCGCCGAAAGACATCTATGAGTCAACGACAAAGGCATTTACCCATGTTGCACCAGACCTACTACTTAGCACTGACAGTAGTGTTCACTAAATCTGCGAAATTTACTTACATATGATTTCCTGTATCTGACCTCCTTGGTGTCTCAGATTACACAGCGTTCGTGGTGCAACTATAGGAAATAAAACATTAAAACATTCTCTCCAGGTTTCCTTTCATTCTCTCCGTCTGTCATCCTGCTGTCTCTCATATTCTTATTCTCTGCTTTTCTGCTACTCGTACTTTCTGACTCTTTCTCTCTCTCTTTCTCCCTCTGTATTTATTTACCCCAGTCATTGGTGGAGTATTTGATGAAGGGTTATAATGGATGTGTCATATTGTATGGACAGTCCACCAGCGGAGAGACACACCCAGTTCAAGCCTGCACAACCAGACAGAGGGGCATCGTCAGTCGTACTGCTGACGACATCTTTAACTGTATCCATCTGTCAAAGCTCATCTCCAAATGTTAATAAGGTTTAATTGTCTGTGTATAATTCGTGGTACAGGCGTGAAATCATAACACTTGATTAGCTTCCCAAATATATTTTGACCTGTTTAGGCTTATGTTCTCAGCATGTTATTTTTTTTTTTTTCTTACTGATAATGAAAGATGCTATCTTATGAAGCAATATGATCTCAAAGCCCAAATATGTGACTATCAGAATACATGATTATGTAGATACTATCCCAAGAAGCAAAATATATTCAGATATAAGCGCTCACGAGTAACATTGTATTGACTTTGGCCTTTCGGATTGTAAACGATTTGACAGCTGTATTGCCTGAACATCTGCAGTGGAATGGAAATGTTCTTTCCTTTAAGAGCTGCAATTTGTAATGTGTTAAAGCATTTCTAGAACTGTAAGAACTGTAATGGACATTCAAAAGATACAATCCCCTCCAAAACTATTGGAACAGGGAGGCCGATTCGTTCGTTTGTGCTGTACACCGATGACATTTGGGTTTGAGATCAAAAGGTGGATATGAGACGAGAGTTTTTCAGGATTTCAGCTTTTATTTCCTGGCATTTACATCTAGATGTGTTAAACAACATAAATCATGGAACATTTTTTAACAGACCACCTTCATACCTCTCACAATGTTTCTGTCATCAGCTGTCCAATTCGGTGTCTGTTGCTCAGTACATCAGTGGTTTCTTTCTTTTTCAGGACATTCCAAATTGTTGTATTGGCTATACCCAGTGTTTGTGCAATGCCTCTGATTGAGTTTCCCTTTTTTCACAGCATCAAAATGGCTTAGGTTTCTCCCATAAACAGCTATCTGATCTTCATGTTGGTTTATCCTTTTTAACAACAAATGCAGTCTTCACAGATGAAACTGAAGGCTAAAACCAAGAGTAGACGTTCAGAGTTATTTATTGTTTGCAGTACGTAACTTTTTTTTGGCAAAAAAAATGAAAAAAAATCTTTTTTTGAGCAAGTACGTTTGATGTCATTCGTCTTTGCGTGGTTACGTCACGTCCGTAAAAAAAAAAAAAACACGAGCGGCCACTATATCGCGTGTGTGGGGGCTGAGAATCGTGGAGTGTTTGTAGATTGTTTTTACAACAGTTGCTTTGAATTTAAACTTGCCATCTAGATGGCTGCTTTAATCTGGATCGTTCTAAACACAATCTAATAAATTGTTGTCAAAACCAAGAAACCTCGAACTGCGGAGAGCCTGCAGTCAAAAAGGGAATGCGACAGAGCCCGTGCTAAAACGAGAATAAATATCGGCATGGCTTTTGAGAGCTGGCAAAAACTCCGAGATCTGAAGGGATTGAAGACTGACAGAGAGATTTTTTTTTCTGCTGAACAAGTAAGAGTTGCTTAATAAGTAGGTAGCTAACATTAGCGCACTCGTTTGCTTGTTTCAGCTAGGTATCGAGTTTCCTGTTTTTCTTTCGTTTGCCAAAGCACATCTCATGTAAAAAAAAAAAAAAAGAAACTAAATAAATTAAAAAAACAACAAAAAAGGTAACTTGCAATTTTATGTTTCAAACAGAGATGGCGATAGAGAGGCAAAAGTGCAGTACTGCAGCTTTAAACACTAAATAACAAGAAACACCTGTCAGTCACATTTTCCAATATTTTTGCTCCCCTACAAATTGGGTGGTCTGATACAAAATGTGCTATGTTCTATGTCGTTTAACACATCTACATATAATAATAAAAGCTGATATTCTCAACTCTCTTCTCATCTTATTCATCTTTTGATCTCAAACCCAAATGTTCAGTCTCCAGCAAAATAAAATGAATTGGCCTTGCCGTTCCAGAAGGGCCTCTGCATGTGATAAACTGTGATTTGCATTATTACCATGCAGTGAATGTGCTTCATTTCAGGCTACTGTTGACATTTTTCTGGTGCTGAAATGCTGGAACAGAGCTGCTCAACAAAATGTGATCATGAGGTCAAATTGGGTAAATGGGAAGACAGTGTTTTAATCCCAGTATGCCTTGCAGCATCATGGGGCTCTAAAGAACCTTCAGAACATTTAGAATTTAGAAAGCCATCCTTAATCTGACCCTATCAGCTCCAGAGGCTTCTCACTGCAGAGTCAGAGTGTCCTCTTATCACATCTCTAATGAGAAGATTTACGACCTGTTGGTGAGTAGATTCTGGAAGATGTTGAAGATGTTGATGTCTAACCCTAAGATGTTGCATCAGTTTTTTTTTGTTAAAAAATACACTGGAACACAGCTAATAACAAGCAGCTAATGTCACTCATATGAGACTTTCAAAGACTTTGTCCATACTTGGGTAAAAAAATAATAATCTACATATTATATTCTGGGAGTGCTACTTATGAGTAATAATGGCTTAATAGCATCGATTCTTGATGATGGCTTGACCTTTACAGACCACATCTTAGCAACTGCAAGGTCCTGTAGGTTCATCCTGTACAACATCAAGAAAATCCGACCATACCTCACCAAACAGGCTACACAGATACTAGTCCAGGCTCTTGTCATCTCTAAACTGGACTACTGCAACTCACTGCTTTCAGGCCTCCCAGCCAGCTCCATCAAACCCCTTCAGATGATTCAGAATGCTGCAGCGTGCCTCGTCTTCAACCAGCCCAAGACAACCCATGTTACACCCCTCTTCATCTCCCTCCACTGGCTTCCTGTAGCTGCCCGCATCAAGTTCAAGGCCTTGATGCTCACCTACAAGACCTTGTCAGGAACAGCATCCTCCAACCTCAACTCTCTCCCGAAGGCCTACATTCCCTCTCGCAATCTGCGATGGACTAGCGACCGACGTTTAGTAGTTCCCACTCAGCGAGGCGTAAGGTCCCTTTCCACAACCTTCACGCATACCGTTCCTCAGTGGTGGAATGCTCTTCCGATCTCAATCCGGACTGCAGAATCTCTCACTATCTTCAAAAAACAGCTAAAGACCCACCTCTTCCGTGAACACCTAAGAAAAAACAAAAACAAAAGAAAAACCCACACACAACGCACTTACACCTTTACTTTGTGCACTTTGCTTCCTCTGGTATTCAATTAATGGATCTTGTATAGTAGCACTACTTGTATTGTTCTCTGCTCGATATATCGCTTTGATTATTTGTAAGTCGCTTTGGATAAAAGCGTCTGCCAAGTGAATAACTGTAAATGTAATAGCTCATATCGTGTTAAGGATAAGTTCTCAAAATGAGGTCCAGGGACTCCCAAGCATCCCTAGTTTTTTTGTTTGTTGATTTTTTTTTCTTCTTCTTCTTCAAACTCTTCAGTAAAAAGACATGGTACATGGTACATGTTGAAAGTTGGAGTATATTTGTAAAATACATCTGTACTTAGGAGGTCCATGATTGTTTTAACAGTTAAAGGGGTCCCTGGCTACAAGATATTTTGAGAATTCCTGTTTTAAAGAACGATTAAAAGCAATCAAAAAACATCTCAGATTTTGTTGTTAGCCACATCAGATTAGCTTCATTTTTCTCTCCATGTCAGTGTACATGCTGACTGTGGAACACCTCATAGGAGATTATCCTTATAACAGCAAAAAAAAAAAAAAAAAGGTATATAGGTTAAATGCTCATCCTAATCTTAGATCCTCACTTTCAGGAGCCTCAGGTGAGGGAGGTGTGCCGTATCCACGACACGGAGGAAGTGGTGCTTCTGGAGGGGCTGAGAGAACGGGAGGTCAGCTCTGCTCAGGAACTGATGGACGTGTACAACAGTGGGATCGCCCACAGGAACACAGGTGAGAGAACCCCCTATACAGATAACCAGATAGAGGTGAGAGGACACAGCTTGCTACAGGTATAACACATCAGTAATTCTGTTTCTGAATATACTTAGAAGAGATACAAGTAGAAATGTAGTCTTTTTTTTAAAAAAATGTTATGTTGGTGCAACTGTATAATCCGTGATGAAAGCTACATAGTCCGTAATGAAAACTACATAGTCCGTAATGAAAACTACATAGTCCGTAATGAAAACTACATAGTCCTTAATGAAAACTACATAGTCCGTGATGAAAACTACATAGTCCTTAATGAAAACTACATAGTCCTTAATGAAAACTACATAGTCCTTAATGAAAACTACATAGTCCGTAATGAAAACTACATAGTCCGTAATGAAAACTACATAGTCCGTAATGAAAACTACATAGTCCATGATGAAAACTACATAGTCCGTAATGAAAACTACATAGTCTTTAATGAAAACTACATAGTCCGTAATGAAAACTACATAGTCCGTAATGAAAACTACATAGTCCATAATGAAAACTACATAGTCCGTAATGAAAACTACATACTCCGTAATGAAAACTACATAGTCCTTAATGAAAACTACATAGTCTTTAATGAAAACTACATAGTCTGTAATGAAAACTACATAGTCTTTAATGAAAACTACATAGTCCTTAATGAAAACTACATAGTCCTTAATGAAAACCACATAGTCTGTAATGAAAACTACATAGTCCATGATGAAAACTACATAGTCCGTAATGAAAACTACATAGTCCTTAATGAAAACTACATAGTCCGTAATGAAAACTACATAGTCCTTAATGAAAACTACATAGTCCTTAATGAAAACTACATAGTCCTTAATGAAAACTACATAGTCCGTAATGAAAATACATAGTCCGTAATGAAAACTACATACTCCGTAATGAAAACTACATAGTCCTTAATGAAAACTACATAGTCTTTAATGAAAACTACATAGTCTGTAATGAAAACTACATAGTCTTTAATGAAAACTACATAGTCCTTAATGAAAACTACATAGTCCTTAATGAAAACCACATAG
>CM022761.1:27058506-27061006 GCA_012411365.1 Ameiurus melas
TGTTTGTGTGTGTGTGTAAACTATTCATTACCAGTATTCATTCTTCTTTCTTATTTCCTAGGTGGATCTCGCAACTTCAGGCAAAGTAGGAACAAGAGAATTATTTTGCTTTCTCCTTACATGTGCACACACACACACGCACACACTCACATATGCTTCCATTTTTAAAATTTATGTCACACATACACATTTGTACATCCATAGAGCTACTCTAAATGTTTAACCTAATGCTAATGACACTGATGATAATAATAATAATAATAAAAAAACATTTTGGTAGAGAAAAATCAGGAATAAAAGGATAAGATTCAAACCAAATCAAAGCCAAAACTAAATCTTAGTCCACTGTATCTGTAGCATATGTGTGATTTCTCTCCACACATTACAGAGGTACTGCGAAAAGAACAGAAAAATGCACGAGTCATTCGTGAGAGCATGTATGCCGAAGAGGGTAGATAGGGCTTCGCTCAGAGTGTGTTACGCCGTCCCGTGACACAGCATGAAATACAGCCGGTTAGCTTCAAGTGACTCAAAGGGAGCATGTTAGTTTTTACTTTTCCCAATGGAAGCAGCTGTGTGATTGGGGAGCGCTGGCTGGTGGATGGGAACTGGCACAGAATAATTTGGGGAGAACTATAGGGAGAAGGGGGTTGGGAAAATCATAGGTAACTGGACTCCTAAGACTCTTCTTTTTGTTAGCGTGTATATTTTGAATTGACATTATCATTTTAAACATTATTTATATAGCTTTTCAACGCACGTAAGGTTTCTGTTTTTTATTCAGAAATTTCATGTTTGTGGCAGTTGCCTATTTCATACAGATGCAGTAAATACAGATCATAATCTAAATCATGAAGTATTTCTTTAAAATCTGCCTTGCCATTATTTTTAAGCATAAACCAAAAGTCAAAAGTTTAGACACACTTTATTTGTATAATTTTTTCCCCCCACATTTTAGAATAATAATGAAGTCATTAAAAACTCTTTAATAACACAAATGGAACTATGGGAATTATGTTTTGATTTAAAAAATATAAATATAAATAAATCAAAATAATTGAGTATTTCAGCATCTTCAAAGTCGACGCTCTTTTCACCTAGAAATTTCCAGAAATTAATTTCTTATCCGATTTCTTATCCGATTTCTTGAGGAATTTCCCTGAGATGCTTTTGAAAAAGTATTAAAGGAGTTCACACCGACGGCGGACTCTCATCGGCTGCTTTTCGGAAACAATTCTCTCTGAGTCGTCCGTTTAAAAATATATTATATTATATTTTTAAATAAAATGTTAGTTTTCTAATGAAAGAAATTAATACGTTGGCACAATTATATTTTTCTCTACAACACCGATTTCACACACCTATCACACACCTTCAGATCAAAAGGTTTTTAACGATCATGAGAAACGTTTCAGCCGCGTGTCCACAAACTTTTGACCCGGAGCGTGCTTATCTCTGAGTAATTTTTTTCTTTACTGTCTTCTTATTCTCTCTCTCTCTCTCTCTCTCTCTCTCGTCCTCTGTGTCTAAGTCTACATATAACAGTTCTGCAGTTCTGGATATGAGAAGAAGTTTCCATGTGGCTCAAGAAAACCATCAGGAGGCCAAAACAATTAAACGATCCCTTACAATCTTTAGAAATGTGAGTATGTTTTCAGAAATGTACACACTACAAAAACACATGTAGCTGTGTTTCTATTTCAGCACTGTGGACTGTTAAAGACATCACTGTGTATAGCTGGGTTTGTGCTAAAGGGCTCTCTTTCGTCTTTATTTTACATACTTGTATTTTAATCACATCTACTGTATATTCTAACCTCATTACGATCATGTATGCTTTGTTTTTTTGTTTTTTTTTTAAATCCTGTTTGTATGTACAGGATGTGTAAAGGGTTAAATGTGTTTCTGTTAGGGTTGAAAAATTGTGTGTGGGGGGTGGGGGGGAGGGGTAGGCTAGAATCATGGTCACATTTAACAAAATGAGCAAAAGTTTAGGAGGTTATTAGAAATGAAAACTGTTGCTGTGGTTACTGCAGATAAAGCGGAGGCCCCTTTCCCCTCAATGTTTTTGGATGGTTTTTGAAAAACAAAGACGCTGCGATAACGAGTTGGAGGGATGACAAGGTCATATTCAGCGTTTTGTGCAATGCTTTAACAGAGTTCAAAGACCTGGTTTAGCTCCCCTAAATTAATTATCCAGAGCAAACGAATCCAGGGCAGTGAAAACACTAACGTATGTAGGATATTAATTTGAGAAACTTGTTTTACTGGAGGCTAAAACCATTCGGTGCTTCTTTACTGAGTATCTGAGATAGAGTGCATATTAAAAAAAAGACTCCACACCTCTGTTAAACTTGCAGGTTTCTGTGACGTAAAAAACTACAGGTAAATCGTATTTTCTTAATGTGATATAGCGTCGTGTAATGGAGGCACAGACGGAAGCAAGGGCACGATATCACTAAACGAAAACATGCAGAGGTCAATTGATCAGGCAAAGAAC
>CM022761.1:27066006-27208506 GCA_012411365.1 Ameiurus melas
CTTCTCATTGGTTTGTTTTTCTAATGTGTGCACCTGTTCAGTGTTCAGCCCTTAATTTGTTTGGTTTTTAATACCCTGTTGCCTCTATTTCTCTTCGCAAAGGCTTGCAGAGTGTGTAGTGCAAATCTGAGCATTCTGAGCATTGTTTCTCTGACTCTTGCTTGTATTATCATTTCTTCTGTGATGTGATCCTCCTTTCTGCTATGTTATTAGCCTCCGTTCGTATGTGATCACTAGGTCTCTATCATGGTGTCAGGACGCGACTTGCATTTCATCCCTTCCTGAGTAATTAAAATGACATGTTGAACAGGGGCTTCTGAGACAACTTAGTCACTTAGGGAGTTGTTTTAACCTCAGTTTGGACTTTAATAGCTTTGCTTGCTAAGTACAGAAAGTACAGACATCTCCGTTTTAGTTCTGAACATGCTAAATAAAAGACTTCCTGTAGAAGAACTTTATCATAAACTTCTTCTACTGTAACTAATGCTTGCATGCAGAGTGGCTTTAATAAAAACACGGGAAGTTGTATGAGGGTTATTTTTAAAGCAGCTGTCAATGTCATTTGTATTGTTTTCTCTCCTGTGGGCAGTTCTCAAAATAACACTCTTTCATCTCATCTCACTCAAAATGAGAAGCGCATCACAGGGATGACTCACCAGGACAAAAAAACCCAAATATTTCCTAACCCGTATATTAAACCACGGTCAGGAGAAGGGCATGTTTTTCCCACTAATGAAGTCAGATTAAGAGCAAAAACAACAACCAGTACGCAAAGTAAAGCAGAAGAACATGATGGGAGAAACATTCGGGAGTTAGACTGATAAATGTAATATATTACATATATTTTACAATATATTATACTTATATTTCAGAGTATATTGAATATATTACAGTATAATCCATTTATATATAAGAGTACAAAGAGATCCAGCAACAACCCGTTACCTAAAGATTATTACTCATCATTTTTCATTTCAAAAGGTAACTACGTACATATATTATACTGACATTTGTAGAAGCTATAATTGTATTAAATAGGGTTCAGGGATTGCGTAATCAAAGTTAGGAGTATGTACAGGGGCAGGTCTTTACACTTTTTAATGTCAGTTCCGCCCAATAGAGAGTCCGGTACTTGTGTAACCCGAAGCCATAAAACATAACATAATTAAAAATAACAACAGAATTTCAGCGATTTAGTTTTCTCCTTGTCCTGTTCTGTCTGGTCCAGTCTCAGACCTCCTTGCCATCTATTGTGAGCAGTCCAGGACCTCTCACTCAGCTCAAACCCAGACGCAGCCTGGAGGTTTCAGAGAACCGCTCCTTCTTGCCACACCTAGAGAAACCCAGACTACCAGAACCGAGCGGATATCACAGCCGCAGCTCTCGGATTACAGAGGAAAAGACCGGAGCATTGGATGGTAAGTGAGCATAAAGCATACACTCATCATCTTTTTTAATAAGAACACCTACACGCGTATGCAGTTATCCGATCAAACAGTCATGTGACAGCAGCACAATGCATAAGCTTATGCAGATACAGGTCAAGAGCTTGGGGGGTATTTTGTGATATTTGATCGTGGCATGGATGTTGGTGCCAGATGGACTGGTTTGAGAATTTCAGAAAAGAATGGTGCGAAATCCAAAAAACATCTTGTGAGTGGAGGGTCTGCAGGTTGAAATCAGAGAGAATGTTTTTCTTTGTTTGTTTATTTGATTTCCGTGTTGTGTGTATTTCTGTAGGCGATTGAGTTTCAGTTGGATGGTTTTAGAGATGTAATTGCCAGAGCAAATCGCAACCAAATGAATCCAGCGTAAATAAATTAGAATATTAGGTTAGTGGAAGGCTCTAGTTTGCATTTTCCCCTCTGTATTTCATTATAAGCACTCCTTAGTGTACTTTTTCTCTTGCAGTGTGTGTCGTGAAAAGTGCCATCCCGCTCTCCCGATGCCTCTCTGGGTCTGTTTTTGCGGAGCCCCTACGCCGTCGCTCTGCTGAGAAACCTTCGTCCTCGCTCGGCTCCTCATCCATCCCTCCACCGCTCCTTGAGTGCTCCAACTGCAAACAGGAGCGGAAGATCAGGGAGGAGTACGACAAATTTATCATTCAGGTGAAGAGAGATAGAGACAGCCTGAGCCAGAGAGTGACAGAGCTGGAGAAAGAGCTGAAGAACAGCGGAGGAGAGCAGAGAGAGAACGGAAGAGTGGAGAAAGACAAGCGAAGAGCAGAGAGAGACATCGGAAGACATGAGACAGCGACTGGAAGTAATGAGACCGAGAACGGAAAAAAGACTGAAGGCGAAGTGAGACAGATGAGTAGAGAGGGAGACGAAAGAGAAATTGCAAAAGACAAGATTGAAATAGAGGGTAGTGATGACAGAAGACAGCGCAGAGGGACAGAGCAGAAGGTGGGGGAGAGAGGAGAAGAAGAAAGAGAGAGAAGAGACGAAAGGGAGGGAGAAAAAGAGAATGACTCGACTGGAAAGGAATCTATCAGCACCTCACATGGAGTAACAGAGGCGCCAAAAAACACTGAGGTAAAGAGTCAGGAGTTCATCCAGCTAAAGGAACTCATGTTTTATCAGCTTTGTCCATACAAACTTTTTCACTAGGATCGTCTCTCTTTTTCCATATCAGGATCAATCTCTCTCTCTCTCTCTCTCTCTCTCTCTCTCACACACACACACACACACACACATCTCTCTCTCTCTCTCATACATTTCTCTCTCTCTCTCTCTCTCTCTCTCTCTCTCTCACATCTCTCCCTCACACATTTCTCTCTCTTTCTCTCTCACATACACACATCTCTCTCACATACACATCTCTCTCATAAATTTCTCTCTCTCTCTCTCTCTCTCTCTTCACACACATCTCTCCCACACACATTTCTCTCTTTCTCTCTCACATATACACATCTCTCTCACATACACATCTCTCTCATACATTTCTCTCTCACATACACACACCTCTCTCATACATTTCTTTCTATTTCTCTCTCTCCCACATCTCTCCCTCACGCATTTCTCTCATACATTTCTCTTTTTCTCTCTCACATCTCTCTCACACACACACACCTCTCTCATACATTTCTCTCTCTTTCTCTCTCACATCTCTCTCACACATTTCTCTCTCTTTCTCTCTCATCTCTCTCACTCTCGCATCTCTTTCTCTCACATCTCTTTCTCACTCTCACACACACATCTTTTTCTCTCTCTGTGTCTGTGTGTACAGTCACATTTATAAAGGTGAGTTGGCCCATTTTTCCAAACAAAGCGAGGAACAGTATAAACCTGGAGACACTGAAAATGCTGAAATTTATATTTTAGGCTATAAATACATAAAATACAAAAGAACATGGCATAGTGTTTAAGGTCAATATCAGATATATGAATATGGCATTGAATTTTTTTATGGACAAAATTATGAACTACACATATGTAAACTGCACGCAGGTTATTTGCTTAATCAAAACGTGGTGCCCAAAAAAAAAAAAAAAACTGACTGTCTGGAGATCCCAGAGGAGCAGTCTGGGGAACACTGCTTTCTTTCAAACCTATTGATTCATTACTATCAGCTCTCTCTGGCCATAAAGACCATCCATACAGTCATATTCATTAGAGTCAGCTCTCTCTACTCTTACACTCTCTTTCTATTAGGATCAGGTTGCTTTGACTATACATTCTTGCTTCTTGGGATAAGCTCTCTCTGTATTCATCCCCATATTCTCTTTATTCATAAGGATCAGCTCTCTGTGTCCATACACTCTTATTCATTAGCTTTTGCTCTTTCTCTGTCAATATTGGATGATCCTAGATCAGCACCTTGAGGTGTTCATTACTTTAACTCTTCTAACCGGAGGCCCAAAATTGTTTTGGGGAGCCCGTGTTCAGCATTGGATTTATTTGTGATGTACTCGTATGAAAATAAACACTCTGGGATTTAAGTTGTTTTTTTTTTGTTTTTTTTTAAACAAACAAGTACTTCTTTTTGTACCTAGCCCTCTAAGATTGAATGTTATACCTTTAGTTGTGTTGTCCATTTTATCTCGTTATCAGTGTGATTGTAAAGAGATGTGAATTGTTTGCCCAGCAGGGGGCTCACACCCCTCCCCCTTTCCCATCGCCCTGCTCAGCAGCAGCTAAACACAGAGTCCTGATACTCTACACACAGGAACCCAACAGTGTCCTGCCTAACCTTATCCTAAGTCTTATAAGACTTATAGCCGTAAAATTATTCATTAGTTTGTACTGAACGTCTAATATTAAATAAACTATCATATGTATTTACGTTTACATTTATTCACTTAGCAGACTCTTTTATCCAAATGAGAAAAATACAAGCAAAGCGATATATCAAGCAGAGAACAATACAAGTAGTGCTACTATACAAGATCCATTAATTGAGTCAAAAGAGGACTTATAGTTCATATTTACAAACTATATACATCAGATGTATGTACAAACAGCCTCAGAAGCACTTTGCTTGCACGGGTTATGAAGAACATTTGTCTGTAAAGTCCGGTTTCTCTGGACAATTTGTGTATTAGGCTTAATTTCTATTACAGCCGCTATCTTTGATGAAATACGCCGCAGTTTCTTCCTGGATTCTACATGTAAGTATACGTAATGTAAAAGCAACCATGTTGAATGGCATATTCTCTATTAAACTATGGCGTTAGCGGGAACACCAAGTGGTCTGAGATCTCATCAATACAAACATTTCCAAAAAGAGTACTCAGTCCCCTTTTGAGTCAAATTGTATTGTGAGCACCAAAAGCACTGAGACTGTTTGGAGCTAGTTCCACTTTGACAGGACTGAGTATGGTGCATTGAAAAAGAACTATATGTGAAAACACCCTTATTCTCCATTGTATAAACTGATGAGTTCGGTAATGCTCTCGTGTTTTAGGAGACGGGGATCTTGGAGCAGTTTGTTGTTTACAGGCTAATGTTTATAAACCGATTCAAATTCAGTAAAGCTGTGTTGTTGGACAGTTCAATGATTCTAGACTCATCTGAGTTCAAGAATGCGATGTTGTTTTAGGAGAACCTACTGTCTGAGCTGCACAGCATCAGAAAGGAATATGAAGGACTGAGGAAGAGTGCGGCCCTGTCCATCACACAGCTCCACAAAGAAAAGGTTCTTACCTCTCCACTGATTCATTTTCAGCTTTAACAAGCACACAGTCTCTGTATTAAAGCCATACTGTTTCATTTCATTGCTATTTCCGCTGTTATTGTTCTGTGTTGCAGGCTGAGCTGCTCTCTCACATAGATGACACCAAAAGCTGCTATGAGAAAGTATGTTACCCTAAGTACCCTAAGTTTGTTTTAAATGCTGTGTATGCATTTATGTTTTTGTCTTTTTAAATAAATTTTTTTTATTAAAGTGTGCATTTTAACACAAAGTATGTGGTTTGTGTGTGGTTCTGTGTGCTTGTGCTGCCCCCTGCAGGTTTGTTTAGAGAATGCAGAACTAAAAGCAAGACTTGAAGCCCTTTTGAAAGAAGCCAACTCCAGACCATGCTCTGGTTGCAATGGCAACACCGACACACACGGCTCACACACACACACGAATGTACACAACTCACATATGGACACACGCTCCTCACACACACACACGGTCACCACTAACACGGAAATGCTTGTTGTGTCACACAGTGTTTGTCAAGAGTGCACCAATGATCTTCCTCAGGGTGAGGGGAACACACACATGCCCCCACACACCTCACACACGCTCTGATGATGAAGGTTATTATGATTATGATGAAGATGGTGATGAAGGTGATGATGATGATGGTTATGATGAAGATGAAGGTTATTATGATTATGATGAAAGTTATGATGAAGATGGTGATGAAATTTATTATGATGAAGGTGATGATGATAATGATCAATGTTATGATGAAGATGAATTATTATTATGATTATGATGAAGATGGTGATGAAGTTTATGATAATGATGATGGTGGTTATGATGAAGATGAAGGTTATTATGATGAAGATGAAGGTTATTATGATTATGATGAAAGTTATGATGAAGATGGTGATGAAGTTTATTATGATGAAGGTGATGATGATGATGATGATGATGAAGGTTATGATGAAGAGGAAGGTTATTATGATGAAGATAATGAAGGTTATTTTGATGGAGATGAAGGTTATTATTATTATGATGACGATGGTGAAGTTTATTATGATGAAGGTTATGATGATGGTTATGATGAAGATGGTGATGAAGGTTATTATGATGAAGATAATGAAGGTTATTTTGATGAGATGAAGGTTATTATGATGAAGATAATGAAGGTTATTTTGATGGAGATGAAGGTTATTATGATGAAGATGGTGATGAAGGTTATTATGATGAAGATAATGAAGGTTATTTTGATGGAGATGAAGGTTATTATGATGAAGATGGTGATGAAGGTTATTATGATGAAGATAATGAAGGTTATTTTGATGGAGATGAAGGTTATTATTATTATGATGAAGATGGTGAAGTTTATTATGATGAAGGTTATGATGATGATGATGATGATGGTTATTGTGATGATGATGGAGGTCATGATAATGACGATGAAGGATTATTTTCACAAAGGTTAATATGATGATGTAGATGATGACAAGGTTATAATGATTGTTAACTCTATAAACTCTCAGCATGCATCAGTGGGTCACGCAGGGGTGGGAAGTAGCAAAGTACAATGACTACTTACAGTTACAATTTGTACTAATTTACTATTAATACAATTTTGGAGCTTTTATATACAGTATTGATAGAATGTCCATGCTACTACAATAAATTAAGTTTGTAAACGTACGTATTTCTATTAAGTTTTGAAATCTATTGTTTTTATTTCATTTGATTTTATCCTGTATATGATGTATAATTATGTTCTTTTAATTGTTTTTTTTTCTTTCCTTGAAGATAAAGGGAGTAAGTGTTGCTTTAGCTCATGTTCTGGCTTCCCTGGATCAACTGAACCATCTGAGCCGACTTCACACACCTGCCGCTGTGAACCAACACTCCACAAACCCAGCCTCTACAAACAACTGTGGGTATAACCTACTCACACACACACACACACACACACACACACACACACACACACACACACACACTCACGCGCGTTCAAGAACATACAGACATGAAAAGATCATTAATCATGTGAGCTTAAAATCACAGAATAAGGCACAGACCAAATTGCTCACACACCTAAACAATTTTTTAAGGGCCTTTATAACACATTCATAAGCATTGCATAAATATAAAACAAAGTGATGCTGGATTATTAATGAAGTCAAAGCGTGTGAAGCGACTGAGGTTTTATGTTTCTTTACATGAAAGAAAGAAGGAGGAAAAAAAACCCCTCAGTTATCATATATGAACTCAGACCTCGACAGATCGAGATTGTTGCTGTGACATTTTTATGCTTATCTTGCAAATTATTTAGTTCATTTCGACTAAAAACACGTTTGACTAACACTTTAGTTTGAGGGCATTGCAAATCCGTATAGATAAAAATAAATAAGTGAAATTTTCTTGAAATGATGCTTGAATTTAAATGGACCACTAACCCGTCCTGTGTAGAGTAATCGGTCACATGCTGCTGTAAGACGTAAATACAACTAAGACATAGCCATTTAAAAAAATGAATAATTATATATATAACTGTTTCAGTTGGCCGATAATGATCATTTAGGGTTCTCTTTTCTCTCATTAAAAACAATACTCTATACTTCATTAAAAAAAATCATCTCTCTGGTTTTTGATATAAGTCCTGCTATATAAAATTTGTCTTCAGTGCTTATATATGTCTTTTAGTTGCCTATTGGAGTTGATACCCTTCAAATAAAGTTTTAGACCACACAGAATATACTGCATATATTTCTTTGTTATGCAAGTCACAATAATGTACCAGGCATTTTTATTTTTATGTATGTATGCTGATATTTTAAAGGGCACATCATTGACTCTGTTGATATTATTATTATTATTATTATTATTTGAAAGTGTTTTGTTCCAGTAAGATATCGTTTTTGTTTTGTATGTGTGTATGTAGAAGGCGGGAGCACAGTCTGTTGCTGGACGTGATGCTGGTGCTGTACAAAAGAGAGTGGTTCCTGCAGGACGCCATGCCGTACGTCAGACGCACACTCAAAAAATGTGGCCTCACTCTGGAAGACTCGGACTGAAGGGTGCGTTTTCTGTGGTGGTGGGAGAGCACGAGCAAATTTGTGTCTTCAGCTTAGTTAGAACAAGATTATTTGTGATGTGAGCTATTCCATCTTGATCTCAGTGCTTGGTACCATAATTCCTGTCATAACAGTTTCTGTCTCTTGGCTATTGGTGTTTGCATCTGCTTCTGCAGCAACTGTGACACTGGGGTGTTCCCTTGGGATCGCTCCTTGGCTCTGTCCTCTATTATTTAAATGCTATTTTTGGGTCATATTATCTTTCATTTTGGGAATACTGCTTAAAGAAAAAGCTGCAGAGACTTTCCCATGCCTTTATAACTGTTTGTCTCGATTACTGTAATTCCTTTTTTATTGGAATTCCAGGAAAAAAAAGCCTCATGCAGCTTTTTCCTTTCATTCCTATTTAGAGCATTTCCTCCCGTGCATATACTTACAGGGCTGGACAAATCACTAGACCAGGCATCCAGGACAGGCAGATTACACGGCTTTTTGTTTTTGGTGTAGTGGTCACCAATGTTTTTCTTCTCTCGTCCAACTAGCAGAGAATGAAAAAAACGAACCGGTACGTCAACTGCTCCCAAGACCTCCTCGACCCGACATCAGTACCTGCCCTCATTAATGCTCTTGTGGCTGAATGAACACAAATCCTCACAGCCATGCTACAAAATCTAGTGGAAAGCCTTCCCAGAAGAGTGGAGCGCATTATAACAGGAACGAGGGACTAAATCAGGAATATCGCTCTTGAATATTGGACTGGTCCGGTGTCCACATACTTTTGGCTATGTGGTGTACAGTAACTCTTCTCTTAGTGCGACATTTTTGCTTCATCCCAATTCACCTACTTATACTATGTATTAAAAATATGCACTCTTTTTGTGAAAAAAATGTACATATTTTGAGTGTGTAGCAAAAGAGTACGCAAGTACCAGCACATACTAACACTTCATGTAACAGAAGAGAACGTTGTTGCCTAGTTACGCACGCCGTCACCGTACAAAAACTCATCGTTGCATTTCAGGTTTCCTTCATTCATTATTCCTTATGTAATTTATACAATATAACTGACTTTACCGTTCCTTTGATTTATTTATTTTTTAAAAGGAAAAAGAAAATGCAAAATGCCAGAAGTTTTTTAGGTGCTGCGGAAATACCACACACCTAATTTCTTACATTTTAAAAAAAAATTCAGAGTTTATATTTATTATTTATGATTTCACGTGAACCTATTGAATAGTCCCGAAGTTGTTCAGTTGTTTTAGTTTTCAGTTGACTTTCAGAATCCTTGAGTAAGTGAACTTGTAATTATTGTTATTTCTGTAATTAAATAGGACCTAGATGGAGTAACAGTCTCCAATGATTTATTTTACAGTGCCCTCCACTAATATTGGCACCCTTGCTAAATGTGACCAAAGAAGGCTGTGAAAAATTGTCTTTACTGTTTAACATTTAAATTTTTTGTTTAAAAAATTCGCAAAAATACTCTGCTCTCATGGACATCAAACAACTGCAAACACAGCACAGGTTTATAATACATATATACATTTGTTAAATATATGTGTGCCACAATTATTGGCACCCTTTTAGTCAATACTTTGTGCTTCTCCTATAATGCCTGATGAGGTTGGAGAATACATGATAAGGGATCTGAGACCATTCCTCCATACAGATTCTCTCCACATCCTTCACATTTCGAGGTCCACGCTGGTGGACTCTCCTCTTCAGTTCACCCCACAGGTTTTCTATAGGTTTCAGGTCAGTGGACTGGGATGGTCATGGTAGGACCTTGATTTTGTGGTCAGTGAACCATTTCTATGTTGATGTCGATGTATGTTTTGCCCATGTGAAGCTTTCTGGCAGAGGCAGTCAGGTTTCCTTTTAATATTTGTTAATATTTGACAGTCCTTGATGCCATGTATTCTAACAAAATGTCCAGGTCCTCTGGCAGAAAAACAGCCCCAAAACATTAAAGAGCCAGCACCATATTTAAACGTGGGCATGAGGTACTTTTCCATATGGCTACCTCTGTGTGCGTCATAACCACCTCTGGTGTTTATTACCAAAAAGCTCTATTTTGGTTTCATCTAACCTCTATAATTCTCCCGCTGTGATCCTTGGAGATTTTTTGGCCGCTTGAACCGTCCTCTTCACAGTGTGTTGAGACGATATAGACACACGTCCAATTCCAGGTTGATTCATAACATTTCCAGTTGACTGGAACTTCTTAATTATTGCCCTGATGGTGGAAATGGGCATGTTCAATGCTTGTTCTATTTTTTTTATAGACACTTCCCATTTTGTGAAGCTCAACAACCTTTTGCCGCACATCACAGCTATATTCCTCGGTCTTACCCATTGTTATGAATGACAAAGGGAATTTGGCCTATGTACAGGCTTGGAGAGTAACGGAAAACATGTAACGTCGTTACATAATCAGGATAAAAAAAAAAACTGGTAACTGTAATTTGTTGCATCAAAAAACAAAGTAATCAGTTTACACGTTTTGTAAAAAATGGGAATACTATCAGGATTAAAAAAAAAATTATTTAAAAGAAATTTATATATTGACATAACACAATATAGACAGCTGCTTGATTATAGTTCTGGTTCTCTCTTGCCAGTTGTGGTTCATGTGAGCAACCTCCTGGTGCAAGCACAAATAACATTTGTACAAAGTTAATTGGGTAGAAATGAACACAAATTAACTTTGCACAAAAGTTATTTGCACATACACCAGGAGGTTGCTCACATGGCTCAATTTGGTGGAAATGAACACAAATTGTTCTCTGAAATGCTTTTTTTTTTAGGGTGACCATATGTCCTCCTTTTCCCTGTCTTCTGTTTCGGACCTTAAAAAAGCGTCTGGCCGGGCTTTAAAAATCTGAGAAAATGTCCGTGACTTGGCTTTAATTTCATTTCATCGCTTATGGTCTAATACTGCATAATGTGTGTGCATGTTTGCGTTGCTTTAACCCCTCTCTGTAATTTCCACCTTCTTGCACACCAATCGGTCGATATTAAAAGGCTTGCAGCAACTATTGGCCAAATTCTGCCACTTAATCATTAGCCTACTTTCAGCGAACACGCAAAGGCAAATTGCTGTTGTGTACGTCATCAAACAGTTGCTTACCAATAGCAGGAAATGAAGCTATCCTGAGTCGAGACAATGCCCATGGCCATATAAGCTCATTTTTAATATATATATATATATATATATATATATATATATATATATATATATATTATAATTTATTTATTTATTTATGTGATGCCAATAGTTAATAATTAAAGTTTGCCTTCATAGTAACACTCTTTCTAACGCTATTAAGACCTCTGTGTGATGCTCTGAATCAGCTAGACTGAAACCTTATCACATTATATTTTGTAAAACACTAGTAACTACAGAAGGCGTTACTCCCTAAGGAGTTACACACACTTTTACATACGTAGACACCACCTGCATTTAATATAAGCCTACACAAAACAGTGCAGTATACCAAGAAGAGTCTATCTAGGGGAAATGTACACACAGTAGGATCGGGGAAATGAGTGAAATAAATTGGTTGTATTATGCAAAGCGTATGTTCTCAGAGAATATCCCATTTTAATTAAGTTCTAGCATATTCCCAGCAATGCCAAATGACCAAGCAGTGTTATCCAGCGTTAAGTTGATTAGGAGATGGAAAAACACTTAAATGTGAAGTAGATGGATTTCAACAGACAGACATAGCCGGGAGACATTTCACCACAAATCAGGCTTTAAAGGATATTTCAAGTCTGGCCCAGTGTGGATGTATGAGACAGAGAATGTCTAATTGTAAGAAGAAGAGTCATCGGTATGAATAGCCAGATGATCTATATTTTGTTGGGATACTCTGCAGGGCCATCAACAATTTACTGAGGCTAATGCTACTGTAGGAATCAAATTTGGGAGTGCAGATCAATACTAATGAGGTATTTAGGGAGGGCGTATGGTCTGTATGTGATACACAAGTGTGGTTCTTTAAGAGGTCCAGGAGATATTGTGCTGATGTGTTTGCTACAGCAAATCTGTAAGGAAAGTTCATCTTTTTTTTGGGGGGGGGACACCTGTACACCTGTGGACATCTTAACATCTACCACTATCATTGAATTTGTCAAATCTCGGTTGTGTTTGATAAGGCTCTCTACAATCTTCTCCTCCATCCAAGCCATTCAGTCCTTTTTTTTTCCATTTTATTTGATAAATGTTAAAACCAAATACTGGCGGCATAAAATTATTAATGCGTAGAGTGGGGGTGGAGGGAACACAACCAGTTTGAGATTAAATATAGATACGGATGCTTGGAAAACTAAACAGATCTGTGACTGCATGTAATTCCTACAGATTAGGAAAAATTCAAAGCATGTCCATAAGGGAGTGCTGTTTCACTGGTTTAGACATGCTCGTCCACCAGGTTAGCGGGTAACCAGAGAACTACAATCAAATATTTACCCCCAAGGGGTGTCAATTAAAATTTCCAGTCATCCAGTTTGTTTGGGTAACTCTGACAACAAAAAAATATCCATACAGTACAAAGTGTGCAAATCTGGACATCTGGACACACGAATCTGTGACAAAACAATCACACATGCCCCAGTGAGGAGACCAGATTCCACTGGTCGAAATAAGACATGTACCTATACTGTACCTGAAAGACAAAGGAGAGACAATCATGTCTAAACAGAGGTAGATTTACAGTAAGGTATGCCTTTGTGGCCTCTTTACTTCAGAAGGGTCACGTCACAGAAATGAAAGTGAGATAAGTTTCATTTCGTTGATTTACATGTCAGAGAATCCCCAGAAGGTTAACGTGGTTATATTGGTTATATTTTCTTATAAACACTGTGGTACATCACACACACACACAAACACACTAAAACCTTTGGCCTCTTTCAACTGTAGACTGTGAGAGTGAATTTCCTATTTTGCGATGTTTCCTCAATTCCAACTGTGCTTCTATTCATGCATTACTGTAACAGCAAAGTCAACCTCAGCTTCCATCATTGAGAGAAAAAACCCTTCAAGCAGTCAAAAATGCAGCTCAGTTCAATACAAAGCCACGTAGAATCGAACAATGATTAGACAGAATCAAATCCGAGCACCGAGCTAAGGACCGGATGGTGAACAGGCCAGTGTGGAGAATGCTCCCACGGGGCTCTGGGTGAAAATGTTGAAAGGCCAAACAACCGTGAAAAGTTGTGCTCGGTGAAAGTCGTGGGATTTTAACTCACGGTTAGTTAATTAAAATTGTTGAGCTGCCAGCGCCAGATTGGAATTTAATTTGAAGTGTTATGAAAGTAATCCCTGTTCCAATTGTTTTTTTGGAGTTTCATAAGTAATCTACAAGAGATCTACAAATAACTGCCACCCTATGTAATACCACTGCAATGTGACAACATCATGCTAACAGCTGTGTTTGTTTATGTGACTTGTATCAAGGTCACTAATGGTAGAGTTAATTAGCCCCCAATTAGTCCACCAGCAATATTAAAGAGAATTCTAGGTTGTTGTTTGTTTGTTTTTTTTGCACTTCCATTCATCTGGGTTTCCTCTGAGGTCTCTGGTTTCCGCCCACCTCCCTAAAACATGCAAGTAGGTGCATTGGTTACATTAAATGGTATGTGTGGGTGTGCCCTGCAATGTTTTGGCATCCCATCTGTTGTGTATTCCTGCCTCACATTCAGTATTCCTAGGATAGACACCAGGATAGACTACCACGACCCTGTCCAGGATAAAGAGCCTAATTAAGATGAAGGACTTGTTCATTTAAATAATCAACAATTTCCACAAATAGACCTCGTTATCTAGGGCTGAACAAGAACATTTTCCTAAGCACGACGTTCTAGTGTGTGACACCTCGTGCACCCCTGTCAGGACCTTTTGTTCTCACGATTCTGTTAGCCATTACTCAGAAAACCTGAGAAATGCAGTTTACTACAATTGAATTGGGTGCTGACGTAGTAATGCTTTGAAACACGCAAGCAGTGGTGGCAGTAGCAGATTTCACTTGTCAGTCAGAATTATACGTGATAGTAGACAGATTGGACCAGAGAAATGGAAAGCCTTGTACCATGTTCTTGAGCTCTGCGCCTGTTTGTGCATTTAAATGACAAGGTACTTTTGATTTACAGTATATTGAACAAAGCCAAGGCCTTTTCAAAACTACTTCACTGCTTCTGGACAGTGTTGATGTGTGGCTTCTGCTTTGCATAATAAAGCCTTGACTTGTATCTGTGGATACAAAGGCGAATGGTGTTGACTGACAAAGGGTTACCAAAGTATTCCCGAGCTCATGTCAGGATATCCATCACAGACTCATGGCGGTTTTTAAGACCGTGACGTCTGAGGGATCGGAGAACACGTTCATTCAGAGGTGGTTTTCAGCCTTGCCCTATACGCACCAAGATTTGACCGGATTCCTTGAACCTTTTAATGATATTGTGCACTGTAGAAGGTTAAATGCCCAAAATCCTACCGATTTGTCTTTGGGGAATGTCCTCAAAGGGTTGGATTATTCGCTGACGCATCTTTTGGCGGATTGGCGAGTGTCGACCTATCCTTACTTTTGAAGGACTAGGCCGTTTTTTGGAGGCTTCTTATATACTATGATTAGACGATTGCCTCAACTTTAGGTGTTCCAAACCCATAAGATTTTCGTTCATCTTCGGAACACAAATTAAGACATTGTTAATGAAACTTGGGGAGATTTCAGTCCCTCCATTTACAGTCCAAGTAACCAAAACTTTTGAGCTAGAAAACTATTGCAAATTCGTAACAATACGTTTTAGTATTTCGTGAGTATTATTATTGTGGGTTTCCTGTAAACATTATGGGCATTAATCAGGCATACTTGTATTTTAAATATAAGTCTCAAACAAGTATATTATCTAAGAAATAAATGCAACCTGCCTGGTTTTTGAAATAATCAAAAAACCCTTGGTTAATAACTCGCTTGGCTTGAAACCCTTGGTTAATAACTGGAATGCTGTTGAATTCTCAGTTGTATCGGTCTGAAGGTGTTGATTCATTTTCTGTAATGCATTCGGTCTAATAAGTTATTGTTTCTATAGCAACAGCTTGGTCGCGGGGACTTGTATGGGGAATTTTAAAAAACCAAAAAACGTCGATATGGTGACGTTTTCTGTAAGGAGTTGTTTATTTAACGTGTTGAAAGAGTCTCCAGTGTCTGCGATTTGGAACAGTAATAGATAAAGCTGTAACTTTAACATTTCTGACACAAGAAAGTCTCTCTCTCTCTCTCTCCCTCTCTCTATGTGTGTGTGTGTGTGTGTGTGTGTATATATATATATATATATATTTTTTTTTTTTTTATTCCTCCAGATAGTCTTTAAGAACGCCTTTGACAAAAGAATGACATATTGAAATCATTCTCATGGCTGTATCGGGAAGCTGTCGCAAGGTTGCGATGGACTTTAACAGGAAAGTCAGCAAACACATGACACACGACACTGTTACTAAATGTACTAACAAAACTTACACCCCGTATTATCAGTAAAAAGTTTACTGTGTCGCAGCCGGAGGTAAGGCCACTGTGCAGCATGTATCGATGGGTTTGTAGTTAAATGTAAACCTCAATGTAAACTTAAATGTAAACCTTTGGATGGTAGACAGGCAAGTGTGGAGAACAATATGTCCATGAGGCTGCAGCTTTATGTTGAAAGGTCCAACAATGGCTGTCTGGCAGTCCTGGGATTTAAACTCACAGTTAATTAAAATTGCTGAGCTGCCACTGGCAGATTAACAGTGTAGAACTTAATTTTTGACTGGAAATGCTTAGTTATGAAAGTGTTCATGGAAAATACTTAACGGTTATATGTAGTAACAGGAACGGACTTGTTTTGCATATGTTTAACAACATGAAATATAAGAATAAACGTGAAAAAAAAAAAAAACATTGTTTAATAAATAAAAAATTGTTATTGTTGGCAAATTGCTGTGGTATGAGAGCAATAAAGCGCTTTTAGTGGAAAATAATCAACTTTGGGGATGGTAACAGTGACTCTATTTTGCATCATCGCATCACACAGCTCCTTTGTTGATTTTTTTCTTTTTCTTTTTTTCAGCAGACCCCCAAGGGTTTTATTCCTTACATAATAGTTAATACTGTGCCACTGAAGGACAACAGGGAGTGAGTGTATGTGTGACTATGTTTGTCTGTACACTCAATAGACTAGACTGAGATTTTCTTGTTTAAATCCAGGCTTGAATGGAGTCTCTGTTCTTTGGGAGGTCACTTTGAGTAAACAGGGCCTGCTCTATTGCGGTTGCAGTCAAATGATTCGACCGCCATTGCAAATCAGGTTCATTGTCAAAATGTACAGACTTTCAGCTGTTTGCAACGAACAAATCAACCCAAAGCAATTGAAATAGTTCGACACGACGAATGCTCCAATTGTTTTCACGCAATTCAACTGAAAATGCAACTTATAATGATTTCTCCAGTCTCAAAATGATTTAACCCCTTCATGGTAAGCATCTTTAGTACTTAGTAGAGCACGCTTTTACTGTTATGACCTGATGCAGAGTCAGCAACCAGCTTTTGGCAGCGTTCCTGAGGAATCTTAGTCCATACCTCATGAGTAGTGGCCTCCAGTTCAGTAATATTCTTGGGTTTGCGTGCTACAACCGCCTTCTTCAAATCCCCAGATATTTTCTATGGGGTTCAAGTCAGGTGACTGTGATGGCACTGTAGAATCTTCTAGCATTTCTTCTGCAACCAAGCCTTGGTGGGATGTGAGGTATGCTTGGGATCATTGTCCTGTTGGAAGGTCCAATGGCGCCTGAGCTTCAGCTTCCTCACAGATGGCATGAAGTTTTCTCCTAGGATTTCCTGATACTTCAATGAATCCATCTCACCTTCCACACGCTGCAGGTTTCCAGTGCCAGAGGATGCAAAGCAGCCCCAGAGCATCACCGAGCCACCACCATGCTTGACTGTAGATACAGTGTTCTTTCTTCATTATTCTTACTCCAGACATACCGCCGATCCATCGTGCGGAAAAGTTCCAGATTTTTTTTCATCGCTCCTCAGAACAGAATCCCAAAACCTCTGTGGCTTATTTATATGATTTTGAGCGACATTTCTTGTGCTTTTGGGTCAATAGTGGTGAACGGCATGGAAACCTTCTGCGTTTAGTACGCGCCTTACTGTGCTCACTGAAACCTCAGTACATGTTACCACCAAGTCTTGCCACAGGTCTTTTGCAGTCACTCGAGGGTGACTTTTTCACAACCTGCCTTCTCAGAAATCTGCTTGCAGCCATTGATATATTCCTTTCTCTGCCCCGTCCAGGTATTTCATTTATTTTCTGCTGCTATCTAGTTCAGGTATTTCATGTTTTCCAGCTCAAGCACACCTGGTGCAACTAATAAAATGCTCAATTAGTTGTATCATGTGTGCTTGAGACAACACCTGTTTTGCATATTTGTGCTGTTGGGAGGGATTCTATTCAGCGGGTTGAGAATTGTCATTTTCAGTTGAATATGGGGAAATCACTTGAAACCAGTTTCAACTGCTTTTGTTTGGTTTGTTCATTGCAAACAGCTGAAAGTCTGTACATTTCGACAGTACACCTGACTTGCAATGGGTGTTGAATCATTTTGGTTGCAACTGTGTAAATGTGTGTGTGTGTGTGTGTGTGTGTATAAACATTCAGACTGTACATATTGTTCTCAGAGTACTTACTGTGGTTAAATGCAGTTTGCATTTAGCTCTAATGTGCATACCCACATCTTCGTTTTCTCTTATACATAAGGGGCTTCTTAGAAGAGAAGGGGTGGGTGTGTAGACAAAAAAAGGAAAAGAAACCACAAGACATTACACACATAGGTAGTCGAGCTGAGAGCATCCTTTCTTTATATTAATATATTATATATTAACATAATCCATTCTTGATCTTGCTTTACACTGAGCTCAAATTTACCCAAATCTGCCAGTTCCCCCTGTAAAGTAATGACGGAATGAAGAATCTTGGCAGCAAATGGTCACTCAGACAGATAGCAGATTTCAAACTGTCGTTCAAGCCCATTTTCAACCTTCTTCAGGTACCGCTCAGATGATTGCCTGCCGACTGATCTGAAAGCCTTTGCTTTATTTAATGACCGTTTAGAAGACGCTATCAAAATAACTGTTTTTCAGCAAACTGAACATATTATACCATAAAATTTTGAATACAGAGTCAATTATAAGTGGTGGTAGGAATCGCGCATCACTGATTTCCTGGCCAAGTGGAACCATCGTGATATATCAAATATAGCAGCGCACAAACCAGGCCTAATAGCCGAATAGTCAAATTAGGTACATTAAAGACAAAGCAATGTCATACCTCTCATATTTCATTTTCTCACTTTCTTGCATGCATGAAGGGTCTTTTTTGTTTTTGTTTGTGTTTTTTTTTTTTTGTCTTTTGTATAACTGTTTTCGACCCCATGTCAATTTAGAGTGGCATTTAATCCACTTGCTGTGTTTTGGTATACAAAAAAAATACACACACAGCATTGTCCCTCTGCGGTCTCTGTTCCAAGCAAGCACCCACCCATCTCTTGCGGTAAAAGTAATTTGTTTTCCTCTCCTTTTATTGCATAAAAGGTTCCCTGGTCGAGGCTTTCAGCCAGTCGACTTGCACTGATCTGAGATTTTGTGAATGCTGGTCTCAATGCAGTGTGTATCCATGATGGCCCAGGTTCACCGCAGGACAAACCCATTCTGCTGAAGATTGTAATTAGAGGCGTAATTATCCATCTCTCTCTCTATCTCTCTCTCTCTCCCTTTCTCTCTCTCTCTCTCTCTCTCTCTCTCGCTCTCTCACATGTCAGTCAGTCCCTACCCTGGACACGGAGAACCCTTGAGGGATTATAAATCATTACTCTACCACACTATTGTGTACTATAAAAAGTCAACCAGTGCTAATTGTACTGAAAGGATGTTCATTATGAGCATCGTAGTCTTTAGGATTGTTAAACTATAAAACAATATCAAACCTCCCCTTTATCTTAAAGATCCTAGAAAAGGTTGTAGCTCAGAATCTAAGCACCCGCGTGAAGTTGGCCCCCCCACCAACGCAAAACGTCAGCAAAATAGTCTCAATCGTTTGTCCATCGTTTGTGCCGTTAAAATTTTCGTTTGTGCTGCTTCGGTTCCGGAGATAGTAAATGAATATTCAAAGGTCATTCTGGGGTCACCCAGCCCCCCCACATGCTCCGATTTCACCCCAAATAGTCTCAATCATCTGTGCTCCGTTTGTGCTGGTTTTTGCCGTAAAAAATCTCGTTTGTGCTGCTTCGGTTCAGGAGATATTAAAAGAGAAATCATATCATTTGTTCAATAAACAATTCTCTTTACTTCATTCACTTGTCTCTCATGATTGAACTTTTCATTTATTTACAAGGAGAATAATCTGTTACACTTCACTCCCACCACTAGGTGTGACACTTGGTTACCATGGTTAATGGTGATCATGATAATATGCACTTCCTCCCTGAGATTATTCCCAATATAATCTGGCTTGCAAGTTACTTACCACTCTGGACAGGGGTAATGATCCATCACTTCTGAAGCACCAACATCACCGCAAGTTCAGCCAATGTTGAAGCAGAGTTCAAAAACATCAAACATGGGCTCTTCAAGCACGAAAACTTGCCTATTCGGGTGGATCGATTCATTGCTCGCCATTTGTCCTTCATTGAGGGCAATATGAGGCCAATCCAAAAATTCGTCACAGTATCCCTCTGCATTCAAGACAGACTCTACCTCAGGAAAAGTGCTCTGTGCAGGTAAAGTTTCTCACAGTTACAGTCTGGGAGACGTGGTAGCTTACTGGTTAAGATATTGGGACTACCAGCACTACCAACATACCACTACTGGGCAGTTGAGCGCAAGACCAATAATGGTGACTGTTTTAATAGTTATCTGATGGTTTGTAATAGTATTTGTACTATAAACTACTAGACTTTCTGTCTGTTTGTGCATATTATCATGATCACCATTAACCATGGTAACCAAGTGTCACACCTAGTGGTGGGAGTGAAGTGTAACAGATTATTCTCCTTGTAAATAAATGAAAAGTTCAATCATGAGAGACAAGTGAATGAAGTAAAGAGAATTGTTTATTGAACAAATGATGATGTGATTTCTCTTTCAATATCTCCTGAACCGAAGCAGCACAAACGAAACTTTTTACGGCACAAACTGGCACAAACGAAGCACAAACGATTGAGACTATTTCGGGTTAGTTTGGAGCATGTGGGGGGGGGCTGGGTGACCCCAGAATGATCTATAATAAATATTATTGTAATATCTCTGGAACCGAAGCAGCACAAACGAAAATTGTAACGGCACAAACCGGCACAAACAAAGCACAAACGATTGAGTCTATTTTGGGTTAATTTGGAGCATGTGGGGGGGCTGGTGACATCACCGCACCATAAATAAATGTCTAATATTTTAAAAACGAAAGCAGCACAAACGAAAATTTTAACGGCACAAACCGGCACAAGCGGAGCACAAACGATTGAGACTATTTTGCTGATGTTTTGCGTTGGTGGGGGGCCAACTTCACGCAGGTAATCTAAGCTCATACCTGCATGCGACTCACATACATACATGTCTTCCAGTTAGGTTTTAAGCCTCGTTCCTGGTTAAAGTAGTAAATGACCGACTACTGGTCTGTGATCAGGGTTGTGTTTCTTGGCCTGTGTTACGAATTTCAGTGAGACCACAGATCCCAATATTCTTCTAGACAGCCTGGACAATTCGGTCTTTCCTTATAAGTATCAGCATCAAAAGTCAGGTCAGGTCAACCGTAGCCGTGTCAGCAATCCCACCCCAAAATCAAACGAATATGGCCTTTTATGGTTGAGAGACATTGTGTTTAACTTAAGCAGGCTAATTTATCCCTCTCTTTATCCGTGTTTACATTTCTAGGAAAGGTCAGCTCTTACTGTGTATGTGTTTGTGTATGTGCGAGTGAGGCTTTTCAGATTCTTTCTCTTTGGTTTGTAAAGCGAGAGCGGCATTGAACCTTCTAGTATTATTCTTTTAGCTTTCTATAAAACAACGTGATCGTGCGAAGTGTTAACCACTGCTCCACTTATCTATAAAACACGACGGCTACATTTACCACATCCTTTGTTAGACATAGTTAACATCATATGTCACTTCCAAAAATATTACATAAGCATATATTCACACAGTGTCACTGACGCAAAGTTCACACCAGCAACGAGGCCTATAATAAGTGGCCTAAATATATCCTTTCTGTAGTTGACAAGAGCCTGTTGGTGTTGCTCTTTCAGCATAAAACCTAAACATAAAGCCCAAAATATGCCGACCTTAAACAGCCTTGTGTTGTAATGCTAGCTATTTACTTAAGTGTGCTTAAAAAAAAAAGAACCAAATGAACTGGTTTGAATGGCAGAGAACATTCTAGCAACTGGGTTTGTTGGTGTTTGTAGTGTGTGTCTCTCAAGGGTTTAGTGTTTTGTATAGCTCAGTGTTTCTCAGCTCTACTCCTACACTACAGTATTAATACACAGGGGTCGGGGGTCTGATTCCCGCTGCTGCCCTGTGTGTGTGGAGTTTGCCTGTTCTTCACGTGCTGCAGCGGTTTCCTCTGGGTACTCCAGTTTCCTCCCCCAGTCCAAAGACTTGCATGGTAGACTGATTGGCATTTCCAAAGTGTCCGTAGTGTGTGAATGTGTATGTGATTGTGCTCTGCTATGGATTGGCACCCTGTGCCTGATGCTCCATGGGATAGGCTCCAGGTTCCCTGCAACCCTGAGGGGTAGGCGGTGTAGTAGATGTGTATATATATATATATATATATATATATATATATATATATATATATATATATATATATATATATATATATATATATACACACACACACACACACACAATATATATATATACAGTATCTCACAAAAGTGAGTACACCCCTCAAATTTTTTTATGTGAATATTTGATTATATCTTTTCATGTGACAACACTGAAGAACTAAACCTCTGGCAACAAAAGTGAGTACACCCCTAAGTAAAAATATCCAAATTGGGCCTAAAGTGTCAATATTTTGTATGGCCACCATTATTTTCCAGCACTGCCGTAACCCTCTTGAGCATGGAGCTCACCGGTTGCCACTTCACAGTCCTCTTCCACTCCTCCATGACGACATCATGAAGGTGATGTCCTCCACCTTCTGTTTGTGGATGCCCCACAGATGCTCAATAGGGTTTAGTCCATCACCTTCACCCTCAGCTTCTTTAGCAAGACAGTGGTCATCTTGGAGGTGTATTTGGGGTCGTTATCATGCTGGAATACTGCATACTGATCATGCTCTGCTTCAGTATGTCACAGTACATGTTGGCATTCTGAGTGGAACCTGTCCTGTTAAACCGCTGTATGGTCTTGGCCACCGTGCTGCAGCTCCGTGTCAGGGTCGTGGCAATCTTCTTATAGCCTAGGCCATCTTTATGTAGAGCAACAATTCTTTTTTTCAGATCCTCAGAGAGTTCTTTGCCATGAGGTGCCATGTTGAACTTCCAGTGACCAGTATGAGGGAGTGTGAGGGCGATGACACCAAATTTAACACACCCGCTCCCCATTCACACCTGATACCTTGTAACACTAACAAGTCACATGACACTGTGGAGGGAAAATGGCTAACTGGGCCCGATTTGGATATTTTCACTTAGGGGTGTACTCACTTTTGTTGCCAGCGGTTTAGACATTAATGTCTGTGTGTTGAGTTATTTTGAAGGAACATCACATTTACACTGTTACACAAGCTGTACACTCACTACTTTACATTGTAGCAAAGTGTCATTTCTTCAGTGTCGTCACGTGAAAAGATATCATCAAATATTTACAACAATGTGAGGGGTGTACTCACTTTTGTGAGATACTGTATATACACAGTATATATATTATTTATTTATTTTCTTTTCAAGTGACTACTGTATATCTTAAATAACAATTTGATCTAATGGTTGTGATTATGAGATTACACATTTTTTTGGTCAACCTTGAAATTGTCGTTTTATTTAAATAAGAAAAGAATGACAATTCTAAGCATTCTAATTCTAAACGAGTAAAATATTTCACAATAGGTCAACAATATGCCTAATAATGTTATATCTGTTTTTTAAATGTTTTATGCGCCTCCAAATGAATTAGGTGTCACTCTGTGCTACTGTCCTACTACAAAATTATTCAAATTTTGTCCCAATAATTTTTTTATTCCACCGAATTCATTTGTTCATTTTAAGGGTACTGTCGTTGCCAGGTTGGCGGATCAAGTTACAACGAACAGGGAGACGTGCAGTATCTTTTTTTCTTTTCTTCTGACAAACACGTGGGAAAAAAAAAAAGCAGAATTGACTACAGAGCCTGCTGAGAGTCATGTGCTTTAGGGTTAATCTGTATGACTATCACGTAATCTGTGTGTCATTCTAGTTTTTTTTGTTTTGTTTTGTTTTTAAAGCAATTACAGTGTTTTCACTTCGTAAGGCAGATAGCTGACTGCTGAGAAAGTCAAGTAATCTGTACCTCATTCATGAAAAAACATATTGCACTTTTTAACCGTTTATAGTTACATTTGATGCTATGGAACGCCTGAGAGACAAGATAGTTCTTGGTACATGAACATCTAACATAATAATTAAAGAATTATATGCTTTTACAACATTTTTTAAAAAACATATTTGTTTATTATTAGTCTTAGATGACGCTACTATAAATACTGTACAAGTGCCTGTGAATGAGCTGTTAATATAGAAACCAGAACTACGTCCAAGAAGCCGTGCAGTTAAAAAACTTCTAACTAATCAGGTTGGAGTGGTTTGCATGAGTAATTAGAAGAAACACACATCCCCCACACATAGCAGAAGTAATCACAGGATGTGGTGAAAGATGGCGGATGTGTTGCATTTGTAGGGAATTACAGAGTCTGTTGGAGAGCTGGGTTTCGATCTGATGGCCTCTCCAAACCCAAGACCGCAGGTTCCTCCCCTGCAACGGAAAGTTATCAGAGAAAACGTCCCCATAAAATCATAAAGGTAGGTTCACGCCATCGGTTTCACTTTTACGCCTAAATCAGGAACGGATATGAGTCATAATTCCTGTTCAAGACGTAGACGTTATGGTACAAAGGTTCAGTCTGGCGTCACTCAATCCAAGGTGTTTACAGACCCCTACATGCTTCCACACTCACACTGTCTTTACAGAACTCCATAATCTGTCTTTAAACTGCCCTTGTCCGTTGTGTTTTTACAGCAGTGCTTACTCACGGCCTCACATATTAGGTGATATACGCGAAACCGAAAATGTTATCATCAAGTGTACTACTCGGTGAATAACAGATGTTGTCAAGCCTTCCATTAGAAAGGATTACTTACATATTAAAGGCTAAACAGTAAGTATTTGAAAACATATGGAGCCCTTTCATTGGTTGTATTAAGGACTTGGATTTAACATGAAGAAGTGGATTAGTGAACTAATCTTTGTGGATCGTTCGGGTTCCGACCTTGCAGAATCCATATACTCTTAAAGATATATTTGTTTCATTTTGCATTCATTACGATTATAATAGTCAGTTATGAATGGATTAGCCTTTGCTAAAACAGGAGGGAGCATTCTCGTTCTGAGTGGGGTTTTTTTTTTTTGTTAGGTGTTTTTTTTTTTTTTCGTGTGTAAATGCAGCAATCGTATGGTTGTGTGGAACTGGAATGAATGTATATGAATGTACAAGGCTGTATTTCGAAGAACAGAAAATGAAAATGTTATCATTCATTTACATTTATGGCATTTGGCAGACGCCCGTATCCAGAGCGACGTACGTTGATCTCATTTATACTATTAAATAACCGCGAGGGATTTTAGCGAAATGAATAAGATTTTACAGCGCAGCACATGACATAAAAAAAAATACGAATAAAAAAAACAATACATTTTATTTCCTATTTTTCTCATATCTGTTACGAGCGCAATAAAGTGGTCATTTTATTACAGTTACAGAAGTCAAAAAATGACCTTACTTACGTTTATTGTTAAGAAACCAATATTAAGTCAAATGCATTGTGATAAGAAATCACGGTTTTTGCGCGGCGGCCGCATCAGGTCACGCAGGGGTTCCCAAACTTTTCCAGGGCAAGGCCCCCCCAACATTTGACCAAGGCCCCCCTTTTTGCAAGATGTCTTTAAAACATATTAAAAATACAAACTTCTAAATAATTCCCCCCTGAATAAATTTTTTTTTATTAATAACTACATCTGACATCTTTACATGCATTACATTACATTAGGAATTGATTGTGTGTGTGTGCGTGTGCGTGTGTGTGTGTGTGCGTGTGTGTGTGTGCGTGCGTGTGCGTGTGTGTGCGTGCGTGTGTGTGTGTGTGTGTGCGTGCGTGTGTGTGTGTGCGTGTGCGTGTGTGTGCGTGCGTGTGTGTGTGTGGTTGTCTGAGAGTGAGAATTTATTTTTCACACCAAATTGATGGGGCCCCCCGGATGCCGTGGCCCCCACTTTGAAAACCACCGAGTTAACGAGCGATGAGCATGCGCGTTAATGAATCGCCAGAGAACGCGCGCGCCAGAATTACAGAAAGAACTATGAGTTTCACTTTGTTTTTGTAGGCTCGATAGGTTTTGAAAGTAACTTGAAACTTGATGACTTTTTACATGCAGTAATCAGTATTACGTAATCAGATTACAATTTGAAAGTTAAAGTAAATAGTCATCAGTAGTGGATTACTGTTTTTGAATAATTACCCAACACTGATTATTTTACAGCCAGGCCATCAGTCTGTCCTTACTTTACACCACCTGAGTTCTATCTTTACAACACAGTCATTATTTTACACAGCCCCTCATTTTTATTTTTTTTTACATTGTACCTGATTAAATTTACACTGTCCATGATTTTATTTTTTTATTATTATTTATTTATTTATTTTACATTGTCCCTGGTTGATTTTACAC
Source organism: Ameiurus melas (assembly GCA_012411365.1). Classification (NCBI taxonomy): domain Eukaryota; kingdom Metazoa; phylum Chordata; class Actinopteri; order Siluriformes; family Ictaluridae; genus Ameiurus; species Ameiurus melas. The sequence goes on from CM022761.1 coordinate 27,092,219, forward strand.
TGATTTTTAAACACTGTCCCTCATTTTTTTACACTCTCCCTGATTTTTATACACTGTCCCTGTAAATGTAAATGTAAATGTAAATGTCCCTTATTTATTTTACACTCTCCCTGATTTTTATACACTGTCCCTTACTTATTTTACACTGTCCCTGATTTTTTACACTGCCTCTTGTTTTTTTTTTTGTTTTTTTTACACTGTCCCTGATTGTTTTATACTTTCCCTGATTTTCTTTTACACTGTCCCTCATTTATTTTACACTATCCCTAATTTTTATACACTGTCCCTTATTTATTATACAGTCCCTGACTTTCTTTTACACTGTCCCTCATTTATTTTACACTCTCCCTGATTTTTTACACAGCCCCTTTTTTTTTTACACTGTCCCTGATTTTTTACACTACATCTTGTTTTTTTTTTTTTACACTGTCCCTGATCGTTTTATACTGTCCCTAATTTTTATACACTGTCCCTAATTTTTATACACTGTCCCTAATTTATTATACAGTCCCTAACTTTATTTTACACTCGCCCTGATGTTTTGACACTGCCCCTAATTCTATACTCCAGTTTTCATTATTAAATTTTTTACACAATGTTTTCTTTCTTTCTTTTTTTTTTTTTTGCAACATTTTCCCTTGCTTTTTTTCCTCATTATCTTGGTGCCATGTGATTTGTTGCACTGGGGATAAGGGATGTATATCAACACCTCTCCCAGACACATGATCAGGATTTCAGTATCAATGTCTTTAATACTGAAAGTATTTTTTTACTATGAAACTAAATATAAAATAAGGATAATATAATGTTTGGAAAGCGTACAGGAGTAGCTTCTTCGTGGTTTAGTCCGGAAGGTTCTACATGTCCCCACAGAGCCGTTGCTGGGTGCAGGTGTAGTGTTTCAGCACAATGCCGCCTATTCAGCACTGTTTGTGTCACCTGATGCACCCTGGTAGAGGGCGAGGCCTGACAAGGTACTGAATGAGGAGTAGGAGAAAAAAAAGCCAGCATATAGGAAGCAATTATCTGTAATACAAAATCCAGACAGATGAATGAATGAAAACGCAGTTAGCTTCATACGCCACATCTGGATTTATGTGTAGTTCCTATCCTGAAGAAAAACAGGGAATGCAGGCTGAAAAACACAGAAATATAACTTCTCAGAGATTGTTAAACCTGATACCAGTACAATTTGTGTTTAAGTAACCAACATCTAGCAATATCAGTTAGTAGCTATATAATATAAGCTATTTAGAAGAAGCCTTTATTGATCACATGTACATTACAGCACAGTGAAATTCTTTTCTTTGCATACCCCAGGATGTTAGGAAGCTGGGGTCTGAGTGCAGGGTCAGCCATGATACAGCGCCCCCTGGAGCAGAGAGGGTTAAAGGCCTTGCTCAAGGGCCCAACAGTGGCAGCTTGGCAGTACTGGATCTTGAACCCTGACCTTCTGATGAGTAACTTAGTGCCTTAACTGTTGAGTGATAGACATCCAAATCTCTTCCCATGAGTGGGGGTCTTTCTGTTGGCAGATATGTGTGTGTGTGTGTGTGTGTGTGTGTGTGTGTGTGTGTGTGTGTGTGTGTGTGTGTAACACCCTGAGGACAGTGACACTAAAATTGTTGAAGAAACAATAACTTAAAAGAAAAAAATTTATATAGCAACTGACAAGATTTGGTTGCCCGATGAATTAGCAAGTTAGGTAAACTAGCTAGGGTTAGGGTTAGTGTGTAATTAGTGTGTAATTTAATTTTTTTTTTAATATCAATGGGAATATACTTCAAATATTTTTTTCTGATTGTTTGACATCCATGAGCGCAGAGTATTTTTGTAAGTTTTACGAACAAAAGATCAAAAGGTTAAACAATAACGACAATTTTGCCAAAGCCTTCTTTGCCCATATTTGCCAAGGGTGCCAATATTTGTGGCAGTATATATTCAAGTCTGCAGTTTTATCTAAGTCACGTTTTTAGCCATGTTATTATTCCAGCATTTTTTAAGCGAAGTGCTTTCCTTTAAAAAACAACAACAACAACAATAAAAAACAAACTCTATCTTTAAAGTTGAGCAGTTTCTAAAGAAAAAGATATAAGATGAGTATCGATATCAGTACAGCGTCTGATAGGTTTCGTTATCAGTGTCGGTATCGGAAAAAGTGGTATTGTGCCATCTCTACTGCCAATTAAATAATCCAAAATATTCCATTAATACCAATATTCCATAAATACCTACTTCATTGTATAAAAGGACTTGTTCATCTCATGAAAATGAGTCACATGTAAATGAATCACATGTAAATGAATCATATGAAAATGAATCACATGTAAATGAATCATGAAAATGAATAAATAAATGGAAACATATATGGAAAAGAAAAAGATTTGTCTCACAGTTTTTTGAACAGATCGACATACTGTATTTAAATCAAGGACAGAATTTCCACTTAAGTAAAATATGTAGCTTTTACAAATGTTCATTGTACTACAAAAAATTAAGTTTCTAAATGTAAGTCTTTCTATTTAAATATTAATATTTTGTTGAACTGACATATTTCACTTAAGTGAACATTCTGCCTTTAATTTCAATACATTGATCTATGGTTTGTTTATTTATTTATTTACAGTGTCATTAATTATCGACCGTAACTCAAATCTAAGTTTATCTGCTACAAGTGTCTAACTAGACTGTTTCAGAACATTTTCTAGATTTTTTTCCCACAATAATATTAGGTCATACACTTTTAATAAAGCGTGCAGATGGGCCTTCAGCAGCTGTTTACTGCCAGTGTATAATATATGGTAAACATTTCTACAGCTAATGATTGCTACTGTCTCTGCCCCAGCCATTTCTTACCTTCTTATTCAATTATTTGTTAGTGTGGAAACACAATAACAGACTCTAATTTCCTCCCATTTGGACCTCCATAGGAAATGCTGAAGGGAATGAGGAGATGCTACAATGTCCGCTCTGTCAGCACACACAGCAAGATCATCAGTGTTAGATGAGCTCTGAGACTGTTCCTTATGTCCTGCCTACACTGTGGTGAGTTAAACTAAACTAGACCCAAACGCCAACCTATCACTGACCCACTCAGTGAACTGAAAAGTTCTGCGAGGATCTGTATGAAATAGCATCGCTCAATATACTGTAGCGAAACTACTGTATGGTAGTGTACTAGTAGTGGACTTCATCTAAAAACCATAACGACCTTTCTTTTACGTTCACACTATCCGTCGTGACCCAGATGAGGATGGGTTCCCTTCTGAGTCTGGTTCCTCTCAAGGTTTCTGCCTCATATCATCTCAGGGAGTTTTTCCTCACCACCGTCACCACCCGCTCGCTCAATAGGGATCAATCCACACGCTTAAAATCTGTTTCCTGTTTCTGTAAAGCTGCTTTGAGACAACATCCGTCGTTACAAGCGCTATACAAATAAAACTGAATTGAATTGAATTTAGTTGTGAACACATAATGACCTCACAGGAACAATACAGTTGTATCGTGTGAACACACATATGAAAAACCCGCTCCGAGATGCAGACATGGTGACTATCATGTTAGAAGATTTGTGAACTGAGAAGAAGCTGAGCATTTGAGTGGGTTTACTTGTGTACTACTAAATATATATATATATATATATATATATATATATATATATATATATATATATATATATAATTAACATTATGCTTTTACCTATTTTCATAATAAAACTTTTAACACACTTTAAAATAATTGTAATGTCGCTTATTTTCTAAAATAATGTGAAAGTTCAGTGACATTTTTAAAGTGTACTTATTTGAACTTTATTTTTTTTTAAATAAATATATATATATATATATATATATATATATATATATATATATATATATATATATATATTATATTTAAATATATTGAAAACTGTATGCTCAAAATGATCATCGTATCAAAGCACGACAAGCTTATTTTAAAAAGTCGTAGTAGTATATTTGAAGTTAAACTTGAGTGCGATTTTTAACTTTACTTCTTCATGCATGGAATGCACGACATTACTTGGACATGTCTTTCAGAAAGAATTACCATGTGTGTTTGATTAGTTATACTGGCAGAGAAGTGTCGTGTTCCAATCGTACACACAAATCCTTGATCAACAATTAAATACAGCAAGTAAATACACACTCTCAAGAACTGTAGTTACACGCTATAGTCTTTTACTGGACAGAAAGTGGCAGTTACTAGATGGTTATTTCACAAGTGGAAGTTCCACCACACTACCCCAGACAAGTAAACGGTGGATATATTGCATGCAAAAAAAAAAAAAAAATGACGTTCACTCACATATTGCATGAACACGTTAGAATCACAATCAGTGTTCAGAATTTTTTTTACCATTTCATTCTTACTTTTAGGGAGATCTAAAGCAGGCTTAGTGAAAAACAACAACAGCTTGGAGAACATATGTACAGTTTAAACAATTGTTATCAGCACATCGTGGGTAAAGGACAGACATGTAGAAGTTGTTTTGGCCTTGATATCTGTAAAGATATCGAAGTAGGCTAGCGCCCCAGGAATATGTTTTTAGTCCCTTTCAACGTTGCTTGTAAGCGGAATGACATACATTTTGTCCTTGGGCCAAACCATTACACATTTACATGTGAGTGATTGAGGATGCAAATACATTATTGGTGTGAGACCCGTTCATTTATAAATGTAGAGGATATATTTAGCTGAACATCGCGACAAATCTTTCCTCCACTCTTAGCAAGCTCTTTTACTAAAACGCAGAATGTATTTGTGGTAGATAGAGAAAAAGGCCCTATCTTCAGAGGTGAAATCTAAGAGGGTCATAATGTCACACAATGTTCCATCACTTAACTGTAGAACAGAAATATTACTCGTGTTATGATAAGAATGATAAACAACATTGATACGGATGAAACGGTCATAAAATAAACCTGTGAAATGTTCAGGAGCCATCCTCGGCAGCGCAGATGTGTGTCAGCCCAAACCTCTCATATTATCCTTAAACTCCTTTGATGACTTTGTTAAGCCGGATCCGCTTTGGAGTTTGTCAGATAATTTCCTTATGTTGTCATTAGCATTTGCCATTGTAGTCCCTGTTTTTTTGAGAGAGAGAGAGAGAGAGAGAGAGAGAGAGAGAGAGAGAGAGAGAGAGAGAGAGAGAGAGACTTCGACCTAAGGAATCTCTTCACTATTTGAGCTGGCACATGTGTTGTTCCATTGGAAAACTTTTGCAAAGTCCCAAATGGAAATGTGGACCCAGTTGTGCACACTTGCTGCCAAGTGTATTAACAAATGCACATTGATAGAAATATTATAACGTTTCTCAAAGCTACGCACAAACTTTCAAAGAGCTTGTTCTGCCATAACCACAAGGTTCACTTTGAAGGCATCTTGAAGAAGACTAAAAAAAAGAATAAAAAGATGACTCTACTACTTCTTTTTCTAAATGCCATTCAAAACAGGCAAAGCACAAAACAACAGAAATGACCTCCATTCAGAACCTTTCCAGAATTTTCGGTCCTTCGTTGATCTCAGTGCCATTGTGACCTTCAAAAGTGAGTTAATGGCCATCAATCTCTTGTCTTTGTAACTGACCTTGGATCCCAGGTACCGGTCTTCATTACGGTGCTTACGGTCCAGCCACGGAGATGTAACCTGTTTAGTGACACCAAACCAGACACTGTGCTGGTGCTCTGGAACAAATCCGGTGATCATGTTGAAGCTCTCGAGTTGCATCAAAGAGGATTTGTCTTTCGCATGCATTACTGGTTTAGCAGGTGTTGCCAGCATAGCATGCCTGATATGATCTGTCCATGTCTCTGTCCCTCTGGTGGTTCTGTGGCTTCCCAGACATGGGCCGCCACCATAGTGGAGGCAGAAGTCACACCCGTTTTTGACATTGAACAGTTTTGTATTTCTCAGGACGGGGGCGGGCAACTGAGTCCCTCCATTGAATTCCAACCTGTTCCAGTTCTTTGAGCTGTGACACAAAAGCAGTTAGAAATGAAATGATATTTGCATTGCGATTACCAACACATAAACATGGTTTATATATGTTCCCTTGACGATCTATCGGTGACAGCTCTTGGATTTGACACTGGATTGGCCATATCGGAACGTTATTACTTTATGAAAAAGATATGAGGCTTTATGAAAAAGATATGAGGTTGCTGGTACCAAGCCAGGAAAATGTTAAATGAACCATTGTAAGACGATCATGAAGAGCTACACCTGTCAAATTGTGCCTCAGTATATATATGACACGAGTAAGTGCAGACTCTGTCCATTTGTGAGAGGAGCAGCAGGGTATACAGGATCATCATCATGTTGTTTCTGTAATAAAAGACCAGATTGATCACATTCACACCTTCAAAACAATATGAAACATAATCAGAAATCACACGGACAGTGTTGTTCTGTTAAGACAGATGGCTTGCAGTCAATATAAACAAACAGTATGCGCAGATAATCTGTTATTACATAGTACCTTCATTTGGTTTAAATCTTGATTTCCATTTTGGCTCCGCTCTTCTCCTGTCCTCTGTTCTTGTCCAATTCCATCATCTTCCTCTCCCTCCTCATGTCCACTTCCAACATTTTCCTCTCCCTCCTCATGTCCAATTCCATCTTCTACTTCTCCCTCCTCAAGTCCACTTCCAACATCTTCCTCTCCCTCCTCATGTCCAATTCCATCATCTTCCTCTCCCGTCCTCATGTCCAATTCCAACATCTTCCTCTCCCTCCTAATGTCCACTTCCAACATCTTCCTCTCCCTCCTAATGTCCACTTCCAACATCTTCCTCTCCCTCCTCATGTCCAATTCCATCATGTTCCTCTCCCTCTTCATGTCCAATTTCATAATTTTCCTTTCCCCTCCTCATGTCCACTTCCAACATCTTCCTCTCCTTCCTCTAGTCCACTTCCATCATCTTCATCTCTTTCCTTTTGTTCATTTCCATCATCTTCTATGCTTTCATGTGTCATGGGCGGCTGTGACTTGGTATGAGGTGGTAGAGCGAGTTGTCCACTAATCCACTAATCATAGGGTTGGCGGTTCGATTCCCAGCCCGCATGACTCCACATGCCGAAGTGTCCTTGGACAAGACACTGAACCCTAAGTTGCTCCCGATGGCAAGTTAGCACCTTGAATGGCATCTCTGCCACCATTGGTGTATGTGTGAATGGGGTAAAGGAGACACAGTGTAAAGCGCTTTGGATATATAAGTGCGTCATTTACCATTCATGTTCTTTCTTCCCAAAATTTCTTTCTTTTCAAGATGTCACACCTTGTCTCCTTTCTTCTTTCTTTCCCTGCTGATTTTGATCACTTTTCTTCTGGCTCCTTTCCACTTCTTGTGAAGTATCTGCGTCACTATGATCTGTAAGACGAATCTGAGACAAATGTACAGCAAATGTAAAAGCAAATTAAGTGCAAAACAAAACAAAGCAGTCGATACAGGCCAAATGTAGTGTAATCCAAAGGTCATTGAATAAACAGCCCACCAACACACTCTGGGGCACAGAGCTGTGCGAGGCTATCTCGGCCCATCCAGTCTCAAACTTTTTTTAATTAAAAAAAAAAAAAAAAAAAAAAAAAAAAAAAAATATAATATTTTTTTTTTTTATAAAAAAAAAAAAAAAAAAAAAAAAAAAAAAAAAATAATTTTTTTTTTTTTTAATTTTTAAAAAAAAAAAAAAAAAAAAAAAAAAAAATTTTTTTTTTATTTTTTTTTTTTTAAAACACCATTTTAAATATTTTAAACCTTTGAGTTCTGGAAACGATGCTGAGAAACCAGCATCAGATTCTGTTTGTAATTTTCCCACACAGAAAGCATGAGGAAAACCCCTCTGATTAAATGCTGTAACTACTGTAGCTGAAAATGACTGTCATTGCTATACACTGTAAGATGTATAATTATTGAATAAAAGAAATCTATTTTATTGACCCGAAGATATTAAAAGATTCATTCATTCATGTTTGGTAAGCGTGTTATCCTGGTTGATGCAGTGGTAGATCTGGGAAACAAATGGGTGTGACGCAGGAAAACACCATAAGTGGGACCCCATGGTTCACTAAGCCCCATGTATACGCACATTTGCACACTCATTTAAAAAGAATGTAGTAAAAACAAACTTCTGTAGTATTTTGAAAGCAGGCCATAGAGATAGACAGAAAACATAGTTTAACTGCAAACTGATGGACGTATTCTGTATTTACATTTACAGCTTTAATCAGGCATCCTTATTCAGAGGGACTTACAGAAGAATTGCTTTGTAATTCTTCATCAAAATGTTTTCTTCATGCTATACGACGGGCTAGGCGACTGGGTCAGAGCATCTTCAAAATGTCAGGTCTAGTGGGCTATTCCCGGTATACAATGGTTAATACCTACCAAAAGTGGTCCAAGGAAGGGCAACCGGTGAACCGGAGACCGGGTCATGGGCTCCCAAGGCATATTGACGTGCGTCGGGAGCGAAGGCTAGCCAGTCTGTTCCGATCGCACAGAAGAAGCACAAAGAGCTGTAAAAGGCAATGCTGGCTCTGATAGAGAGGAGTCAGAACTCACAGTGCATCACAGCTTGTTGCGTATGGAGCATAAGCATTGAAGATGGCACCAGGATGCACTGTGGAAAGAAGGCAAGCCGGAGTCGGTGTGATGCTCTGAGCAATGTTCTTCTCAGAAACCTTGGGTCCTGGCATTCATGTGGATGTTACTTTGACACGTACCAGCTATCTCAACATTGCTGCAGATCAAATACACTCCTTCATGGTAACCATATTCTCTAATAGCAATGGCCTCTTTCAGCAGGATAATGCACCCTGCCACACTGCAAAAACAGTTTTGAGGAATATGACAAAGAGTTTAAGGTGTAGACTCGGCCTCCGAATTCCCCATATCTCAATCCGATCGAGCGTCTGTAGGAAGTCCTGATCCATGGAGGCCTCACCTGTTACCACAACTTACAGGACTTAAAGGATCTGCTGTAAATGTCTTGGTGCCAGAACCACAGCACGCCGTCAGAGGTCATGTGGAGTCCATGCCTCGACAAGTCAGAGCTGTTTTGGTGGAACAAGGACGACCTACACGATATTAGGCAGGCGGTTTTAATATTATGGCTGATTGGTGTATATGGAATGATAAGTCAAGATTCAATTTAAAATGTTTGACATAATTTAAATAATAATAATAATAATAATAATAATAATAATACAATGGTATAGGAAAGCTTTAGTATAGTATAGTATAAAACCACCATTTGTGACATTTTTACCAAAAGAAAATAATAAAATCTGTTTCCTAATTATGTTTTCTTCTGTTTTGTCCTTCTCCAAATTATTACCCCCTTTTGTTTCTGTGGTTACACACCACATTAAACATTGTACTGTATTCAAAGGCTCTCGCACACAAGTCACCAACACACAAAGGCTCAATGTTTACTCTGCATCGCGGATAGGTGACGGACAAACACACAACACGAATGATTTTCGACACCGGTTTTTACTGAAATACGGTCATGGGACTTTTCTGCTGCGACACGGTCTTAGTCTTGGTCTGGTCTCTGTAATGTGGAGACCCCGGGATGTAATAAGAATCATCATCTAAACCACATGCATATGTGATTATCATCACACTGTAAACCCATAATCGTATTTCGAATACAATGGTAAGGGAAAAGAAAAACCGTAGAATGTGAAGCGTTTACACAAGCCAGACTTCCCAGTGCGCCGGCTAATAAGATCTAAAAGGACAGATGTGAGGAACAGATATGGTATCAGATGTTGCTGTCAGACCTGGATAGAGGGGCTTGAAAACAGGAAGTAAACAAGTAAAAATTGTGAATAAATGGACAACTATACATTTTTTTAAGACAGGTTACTGATTAGCAATCCACAGGAGAGGTGTGTTACTTTGTTCTGTGATATTTACTCTGCTTTTATTTTTCTGGTTCATGAGCAAATCTTCGGGCTTGAGCACCTGCCATTTCCCCCTGATTCATCACTGCCCGTTTATTGTTCATTTCAATTATTAATAGAAGTGACATGACGAGCAAAATGCAAGAGACAAATGAACATCTGGCAAAGCAGTATAATCAGATAGCTTTCCTATCAGCCTAGATAGTTTTAGTTTCCATTTTAACAGGCTAGCCAGCTAATGTTACACTAGCTAATGCCGTAGATGCAGTTTTCTTGAATTAAGTGTTAAAAACAGATCTTATAACCGGTTTCTTCTACATAGTAGGGAACGTGACCTGTGAACTGAACTGAGGTTTTGTTTCTTTTGATTTTTGATTTTTATTTTTTTACACTTAGCTAGCTGTGATACTTTTGACACCTCAGCCAGGATCTTTCTCTTTGCTAACATCTAGCTATCATTTTACACAGACAGTGAGATCACACAGCGAGATGTCACGAATATAGGAAGACAGGAGGAACCAATCTGGATGGCGAGAGGTCAGACGGAAGGCTGAGAAAAAGGCTGCGTGTAATCTCCACTGAACTTCCCATGGTATACAAATATCCTGTGCATGCTGCTACTGTAAAGTAAGGGTTAGTGCCAGTGTGAAAATAGGGCCTGAATGTAAATAGAGCGTATAAATAGATATACAGAACGTCTCATAGGGACAGTTGTGTTTCTGTTGGCAAAAAACACACTGTCACTGTTTATAACTGTTTATATACACTTGCTTTCATATTCAGTCACTGTGTTTCTCTTTGTGCCAGTGGGGGAAAAAGGGGAACTCCCACACAACGCATTAAAATATAGACTGCTGGGTTGCGGTTAGATGTGAAGGATTTGTCTTTATATTTGGGGTTTACACATACAATATGTACACTGATCACCACGAGACAAGAATGTCCAAGAGATAGACAGATAACAAAGTTGTAACTTTCACATCAAAACACAGGGATTTACGTTTACAGCATTTTGCATATGCCCTAATCCAGCTCGACTTACAGAAGAAGATATGAGCTACATAGAGCTATCAAAAACGTCCGATTGAGACAAAGAACAAGGACAGGTGCGCATCCATAATTTACTTTACAAAGATGCGTATGACGCATGCCTCCAAAATGTTTTATTATTATATATCTTTTTAAATGTTTTTTTTTTTAATCAATATTTTAATTAATAATGGTATTAAATATCTATCCATCCATAGGAGTCTGAAGTCTATCCCAGAGAACTCGGGGCACAAGGTGGGCCACACCCTGGACAAGCTGCCAAACCATCGCAGGGTACAATCACACGTGCACAGAAACCGGAGTACCTGGAGGAAACCCTGTAGCATGGGGAGAACATGCATTGGAATTGGAACCCCCAACACCAGAGGTTGGCACCGTGGATCCCCTTGCCATTCAGTTGCAATCAAAATATTAAATAAAAGTATATTTTAGTTGGGGTTTTTTTTCCTGTTAAGACACCAGCACGTTTATTTATTTAAAGGTTAAAGGCTCTGGGTTAATAATCAGAATGTGGGTAACCACATATGGGTGTTGGTCAGGTGTCCATAAACCTTTGCCCATATAGTCTATATAATGTATAATAATATTAACCATAATAATAACCATAATAATTGTGATTTCTGGAAGGGAAAAAACCCAGCCTAATTTGTCTACGTGAGCACTGACATGTTCCTGAGCGCAGATTGCATTATAGCCACTGACCGGCCTTTAATGTCCTTCCTCTGAATTCTCTTCCCTGGAGCAATGGCATTTCAACATGACAGGGCTACAATACTGTTATTATCCTGTAGGACTAATCTCTCTGGCCTTATGTTCCTGTCCTCCTCATGTTCAACCCTTATATTACTGGGGACTAATATTCCTTTTTTTTTTTTTTAATATTATGTTTTAAAGGTCATTCTGAGATTTACAGTGATCTGAATTCAAGCTCCAGTAACGTCTCTCTTCATAAACGTCGTTTGTGAAGAAGGGACAACATATCGAGTATTTCTCAAATGTATTTCAGCTTGTGTTGCTATAAAATTAAAACATACAGGCAAAACACAAATACTAGGATAGGGTATTAAGAAATATGATGAGCTTACTATCAACCAGAGGCGCATGACCATAGATCTTGGTGGGTCAGGAGGATATTAAAAATGATATAGCCTCGATCAAAATGAAGTTGACGTGATGCTATCACACTCGACGTATGCTAAAGTCTATTATATAGTGATGTTTGGGGGTAATCCCGTAATGCACTTCTCGGTTTTGTGTGGGTGAGGCAATTGCAGTAAGAGCTAATATTAACCAGGGTTGCCAGGTTTCAGCAAAAATTTCCAACATAACTATGTCTCAAAAACCATTCAAAAGACCTAGGCAAAAAAAAGTCAGCCACTTTTCACCCTCACCCCCCAGTCTTTTTGTGTAGGGAAACAAGGTCACCATGGTGCACACTCATTTCTGACATATAGACATGATCCATTCCATAATTCCCTCTCTCTTGCAATATTCACTTCTCAGTTCATCTTAATCTCCAACTAACTATCAAACAGATTTGGCTGCAATGAAAGCCTGCAGCCAGAATAGCCGTTCTTTATTTGAATTCTACCCCTAGCATTACAGCATTGCTTTTTTTTTTTTAAGCAGAATAACCGCCACATTTGAATAAAGGCAGGCTTCTATGATCTCATATAGAAATATCCAGGCCACATCAATATCTGACATAGATCAGCGCGTTTCAGTTGGAGTGTGCTCCAGGCTACTCTCTAAGGCTGCTGCTTTACATCAGCGACTCTGTTTGTCCTCGTTAATTTATCAACAGAGTAAGAAGGGGATTGTTCTCTATGGCCGTGTTCGGGTTCATTTGTAAACTGCGGTTTGTCACTTTAATATTTAATATGACCGAATAGAGACTTTCATTGTGTCTGTGCATGCCTACTGCAGTACACATAACTAAAACCTGGCCTGAATCAGATAGCAGGATGCTCACAGTTACTGTCGCGTTGTTGTGGCTTTGGTTTTTAAACATCGTGTTAAAAATTTTCTGACCACAGCACTGGATGGATATTTTGGGGCCACCGATGAGTGCAGCAGAGGCGGCTCACAACAAAAAGAGCACTAGATGGGCTACAGTAGGTAACTGGATCCCGTCAAAGTGACCTACATGTTAACTTGAATTTCCCCTTGGGGATCAATAAAGTATCTATCTATCTATCTATCTATCTATCTATCTATCTATCTATCTATCTATCTATCTATCTATCTAACTGATAAAGTGTAGCTACACAGAGTGCACTGTAAATATATATTAGGTAACGAGACGTGTCTTTTTGCATCCATGTAAAATTATTTCATTAACACAAATAAATATTAAACATAAATACTAAAATCCTCCAATATTGCGTGATACCAGCCCAATCTCCTCTGTTGTCTTATAAAGGAGTTTACAGGACAGAAATCATGTCTGAAGTCAGAACTAATGGTTTGAGGTTCAATATTATATATTGTATAATGGATTCACTCAAAGTATCAACCTTCAAGATAATCCAGTTTAAGGAAATATTTTATAGAAGAATATATTTTTTCGCTCATTTATAAAAAAAAAAAAGCTGCAGTTATTTATACACACACGCACACACACACACACACACACACAGTAGGTTATTGTCTTGGAACTAAACCTAACAGCTCCAGAAACTCCAGTGACCTCTAAAGTTACTTTCAATGTTTAACCCAGAGTTAATACCTTTTTTGTCATTGTTGCCGTTTACTTGTTGTTGTTTAATAGGAGTCAGGTAGCATATTAACTTTTTTCTTCAGTGACTAAAGATCTCACAATGAACTGCTGCATGTGACTTAAGCTGCTGGTTAAGTAGAAGAAGTCACATATACATTAAAGCACAGTGAAATCCTTTTCTTGGCTTCTTAAGGTTTAAGAGACTTTCAGGGTCTTTCTGAAAGGCCCCACAGCATCTCTAACTTCACAGCATTGACACTGGTTGTGTATTTCCAAAATGGAAAATTATGGAGAAAAAATGTGTATTTGTTTATTATTAGTTATATGACAGCATGTGGAGTATCCACCTTACACTGTAGTTGTTACTATAGAAACAATGACATATTTGAAACTAATATAAACTGGTGATTTGCCTTCCAGATGTGATCATTATCGTCAGAGTTGCTGTTCTAGAACATTAATCAACACCTTCTGACCAATCAGATTTGAGAATTCAGCAGCGGCGGTCTATGAGCTCATGTATGCGAAAGAGGGCAGAGAGCACTTTAATTTGTATGTGTTCTGACAGCATGATCAGGAGTTTGAAAGGATATGTGATTGGCTTCGTGTGTCTCAGAAGAAGCTCGTGTCAGTATTCTGTATATCAGTATCTCCCTGCTTGCTGTCAGGTAATAAAAAAGAACTAGCTAGTGGGCGGAAATGGCCAGAAATATGTGGGAATTGGCAGATGACCAAATAAAATTATTAGTATTTCCAGAAACAGCAGCTCTCAAGAAACAGGTGACGTGTGTAATTTTCTTGAAATAATATGAGAACACTAAATAAAGCACTAATAAGATGATAATGTGCTATATAACTGCTACGAATTTATGCCTAATATGTGACACTGTGTACTGGTGTTTCTATAAATAAGCAGAAATTAGAATGTGTGTGAATACTGATAAGAATAGTCGTGTAAGAGTATTGCAGTCTCGCTGCATACTTGATATTGGTCTTCGTCTCTTCCTCTCCCTGTACCTCACAATAGAACAAGAAACAAAAGTAGGTCACATGTTTCCATTCTATGTGGTGCTTTAGTCGTAAAAACACAGATATGAAAGGCCTATTTTGTTACATCCTGATTAGATCTTGTTGTCTTCTCTCATTAAATGTAACTTTAATCCTTGTCCTTTGTTCCAGAACAATGCACCTCCAACCTCAAGTAGCTCAGAGGCCATGGATAAGAGACTAAAGACACAGAATACATATAATTAAGAAGAAATTATAAAGAAAGATATTGACGTTTTAGCAGCAGGAAGAATTTGTTCTTGTGAACTCGGTGTATCTTCTCAGAGAGAATGAAATATCTTAGCAATACAGTACTATATAAAAGTCTTCTGTACAACAAAGATGTCTACAAAAATAGTGACATAAGGAATGGTTATATCAGCAGCAACCAGTAAAACTGCCTACTACTACAAAAATTTATTTATTTGCACTTAAAACTGCTTTCAATTATATATATATATATATGTATACTACTCAAATTCGCAAATGGAAGAAACACAAAAGAACTGTCAATCTCCCTCGGCCTGGGGCTCCTTGCAAGATCTCAACTCATGGAGTTGCAATGATCATGAGAACAGTGAGGAATCAGCCCAGAACTACACGGGAGGATCTTGTCAATGATCTCAAGGCAGCTGGGACCATATTCACCAAGAAAACAACTGGTAACACACTACACCGTCCCCCTGCTCAAGAAAGCACATATACATGCCCATCTGAAGTTTGCCAATGAACATCTGAACGATTCAGAGGACAACTGGGTGAAAGTGTTGTGGTCAGAGGAGACCAAAATGGAGCTCTTTGGCATCAACTCAACTCGCCGTGTTTGGAGGAGGAGGAATGCTGCCTATGACCCCAAGAACACCATCCCCACCATCAAACATGGAGGTGGAAACATTATGCTTTGGGGGTGTTTTTCATCTAAGGGGACAGGACAACTTCACCGCATCAAAGGGACGATGGACGGGGCCATGTACCGTCAAATCTTGGGTGAGAACCTCCTTCCCTCAGCCAGGGCATTGAAAATGGGTCGTGGATGGGTATTCCAGCATGACAATGTCCCAAGACATACGGCCAAGGCAACAAAGGAGTGGTTCAAGAAGAAGCACATTAAGGTCCTGGAGTGGCCTAGCCAGTCTCCAGACCTTAATCCCATAGAAAATCTGTGGAGGGAGCTGAAGGTTCGAGTTGCCAAACATCAGCCTCGAAACCTTAATGACTTGGAGAAGATCTGCAAAGAGTAGTGGGACAAAATCCCTCCTGAGATGTGTGCAAACCTGGTGGCCAACTACTTATTTCCCTCATTAAAATGCAAATCAATTTATAACATTTTTGACGTGCGTTTTTCTGGATTTTTTTGTTGTTATTCTGTCTCTCACTGTTCAAATGAATCTACAATTAAAATTATAGACTGATCATTTCTTTGTCAGTGGGCAGACGTACAAAATCATCAGGGGATCAAATACTTTTTTCCCCTCACTGTATATATATATATAAGTTTGTCTAAGGTATTTGCAAAATACTGTATTTTTCCACATCAACATAGCTTCTAGCAACTTCCATTTTAGTTCACTCCCATTTCGCAACATTCAATTCCCAAGAAAGGAAATCTTTCCTGGTATTTCCTGGAATGATTTAAACTCCTCTCTGAGCTGTGCCGCTGGTTGCCGTGAATCATTCGCTTAACATGAGAAGAATCCAAGTGCTTGAAAATGCAGCCCTAATCAAGCCCTAGTGTGACGCCAGAGTTATGAACACGCACGTGTTCTCTTCATAGCTTTACCCGAATGAAAACCTAGAGGTGAGGGTTTAGATACTGTATGATTTGACACTTCTGAGAAGCACTCCCACAGTGTCACACAAACGATCTGAGATCGGGGTTGACCTCACATTTCCAACAATGTGAGGTCTCACAGGACACAAGAAAAAAAAACCATGAGAGTAGAAGGTTTTTACGTTCATGTGGGTGAGTCTTTAGATATGTAGTTTATGGGACAGAGAACGAGTGCATTAATTAACGTGAGTATGACAACAGCAACACGCATGAAGGAAAAGATCAGGAAGGATCTTTTCCTCGCACATTTCACCAGACAGGAGGGCATGTGCTATCAGATTCATGACAGTTAGCTAGTTAACTGGATCGCAGTGCAAAGTTCACCCGATGTATTCTTTTTTATAAAAGGGAAACATTTACTCATGGCTTTTTGCTGCAGACGGCAGCAACATACAACGTTTTGGGGTTGTTTTTTTTAACAAAGAATCATCATCATTCATACAGCCATCCTCCTCTTCTGCCCTCCATGCTGTATTTTTCTTTAATGTATTCTTGTTGCAAATATTTGACATCTGTCATATCACAGCAAACCAGTGACTACATTTCCCATCCTCGACTGCAGTTCCCAGCACATGTAGGTGTTTCGGCATTTCTGCACGGGGCCGTCGTTGCCTTATTTTGGATGCAGGACTGCAGGCAGGCCATGCTAGCACCCGCACTCTCTGTTTACGCAACCATGCGCTTGTAATCGGGGCAGAATGTGGTTTGGCGTAACACGATTCCACTGTGTTACTGTCCATCTCAGATGAGACCGAGCCCGGAGAAGTCGGCGGCGCTTCTGGACAGTGTTGATGTGGGGCTTCTGCTTTGCATAGTAAAGACTTCACTTGCATCTGTGGATGCAGCGGCGAATGGTGTTGACTGACAAAGGGTTGCCAAAGTATTCCCGAGCCCATGTCAGGATATCCATCACAGACTCATGACGGTTTCTAAGACAGTGATGTCTGAGGGATCAAAGATCACACCTTGTCTTTTGCACACTGAGATTTATTTATTTGTTTATCCTTTATTTAACCAGGGAGATCCCATTGAGATATCACAATCTCTTCTTCCAGGGAGACCTTTGACTGGATTCCTTGAATCTTTTAATTATATTGTGCACTGTAAATGGTTAAATGTCCAAAATTCTACCCATTTGTCTTTGGGGAATGTTGTTGTTGTATGCCAAGGAGCTGTAGGGCCATGAACAGACTCTGGCCTGCAAAGTTTCTGCAGCCAACTTCAATGGACTCACACCGAGCCCTCCATCCTTGGTTCCAGAACTCACCTACCAGGCGTTTATACTTTGACCTCTTCCTTTCACAGGCTTCTTCCATTTAATCTTCCCAGGGAACTATGAGCACCAGTAGCACCAGAGAAAGACAATGTCTGGCCTGAATGTTATTACTGTGATGGTCTGTGGGAAAGTAATAAGTAGAATAAGTAGAAAGGCGTCGTTTACCTGGTTTGGATATCTGTGGCTGCGGCTTCTCTCCTGCCCTGAAAAAAGTGATGGGATGTCTTGTTGCATGTAGTTGCTCACTGCAAATGATCCCTGACCAGATGCCATCTGTTTTTACCATCAAAAACTTGTCATGGTGCCAGCGATAGCGCCACTCTCTCAGGGCCTTCAGGCAGCAACGCAGCATATGCCCCAGGAGTCCTCTCTGGCACACTGAGCATGCTGGGATTTTTTTCCATATCCCAGCTGAAGACCTATATGGATATGGCTGGGGAAAAAGAACGAATTTCATGTTTTGCTCCCAATTTCATGCCCTGCTCACATCAGACACGCCAAAATAAATCTGATCATGCTAAAAGTCACTTATTTACTGGCTCTAAACAAATAATTAATATTATTAAGATGAATAAAACGAATGTATACCTGTGGCGGTCGTGGATCAGGTGGTAGAGCGGGTCGTCGACTAATCGTAGGGTCGGCGGTTCGATTCCCGGCCCACGTGACTCCACATACCGAAGTGTCCTTGGGCAAGACGCTGAACTCCAAGTTGCTCCCGATGGCAAGTTAGCGCCTTGCATGTCAGCTCTTCTACCACTGGTGTGTGAGTG
The DNA here is from genome assembly GCA_012411365.1 of Ameiurus melas. Classification (NCBI taxonomy): domain Eukaryota; kingdom Metazoa; phylum Chordata; class Actinopteri; order Siluriformes; family Ictaluridae; genus Ameiurus; species Ameiurus melas. The sequence goes on from CM022761.1 coordinate 27,110,840, forward strand.
TGTGTGAATGGGGGAATGAGACACACTGTAAATTCTTTTAAGTATAGACATTTACCATTTATTCAGTAACCAATATGTGGGCTATTCAGTGACTAACAAACTGGCAGGAAAGAAAGTCTGGACCTGCTGATGGCTGCTGGGAGTTTTAGGGGGTCAAGTCCAAAATCTAAATGTATCAATCAGTGTTTAATTACAATAATTTGTGGAATATACACCTCATAGCTGATACACATGTCACAAGCATTATAGTATTTATATCTAAATACTCTAAATCATTGTTGGTGTTGTCAAATTGGCTGTGCTATGAGAGGAATAAAACACTACGGTGGAAATTAATAACCTTCCTGATGAGTAAGAGTAACTCCTCTTTACTTCAGTGTCTCCCTAAGTGTTTTATTCTGCACCTGTTTTGTGCATCACAGTAGGTAGAATTGTCCTGTCACTACATTTCGATGGTTGTCTCTTTGCTCCGCCATTGAACTAGCAAAAAAAACAACAACAAGTTTTGTTGTCAGTGGAAATGAACCTGAATTGGCAAACTATACTAGGCAAATAGATGAGATATTTGACATGCAAAAGCAAAACCGCTCGAAGCGAGTTTCACACGCTGTATTTCAGGGTAAAAAAGACAATAGCATGATGGAAGATTTACATTTATTGAGATTTCTGCAAATGATATCCAGACACAAAACAACAGAGCACGATAATACATGTGCAATGCATACCAGTGATAGATTATTCAGAACGAAAGACAATCTGATACAAATCAAACCAAAACTGATATGAATAGGAGGAGCACTATTTGTGTTCTTAATGTTTTGTATGTGTAACGTAACCTGAAACTCTGTCTGTCTTCTTACAGTGGCATCAAGTCCACAAATCAAATCTCCTTCAGCACGTCGGTTTATTATCGGCCATGAAAACCATCAGGTGTGTAATTTAACGAAACAACCACACTGAACTGAACGTGTCTGTGGCTCTTGCATGTCTGTACGATGAGTCGTTTTAACTCTGTCAACATGAAACATAAACAAGTTGGACAAAATCAGCCATTAGCAGGGATGAGAAATGAGAGAAAGGAGAAACCCTGTCTGATTTCATCTAATTAACCTCATCACACAAACGATCCTCTTCCACAAGGACAGCGACTGATTAATCTAATCACAGTAACGAGCCTCTCGTCATCATGCTGCCGGATGCTATTGTTTCGTCCATCATTCACTAATAATCCACACCTTCTTACTTTTACTCTCTCAGTGAAAACACAGAATGGTGCGGATCTAAAAAAAAAAAAAAAGAGGATTGTTTTTATTTGTTTGTACACTTTGGGTGTGAGAACCAGCTGAACTGTTACACCGCTGCAAAGTGAGCTTACACACCAGTGACAAAATCATAACTGGTCGGATGAAAAGGGGGCGCACGGTGGCGTAGTGGTTCGCACGTTCACCTCACACTTCAAGGGTTAGGGGGTTTGGAATGCTTTAGGGGTTTCCTCCGGGTACTCCGGTTTCCTCCCCCAGTCCAAAAACATGCATGGTAGGCTGATTGGCGTGTCCAAAGTGTCCGTAGTGTATGAATGGGTGTGTGAGTGTGTATGTGATCGTGCCCTGCGATGGACTGGCACCCTGTCCAGGGTGAACCCCGCCTTGTGCCCGATGCTCCCTGGGATAGGCTCCAGGTTCCCCGCGACCCTGAAAAGGAGTAAGCGGTATAGAAGATGGATGGATGGATGGATGGATGTAGATAGTCAGAAGCCATATTTATAAACCTAATAACTTTTTTTTTAAATCTATTTTCACTTTACCTAGTAGGTGCCTTAAAATAAATGATAGCGGCATGATAAAAAGATGTGTTCTTTAAGTATAACAGTTTAATATGAATTCACAATATCATGGATTCTGTTGAGGTTTTTTTGTTTTGTTTTGTTTTTTTTGTTAATACTCATTATGAATTTATTGTCCATACACATTTTATGTAATTACTTGAATTCTTTCAAAAAGAATGAATGATGATGATGATGATGATGATATTATTATTATTATAACTGCCAATTATGATCCAACGTAGCCCTCACCCTAACCTCCCAACTACCACACCCCCTGCCCCACTCCCAGGTTTCTGTGTGAGGTTACTCTCGGGTCTCTGGTTTCCTGACACTGCAGATTAACTATGATAAATTGCCCCTAAGTGTGAATGAGTGTGTAAATGAGTGAACCACATCCTGGGTGTATGCCGACCTCACATCCAGTGCACCAGGGTTAAGCCCCGGACCCTGACCAAGTTTTTTCTGAACATGAATGAATAAGTCAGTTAAGAACATTTGTACTGTATAACCTTTCAGATTTAGGCATTATTTAGACGGCTGTGGTTCAGGTGGTAGAGCGGGTCGTCCACTAACCGTAGGCGGTTCGATTCCCAGCCCACGTGACTCCACGTGTCCTTGGGCAAGACACTGAACCCAGAGTTGCTCCCGATGGCCTTGCATGGCAGCTCTTCTACCATTGGGATGTGTGTGTGTGTGTGGTGTGTGTGAATGGATGAATGAGAACCAATGTAAAGCACTTTGTAGAACTGGTAAGGTTAAAAAAAAATAATTAAAAAAAAAAAATATATATATATATATATATATATATATATATATATATATATATATATATATATATATAAGTGATATATATAATATATTTACCATTATTTATGCCTTTCTGATTTACACAATAATCACAATAATCTAAATAGATTCTATAAAGTGCAATGCAAAGCAATGATTTCATGACAAAATTTCAACCTTGCTTAGGCAAAGAAGAAAAATCCTCATCGGATGTATTTTTAGGAGCTGTTAAAGAACTGTCTCCGTGAACACAGCCAAAATTCCCATCACTGCTCTGAAGGGCCGTACAATGTTTTTTTTTACAACGTACGGTATACTGCAGTGCATTATGGGATTAAAAGAGTGCACCGGGTCTTCTCCACTAGGGTTTCGGACACCACTATAAAACGGCTCAGCTGAAGTATGATCTGTAAGACTCAAACGGGAAACGGTAAACCAAAAGCGTTCAGACCGCTCCCAATCAAGGTTATCGCCAGGACACATAGACAATATGGTCCTGCTTCAGTGTGTTATTCACTGAAATTCTTGGCACAGTCAGCCTGTTTGTATTCGAATCTTTCACATTAGTTATTTATTCATTCATCGTCAGTAACCTCTTCCTGGTCAGGGTCGGGGTTAGGGTTGGAGGGGGATGGAGGGGACATATTAATCTCGACACAGACAGTAACCCGAGCTCGAGGTGTGAGGCGTCCACCATGCCTCCCCTGAAACCTGATGTCCTCCTCTAATACTGACTACATACAGTACGTCTTCAACAAGTAGCTCTTCCTCATTCTACTGCTTTTTCAATAAAACTATTCTGCTTATACAATATATGTGAGTTGGCTTTCCATGTCCACGTACTGGTTCGGTTCCTAATTATCTCAGGTGCTAGGTTTGATACAAGAAGATACATATTTGGATAGCGCATTCATTAGCTAATGATCCATATAACGATGTCTATGTGATGAATCTGATTTTCCACTGTAGGGAATAGTACGTAGTGGACTATTTCCAACACTGCTTATTTCTGACTCGGTAACACAGCGGCGTACTAAAACATTTCATATACATATCTATTTGATTCAATTGATTTGGCTTCAAAATGCACTTCCTGTTGATTTTCTCAGCCTTTTCATTCTTATTTTTTTTTTTTTGCACAGTTTTGCCTATTTGAATAGATGACTTTGTCATTAAGTGTCAGAAACCACATCTGTGCACGTGCAGTGCACGTGATTTGAGGAGAGTGTGTGATGATTTCACCCTCGTAGCTCCACTGACAGTCTAATGAAAAAAAAAAAAACTTCAGACACCAAAGTACCGGTAGATCTTGGCTGATCAACATTTAGGTGTATGGAGATACAGCAATGTGTCATATTGGTTCACTTTCCATTGTGTTGTGTTTCTCCCATGGTGAAGAGCTGGGCTCTCTTTCGTTCCCGTGGATGTGATGATACAAGGCGTGGCAGTCCAGCAGACACAGAGGCATTATTTTCATAATGCTCCTCTACAAAAGCGCTGTATAACTGAACATTGGACTGGCATAGGTGAGGTTTATTTTATGTTCGGACAGACGGTAGAAGGTTTTTAATTTGGATTCTGAAGAGGCATAGGGAAAGTGAAAAAAGACACATAGGGATGGAGGAAGTGGTTGGGTGGGGCCAGGTTTGTCTGTTTTCACTTGCACAATGTGAAAAGGAGACGCATAAGGGAAGTGTGTGTGTGTGTGAGAGAGAGAGAGAGAGAGAGAGAGAGAGAGAGAGAGAGATAATCATCCTCCACATCTGCTTTGAGCCAAACACAATCTATACAGCAACATACATGAATGCACTTCACCTATTTCTTTGTTAATGTTAAGTGTGTGTGTATATATATATATATATATATATATATATATATATATATATATATATATATATATATATATATATATATATATAATATTTCATTACATTACAGCATTACAGCCCTTATCCAGAGTGACATACAATTATCTCATTTATACTCATTTAAACTGAGCAGTTGAGGCTTAAGGGACCCAACAGTGTCAGCTGTTTTTTTTAAAGAATAGTCTGATTTTCCCTTTAACAGATCAACAAGTCAAAAAGAATTGCAATTACAATCTCTACAAGACAAGCGATGAGCTCTGTGGGGGTGTCCATCTACGCAAGTGTTGTTCTGTGCTAAGCAGTCTGGATAAACAAAACCGGTGTGTGTGTTTGGGGGGTGGGGTTCGCACAGAAAGACAGCTGACTCACAAGCACTCTGATGCTGTGTGTACTCTAAAGAGCTGTTCATGCTGCACTTAACCCTGGGCTATGATCGTTCCAAACCCTGCTTTTAAACCCGGGTAGAGAAACATTTCACACTTGTAATTTAGAAGTGGGGTTAGCACCGCTTTTTACCCAAGGTTATGAGCCCTTGCTCCGAATCAGGGTTAGCACCACTTTTGTTGCGTATTACCCCGTATTGCGGTGCCAAACATGTATAGTGTGAAACGACGCGGTGTTAAAATGTTACGGCTAGTTGCTTAGCAACAGACAGCCAGTCAAAATTTGAACATCCGGCTGTAAATCTGGTTTTGGCACTTTCTTCTAATGTCACCAATGAGAGATAATGTTGACACTATCTCACGGTATATCAGTAGAGGGGAACGTTTTCCAGGTTTCCCTTCTATGCTATATGATTCTACAAACATGACTACAACTTGTACTACGTGTACTACAAATAAATGTCGGTTTAACACTCAAAAAAATAGAAGGAAGGGAATTTTATTTACGAAGAAATATTTAAGCATGTGCTCACCTTATGACCTAACAAGGTAGCTTTGATCATCTCTACCCGGAAGCACATTAAATAGGTTTATATTAAAAATCTTTGTATGAATCATATGTAAATGAATCACATGAATAGGAATCACATGTAAATGAATCATTTGAAAATGAATAAATTAATTAAAGACCCAAAAATATTTGTGACGTGCTTAATGACAAGAGCGAGAGCTTCTTTTCTCCCTCAGTATTTTTCAGGGAGATTTTTGTACGTGAATGTCACATTAATGAAGAAGTAGCAAACGCTGGACTCAAAGGGACACGATGTTATAACGACACGCTATAGTCGGCTCGGCGAGTTAGAGATCTACAAGATTGGGAATACAGTGGTGTCGATGGTGGTTTTAGCTTGATAGTTGAAGCCTTGGAAGCTTATCTGTTTACGCGTACAGAGTGTACAGATGAGGAGCACTGCCCGGTCTGGAGGATATCTACACCAGGCAGTGCAGATCCAGATCTTCAAACATCCCACACACCCCTCCAACGAACTATTACAGTGGCTGTGGTCAGTTAAGTGCCACTGTGACCACAAGGCCAGGACAAAGAGGCTATAGAGAAGCTACTTTCCCCAAGCCATCAGAACCCTGAACTCGTGACCCCTATTCCAGCTCCTAACACTAATGCTAGGTCGACTCTTCGTTGATCCTCTCTCCTCTCTCTCTCTCACTTCCCTCTCGCTCTCTCCCATTCAACCCTAACACGAAAGGGCAGAGCACGTGTTGAAACAAAAGCCAAAAAAAATAAGTAAATCACTCAAAAAAGAAGGGTAAAACAACAACGAAAAATACTCACACGGATAAATAAAACGAGTACATACATATATAAATGATGATTTAAATAAAGATGAAATTAGATTTCCTCTTTACACACCAGGCACACATCTCCTCCGTGTGTGTCCATTCTACGCGTTAAACTTACGGAGCGTTTTTTTTTTTTCCCAACGCCCGTCACATCAGCAAGTATTCGAGACGCACAAATATCGGAAGCATTTCGAAAAGTTAACCAATATTCCAAGTTTCTAGTTTCTAAAAAAAATGAAGCCAACTATGGAATGTCATTACAAAACGCTCGGGACAACGCTTATCGAAGATCGCTAGACGTTAACGATGACGTTTGATACGCACGCTATTCTGGGCGGATCATTACATCACATAATAAGTGAAACCGAGTTAAATGACTTTTTAAAAAGAAATAAATGATTATTATTATTATTATTATTATTATTTTTAAAAGAATGGCCGTTGTGAGTGAGTGATTAACCAACGCGTTCAGATCTGTAGGAGCACCTCCCACCCAGGTGAGCCCCAGGATTCGCTCAGACTCGAGGCGTGTATGCAGGGTAGACTAACTCTACAAATTTGCATAATCCTCTGGATCCGGCTTTCTGATTGGATGACGCCGAGTGAACGGACGTCATTTTTTTTTTTTTGTCTCGCTCTACCCAGCGCATAGGACGAAGGCGACATCTGGTAGTGCCTTAGCGAACGCGCGCGCGCTCACGCAGAGGCAGATTGACGACGGAGCAGAGGCAGGTTGTGACAACAACGACAGGATGTGAGGAGACTCCTCTACCTCTGTGTGCGAAGGTAATTGTTCTTAACGTGTTGAGAAGTAAAAACGCCTTTTTATAACTGGACTTTTTCCCGGTGTGGTTTTAGTCCCGTGTTTATTACATTCGCATGGAGCGAACGCGCTCTTTTATATTTCGAGAAGTTAAGAGAACATCTGTTGCCGGATGACGGTTTAAACTTGAATCATTTTACAGATATTTCTACTAGTGAACGGTTTTCCACCTTGTTTATCATCACAACGATTGACCCGGGTTTGTTCGCATATTTTCACTAAAGGTCACTCCCCCGTTCTTCAAGCCGACCCGCTCTGTTTCCAAGGCGTTGGTCGCGTCCCAAATCGCTCTCGTTTCCCTACGTTGGCGCACTACGTTGGCCATGACGTCATGCGCATTTGTACACGCTGCCTAGTGCGTTGTATATCCGTTTGCGATTCGGCCCCAAGTCGTGCTACATTTCTTTCCTGAAGTTGCGTTTCGAAGCGGGTCTTTTCACTGGAAATACGTTTTCCCCCTGTTAATTAGTCCAAAACTATAACGTCCCAGAAGACTCGGAGCCGTTTTATTCACTCAGACGCCATTTATTTATTTATTTATTTATTTATTTATTTATTTCTGTTGAACTACTTTTAGTTTTAAGAGGTGTTGCGATAGACCGGTGTAAAGGTATACCGCGATAACAGAGTCTTAAATCGTTATACTGATAACCGAGCTGTAGAAAGCTCTGGAAATTGTCCCAATAGCCCTAAGAGAATACATTTGCATCATCCTTATTATTATTATTATTATTAGTAGTAGTAGTAGTAGTTTTCTTTTTTTTTTTCTTCTTCAATGATCTCAACTTAATAATATAGAACGGCACCTTTCTGTAGCCGTGAAGACCTTGCGTGCCTTCAAGTTGGCCGGCAGCGAAACCGAGTACACGTCCAGGGTCGCTTTAATTTCTTCGATGATAAAGATGTAGCCCTGGAAGAATCCTTCTCAAGTGTTGGAGTGGTCGTCAGTCGCTGACGGACACAGAGCTGAATTCGGGCGAGTGCCTGATCGGAGTAAAAACAAAACTCCTTGAGCCATGATGCTGAGGGACTGCGCTAAGCTTTCAGTGCCGGCAGAATAATTCAAACATGTCGAGTGCACGGGAAAACGGCGTCATTATCCTGAGAAAACTGCTATTTTGTTATGTCGAGATCGTGAGGAAAATGAAGTCATGGTTAGGGATATGACGGTGGGCATGACGACTGCACTACCGTGGTGATAGTTTCCCACCGCGGTCGTGGAGTGCCACGTGTGGTGGTGTCACCTTTTGTGCTGTACTGTATAACCTTTCTGGGGCGGTCATGTCACCCAGTCGCGTTCTGAAAATTTGATTTAATATTTCGATTTTTAACACATTATTTAGGTTACCGTCCTTCTGGTATTTCTTTCAAAGTTTTATAGGCTTGTAAAAGAAATAAAGTATTCGTCAGAGAACCGCGCGACCGTGTTTAACTCCCATCTCTTTAATATCCACTATTTCCCACAGCGCCCTCAGGCTGTTTCTCATTGCAACAACACGACACAACAAGGCTGTATTGAGTTGTTTCAGTGATGGAAGTGCTGAAATAAAGCCTCATTCGTTTTTTCTTTTATTATTATATATATATAAAATGAGAGAGAGCGAGAGATTATTTCATTTAAGCCTATAAAACTATTATATTAGTGGTTAATACGTTCGCCTCACACATCCAGGGTTGGTTTGATTCCCACCGGGGCCCTGTGTATGTGGAGTTTGCACGTTCTCCCTGTGCTGTGGGGGTTTCCTCCGGGTACTCCGGTTTCCTCCCCAGTCCAAGGACATGCATGGTAGGCTGATTGGTATGTCCAAAGTGTCCGTAGTGTTTGAACGGGTGTGTGTATGTGATTGTGCCCTGCGATGGATTGGCACTGTGTCCAGGGTGTACCCCGCCTTGTGCCCGATGCTCCCTGGGATAGGCTCCAGGTTCCCCGTGACCCTGAAAAGGAGTAAGCGGTAGAAGATGGATGGAGATAAAATATATATATATTATATATATATATATATATATATATATATATATATATATATATATAGACACTAGACGCTACCAGGCCTGTGGGGGGAATCTGGGATATATAAATGTAAAAACTGTATTTTGTGTTTACGCAGGTTGCCTTTGTTTAATTTTGGATTTTGTTTTAATTTATGAACCAATATAGTATGAGAGTTACACAAAAACAGAAGAAATCAGGATGGGGCAAATACTTTTTCACAGCACTGTAAGTAGTTAAATGTAAGATTTGTCTGGACTTATCCTTGCTACCATCTGATGAACGGATTACATCTTGGTGTTGCTTTCAACATTTTCAAGGGGTATGTTACAGGTATTTGAGGCTTGCAAATTAGTAACAAGAGGAGCAAGGCTTGTTGGTGTATACCCCGTGGATCTTGTGCAGGTCTGGAAATAAGGAACAAATTATGGATAGTTAATGTTCTCACTTTTTATGCTACTGGTAATAACTCTTTTAAAAAAATAATGTGACACTAGACACTTAAACCAGTGAAGGCTGAGTGATGTGTGAAGTCTGTGGTTATAAAAGGTAATCTAGTAGAACTGATAGTACGAATGTTTACTTTCGCCGCTGCTGCTGTACTTTTATGACATTTAACGTCAAACTCTTTGAAAGTGGGAAGTAATATAGAGTTATACATTTATAATATCTTGAATTTTAGCGTTATTTTGATAACACGTGAGCAGTCCACACAGGAAAAGCCCTCTCTCGCGACGAGGCCGTTGTTTCATACATGCGCGTACTGGTAGTTTGTGAACTGAGCTCTTTCACACTCATGGAGATGAGCTGCTTTCAACAATAACTCGCTCCATCTAGGCTCCTGTCTTTCTGTTAAAACATCTGCGATAAGAGTTTGGTGTTTTTTCATTGCCACTATCGAGGGATTTTGCATTTGTTTTGCATAGAAGGTTAACACCTGCCGACTGAAGCGCAGTAGGGAGTGGGTTCTTCCCCGGGCTTTCGCTTTGATTGGCCATCCTGAAGGGGAAACACCTCTCCAAAGGTGAAAGCGATGATCTTTACAAGACATGACGTCCTAAGGTTGAACCAGTTTTTTTAAAAAAAAGAAAAAAACTAATAAAATGAAATAAACTCTAACCCAGTCAGAGCGACCATTAATACAGAAGTAGATTTAAAAGGAGTGAGTCCACAAATTGTAGACGAAGTAATAATGCACCGACAATATCTTCAATAAGAATTCGAATTCTGTAGAGCTGGAAAGCCGAGTGCAAAAAAAAAAAAAACACGAATGAAAAAGAAAGAACTATGTAGGTGATGCAGTTCACCCTGGTATTTAGAGTTTAAATATTACAACAACAAAAAAAATAATAATATTAGTAAATAAAATAAAGAAATAGAAAAATAAACCAATTAATTAATGAATAAAACACTACACTCTGTAGGTGATGCAGTTCAGCCCGGTATTAAGAGTTTAACATAGTCTCCTGCTTCCTCCGCTGAAATAAAGTCCTTCTCTACACCGTTGTATGTAACGCGAAGCCGAGCTGGGTGAAGTATTCCATAGCGAGCTCCCTCAATACCACGAAGTTGACGCCGAACCTCGTTAAACACGGCCCGGGCCCGGGCCGGTCTCCTGAAGCTTTTAAATCTAAATTTGCATCAGGTCATCCATCAAGTATCCCTGGAGATGTTAATCAGACTAATGTTAAGTGAAAATTTGCCTGGGTGGGGTTTACAGCTCTTGTTGCTGGTTCTCATGTTTTGTCTCTAAAATGGCTTTTTTTAGAACGCCGGCTCCGTATTTGAATTAGAAAGTTCTTTCAGATATATTCAACACCGGGGAGAGAGCTTGGCCTCGTCCGTGTCCGTGCACATAAATCCGAAATGTAAATACCCCCTCGCTGTACTGATAGCTGGAACCTTTTCCACTTTTAGAGATTCTGTTGCCTAACTTGTGCTTGGATCTTTATCCTCTTGTGATGTTCTTCGAGTGTCTGTCCATTTGAAGCGCTTTTGTTAGGACATGAAGACACTCTAGCATTGAAGAATGATTTAGCTAGCTAAACAATGTGATTTAATGTTGCCCTAAATTAGATTATGACTTTATATGCACGCACACAGTCGGGGGGAGGCGGGGAATAAGTATTGAACGCGTCAACACTTTTTTTTTTACTGTAAATATATTTCCAGTGAGGTTACACACATGAAATTTTCACCGGACATCAGTATTAACTCAAGAAATCCGGAAATATATAGAATTCAGAGCGTTGAAGTCCATAAATATAGTTATGGTTTAATAAAGTGGAATGGCACAGGAAAAAAAGTATTGAACATGCTAAGAAAAAGCAGTTCTCCAAGGTAAGGAAAGGAACCCGCTGAAATCCGTAAGTAATTATATCCTCTATCTGTGCAAATTAATATCAGCTGGGTTAGTAAATCGCCTTTCTTTAAAAATGCTATGTTACCAAAGTGTGACACAAGAAACATCTCATGATGGGTAAAAACAAAGAGTTCTCGCACAACCTTTTGCAACCTTATCGTTGCGAAACATATTGACAGAATCAGATACAGATGTATTTCAAAATGTCTGAATCCTCCAGTAAGCACCATCATCAACCGGCCACGCGCAGGAGCCCCTCGCGAGATTTCTGACCAGGGAGTCCGAAGAACAGTCAGAAGAGTAGCTCAAGAGCCAAGGACCACTCGGAAAGAGCTCCAGAAACACTTGGAGGCAGCAGGTGGCGTCGTCACAGAGAAACCAATAGGCAGTGCACTCCACTGCTCACGCTCACCCCACAAGACTCCGTTACTAAAGAAAAGGCATGTCGAAGCTCGTTTAATGTTTGTTACAAATCATTTGGACAGGCCTGTGAAATACTGGGGAGAGTGTAGTCTGGTCAGAGGAAAGCAGAATTGAACTTTTTTGGGTGGAGCTTCTAGCAGGACAACGATCCAAAGCATACAGTAAAGGAAACTCAACTGGTTTCAGAGAAATAAAATCGAGGCGTTAGAACGGCCCCGTCAATCACCTGACTCGAACAAGATTTAAAGACGATATGTTTAGAAGAAAGAATCACACCCGAATACCGCGTCCCGTTAATTTCTTCATACAGGAAGTGTCTTGAAGCAGTCATTACAAACAAAGGCTTCTCCACTAAGCGTTAAATACATTTTAGCTGCTTTATTACACACAACTTCATTTATGGACTTTAATGTGTGGATTTCTTGAGTTAACACTGATGTTTGGTGAAGATTTCATGTGAATAACCTCATTGGAAATATATTTACGTAAAAAAAAAAATGTTGACGCGTTCAATATTTATTTCCCCCAAATTAAATGAAAATTCAACTTAATGTGTCATTGTGAACCAATTTCCATCGCTCTCTCAAACCCCCCAGTGATGCCACCATAACGAAGCCCTGGTTGGGAAATCCTGCTCAGTTGTGTTGTCTTTGGTCACCTTCCCGTTTTCTGAGTTTGCTCAAGCATATCTGAACTCGAATGAGCCTTGGGCACGGCAGGAGTGCCTCGGCGGATTATCGCTTGTGCTGTGAAGCCCGTATGTGCGCTGTTGAATCTTCTGCCAATGCTTCAGGGAACGGAATTTCAGGTCCGGTTACATCTTAGTTTGGAAGCGATTATTCAATGTGGCAAAGTATCCAAGAAGAATATTCTCTTGGAAAAAACATAAATTGTGCGTATTTTACGGGAAGATCGAGTGGCATCATTTCATGTAAGGTTATTCACCATAAATTCTGAAAATGAACTCTAAACAAGAGGATTTACAAAAGTTTTGGAAGCACTGATTTACTTTGTACTTGCGCGTGTGTATGTTGATGACCCATAACATGAACAGCACATTCCCCCACACAGCTCATTTGCATGTTGTGACGCCCACAACACTCCATAGAAGGTCAAGTGCACAGACAGCTCAGAACATGAAATGAAAAATCAGGGTAAATGTCAATTCAGATATTTAATAATAATAATAATAATGTGAGCGCTAAATCTTCCTAAATCTTTTTTTTGTCATAATTGTATGATTTAGTTTTATTTGTCTTAATTTCTGGGGTTGCATTGGCTCACTTTCTGTATTTTTTCATATTCTTTAATTAACGCCAGCGATTTAAACGAAAATGTTCAGTTGTTCTCTTTGTCCTTGACCCAGAGAATTAGCATGAGGATGTGTTTTGGATTGAGACTCTAATAAGGTGCTCTGTATAAGGGCGTCGGCTGAATACCGTGTACATTATAATACCATGTTCTTCTGTGGGTTGTTTATGATAACGTTAGGAATAGGCTAAAGCCTCTGGTATACTTTTTTTTTATTTTTTATTTTTTTTTATTATACCTCGTACAATCATACGCATTGCCTTTCAAAGTATACTCCGTTTAACACATGCGCATTAAGACAGCTTGCACTTCCCCTCCTGGCATATAAGAGGCAGTAAAGCAGGTCTTTTGGTGTGAAGGACGACAATGAAGAAGAATCACAACAACACAAAGAACAATGCTTGGGCAATCTCTCGCCACGGTTAGCACTCGTATACAAATTCTTATGCACTTAAAAGCTAGAATCATACAAATGCGGGTTCTTTCTAACCTGCACTCGTTTCCGTCTCTTCCGTGTTTTTTTTTTTTTCTTCTTCTTCGACTACCTTGAGAATCAACAGCCCTGGGTCACTGTTGCCACCTTGTGGAACAACTTAATTGTGCAGAAGACTTAAATGCAGTACGCACGTACTCTGCCGATGGCCAAATCTGCGTCGCGCGTATTGTACGCTGTCCCTAGCGTACGTGTAAAAAGGGAAGCATACTTTCTGCTTAAGAGTAGCAGCAGAAGTAGCGGTGCAACGTGTCTACAGCAGTCGAAGATTAACGAAGGAAAGGGTGTAGTAGCAAATCTAGCAGCGCAGCATGATTACAGCAGTAGAAGATTACACAGGAAAGGGTTTTCAGAGCAGTCGCATCCCCGGTGCAGATAAACGGAGGTTGCTGTGGTTTATGCTGGGTCCTGAGGTAGGAGGTTGTAAAATTGCAGGTGGACACAAAAGGGAAGAGAGACACTGGAACGCTCAGCGGTGAAGTTGTCACTCGATCATATACAGTGAAAATGCTGAAAGTGTAACAACCCTACTGTTGGGCCCTTGAAGCAAACCTTTTTCTCATCGGCTCAGCTCACTTCATTTGCTTTGGAATAAATGTTAAAAAAAAAAGTTTTGCTAGCGACAACCAAACCAAACCCAGTCCCTAAATTCGTGCTGCTCGGCTATTCTCATACTAGAGCACGTAACCACCGCTGTGGTTTTGTTTCAGCCTACAGTGGCAGACGTTCTACATATTTGTCATTTTGGTGTCTTTTACTTAGCACTATTTCTTTATTTTTCTTGGCTAGCATGTGACTGGGAACATGTTAAATTCCCTCCAGTCCTGCTTCAGGGGAATCCTGTGTTGTCACACTCTCAGCTACCCAGTTCCACATGGAGGCCCCGGGCCGTTCTCATTTTCTACCAGCGTGGAAAATAACTCGGAGGCTTTTCAAAGCTTGAACAGTACACACACAGATGCAGTCTCTTGCGCTCTCTCTCTCAGGACTGATGTATAGCGAGCACGTTGTCTATTTCTGTGCGTGTTCTCTTTGTAGTTGAAAACACGAATTTACGTATGCTGAAATTCACATAGCTAAGCGACTTGTTTGAATGGCTTTTCACTTCTGAACGTTTTGTTCGGACGGGTCATGAACACGGCGAGCGTGTCTACAGAATTGTGACTGTGTGAAATGTTAGACGCCGTTTGTGCTACAGGATCGGTTGTGATTATAAACGCTTGATCGTAAGGAAGTAATCATGCTTTTACTCACTTGCTTCAGGTAGAACAGTTACTCCAATCTGTGCCACAAACATTAAATTAGCTTAATTACAATACTGCTGATTATCAACAGGTCTGTTGGTGTTTGGTGTACTGTTGAAGCAGTTATGAGAATGTTATGATCATTTTGATGCGAATGTAACATTTTAATGATTGTAATTTAGTAGTACTCAGTTTGTCTGAAACCGTTTAAAACTTGAAGTGATCGGAACTTTTTCCATTCTTCTGGGGAACTTTGTCAGTTCTAAGTTAAATTGGTGGGAAATTCCTGGCCGTTTAGATGCTGTGTGTGATTCACATCTGTGACGATGTGAAAGTAACGTACACAGCTTGGGGAGTCGTGTGTGTGTGTGTGTGTGTGTGTGTGTGTGTGAGAGAGAGAGAGAAAGAGAGATGTGGCTAGGGCTGTAATATAATATAATATGTATCATGATAAATTGTAACATTTGTCTTTGATGTCATGGCAATATCACATAACATTTAATGGGTTTTTTTGATTCATTGTTTTCCAATTGCACTGAAACTTTTATACTGAAACATCATGTTAAAATGAAATCATAGCATTTTATTTCAAATTTAAAAAAATTCCTCCTGTTCAGTGTTAAATCGTTGGATTTTTTTTAACGATAAATAAAAGCACAAGCGAACTTTTTCATTTACAGCAAATCTGTATATGTTCATGTATATCACGTATCGGAGAAATGTCTTTAGTTATCTTCGTGACCCAACACCCCCCCCTCTCTATACTTTCAGCTAATATAGTACTAAGCAGTACTTTTCCTTAACACTGGGGTGGTACCATTATCTTTAGTACATTTTAATATTTATCTTGCACCTGCAAATGTAGGTGTACATTTGATACGTGAAGCTAAGTAATTATTAAAACATTATTTGTTATTTGAGTAAAACTTTATATGAATTTATTTATAATTATATTTATCTGAAAGATAAATGTGTGTGTGTGTGTATAAATAAATAAATAAATAAATAAATAAATTTCATTCCATTCACAGGCCCAAAAGGTGTACATAGGGCTGGACGATAGGACAATACAATATCCATATCATAATAAATTGTCACCGTATCCTTTGAGATATATTTCGTGATTTTCGTTTTATTTATTTATATATATATATATATATATATATATATGTGTGATTTTAACTTTTTTTTAAACTGTAAAAGGTTAGAATTATAATTTTTTTCTGAATTTACCTGTTAAATATACAGTGGGGGAAATAAGTATTGGATGCGTCAACATTTTTCTTGCACATGACTTTATTTATGGACTTTAATGTTGTGAATTCTTTACATGTCCAGATTTCTTGAGCTAATGCGGATGTCTGGTGAAAATTTCATGTGAATATTGGAAATGTATTTACTGAAGGGAAAAAAAAATGTCGCACATCACGTTTCGTAGAAATTAGTGTTCGACCGATAGTGGATTTTACCGATCCCGATATCTAACTTGGGTAGCACCTTCTAATAACCGATTAATGAACCGATGGATTTTAAAATCGATACTGAATGAAAACATAACACTCAAAGTCAAACACTGCTGAATTTTATTACAGAAGTATTGACTGCACCATGAAAATGTACCGTACTTTTTACAAATGAAATAAATATTAATATATATGAACTATTCATACAGTAACAATCCAAATGAAAATTGAGACCTGCAAAAGAAATGAAAAAACACTTCAAATAACATGACACAAATTTGTCTAAGGTTTTTATTGCTCTCGTACTGTATAATGACCCTTCTCAGACACAACCGGGAAAAACTATCGGTGTGGATTTTTGACGATATTAGATAGTTCCTGCAATCGGTTATTGGTGCCAATTACTTGGAAAAACCCATCATTTGGTCGACCTCTTGTAGAAATGCCTTTGAGAATCGTGATGAATCATGAGAATCATTTTAGTCATATCGTACATCCCAAGGTACCACCCAAGTGATGAGGAACGATACCGTTCAGTGCCCAGGCACATGCTTTCACTCGTGTTTTTGGTCATTACCTTCAAGTCTGTGTCTGTTCAACAGAACTGAAACTCATCAGATGTTGGTTGTAGATCTTGTGTCTTTGAATTGCCACTACGAGAAGACCTGTGGATGGTTTTGGTTTGAGTTTTGACCCTTTAATCTATATCGGGCTCCTCTCCTTTGGTGGCACTTCACTGTGGCATGCCAGTGTCTCCTTACTCCATTGTTGTCACCTGATTGTGTTGGTTAGTACATAGCTCCGATATCATTCCTTATGCAAGTTCCCAACAACTTCTTAAAATAAAAAAAGCTGCGACTCAGAAAGGAACGTCACCACGACAGTCCCCTGTACTGACAAAAGAACAGGAATGCTGCTTACTCCAAACTCGCTTGTCCTGGAAATCTAAGTGCGGCTGTTCAGTCCAGTCAAACTTTCCAAGACTGGAACAATAACGTCCTAATGACGTCAGGTTACTCATGCTGCCCATAAGATTCTGTGGTGTGCCTGAGAAATTGCGCAGAATCCAAGGCACGCCCATGTTTACTTGCTATGTTGGTAACCACAAATATAAATACTAAATAAAGTACGCCACAAAAATGTGCCTTTTAACATAATCACGTATTTACACAAGTCAACAACTGCCCTTAGACTTCCATTGCAAAGGGATTTCCTCCCCCCTTTTTTTCAGTATTTTTCACGTCATGTATAATGGATAGCTTTGCAAATACCACCCTCTCCTCCCTTTTCCACTCCCCCTTTATCTTGTGTGTGCGTTATATATTTATTTATATTTATTTATTTATATTTGGTATTGCACAGCTATGGAGTAACTGAGCCTCACAACAAGCGTTTGAATGTACAGCGGTCACCGACGTTTCGTGCACATGACGAATGAACTTGAAACTGAAGCTAGCTATATGATGGATGGCTATTCAGTTGATGGTGGAAGGGTTGTATCTGAACATCTACTGTATGCATCAACCTGTTTTTGAACCCCTGAATGGAAAACACTCGTTTTTGAAACAGAGTACTCCTTTTCTCCGTTATAAATAGTCTTGGGGTTTTATCAGCATGTGGCTAACAGTACAGTAGTACATCACCTTAGTGTCTTAGTATGCTGTGTATAATTGACTTGATTTATTAATGTTTCACAGGAGATAGCGAGAATAATTTATGATTTGCAGAATTCAGTTCCAAGAACACAAAGTTCATTGTCACCGGATACGTCTTCTACTAGCGGTTACAGCGTCGTTCTCACACAATAGAGAGATCTGTCTGATTAACTGTGCGGAGGACTTTTTAAAAAGTTAATTAACAGGTTGGGTTACGTGTGTTGGGAGTAGAGAAAACTTAAACGACTACAGGACCTTATCAGTGGAATTGAAACCCACCGGTTTACAGGATTTAAAAAAAAAAAAAAAACCACACGCACACAAAATAATGTAGTCCGATTAAAATGAGCTCACATACTTGCTGTGTAGTTGTTGAGGCTCAATTACACATCACAACATCGCGACATCATTTGTCCTATTTTCTAACTAATATTGGTTAAATGTAGTAGGAATCTGGTTTCAGTTCGGTTTCTGTTTCAAGCGTTCGTTTATTCGGCAGATATTTTGAGCACAACAGCAGTTACAGGTTAAAATTCTTGCTCCCCGGCGATTACGATACTCAACTTTCCTGTCATTAGTACGGAACGATGATAAATTGCCGTGGATCAACCACGGTTGTCCTCCTGCAACCTTTTCCTCCCAACAGTTCATGACCCAGTTTTTCTTTATGACTCATTTCACAGTGGGTGTGCGTGTTCCTTGGCGTCCTGCTCGATGTCCTCGGTTAGTATTCAGACCCGTGAGTTCATACCCAAGGCTTGGAAAGCTATAATGTGTTTTAAGCGTGAGACACAGATGGAGCCGTGTGCCGATGTTAAACTGTCATGGAAGCATTGATCAGGTTGTTGCGTTTTTTTTTTTTAAATCAGTGTTAAGTGTACATAGATAATTGTCTGAACAAACACAATATTGCCAGGAAGAATTGTTCAGGCTTTTGTACCCGTTGTGATGACGCCAAGGATGCATGCGTTTTAAATTTAGACAAAATAAGGGCCTTCAGGAGAAGGATGAAATTTAACTTGCAAATAACTGATGTGCCGTGTCTGTTTAAGCAGCGGATAATGCGCACAAGCAGGGAGGTTTATATTGTCAGCATCGTGTTCACACCTAGGACTGTGACAACCGTACCACCGTGGTAGTAAATATCCGTCACCGCCACAGGACTATTCACACCGAAAACGGCGCGGCTGGAGCGCGCTGCAGGACGATAGCAATACTGGTAAAGGCCTAGACATGATTAGACAGCACATGAACCACTTTCTGTATCGTTTGGTTGGAAAAAAATATATTATTAGTGAGTAATAAACATAAGTTTCTGCCAGAAAAATACTATTTTTTCTTCACTACTTTTGACCACGTATGATCTAGTGATTTGGAGGTCGACTGTAACTTGGAGGGTTTATTTTGTTACTTTTGGAACGGTAAATGCATCTGATTTTGTTCGATTTTACAAAGTTTTGCATGTTACCCATTTAAGGAAGAAGAGGAAAAATCTTCCTATCAAATCTTCTAAAAAAAACAAATATATATATATATATATATATATATATATATATATATATATATATATATATATATATATATATATATATATATATATATATATATATATATATTTAAAATTATTGTTGTTTTGGAGATTATTCAGAAACTTATCCATGGCAGTCTGGCACGGTAAAACCTTTTCATACGAACGTTCTTTTCCACTCGTGTGCTGCTCTTGGTTAATATTTGCACAGTTCCATCCCGTGAGTGTACCGCCACGGCTTGGAAAGCTGTGCCGCGTCGCGTACAAGACCGAGGTAGTCGTTGAGACGGATGAATCCGTGTCCCCGTCGAAGAGAAGGACGGACAGGTTGTTGTAACTGTAAGATACTCTGGAACTTCAGACTTTCCGCTTCAGCATTAAAGGTTCTTCCGACTGCTCAGTGATCAGAGAAGTCGTGGATCGCCACTGTGGCCGTGGAAAGAGGTGACCGTGTGTGTGTGTGTGTGTGTGTTGGTCAGCCGACGTACGGCCTGCTGCGTCGGTGTGGGTGAGCAGCTTGTTCAGCATCTTCGTCATGCCTGTCAGTCCTAGCAAACACGGCGATATCTGCTTGAACCGTTTAGGATTACTCGCTGTGTTTCTCTTCACCTTTTTTGGTCATAACACATCAGCGTTATTGCTGTGTCTAATCCAGTCACAGTGCACTGCCAAAACAAGATGACTGATTGGAGCAGCCTTTGTCCTGATTAATGATTAATGGTTAAAAACCTCATTAATGCTTCTCCAGCAGATCTCCCACTAGATCCAATGTTTATCCATGTCTGTCTCCTTTAAATGAAACTTCAGAAGGGGAAAGAGGAACCAGGCCACTTGTTGCAGCTGGATAAAAATAGCATGTTGGCATTACACTGTACTTGTTATACTTGAAAATCTGTGGAGAACCCCGCACATGGTGATATTCACATTTATGTATATATATGTGTGTGTGTGTGTGTGTGTATATATAAGTACATAAACACCGTCCACTAATATTGGCAACCTTGGTAAACATGTGCAACAATTACTGGAACCTTTCTTGTCAATACTTTGTGTTAGCTCCCTTTGCCAAGATAACTGCTCTGAGTCTTCTCCTATAATACCTGATGAGGTTGGAGAATACATGGTGAGGGATATGAGACCGTTCCTCCATACAGAATCTCTCCAGATCCTTCACTTTTCGAGGTCCACGCTGGTGGACTCTCCTCTTCAGTTCAGCCCACAGGTTTTCTATGGGGTTCAGGTCAGGGGACTGGGATGGTCATGGTAGAACCTTGATTTTGTGGTCAGTAAACCGTTTGTGTTGATTTTGATGTATGTTTTTGGATCATTGTCCTGCTGGAAGATCCAACCACGGCCCATTTGAAGCTTTCTGGCAGAGGCAGTCAGGTGTTCTGAATGGATTTTGGCCCATGTGTTACCTCACATTTATACCCCTGTGAAACAGGACGTCATGGTTAAATTATTTCCTGTTCCTAGTCACCCAGGTGTACTTGGAAGAAAAAAAAAAGTAAAATATCAATCGGAACATACTTAAACTATATTTTTCTAGTTTGAATTCATAGGTATGCCAGTAATTGTTGCACACCTATATTTAACAATAATTATTTTGTTGTGTTTGCAATCATTTGATATCCATGAGAGCAGAATATTTTTGTAAAAATATAGATCAATTTATCTAAATAAAGATAAATTTTCACAGTCTTCTTTGCTCATATTTACCAATGGTGCCAATATTTCTCTGTGTGTGTGTGTACGCATGGTGCCCTCCAAGCTTCTCAGCTGCAAGCAATGTTGAACCTTATGAATCTAGTTAGCGCCAGAAGTGAGAACCGAGTGAGATCACAGTTAAAGACTTCATTCTGAGCGTCACAGACACTCTGACGGTTGTTGTAAAAGCAGACTTGATTAGCATGTGACTATTTAATAACGTGGTCTAAAAACGTCACTACGGAGATTTTTTTTTTCTTTTTATGTAACTAAGGTCTTGTGCGCTTAGGCTTAATAAAGTCTTCATGTTATGCGTTTACTTATCACTTTAATGTGCTCATACTAATACGCTGTCGTTTCTATGGTAACAACGTACACAGGGATGTCCGTGTTGGATGCCATGCTTAATCTAAAACTACTAACAAACAGATTTTGTTAAACATGCTTCTGACACCTGTACAACCGCAGCTGTAGCGGCCTTGTTAAAAGAGGCATTTGGTCTGGAGAAGGAGCCGGTTCTGGACCGGTCCCACCAGACCCTTCAGCCGAACGACAACGAGCTATCGTGTGCAGATTCCATTATCACAGGGACTGTGTTGATATTTTTGCGCCGTGCAAGAGAGCTCCAGCAGATTAAAGCGAGGGATTTGAACATCTCCGTTTTCCCTGACCACACAGTCAAGCTCGGTTTTGCTTTACATATAACGGTGTCCAGAAGGAATTTATTTCAGCGGAGGAAGCAGGAAACTAGGTTCAACTCTTAATACCGGGGTGAACTGCATCATCTACACAGTGTAGTGTTCTTCGTTTATTTATTCTTTTTTTTGCACTCAGCCTTCCAGCTCTACAGAATTAGAATTAATAATAGAATTAGAAGTAATATTGTCAGTGCATTATTACTTCGTCTACAATTTGTGGACTCACTCCTTTTTAAATCTACTTCTGTATTAATGTGCTTCTCCTTTCTGATGCTCTGACGGGGTTAGAGCTTTTTATTTTATTAGTTATTTTCTTTTTATTATTATTATTTTAAAATGTTACTGTAATATTATTAGGTATAAGTCTTTAAAAGGTAAGGACATTATATTTGTTAAAGTGCGCAGACTATTTATTAGATTTGAAGTCAGTAGGGGACTTTTCTCTTACTGAGATTTTTTTTTAGTTTAGGTAATTTTGTTTACCTTACTGTAGGTCCACTTTGTGGACAACCCTAGGGGTGAAACACTGCTGTCTCTTGTTTTATGGAGACTTTGGGTGTGTCCCCCTCTTCGGCTCCAATTGGCTGTTCATATTCCTATGTTTACTTTATTTAAATGGGTTTGATCGTTTTTATATAACCAGCGACCGCTATTGAGTAGCCAGGATGAGCCGGGGGAGGGATTTTTATTTATTTATTTATTTATCTATCTATCTTCTCAATGAAATATTTGGGAAAGGGAAGGGAGGGGAGAAAAGGTAAATGAACCACATGAAAATGAATCACATGCATGAAAATGAATCACTCGGAAATGAATCACATGCATGAATATGAATCACATGAAAATTAATCATATGTAAATGAATCATATGAAAATGAATAAATACACAAAGGCAAAACATAGTTCGATTTAACAAAGCGGAACGTGACATTTTCTGTCAAGAGATGCGAGCGTCTGCGTTTCGTAACCGTCAGTCATGTTTTCCACCTCGTGAAAGTTTAAAGGGTGTCAAATCTTGTGCTTCTGGTTTTCTCAATTACATGACAAGCTGCATTATTTGATTTTGTCTTGTCTTGTCTGGTGATGAAAGGTGTGTTTTTATAGCTATTATAACATAAGCGATTACAGGAACTTGCGCTTGTTGTGGAACGTCCAATGAATGCATAGGAGGCATGACGCCTCTGTCGTTAGCAAATAAAACTGTGTGATAATTGATGACATGCTGCGGTATAAGAGATCAAACACTTAAGTGGTAACTGTTACTCTTTTAAGGTTTAACATTAAACATAACATGATCAGGTTTTGTGCCAGACTGCAGTCTACAAGGACGCGGTGTTGAGTTGACGCAGAACCGCATTCCCAGTCGGTTTACAACCGAGAACAAATCTCCAAACTCGGTGTACAGCTTGTTCTCTGACTAATCAATGATGGATAGTTGAAAAATGATCACACCGAAGAATATTCTCTCAAGTTCACAGACTATCTTGCTCGGTAGATGAGGTCTTGATGTTGCGGCTTGTTTCTAAGCAGTGAGGCTTTGTTCTCTCGCTGCCAGGCCTCACCAGGGTGTGTCGGAGGTCTCGGTACCATCAGGAGCGCTCTGCATGTACTCACTGCAGCAGGATTCATGCAACTCCTTCAGCTGGAGTCATCGGTGTGTAGGTCCTCTACCTTTTGGTCCATTGAGATGCAAATTGGCTCGCAGGAGATTAAAGTTCTGTGCATATCAACTTCATTTACAGAAGCAATAATGCTTGTTGTTATTCTGATCAAATTTGGTCCAAGTGCTGCGAACGCTCTAGCTCCACCATCAGGCCAAATGTTGCGCCTAATTTGGAAGTACATCTATGCTCATAAATTTTGGCCTGCGTGTCCCAAATTTACATACCAGGCATCCCTTGGATTACCTGGACCAGTACAAGTTCAGTGCACTCTTGTGATGTCAATTTCCACCATCTTTTGATTTTGGTCAAAAACTGTTTATCCGCTAGTCCGCCAACAAACCGCTTATCCGTAATGTGCTGACATCCGGGTAGTGGGGCTGTATCTCCTCAACGACCATGCACACTGACGCAAATCATGGTACGCGGCTTCAGAAACACGCCCTGAGCTTATGCAGCAAATATTGTGGCAGCACCACTTACTGGTCAACAGTTATAATAATATGGCACGACGCTTCCATCTGAGTGTCATATTTGCTACTCCTAAAATAGGGTCACTGGTCAGAACCCCTGCATTGGTGCACAGGTTAGAATTTACAGAACTAATTACTTTTCTAATGCACTGAATAGAGAGTGGGAATAAATGGTGGAGCTGGTCATGCTATGTGCTCTCGCAGTGTTTTACATGGCATATCTGACTCCCTTCACACTTCTCTCTCTCGCTCTCTTTCTCTCTTTCACACTCGTACTCGTGATATGCGGTTGGCGCGGTTGAACATGCCATTCCAGTACACGCAAGCGTGTTTGAAGAATGTTTGTTTGACATCTGGCGCTGAATGAAAGTTTTTCCGAAGCTTCAATATTTAGCTGGAGCTTCAGTCATCGTTGCTGTGAACAGAGTGTTTTTACAGTTTGCACAGTGACTCACAGTCTGGGACTTGAAGCTCGTGCTCTGTTCGCAGTAAGAAACGGGCTTTGTTGCGTGTTCAGTAGCAACTGTACGCCCCCGGGGGTGAGAAGAAGCTTCTGGTCGGCTGAAATGCGGGTATGCGTGTTTCATGACGTAGCATTTTGCCATAAAGCTGACACGTGTGCAACCTCTTACTAGCAGAATGCTAACTGGTAATCCGAAACGGCCAGCGAAGCCTTGTACGATAGAAGACATCTTCCAAGGTTAGGCTAACCTAGTTTCAGTGGATGTTTCTGATTACCAGTTAGCATTATGCTAGTAAACGGTTGTCCGTTTTATGGTATGTTCTAAGTTCGTATGTCAGAAGAAAAATCCATGTAGGCAAGTTTGTACAAGGTTATGTAACTCGGGCGCTTTGAGGCAAGTGGAACGTTTGTGTAAATTTTGGTTCATGCCCAAACGGCTCCTGCCGAGCTGGTTTTGGAAAATTGATGCTAGCTTTCCACATTAAGTGTTTGGAGGTTTCCAAGCACGATGATGAATCGAGCTTTACTTTCTCCACATCCATCCTCCGTGTTATCCGGTATACACGGCCCTGCTCAGTACTTCCTGTGTTTACTTCCACATCTTTTCCAAGTATCAGGTTGAGGTCGATTGAGTGCAAAGGCTGCGTTTTAAGCTGTATAAACTTGGTGTAATGGAGACCACAGAGCCCGGTGTTTTTCCTCCTCATCGCTGTAAGGCGTGTCTGTCTGGAACAATCCCTTTTCTGTCTATTGACGCGTTGTCAGTCGTACAGATAATCGGATGGGTGAGTGGAAAAGTATCCACTCCATTAGTGGTATACCTATAAAGACTGAAAAGAACCAGCGAAAATGTTCCCCAAACATGTGCGTGCGTTGTGCAGTGTATTTTGCAATAGTAGTCATTAAAGCCGTGTGTGGAGGTTTGGGAAGGGGGCAGGGTTTTGGGCTGCCAAGGCGACTCGATCCAACGTAAAAACAAAAAAAAAAAAACAAACACGGCGGCTGTGGTGAAAGACGCGCGTACAGACAGAAAAGATGGTGGTTATGTTTGAGTATGATTGACTGAGCATGTTCCACCAGAGGTTCCCATGACCACAAGCAAACACAGCGGGAAATGTAACCCTCCTCGTTCGTCCCTGATTATGGGACGAATACACACTTGAGCCTAATAAGTGCACGTGTGAAAGCGAACTGGCCGGCTCATATAATTAGTAAGCCGTCCTGATTATTCTGGCTGCCTCTAATTCCCCAAACGAGATGATGTGTGTTAATACATGTAGGATTTCGTTCATTTATTTTTTTTTTTCCTCTTCCCACCAAACAGATCGTTCCAGTTCTCATCTGCCTACGTATTAGGATGGGGTAAAGACCGAAGTGGACACCTGGAAGTGGCCACATACACCCGTAGCACTGCCTGCCTCTCCCCTGCCAACAGGTAACACTTCACTTCACTTTAAATGCAACAGCTCTGTTCGATTATTCGATGTTGCTTGATTTTATTATTGAGCGATGTTCTGTAAGTCAGACTTTGTGTTGAAATGCTGTCCACCCAGCAGTCTGTTGGGTGGATGTGGATCAGGTGGTAGAGCGGGGTGTCCACCGATCGTAGGGTCGGCGGTTCGATTCCCGGCCCACGTGCCTCCACATACCGAAGGGCAAGACGCCGAACCCCGAGTTGCTCCCGATGGCAAGGGGGTTTCCTGGGGTGGGGATAGAAAAAGATAAAGCGTAAGCGTAAAGGCCATGCAAAAGAGCATTTCGTGACGCATTTGTTATTGTAAAGTACTAAATCAAAATGATGCATAATCAGATGAGTTTTTGTGGTGAAATCGGTTTGTGATGCAGCACAAATTAGCTTCTCTTTTAGGCTGCCTATAGATGATCAACAGGAAAAAAAACAAACACTTTTTTGCTGGTGGCTTGCTAATAGATAGCTGCTTTTCCTAGAGGCAACATTGTGTCAGACGGAGCGCTCCGCACAGAAAGTTCACACGGATTTGAGCCGGTTTACTTTGATCTTTTTAAAGCACAACCAGTAAAACGAGCCCTCGTGTGTGACGTAGGAAACATGTCACTCTGGCTCTCTAGAGGTTTTAACGTAACCTTAACGCCATTGAACTCACGACTAGTTTGTCAAGACTATAAGAGTCTCATGCGCTCGTTTTCTTGCCTTCCCTTCGTTTTATTTTGCAGGCGTGTTTTTTTTTTTTTCTTCCACCGAGGGTGAAATCTTACATCAGCTTTAAATGTTCAAATCTCTTAATTGCATTTCTGACTTGCTGTCCTCCATTTGTGGTTCGCTGGTATTCTCTTGCGATCGCACACCCCACCCTCACTGCGTGTGTCTCCGGTGATGTCATCTTTACATAAGCAAAGCGTCGACACGCTTTATCAGTCGCACTCGAAGGAAGCAACATCGAAAGCGTCTGTCTGTCTTGGGTTTCTCAGTGTGGTTTCAAAAACTCCATTGCTTGTGCTGCATTCGACTGAAGCTCGTAACCCGGATCGAACTCGGAAAGAACCGAGAGAACCCGTCCGCCATTTTGGAAAGCCAGAAGGGTCTCCTCGACCCCGAGTTCAGCGCGCGGCATCGTATCAACATGACTGCTCGTAGTAGTGCCGGTAAACAGAGGAGCACGATTTCTCAGGTCCCACCTCCGATTCTGATCGAACGTAGCATCGTTTTTTAATATACGTACTGGGAAGCTTTCAAAGAAGTGCTCGTGTTTCCTAGAACGATTTTCATATGTAAAAACGAGCAGCAGCGGCGAGATTACGAGCATAAAGCCACCACTTTCTAAGAAGGTGGTCCTCGGAGAACAGCTGTACCACTGCTGAGTTAACGCCTCGAATCAGGAAAAGTGTCGCCTTTTTAAAGCCATGGTCATGCTAAACTTGCGACTACCGCCTGTTATTTTAGACCAGCACATCACGCAGAAAGTATTCAAATGGAGATTTGCACCAAGGAAGAAAATATCATGCAAATGTTTCCTGCACCTTTCCTGTCATGGAAAGTATCGAATAGCTTCTGTAATCATGGCTGACCGGAATACGCGGGAACTTCAGTGCAGTACGTTGAGTAGGAGCCGTACGACTACAGAGACTGTAACGCACGAGCAGGTTTATTCAGCGGCGTTTATTTTCATTGTGCTCAGGCTGGTCGGCGACTGTTTTTAATAAAAATGTATTCATACGGTATTTTTGATGTCAAATATCGATTCATTTTTTATTCCCCCCTCCCCGTAAGTCCTGTTTATAACCAACACGCTGCTGATGCGTGAAGATCTTAGACTTGTGTTAGGCTGCCTCTTGTTCTTTTTGCTTTGAACTACGGTTTCCTCAACAGTCACTAAGCGAAACAATTGCTGGCCCCGTTTTGCAAGTAGTCAGGCGGCGATGTTTATTATGCGTTTACAATCCATTTCATTGTTCATAATTCAAGTAGGGAGGGAAATTTAGCCTCTGGGGGGGAAAAATCTTTATTTATCTGTAACGCTATTGATGTTATAACTGTTATTTTGTTTGTGTTCAGCTGTTCTAGTCTCTTTGTGGTGAAATGGGATTTGTTGTGGGTCCCTAAAGCATTTCTGCCACGAGGGGCCGAAAGTACAGAGCACATGACGGTTATAAAATGTGTTTATTTCTTTTTCTATGAAGTAGAACAGCAGAGAGAGTCACAAGACAGAGAGGCAGAGACCGGGTAAGTGAGCACAAATTAAAAAAAAAATGAATAAATAAAAGAGCTGAAGGGAAATAGGGTGAGGTTAGCTTTGTTGGCGATAAGGAAGACTGCACACAATAGGGAGGTCAGGGTGATGAGTGCAACTACGGTACAGACTGTTTGCCTGGTTGCTAAGACAATGTTGTCTTAGGTCTTAGGTTTTCAGGCAATTCAGCTTAAACTGTTGCTCAAGCTACATGTGGAGCAACACTAGACCAAGCTCTAAGGTACAGGTCATATCACTTGAAATGCTCGGGTTAAGGGCCTTAAGGCTCAAGGGCACAACAGTGGCAGCTTGGCAGTACTGGGGCTTGATCCTCCGACCTTCCGATCAGTAACCCAGAGCCTGGCACGATCTTCTTGCACAAATATCTAGTTTCCCAGTTATATTCCTGTTTTTGTTCAATGATCAATCTTTACCTTGTGTTGACTAACATCTAACGTGTCTCTCTGCATCTCTGTTGTCCAGGTGGTGAATGCTGGCACCATGCATGGTCCTCGAAGAAAGCTGAAGGTCATCGTGACGACTATTATGACTGCGTTCTTCTTCATCATCGTGGAAGTTTCGAGAAGCGGCAGCCAAGATAAAAATGGCCTGCACAAAATTCGAATCCCCACCAAACCATTCTGGGGCAAACCGTCCCCCAAGGAGGCCTTCTGGAACCGGCAGCAGCAGAAACTGGACCATTTGAACAACCCGGTCCTGAACGGACCAAACGCCACAATCGGTGGCCTTCTGCCAGACTGGCTAAACGACACGGTCGCCCAGGACTCTTGCGAGCCGGACTTGCGGGTTATGACGCAAGTGAAGAATTTCAGCTTGCTTCCAGATCGTTTTAAAGACTTTTTGTTGTACATGCGATGCAGGTCGTATCGCGTGGTCGTGGACCAGCCTCAGATATGCAAAGATCAGCCGTTCCTGCTGCTGGCCATCAAGTCGTTGGAATCCCATTTCGACCGGCGTCAGGCGATACGAGAGTCCTGGGGTCGAGCCGGTCTCTTCGCAAACAAGTCCATCGTGACCGTATTCCTCCTTGGCAACGCCACTGCCGTGGACCACTTCCCATACTTATCGCCGATGTTGGAGTATGAAAGCTCCATGCATGGAGACATCCTTCAGTGGGACTACAGGGACTCGTTTTTTAACCTGACTGCTAAAGAGGTCCTTTTCCTCGAGTGGTTCAACACTCGCTGCCCGGATGCTAGCTTCATATTCAAAGGTGACGACGACGTCTTCGTCAACACTGTACTTATTATTGACTTCCTCAAGGGTCTGTCCCCTACCAGGGCGCAGGACCTGTTTGTCGGGGATGTAATCACGAATGCTGGACCTCACCGGGACAAGAAGGTGAAGTACTACATCCCCGAGAATTTTTTCGTAGGGAGCTATCCACCGTACGCAGGTGGCGGAGGGTACCTTTACTCCGGAAAAGTGGCCAAGAGACTCCATGGGATTATGAACAGGGTGCCGCTGTACCCCATTGATGACGTCTACACGGGCATGTGCCTGAGGAAACTGGGACTCGCCCCGGAGAAGCACAAGGGGTTTCGCACTTTCGGCATTGAGGAGAAATATCGTAACAACCCGTGTGCCTATAAGAGCCTGATGCTGGTTCACCCAAGAAGTCCGCAGGACATGATTAAAATATGGGCGTGGCTTAAGGACCCCGCTTTAAACTGCCAGTAAAACTTCACTCGAGGCCTTCTTACCAACCTCAGGGTTGCTAGTCTGTATATGGCAGCTAAGATTATTATTATTATTATTATTATTATTATTATTATTAATGGTCATGTGTGAGACGTGAGCTAGGCCTGTTTGTGCAGCGTGTCTCCGAAGTGAATCAAAGCTAATGAACATTTCAAATTTCTTCAATCTCCAATAGTGTTACAGGTTTTTACACATTGACCAAACGTTGCTCTGTTACAGTAATCTATGTGCCGGTGTAGTTTATGCTAAAGACAATGGGATCATGGGAGGTTCAGCTGGTTTGAACTCAGTGCAGGAAAGAAAAAAAACAAACAAACCCCGATCACTATTGTCGAGCATGTTCTATTATTTATATTTATGGTTTGGCTGTGTCGTAGAGGACAGTACGTGTTTAACACTGCTTGTGCTGCTTTTTTTGGTTTTATTTTTTTTTTTCCCAAAACTTGAATCATGAAGGTTAAACTAAAAGCATTACTCCAAAAAAAAAAAAAAAAAAGAAAGGATCCGCAGTAATCAGCCCCACGTGATTAATGTATTGTGAAACCTTTGGCTTATCTGTTGTTCCAGGAGTGCTGATTCTCACACACGTTGGCTGGTTTAGTTGTTCATTTTGGGGGGTTCAAGGTTCACTGTGTCACTCATGTTTAATTTGCCCTCAAGATCCCCAAACACCCCCCCCCACACACACACACACACATACAGCCGCAAAAGGTGAATTTAGGTCAGAGAATAAGTATTGTGGGTCAGGAAAATGGCGTGTACTTTTCGTGGTCATGTAATGACTGATTTAAATTCTCTGAATGATTGATAGGTTATTTATTCCTGTGGATTTTATGCATTGCATTTAATCAGGACAACACGTTATCGTCCGTCTAGCCAAAAAGACATCATGCTGCGTCAACTTCATTTCCGTTCACCTCTTCGGACTGGGGCTGTACGACACCAGAAACACTTTGTCTTTCACTGGCGAAAGCAAGCTTCAAAAGAAGAGCCTTTTCCCATGTCAGTATTCATCTGTCTGTGCCTAATGTGACGCACCTGGATAACGCAACCAGACCAGACAGTGTAGTTTTGTTTATAGTTTCCTCTCTGGGTTTGTTTTGGCCCAGACCCGTGAGCAACGGTCTTCTCTATCGTGCAGGTACACCTGCTGGGCAGGTGTTGCAATCACACCCTGCTTCCCTTTGTAATCGAGACACTGGATTCCTCTTCCTTTTGGCACGGTGCTCGAGTGGAATGTTAAAATGCCGTGTCGGTCCTTTTATCCTACACGTTTTTCACTGCTGAAAAACCAAAATGTTGCACATTGTGCCTGCTTGCTGTAAAAAAAAAAAAAAATGTTTACACGTCAAGATAGATGGATAGATAAATGGCTTAAAACAAATGACTATATTTATAGACTATATAGGTTTGTCTGCCATTATTTATGTACCAGTGAGACCTTCCAACTGGAGGTTCCGACTGTGGAATCTTTCAGGTTCTCGAACCAGGACAAACCCGAGTCCGTATACTGATCAACTTCAGCGATCGTGTCATATGATTTATACGTGTTCACCTTTCAACGGGGACCGTAGCGACTTGTATATTTGCTTCTCTCCGAACCCTTCCTAGACGCTCTAAAGAACATCCCTGGGTCTCGTCGTTTTAGCAAAACACTTAACGGACCAAAAATTTTGACTGTTATTCGATTCCAGTTGTAATTTATATGAATAGAATTCTTTTTTTTTTTTATATATATATATATATCTGTGATCGTTATGTATAGTTACGGTGTGATGATCTATCCCATAATGGACGTGACCTGATTATGCTGTCGCGTGAAACGGAGTGCTTGTACCGCTTGCATCTTTTAACAAAGTGACTCAGGTCTGTGTGTTCCGTCGCTGTCAAAAAACAAAACAAAACCACAAACCAACCAACACATGACGCTGTTTTAAAAGGGTACCACAAAATCTAAACTTAATCAAATCCTATTTTATAACATAACATTAGGAGACACTGACTTTTTTTTTATGCAAATGTGCCTGTTCTTTATTGCTGAGTATCTATTTGTAACTAAAAATGCACCTTTTTTGTTTGATTTCCCGATTTAAACCCCCCCCCCCCCCCCCCCCCCCCCCCCCCCCCCCTTTTCCTCTCTTTCCCTCCTTTTTTTTTTTTTTTTTTTTTTTTTTTTTTTTTTTTTTTTTTTCCTTTTTGTGTGTGTAATTTTTTTTTTTTTTTTTATTTTTTTTTTTTATTACATAATGCTTTGGTGTTCCACTTTTTGTTTATGACAGATTACTCAAATTAGAGATGTCGTATTGTGGGTCAGGAAACAGGAACACCCTTTCTTAATCAGCTTTAGGGATTCATTTATTTTTTTTATTTATTTTTTTGTAGAACATTAGACCGACTCCGTGCACGAACGTTTATGCTTAATCTGTGTTTAAAAAAAAAAAAAACAAGGTCATCAGCTTCGAATGCAAATAGGGTAAATGACACGTAATTAGACTATTCCTTGGTTCTTTTTCGCGTTCTAGCCTATAAAGCATATAATATGTGATAGCCAGCCTGGCAATTAAAAATGATTTGTTGAATACTTACTCTACAGTAAGTAAGTAAACAAACAAACAGGGTGAACGTGGCTCTGAACAAGAAAGGGAAAGCAGGGAGGAGGAACCAGCACAGATCCAATTAGAGCCGCACTATTGAATGTGACTGTGATTAAAGAGCCCCTATTGTCCTATCTAAATTAGTTTTAAAGGTCTCGTACGATAGGTTTACCTGCATCCAAGGTGGAAAAACACTTTCATGTGCTCATCGTTTACGTCGCAGCGTCGTCTCTTTTTCTCAGGGTCACAAACGTTTCGCTCAAGGTTCACCCATCCTTTCAGAGAGCCTGCTCTGCTCCGATTGGTCCGACGTCCCAGTCTGTTGTGATTTTGGTTTCTCTCTTACAGCGCGTGTCGGAAAGGAAACGCCCATTACCCTATCCGAATTTCAGCTCGGTGTGACCAATTCCGATTTGAGCCCGAGTCTGATGGTGATGCATCGGAAGGTCGACCCGAACCACCATCACAAGCACCACGAGAGCAGGACGTTCGTCAGCGGGAAGTTCAGATGTAGTTTGGCAATAACCGGAGTTAGCCGGTTCGCAGAGGGGGGGGTTAAGGCAGGGGTGTCTGATCTTATCCAGAAAGGGCCGGTGTGGGTTTTCCAATCAAGTAGGACCCACGCCTGATTCCACCTGTTTAATCAGATGATCTGATTATGACTCGGAGCTCTTTACAAAACACACTGATTCAGAACCGGACAGGTCTCGCTTCCAATACAAGCACTTATTTCCCTGTGAACTACTTCTACAAATTCGATCCAAGTGACTCATGTTTATCATTTTAGGCCTTCCCGTACTAGACCGCTCTTTTCACATGGTCCTGTTAGTCATGATTTAGACTCCACTTCCAGTCATTTTCTTTCTTGCATAGATAACGGTGTTTGACTTTACTCCCTTCCTCTGCTGCAACATCTAATCGGTCTTATTTTCCTGACCATTTAACCCTGGTTTGTGTGTGTGTGTGTGTGTCTGTCTGTCTGTCTAAAGCAGTAGGAGAATCTTAAACCGCTCTTGTAATATGTACGTGACTAAAATGAAGTACAAGCGTATAATCTTGAATTGCTTTCATAATTGAGTTCACATTATGTCATTTAAAAAAAATCTGCCATTTGATTTCAAATTGAGTCGTGCACATCACAGGAGAGGTTTGTAATTTCAGAGCCCTCTGCTGCCTGGGAGGTGAACTGCAATGACAAAAAATAATGCAATAATAATTAAAAATAATAATAATAATGAATTTTATTTGTACGGTGGTAGAACTGTAAAGCCGTGTGCAGCAGTGTAACGTTCTACACGAAAGGTTTGTGATGTCACACTTGATTTAATTTGGTTTGTTTTATGGCAGTAAACACATCTGGTTGTGGATTTGGAGATTTGAATGTAGACACATTGGACCTCTCCTGGTCCACTACATAGAGATATCTATACATGACTGATGAAATCTGATGAATTCATTCCTCAAGCTGACTGTATTCTACATGTTGCAGTGTAAGGGAAATTATTTGAACCTCTGTGTCCATGTATATTTAGTGTAAAAAAAAAAAAAAAAAATTTGTTCCCAGATGGACACTCCCATTTCCCCGCCCCCTGCAAGTGACCTCTCTAGAGACGCGGGAAAGTCGAGCAGGTTTCAACTCAAACAGCATCAGATCCCTGACTGCTCATTCTCTAAATGTGGCATGAATACATGATCACCACTAGAGGGCAGCACTATGTTGTTAAATCTCACGTAGTACCTGAGATTCTGTGTGTGTGAGAGAGAGAGAGAGAGAGTGTGAGTGAGTGTGTGTGAGTGAGTGAGAGAGGAGTGTGAGTGTGTGTGTGTGTGAGTGAGAGAGAGAGAGAGTGTGTGTGAGAGTGTGTAAAGTTTTTGTTTGTTTGTTTTTTGGATTGGGGTTTTTATTTCCCCCCCCCCCCGCTTGCTAAAGTTGTTGTTGGTCCAGCTAGAGGTCGTTCATCTACAGATCTAGGACCAGCTCGTGTTGCTCTGATCTTAGCCTTAAACATTAGAACAGAGTGAAACGCTGACTTTTTACACCTGTATGATTTTGTGACTGTGTAATAAATGATGTCTCAAAAAAAAAAAAAAACACTTTTTTTTTTTTTTTTTCCACAGTAGACTGGTTTCCTGTCTGAGACGGAGTCTCATGATTCCAAGCACTAGCTGAATTTGATTTGTTTGGTGTGTGTGTGTGTGTGTGTGTGTGTGTGTGTGTGTGTGTGTTTTTATAACTTTATAGTATGTAGATACAAAGTAAGCAAATAAGGTTTAGTAAGAGCTGTAAGAAATACAGTGGAAGTTGTAATGTCCTGGAATACTGATCACTGTCTCTAATGTCCAAAACATTTATTATTATTATTATTATTATTATTATTATTATTATTATACACATTATAATTATACGTTTTTTATTATTTTTTTAAAGAGAAATCATGCTTTCCTTGAGAGCCCCCTGGTGGTAAACAGCTGCTTATAGCTTCTTCGAGAACGTCCCTGCACCTAGGCATTGAAGACTTTGTAACACTCTGCCATTATTATAGACTCGTATTGCTTTGTTATTGGCTCATGGTTCCAGAGGAGAATTAACGAAGCAGATATCAGACATTACGTCTTCCCTGGCTGGCTGCGTTTTGGCAGGAGAAAATTGTTACTTCAATTTTTCTCTTTCTTTCTTTCTTTCTTTCTCTCTTTCTCAGTGAGCCAGCTGACTGTCTGCTGCTCGACATCTGACTTTCTTGCTCTTGCCTCGGGGGTTTTTGTTCCCACTGGACAAAAACCCCTCATGAGCATATGATGACGTCAAAGAGGGAATTCTGCATGACTGCGCTTTAGCAAGTCCAATCTATCCGATCTGTGTGTCCAAAACCATGTGCGCAAAGAGTGAAGGCTTTCACTGACACCCCTCGTTCCTGTAATATTCGACTGCTTCGAGAACCCGAGGCGTCTTCATCCACAGGCCTCTTCAGCGCAGATTTATTTTACAATTGAAATATTTTACTGGTGTGTGTGTGTGTGTGTGTGTGTGTCTATATCTTACTATTTCAATATTAGCCTTATTATTTAAATTTAGTGTTCTGAATATTGATTAATATTGTAGAGAGTTTAAATCCTGAATGTAGGTCCATGTTGTCCGTATGTTTGTTCATGGTTCAGATTAAACCCGTTCAGGTCGGACCGGAGACGAACAAGACTAAGAACAGAAGTATAAGAAATGATTAATAACCACATCTTGTGATTTTCACCGTTGGAACAAAAATTTTAAAAGATGAACCAAATTGTATGTGATTTGCTGATGTGCATATTTGCATAGCATTTATTTATTTGTTTGTCTCCTAGTTTGTTCTTTTTTTACTTTTATTTAAAGTTAAAAAAAATTTTTGTTGTTAAATTTTTCTTCAACAGTCCCCGCCCCCTTCCTTTTTTTTCTTTAATGTTCTCTGTTTTTCTTAGGGCTTTAACTGTCCAAAAAAACTTTATATAGCACCGGAAGTTCTTACTGTTGTACTGTTAATGTTCTGACTGTTCTTTTTGTCTCTTTCTCTTTTTCTTGCAGTGCCAGTTTGAGGTTTCCACTTTTTCATGCCTTTTTTTTTTGTTGTTGTTGTGGTTGACTTCTACAGTGTGTTCTCGCTTATTAAAAATGCACACTCTTTAAAAATGGGTTTCCTCACGGGTGGAAAAGACTCGAGTAATGAAATGAGTTTTTTTTAAAAATCTAGAAATATCTTTTATATTTATGACGAGCGAATCATAATCAAATCGACTATATTAAAGATCCTTTTATTTAATTAGATATCGCATTTGAGTGGAGAGGTGCTGCTTGGTGATTTTTTTTTTTTTCCTCACTTCATCCATCAGAAATGTCCATCCTTTTTGTTTATTTATTTTTGAACTAGAACCCATCCCAAGAAAGAGCAGTGGAGAGAGTGAGAGAGTGAAGGAGAGAGCAGTGGAGAGAGTGAGAGAGTGAAGGAGAGAGCAGTGGAGAGTGAGAAGGAAGGAGAGCGCAGTGGAGAGAGAGAGAGAGAGAAGGAATGAGAGAATGAAGGAGAGTGCAGGGGAGAGAGCGAGAGAATGAAGGAGAGTGCAGGGGAGAGAGCGAGAGAATGAAGGAGAGCGCAGTGGAGAGAGAGAAGGAAGGAGAGCGCAGTGGAGAGAGAGAGAAGGAAGGAGAGTGAGAGAGAGAAGGAAGGAGAGCGAGAGAATGAAGGAGAGCACAGGGGAGACAGCGAGAGAATGAAGGAGAGCGCAGGGGAGAGAGAGAGAGAAGGAAGGAGAGCACAGGGGAGAGAGAGAGAGAAGGAAGGAGAGTGAGAGAATGAAGGAGAGCGCAGGGGAGAGAGCGAGAGAATGAAGTAGAGCGCAGTGGAGAGCGAGAAGGAAGGAGAGAGAGAATGAAGGAGAGCGCAGTGGAGAGAGAGAGAAGGAAGGAGAGAGAGAGAGAAGGAAGGAGAGCGAGAGAATGAAGGAGAGCACAGGGGAGAGAGCGAGAGAATGAAGGAGAGCGCAGTGGAGAGAGAAGGAAGGAGAGAGAGAATGAAGGAGAGCGCAGTGGAGAGAGAGAGAAGGAAGGAGAGTGAGAGAGAGAAGGAAGGAGAGCGAGAGAATGAAGGAGAGTGCAGGGGAGAGAGCGAGAGAATGAAGGAGAGCGCAGTGGAGAGAGAGAAGGAAGGAGAGCGCAGTGGAGAGAGAGAAGGAAGGAGAGAGAGAGAGATGAAGGAGGGCGCAGTGAGAGAGAAGGAAGGAGTGAGAGAGAGAAGGAAGGAGAGCGAGAGAATGAGGAGAGCAGGGGGAGAGCGAGAGAATGAAGGAGAGCGCCAGGGGAGAGAGAGAAGGAAGGAGAGCGCGGGGAAGAGAGAGAAGGAAGGAGGTGGAGAATGAAGGGAGGCGCAGGGAGAGAGCGAGAAAGCAGTGGAGCGCAGTGGAGAGCGAGAAGGCAGTAGAGCGCAGTGGAGAGCGAGAGAGCAGTGGAAGCGCAGTGGAGAGCGAGAGAACGAAGTAGAGCGCAGTGGAGAGCGAGAGAACGAAGTAGAGCGCAGTGGAGAGCGAGAGAACGAAGTAGAGCGCAGTGGAGAGCGAGAGAACGAAGTAGAGCGCAGTGGAGAGCGAGAGAACGAAGGAGAGCGCAGTGGCGAGCGAGAAGGAAGGAGAGAGAATGAAGGAGAGCGAGAGAACGAAGGAGAGCGCAGTGGCGAGCGAGAGAACAGGAGAGAGAATGAAGGAGAGCGAGAGAACGAAGGAGAGCGCAGTGGAGAGCGAGAGAACGAAGGAGAGCGCAGTGGCGAGCGAGAGAACGAAGGAGAGCGCAGTGGAGAGCGAGAGAACGAAGGAGAGCGCAGTGGAGAGCGAGAGAACGAAGGAGAGCGCAGTGGAGAGCGAGAGAACGAAGGAGAGCGCAGTGGAGAGCGAGAGAACGAAGGAGAGCGCAGTGGCGAGCGAGAGAAGAGGAGAGGCAGTGGCGGACGAGAGAAAGCGAAGAAGAGAGAGAGAGAATGAAGGAGAGCAGTGAGAAGAGAATGAAAGAGAGAGAGAGAGAGAGAAGAAAGAGAGAGGGAGAGAGAGGAGGAGGAGAGAGGAGGAAGAGAGAGGAGAGAGAGGAGGAGGAGCAGTGAGAGAGGGAGAGAGAATGAGAGAGAGAGCAGTGGAGAGAGAGAGCTGTGCAGTTAGAGAGGTTAGGGGAGAGTGAGAGAGAGAGAGAATGAAAGAGAGAGCAGTGGAGAGAGAGAATGAAAGAGGGAGAGAAAGGAAATGAAAGATGGGAATCAGGAAGTGACCTAGAGATGGTCAGACAACAGGAATGGGAGGGAAATGAGATGATAAGCAGATGATCAGCTCAAATAAACACAAGTCTCCTTCCCCCTTTAACACAGCTGAGCAGCAATTAAAGGTTCAGGTTCTGGGAACTGAATTCACAACCTTCTTCTAATCAGTGTCCTAAAGCTTTAACCACTTTCCCCTTCCTTTACCTTTTCTCATCTCTTATTGATGACGTGTTCATTCCTGCTGTCCTCCTTCCACCTAACAGTAGATATCGGAACACCTTTCTGACGTCGCCTCCTGAATGAAACGTCACTTTGATCATCTGAAATGAGCTCGTCTAGAACTCTGTCATCCTCCACCCCTTCACCGTCCAACCAGAACCCGCTGCTACCGATCTCAATGTGACTTTAGATAATGGACGATCACTGATTGGACTGATTGGACAGATTCTACAGATGTTTTATCCATTACATGAGAAGAATACAAGCTTTTCTAAATCCAGAATCTGCTCAGAGGTTTAATATGGAGTTATTCCCAGTTTACTGTTAGAATGCGCTCCAGTCTTCTGGGAAGGCTTTCCACTAGATTTTGGGGCGTGGCTGTGGGGATTTGGGTTCATTCAGCTACAAGAGTGAGAACAGGTACTGATGTTAGATGAGGAGGTCTGGGGTGCAGTCGGTGTTCCAGTTCATCCCAAAAGTGTTCAGTGGGGTTGAGAGGTCAGGGCTCGGTGCAGGACACTCGAGTTCTTCTACTCCAACTGGAACAGGTTCGGACCTCTTGGCTCCAGTGAGGGGAAACTGTAAAGATGTCCTCAACCATTGTGCGCTTCAGACTTTATCGCAGCAGTTTGGGGAAAACATTGGAGCGGAAAACATCGGAGGGGAAAATCGGGGGTGGGGGGAGGAGACATCAGAGAAATCCTCCTGATCTGATTGGAAGAAAGCAGTTTATGACCTCGGTCTGTACAAAGACATTCTACACAATTGTGTGCTTCTCACTTTTTGGAAAGAACCACATATGGGTGTGATGGTCACTTGTCCACATACTTTTGCCCCTATAGTGTATGTATTATGTACAATCAAAACTAGTAAAATTGGTAATTAAGCACTATATAGTGAGTAGGATTTAACTTTTGGAAATAAGGTTTGACGACTTGAAAGTGATATATAAATGAAGACACACACACACACACACACACACACACACACACACACACACACACACACACACAGTGATCTGAAGGATGGACAGGTATGCATGAGAGACGGGGGGGGGTGAGATGTTAAGAGAGTGGGACAGAGGATTCCAGCATCATTCATCAGTATGAAATCTGCGAGTGATCAGTCTAAAGTTAAACCTCTCTTTCCCGCAGCGTGACGCAGCAGTCTGCTGGAACAGGAAGTCAGTCCTGCAGAGTAACTGATAATCATCCCGTAGTGTACTGTAGTGGTGTGTACTGTACTGTAGTGGTGTGTAGTGTACTGTAGTGGTGTAGTGTACTGTAGTGGTGTGTAGTGTACTGTAGTGGTGTAGTGTACTGTACATTTACATTTATTCACTTGGCAGACGCTTTTATCCAAAGCGACTTACAAATAAGCAAAGCGACTATACTGTAGTGTACTGTAGTGTTGTGTAGTGTACTGTGCTGTGTACTGTAGTGTTCTGTACTGTAGTGTAGTGTACTGTACTGTGTAGTGTAATGTAGTGTAGTGTTCTGTAGTGTAGTGTTCTCTACTGTAGTGTAGTGTTCTGTAGTGTTCTGTACTGTAGTGTAGTGTACTGTGTAGTGTAATGTACTGTAGTGTAGTGTTCTGTAGTGTAGTGTTCTCTACTGTAGTGTAGTGTTCTGTAGTGTTCTGTACTGTAGTGTAGTGTACTGTGTAGTGTAATGTACTGTAGTGTAGTGTTCTGTAGTGTAGTGTTCTCTACTGTAGTGTAGTGTTCTGTAGTGTTCTCTACTGTAGTGTAGTGTTCTGTAGTGTTTTGTACTGTAGTGTAGTGTACTGTACTGTAGTGTTCTGTAGTGTTTTGTACTGTAGTGTAGTGTACTGTACTGTAGTGTTCTGTACTGTAGTGTGTAGTGTTCTGTAGTGTAGTGTACTGTAGTGTTCTGTACTGTAGTGTAGTGTACTGTACTGTACTGTAGTGTAGTGTTCTGTAGTGTACTGTAATGTACTGTAGTGTAGTGTTCTGTAGTGTTCTGTACTGTAGTGTAGTGTAGTGTTCTGTAGTGTACTGTACTGTAGTGTAGTGTAGTGTTCTGTACTGTAGTGTTCTGTAGTGTTCTATACTGTAGTGTAGTGTTCTGTAGTGTAGTGTTCTGTAGTGTAGTGTTCTGTACTGTACTGTGTAGTGTAGTGTTCTGTAGTGTAGTGTTCTGTAGTGTAGTGTTCTGTAGTGTAGTGTAGTGTTCTGTACTGTAGTGTTCTGTACTGTAGTGTAGTGTAATGTAGTGTAGTGTTCTGTAGTGTAGTGTTCTGTAGTGTTCTATACTGTAGTGTACTGTTGTGTAGTGTAATGTTCTGTAGTGTAGTGTTCTGTAGTGTAGTGTAATGTACTGTAGTGTAGTGTACTGTAGTGTAGTGTTCTGTAGTGTAGTGTTCTGTAGTGTTCTATACTGTAGTGTAGTGTAGTGTTCTGTAGTGTAGTGTAATGTTCTGTAGTGTAATGTAGTGTAGTGTTCTGTAGTGTAGTGTAGTGTTCTGTAGTGTAGTGTTCTGTAGTGTTCTGTAGTGTTCTGTAGTGTTTTGTACTGTAATGTACTGTAGTGTTCTGTACTGTAGTGTAGTGTTCTGTAGTGTACTGTAATGTACTGTAGTGTAGTGTTCTGTAGTGTTCTGTACTGTAGTGTAGTGTTCTGTACTGTAGTGTTCTGTAGTGTTCTATACTGTAGTGTAGTGTTCTGTAGTGTACTGTAGTGTAGTGTACTGTACTGTAGTGTAGTGTACTGTACTGTGTAGTGTTCTGTCGTGTAGTGTAGTGTTCTGTAGTGTAGTGTTCTCTACTGTAGTGTAGTGTTCTGTAGTGTAGTGTAGTGTTCTGTACTGTAGTGTAGTGTACTGTAGTGTTCTGTACTGTAGTGTGTAGTGTAGTGTTCTGTAGTGTTCTGTACTGTAGTAGTGTAGTGTAGTGTAATGTACTGTAGTGTAGTGTTCTGTACTGTAGTGTAGTGTTGTGTAGTGTTCTGTAGTGTTCTATACTGTAGTGTAGTGTACTGTAGTGTAGTGTACTGTAGTGTAGTGTAATGTACTGTAGTGTTCTGTAGTGTAATGTACTGTAGTGTAGTGTAGTGTACTGTAGTGTAGTGTTCTGTAGTGTAGTGTAGTGTAGTGTAATGTACTGTAGTGTAATGTACTGTAGTGTAATGTACTGTAGTGTAGTGTTCTGTAGTGTAGTGTTCTGTACTGTAGTGTAGTGTTCTATACTGTAGTGTAGTGTAATGTAGTGTAGTGTAGTGTAATGTACTGTAGTGTAGTGTAGTGTTCTGTAGTGTAGTGTAATGTACTGTAGTGTAGTGTTCTGTAGTGTTGTAATGTTCTGTACTGTAGTGTAGTGTTCTGTAGTGTAGTGTAATGTACTGTAGTGTTCTATACTGTAGTGTAGTGTAGTGTACTGTAGTGTGTAGTGTACTTTAGTGAATGTCTGACCTTCAGCCTGGATTATGAATTATTATGGGTTAAACTGGTGTAAGACATGTTGAATGATGACCTTTTCCTTAGGAATGGATTAAACTTTTCTCTAATACTCCTCCTGCATCCCCACACGGGCGGCTGTGGATCAGGTGGTAGAGTACAATCAAAACTAGTAAAATAGGTCACTGATCACTACACTGATCATAGGGTTGGCGGTTCGATTCCCAGCCAACGTGACTCCACAT
Organism: Ameiurus melas; assembly: GCA_012411365.1. Lineage (NCBI taxonomy): Eukaryota > Metazoa > Chordata > Actinopteri > Siluriformes > Ictaluridae > Ameiurus > Ameiurus melas. Next base: position 27,153,021 of record CM022761.1, read on the forward strand.
ACCGAAGTGTCCTTGGACAGGACACTGAACCCCGGGAGTTGCTCCCGATGGCAAGTTACATGGCAGCTCTGCTACCACTGGTGTGAGTGTGTGTGTGTGTGTGTGTGTGTGTGTGTGTGAATGGGTAAAGGGCTTTGGATAAAAGCACTATATAAGTGTAGACCGTTTACCATTTACCCACACAGACATGTACGACACCACTATAATAATAATAATAATAACACCTGTGTGTTTCTCTGCTCTGCCGTTCATTATTGCCATGTTATTCATTATTGCCATGTTATGCCATGCCATGTTATTCTTCATGTTAATATTTCTTCCTCTCTGAAGACGGGCCTCATTGAGCTTGGAGCGCTTCGCTTACACTCCGTGCTTGTAGCCAGTAAAAATCAGGTTGTTTGCATTTGGGGAAATTTACACTATTCAGAATGTTTACTTCCTCACAGAGAGCATTCTCGTGTGTGTGTGTGTGTGTGTGTGTGTGTGTGTGTGTGTGTGTGTGTGTGTGTGTGTGATATTCAGGATTGTGACAAGTTTACTGTAATGCACTTAACTGTGGTTTAACTCTTCTCCATCTCTCTCTCTCTCTCTCTCTCACACTCACTGTCTGTCTGTCTCTCTCTCTCTCTCTCTCTCTCACACTCACTGTCTGTCTTTCTCTCCTCTTACACTTACCTCTCTACTCTCTCTTTTCTCGCTCTCTTTCTCGTAGTCTCCCTAAATCTGTCAGTGTCTCTTTTTTCTCTCTCTTTCTCGCTCTCTTTCTTGCACTCTCTAAATCTGTCAGTGTTTCTTAGTCCCTCTTTATCTCTCTCTCTCTCTCTCTCTCTCTCTCTCTCTCTTTTTGTGTTCACTCACTCGCTCTCTCTCTCTCTCGCTATTTATTGCCATCGAAGTGTGAGAATGTAGTAGGTCTTTGTAGTTTTTAAATGCATGTAAATAAAGGGCTTTTGAAATTGAAATTCTCTTTCCCGCTCTCTTTCTAAACCTGTCAGTGTGTCTCTCTCTCTCTCTCTCTCTCTCTCTCTCTCTTAAACTTGTCAATGTCTCTTAGCCTCTCTGTCTGTCTCTCGCTCTCTGTCTGTCTTTCGCTCTCAAAGTCAAAAGGTCACTTTATTGGCATGACAAACATTGTACTAGCATTTGTATTGCCAAAAAGCTTGGGTATGAACAAATTAGAAACAAATGCACATCTCCCTCTTATCTCATCTAGATCTCTATCTCTATCTTGCACGCTCTCTCAGTCAATGTCTATTAGTCTCTGTCACACACACTCTCTCTCTCTCTCTCTCTCTCTCTCTTGCTCATGCATTTCACAGGGTTCCACATGCACTTCTTCTCTCTAGATCAATATCTTATTGCAGCCTAAAATATACATTACTGTACTTGAACAAAACAAATATCAGCCCAGCAGTGCAAGGTGACTCACGCTGCTCTTTTAGTGTCTAATCCATAAACAGCTGAAGGAACAGCACTGCCTCCACTGACCCCACTGCCTCCACTGACCCCACTGCCTCCACTGTCCCCACTGACTGCCCTGCCTCCACTGACCCCACTGTCTCCACTGCCTCCACTGACCGCCCTGCCTCCACTGCCTCCACTGACTCCCCTGCCTCCACTGACCCCACTGTCTCCACTGCCTCCATGGACTGCCCTGCCTCCACTGACCCCACTGTCTCCACTGCCTCCACTGACCGCCCTGCCTCCACTGCCTCCACTGACTGCCCTGCCTCCACTGACCCCACTGTCTCCACTGCCTCCACTGACTGCCCTGCCTCCACTGACCCCACTGTCTCCACTGCCTCCACTGACTGCCCTGCCTCCACTGACCCCACTGTCTCCACTGCCTCCACTGACTGCCCTGCCTCCACTGACCCCACTGTCCCCACTGCCTCCACTGACTGCACTGCCTCCACTGACCTCACTACCTCCCGACCTCCTGAGCTGGACTTAAATGGTATATAATATCGGTTTATATCTGTACAGAGGATGTAGCTATAAAACAGAGGACTGACTTATCATAAGTCTGTGTGTCATAAATGATGACCAGTAAAACATCTGTAGGCCAAACATTTTATCTGATCTCCTCTGATCTCGCAGCACAATATGTGGCATTTATCAATGTTCTGTGAATGTATTAGGTTTTAGATCAGTTTAATAAATCCTTTTTTTTTTCCTTTTCTTTTTTGCAGAATTTTCCACAGCGCACCTGATTTTAAATTCACAGTGCACCATTTGCAAACGAGACATTTAGGGATGATCAGAAACCACTCTGTTTGGATTTGAGGAGCAGCTTCTGTCTCGGAGTCTTAAAACATCTGTTGGGTATTTCTACATTCCAGAAATCCAGTGCCAGGAACGATTTGTAGAAGAAAATGCAAAAATAAATAAATAAATAAATACAGTTACTTCAAACTCAATCAAATGATATCAAATGATAAGTCTGTTACCAAGAGTGTGTGTGTGTGTGTGTGTGTGTGTGTGTGTGTGTGTGACGCTTCAAGTTTTGCCCGAGCTGATAAATTCTCGTTCGAAGGAAAGAGAAGGCAAGTCTCTGCATCGCCTCATGGCAACATTCTTATCATACTTCTGTGTACTTGGGCAAATCCGACACACACACACACACACACACACACACAACACGCACACACACACACACACGTATACAGTGTTCAAATGTGCATTATCACCTTTTATTTCACTGTCATCAGGTACTCTAATGTGTTTACATTTCTTCTCTCTCTCTCTCTCTCTCTCTCTCTCTCTCTCTCTCAGCCGTTTGCTGAAGTGTAAGCGGCCCTTCTTTTGTGTGTGCGTTTGTTCCAAACGTACTCACACACTCCTCCAACGACCAAAAATTGTTCCAAGCCAACAATTTTCCAAATCATTCGAAATCCTTTCCTGAACATTACGCTTTTAGGAACTGTGGGTTCCTCGACCCATCAGAGTTTTCTGCGTGTGTGGAGAAATAAGAAATATAACCGATATAAACATTGCTACAACGTTTCTCATCGGAAGATTGTTTTTATCTTACTCTGAGAACGTTGTGTGAGGGATTACACCATGAGTACATCACCGTTTCTCATCCTTCCAATTACATTACTGAACAATCTTAAAGCAGTCTTTATTGATTGAACACACACACACTCACACACACACACACTGACTGTCTCTCCATCCATGATGACTTGGATAATGTCTGAATAATATCTCCGTTTTCTCACTGGAACAAGGTTAGCAGAGATGCTGCATTACAACTACAACATCATGTTCTGTTTTTGGTTCCATCTTTTTTATTTTTTATAAATTGAGGAGCGTAGAGCAGAGTGACGAGCACAGGATCGATTTTTTTATTAAAGATATTCCAGAATATATACCCGAGGTCAGAAAACACTTGCACGTGCTCGTAATTTAAACTGCAGCGTTACCTTTTTTCCCCCTCAGTGTCACAAACGACTCGTTAAATGATTCGTTCTAAAGGATTCGTTCTAAACTCCTCCTTTCAGAGAGCGTACTCCGATCTGATTGGTCAGACGTCCCAGTCTGTCGTGATCGGTCTACCGCCGGCAGCGAGCGGCCGATGAAGACCAGAGGCGGGGCTTTTTGTTACAAACCTACGTAGGTTAGTACAGGAAGTAACGTCTGGAATCGCTAACGACTCGATTCAGCAGTTCAGAATCGATTCCTTCTTTCGGGAGTCGAGAACTCGATTTGTCGTGCGCTTTGATTATTGAAACTTGGCAGACTTTTTTTTTTTACATTCACAAACAGCTACGTATATAACACACTACACGAAAGGGGATGTTTGAAAAACCGCAGTAGGTGCACTTTAATAAGTGCAAACTGTTTCAGATAATGGAGGTCTGTATGAATGAATGAATGAATGAATTCCTAATTATTCCTCAGGTTAAAAAAAAAAAAAGGTTATTCATTTCATCGTATAGACCTGTTATTTATTTTAACAACGGACGTCGTCTCAAAGCAGCTTTACAGAATCGTATCAACACAGGATCGAGATTATAAGCGTGTGAATTGATCCCTATTGAGCGAGCCGGTGGTGACGGTGGAGAGGAAAAACTCCCTGAGATGATATGAGGAAGAAACCTTGAGAGGAACCGGACTCCGAAACGAACCCGTCCTCATCTGGGTAAAGGGATCATTTGTTATTATGCTAACTACCAGGTTTGGTTAGCACTTTCGCCTCACAACTCCAGGCTCGATTCCCGCCGGGGTCCTGTGTGTGCGGAGTTTGCATGTTCTCCCCGTGCTGCGGGGGTTTCCTCCGGGTACTCCGGTTTCCTCCCCCAGTCCAAAGACATGCATGGTAGGCTGATTGGCGGGTCTAACGTGTCCGTAGTGTATGAATGTGTGTGTGAGTGTGTGTGATTGTGCCCTGCGATGGATTGGCATCCTGTCCAGGGTGTACCCCGCCTTGTGCCCGATGCTCCCTGGGATAGGCTCCAGGTTCCCCGTGACCCTGAAGAAGGAGTAAGCGGTAGAAGATGGATGGATGGATGGATGGATGGATGGATGGATGGATGGATGGTATGAAAATGTTAGTCACATTCGGATGCAGTGTCTTTTTCCTTAAAAGTCCGTTTGAATGTTAAAGTAAAACGAATGTTGATACCTGAACGAAGGGATTTCAACAACGCAGTGCTAAAAACCGAAACGGACGACTGCTCAGACGCAGAAGTGGAGACCCTCAGCCTGGATTTAGACAAAAAGCATCACATTTCCCATGAGCTAGGCAACACATCGTCTAATTGTGCATTAAAAGAGAGTAGCGTGTTTATCGCTCTGTTTGCATCTTTTTGTTTCAGTTCAGCTTGGACATCAACAGCCAACACCAGAGGGTGGAGGGGAAGGTAAACGTATCACCAGATCATATGAGCTTCAGGAATGTGAGCAGATCCCACGTTCCTAAACACACGTGAGTCTAATCAGAACACATAGACACACGCGTTCATGCATGCACCACACACACAGGCACATACACTGAAGTACACATGACGGTCTGTAGACCGTGAAACGCACACATGCATACGACACACAGATGCTGGTTGTGAGAGCTGGTCCAGATGTTTCTCATCCAGCATGAGGTCTAGGAGGTGCACGCACACACGCACGGATGGAATGATGGATCACACCTTCTGAGGCTCGTGGGAACTTTGAGATATCCAACATGGAGGCGTGTGTGGCGTCAGGTTGGGAAAAGCAGGTGCTTGACTTGTAGATTTGGAGGAATAGTTATATCTGTGAAATACCCATCATACAGAGAATAAGCGCTCACGACAATTGGTTTAAATATCCTGTTCACACATTATTTAAACTGTCTCATTTCCACAGATTTTTGTGGAGGGATTACCAGTGATCATTTTAATGATTATGCATAATTATGCTTTGGGTGTGACGCTCGCGTTTGCAATCGTGTGAACAAAATTTACAGATGTTCACGTATGACATTTGGCAGACGCCCTGATCCAGAGCAACTTACATTAATCTCTCGTTTTTTTATTTTATTTGTATTCATTTATTTATTTATTTTTAAACACATCTGAGTAGGGCCTTGTTCAAGGCTCCAGCAGTGATCGCTTGGCAGTGTCCGGTCAGGATGTCGGGTCACATCACACCACCCCGTGGATGATTATTTTCGTTAAGTAGCACATGATTCGTCTGTGTGGAACCACCTTTCGGGCCTGTGATGTGGCATCGTTTACAGTCAGGATGTTTATCTTCTCATCAGACCACCCTCTCATGTTACGTTGACCCATGTGATGAGGGAGGGAGGGAGGGAGGGAGAGAGAGAGAAAGAGAGGGAGGGAGGCGGGCGGGCGGAGAGAGAGAGAGAGAGAGAGAGAGAGTGGGATGGTGGGAGGGAGAGTGAGAGGGAGAGGATGAGGGAGAGAGGGAGGGAGAAGGAGAGGCTAACCAACCAACCAATATGCACTCCTGACTCATCTTATCAAAAACAGAATCATTTCCTGGCTTATATCTCCTGATGTTTCACAGAGGTGGAAAATTCCCCAAGCAGCTCTTTTTCCTCACCTGACAAATTGAGACATGATTTATTTAAAAATGTATTTGAAGCATGTTTTACTTTTATTTTTAGTACGCCTGGGTGACTAGGAACAGGAAATTGTTCAGCCATGACTTCCTGTTTCACAGGGGTATAAATATGAGGTAAAACATAGGCCAAAATCCCTTAGTCATTCATAACAATGAGTAAGACTGAGGAATGTAGCTGTGATGTGCGGCAAAAGGTTGTTGAGCTTCACAAAATGGGAAGTGTCTATAAGAAAATAGCAGAAGCATTGAAAATGTCCATTTCCACCATCAGGGCAATAATGAAGAAGTTCCAGTCAACTGGAAATGTTCTGAATCGACCTGGAATTGGACGTGTGTCTATATCGTCTCAACACACTGTGAAGAGGACGGTTCGAGTGGCCAAAAAATCTCCAAGGATCACAGCTGGAGAATTGCAGAAGTTTGTTGTGTCTTGGGGTCATAAAGTCTCCAGAACTACAATCTGAAGTCACCTACATCACCACAAGTTGTTTGGAAGGGTTTCAAGAAAAAAGCCTCTACTCTCATCCAAAAACAAACTCGAGCATCTTCAGTGTGCCAGACACGACTGGACCTTCAATTGGGATCAGGTTCTATGGTCAGATGAAACCAAAATAGAGCTTTTTGGTAATAAACACCAGAGGTGGTTTTGGTTCACACAGAGAGGTAGCCACGTGGAAAAGTACCTCATGCCCAGGGTTAAATATGGAGGTGGATCTTTAATGTTTTGGGGCTGTTTGTCTGCCAGAGAACCTGGACATTTTGTTAGAATACATGGCATCATGGACTCTATCAAATATCAACAGATCTTAAAAGAAATCCTGACTGCTTCTGCTAGAAAGCTTCAAATGTGCCATGGTTGGATCTTCCAGCAGGACAATGATCCAAAACATCAACACAGAAATGTTTTACTGACCAAAATCAAGGTTCTGCCATGACCATCCCAGTCCCCTGACCTGAACCCCATAGAAAACCTGTGGGCTGAACTGAAGAGGAGAGTCCACCAGCGTGGACCTCGAACTGTGAAGGATCTGGAGAGATTCTGTATGGAGGAACGTTCTCAGATCCCTCACCGTGTATTCTCCAACCTCATCAGGCGTTATAGGAGAAGACTCAGAGCGGTTATCTTGGCAAAGGGAGCTAGCACAAAGTATTGACTAAAAGAGTGTCAATAATTGTCAAGCTCAAACTTTGGACACAAAACGTGTCTTGGCTCACACTGGGGTAAAGGCTAAAGATGTGCAAGATGTACTTTCGCCTGAACTATTCCTAAACATTTAACAAGAGATTTGCAATCAGTAAAAAGCATATCAGAAATCTTTCTCAAAATCTCCACCCACACACACACACACATAGACTTAGACATAGGCATTTGTGGTTGTTCAAACTTACTGCCCTCCCACAAGCAGGTTCAAGTTAGTCTCCATATCATTTGTCACTTCAAAGCATTCTTTGACATATGTTACGTCTCCCTGTAATCTCAAAGAGTGATAAGTACACACAGCCACAAAATTTACAAGGTTTGACAGAGTTTTGTGTCGCCTGGTATCTAAAGTACCTTTGAAAGTGTAAATAGTATATTAATAGGATTATTTATCCTGAAATTCAAATATGATCTAGAGGAAGGGAAAAAAAAACTGAAGAGAAATGTAAGAATTTATTATTCTGTAAAAACTCTAAAATTGTCTTTCTTTTTAATGTGCAGGAAAAATATTATTGGCTTTAGAGAGAACATTCTCAGAAATGGTACACAATGCACGTTTATCACCGAGTATCTGTACTGTTACCTTGAAAGGTGCATTTAGTTTACCTTTATAAATTTACACAAGTAATTACAGGCCATTAATGTACCTTAAACCATTTTAGAGGTACACAGTTTTACCCTTGATTGAGCGGACAACCGCATAGACAAGGAAATGTACAGTTTGGTACTACTTTTTTGTGAATGTATTTATTTATGCACGTCTGATTGTCTATCTGTCTGTTTATTGGTCTGTCTGTCTGTCTGTCTATCTATCTATCTATTAAAACCAAAAAAAATCCAAGGCATATGTAAAAATTTCTCTGTGTATTTATTTATGCACATTATCTGTCTCTGTCCATCTGTCTGTCTATCTATCTATCTATCTATCTATTATTAAAACCAAAAAAATCGAAGGCTTATGTAAAAAAAATTCTGTATTTATTAATGCACATTATTGATCTATCCATCTATCTGTCTGTCTGTCTGTCTGTCTATCTATCAAAACCAAAATATCCTAGGCTTATGTAATATTTTTTCTAAAAGTGTATTAATTTATGCACATTATCTATCTGTCTGTCTGTCTGTCTCTCTATCTACTAAAACCAAAAAATCCAAGGCTTATGTAAAAAATTCTGTGTATTTATTTATGCACATTATCTATGCACATTATCTATCTGTCTGTCTGTCTATCTATTAAAACCAAAAAATCCAAGGCTTATGTAAAAAATTCTGTGTATTTATTTATGCACATTATCTATGCACATTATCTATCTGTCTGTCTGTCTATCTATTAAAACCAAAAAATCCAAGGCTTATGTAAAAAATTCTGTGTATTTATTTATGCACATTATCTATGCACATTATCTATCTGTCTGTCTGTCTATCTGTCTGTCTGACTATCTATCTAATCCAAGGCTTACGTTGCACCTCACTTATGTTTCTAAGCATATGTGGGCGGGAACAAGGCATTTCGACAGACATTCCAAATCCACCAATCGAAACCCCGAATCCCACGCTAACGCCACAGGGAATCTCATTTACATATTCGGGAGCCGGCAGCCAATGGGGATTTCTGACGGCGTGTCTTCCAGCGGCAGAGGTAGCGACGAACGCATACTAGCGTACTAAACAGTACGCCGCCCTAGCTGTAGCAATAGGTAGCGTACTCCTCAGCACGCTAGTGTGCTCCCGGCTGTGGGAGCCGAGTGTAGTGGGATCGGTCGGAAAATGACGGAGGCTGGACGGTCGGAGTTTGTTTTCTGCGAGGCGGCTGCTGGAATCTCGCGGCTCCAGCCAGGGGAAACGGACCGTGTGCAGTTCGCCTAGGCGGTGCACTGTCTCCGGACCCCATCTGTGTTGTTTGGGAATGTATTTAGTTTTCCTCCGCGATGATATTAGCGGCTGAGCTACCCGGCTAGCTGTGCTTCTGTTAGCCCAGAGCTAGAACCCCGCTGACGGACCTGAGCGGGTAGGGCAGCTCGCGCCACGACGACTGGGTTAGCTGCGGCTCTATGACCCAGTGTACTAGCACTGGTGGTGGTAGTAGTGCTGTTTGTTAGCTTAGCTTGTCTCCGCTAGGTTGAACAGTGCTAACCAGGCTAGCGGGCTGAGCGTGTGCAGCCGGGATAGAGCGGTACACCGAGTCCGCTAGCAGTGTAGCTACCGGCTGAAGGAGACCAGAGGCTGGCTGTGAAGGATTACACAGGTGAGTAATGGAGGTCTTTTCCCCCCAAGCTCAGAGGTAATCACACGGCTTTTAACATAACGGGTGTGTGTAGGATAGATACACACACACACACACACACACACACACACACACACACACACACACTGCTAATAACATTCTCGAGCTGTTCATCATGTTCAGGTATTATATTAAACCAGTACAGGAACCAGTCTCTCCCCCCCCCCACACTTATCTTCTCTCTCTCTATAAATATCTCCCATCTTCTGTCTCTATCTGTCTCTCTCCAATCTTCTCTCTTTATTTATCTCTCCCATGTTCTCTCTCTCTCCCATTCCATTTATCTATCTATCTATCTATCTATCTATCTATCTATCTATCTATCTATCTATCTATCTATCTATCTATCTATCTGTATGATTATTTGTGTAATTGTCTGTCTCTGGCTATCTAATAGTTTGTCTATCTTTCTATTTATCTCATTGTTTTTCTGTCTGTCTATCTGCTTATTTGTCTGTATAATCAGAGATGGATAGATTTTATATATATATATATATATATATATATATATATATATATAAAATAATCAGATATAGACAGACAGTTAGACAAATAAACAGACAGAGACACAGACTGACAGATAGATAATTAGATCTGTCTGTCTGTGTCTCAAACCTGTCCAATCTTTTTTTTTTTTTTTTTTTTTTGTCCCACGGTAAATGCCTGCATTATTTTTTTTAAACAGCACATCACAGGAAAATGAAATGTTCTGCTGAAAAAACCCCCAGTAGAAACCATTGCAGAAATTCTAATGGTTTCCATTACAAATACCCTTTCAAACCATCAGCTGCTAACCGTTAAAACCATCACCAAATGGTATCCGTTACGTAGAAGGATATCAGTCCTTAATGGTATCCACTAGACATAACATGGCACCAACACAAGGCAACAAATTACTAGTAGAGACCCACAGGGACCAGTGAAGTTCCCATTAAAACCATTACAAAGTCTATGAGGGTTTCTGTTGCTTTTTAGTTTTCAGCAACTCTAAATGTTTCGTTTGTAAATGTAAGCGTTTGTGATCGTTGCTGCGGTATAAGCTCTTCGTTGTTGTTGTTGACATGCAGGTCAGTTCGGGATCGTTCCTTCACCCTCAAAAAGCACTGCATGAGACTTCTCCCTCTTGTGTCCGCAGGTTTCTTGACTCTGGGGTGATGGGGTACGTTACACCCGCTTGCGATTAGGCCGGCTTGCTCTGCAGTATGTGGTGTGCCGGAGCCAGCAGTCCCCTCTGTGCGTGTAGCGTCTCGCTCCATCACACTGCCATCTCTTATCCTTCCGTTCTGGCCTGATGGCGCTCTGCGTTTCTTCAGCTGCCTTCACGCGTCGGCGATGAACGTACGCGAGGCGTGCTCTTCTCAAACCGGACGCTTCTGAATCGCCAGTTAAAAGGAGGACTTTGACGAGAAGCAGGTCCAGGACCGGCACCAGGACTCGCCATCAGAGCCCGAGTCAGACGGGATCATGGCTTCAGTGTGGAAGAGACTGCAGCGTGTGGGAAAACACGCGTCCAAATTCCAGTTCGTGGCCTCTTATCAGGAGCTCATGGTGGAGTGTACAAAGAAATGGTGAGTGTGTGTGAGAGCGGGATCCCTGTGCGAGGAGTGTGTGCGGGGCGGGGCGGGTCTCGCGTATAGCGCTCTCCATCGCCTGTTTTGATGGCGTGTGTGTTTTGTGTACGTGGGTTTGTGATGTGGTTTCTTCTGTGCGTTTCAGCACTACAGAAAAATCAAGGCTCGACTTGGCTCGGGTTCAGGAGAGTCAGATTACACGCCGAATATTGTGTCTCACATCAAACACACACACACCCACACGCTCTCAGATCAGCAGATATGGCCACTGTGTTTGTAGGGCTGTGTTGAAATGATGCACATTTAGATACCACACACACACACACGCCTATAAAAACATGCGTATCAGACAAGTTGACTTCTGACGCTTTTGAAGTGCTCGCCAAGCGCTTTTGTAGTACAGGAGCGCTTTTAAGGAACTTCTCCACTGCCGAGTTTTGGTTCCAGGAACCTTTTTACTTTGTACTTCGGCTGAGCCGAGCATTACGCCTCTTAATTACACAGCAAGACACTTTTTCAAAGTGTGTCACGGTCATCATCGATGCTTTTAAAACCACTTCGTTACAGTAGCTTGTCTTTACAAACATTAAATAAATAAATAAATACATAAATACATAAACAAGCATCATTAATCTGTAGGCATGAGACGATACACTAGAGCCGTGGTACGAGACGTATCCTGATACTGGCTCAGGAACTAAGAGTACTATTGGCGCTTTTCCACCGTACGGTACCGCCCGACTCGACTCTGCCTTTCCATTGTAAATAGTACCTGGTACTTTTACATTTTTTATTTTTTTTGGATTTTTCTAGTACCACATCCGAGGTTCCGAGCCGATGTTAAATGTGTACTATTCTATTAACTGAAAATTACGTATATATTTATTTATCTTCTTACAGATAAAATCACAACATGGCGCCCACGTCGAGGCAGCACTAAACTGCGGTGCATGTGTAAAGCGAGTCGAGTCGTACAGCGTCGAAACTATAGCACTTGGGAAAATAAAACCGCTTGATGTGTCGTTAGAGCGAAACGGTACGATATCTCATGTAGCTTCAGCTTAATGTTCTTATTCTGGTCAGAAACCTGACCCTGAGCTTTCTCCCCCGCGTGTGCCGACGGTTTCATATCTGTTACACAATTTGCAGCACTTTTGTTGGTTTATACAACCGTCACGGCTTTCGCGGGAACCTCGGAGGAAACGTAACGTCTCTTTCGTTCGTTCGTTTTTTCTTTCTTTCTTTCTTTTTTTTTTTCTTTTTTTTTTTTTCCTCCCCCCAGCCTGAAGCAACTCGAGCACACGCACATGCTTGAGGTCTTCCAGATGTGAGTGTGAGGAGATGGAATGATGGGAATGTAGTGCTGTCTGTTGCGCCGAAGCACTGGGGAGGAAGAGGAACGTGATGAAAGACTGCACGTCTCCGTCACTAATCTGCATTTTTGATGTGGGGTACGGTCGTGCCAGGGTGTCGCTTCCCTTATAGGGAGGGAGGGAGGGAGGAAGGAAGGAAGGAAGGCAGGCAAGCAAGCGCTCTGTGAAAGGCATGTATTTACCCACTGTCAGCATGCTGAAAGGCTGTTAGCTGTTGATCTCCTCGAGGCCGGGCGGTGTGACGGTGCCGTGACTGTGTGTGGGAGTGAGAGATGGAGTTGCGTTTCATCGGTCTCGAATGTTCGTGTCGTGATGGAAAGTTTCCATTCTGCCCTGAGACAGAAACCACAGCTGCTTAGTTCGAAGTGACGTCCTCAACCACTGCTTGATTTTTTCGGGGACTAACGTGTGTGTGTGTGTGTGTGTGTGTGTGTTTGCTGTCAGTTCTGCCTTTTATAAAGGGTATTTTCCGCTTGTTACTGATGTAACCAGAGGCTTCCATTGAAAGTCCCATGCCGTTGTAAGCCTCCGTGTTGAAATTCACTTGACAGATCCATCGAGCTCCAGACAGGAACTATTTCCCAGAGTCTCGCCTCTCTTCTGGCCATCATCATAGGCTTCCTTCCTTCCATCCATCCATCCATCCTTCCCAGAGTTGGCATTGGCATACGGGACTGTTTCATCCTCAAATGCAAGCGCTTAATCTTTATCCTGCGCCGAGACTCATACAAAGCGATCCCCAGGCTAGTGTGCGTAGGAGCCATGGTTATTTGAGTGACCGCACGACAGGATCCGTTCGAATTGTGATGTTTATCTAGAAGGGCTGTGGGTGTGAGTGTACGATCAACGCCTCCAGTGCGTCATGTCGTAAACCGGGAAGGAACCTTGTAGGAGAGAAGACTTCCCCAGGTTGATGAATAGGACTTTTAAGGTGATGGGATTTCTTTGGATTTTCCTGGTTGCCGGTTTTGGGAATTACGAGTTATGAAGTCTGTGACTTTAACCGCGTGAAGTAGTCGTTTTTCTGCGATGGACTGGCACCCTGTCCAGGGTGTATCCTGCCTTGTGCCCGATGCTTCCTGGGATAGGCTCCGGGTTCCCCGCGACCCTGAAGAAGGAATAAGCGGTTGAAGATGGATGGATGAAGTAGTCGTTTTTGTCCAATGGTCAATGCGGCCCTCGCTACTACAGAATCCCGTACTGGTCTGTAGAGATGGGCGAAATAACCAAGATCTCACGTTACAGTACGATGAAGATATTTCTACGTCGTCACCGAGTGGCAAAAAGACTGAGCGAAAGCATTCGTGAACAGCGTGCATTCTGCGAAAACGCTGAAAAACATCTAAAAGAAACTGCCAACTTCCGTTGATGATTATCGGGGGCTCATTTATTCTCTGACTGTGTTTTCCTTCACAAATATCTAACATTCGTAAGTGGAAGCCTCGATCGATACAAACAAACTAGGACTAGCTAGCGTACAGTTTAACAGATACTGTTCTCTAATAAAAATAAAAATATTTGTACATACAACCAGAATGTTTAGTTGTGTTCTTGTCACTTTCATTTCTCCAGCAAATCCCGCCTTGAAGTAGGAACAGGCGTCAAGGCTTTTGTATGCCTTCAGGATTCGGGTGCATATAAACGTCGGGGAAAAATCGGTTTCTGGCCACATGCCGATGTCCGTGGACCACAGGTTCTTGGGCAAGTTGTAAGGGTCACTGTCGAGTCCAACTGCCTTTAATTTAAGATGATAATCGTTAGTTATACTAGCGTTTCCGCAGCCTCTCGTATTAAAACCAGGCCGAAGGGGGCGTGTTCCGCCGGTTAAGTGACGTCAATGCACACCCTCTATACTCTTTGATATAAAAATTACTCTGTACACAACTTTAACCTGAAATCAGCTCCTTCTGGTCCGTTTGTAATTGCTGTTTTTTTTTTCGAAACGCTAGAACAGGATATCACGAAATCCACGATAACGATATCGGCAAAGTGTAGTGTGACATCATTTATCACGATATCGAAACGATCTTGTTATATCGCCCAGCTCTCCTGATCCAGGCTGGAGTTTTAGATCAGGGGTTGGAGTGTATGAGTTATGAGTAATGCTGCATTGGGGGTGTGTGTGTGTGTGTGTGTGTGTGTGTGTGTTTGCTGTTGGTGCAGTCGGTGCCAGCAGCACGATTTTCCCTGCCAGGATAATCAGCAGGAGCGAGACGGCGAGAAAAACCCTCCTCTGCAGCCAAGCTATCATCGTGGCTTTACGGCAGACACTTCCTTCACTCGCTTTCTCTCAGCTTGAAACGATTTTGGAGTGTGTGTGTGTGTGGTTTAGAAGTGTATCTACATAAATACATCTCTCTTCTTGAGCTTGGCAGGGTCTCGAATATTTTCTAGAAAGTCTTACGATGTGTATAGGTGATTTGTGTGAGAGAGCTCAAGTCAGTTATTTATGTTTGTTTGTTTTTGTTTATTTTAGCAATGTCTACGCATTATACTAAAGCGCATTCAGTGTGTTTTATTGCTCTTACCTAGTGCGGCTATAGCTGAGCAGGACTAAACGCTCGCACAGACTTTCATTAGAAGGCATGTTGTTATGATTGGTGGCTGGTAGAGGTGTCGTCAAGACCGACGTTATCGAGTCCGAGCTGGGATCAGGTCAAAGACTTGTACCTGTAAACCATCAGATCTTCACTGGTTGGGTTCATTCGAACATTGCGTGAGCGAGAGTTTTCAGAGAGCGAGATGGTCCAACTTTTCAGCATAAATACACTACATGTCTAAAAGTACGTGGATACTTGATCGTCACCCCCGTATGTGGTTCTTCCCGCAACTGTTACCGCAATGTCAGGAGCACACCTCTGTAGAGAATGTCTCTGTATGCTGTAGCATTCCAGTTTCCTTGACCGGAACTAAGAGGCCCGAACCTGTTCCAGCACGACGATGCTCCTGTGCACGAAGCGAGCTCCGAGAAGACATGGCTTGCCAAAGTTGGAGTAGAAGAACTCGAGCGTCCTTCACCGAGCTGTGACCTCATCAGCTTTGTGATGAACTGGAGCCTCCTCGCACACCAACAGTACCTGATCGCACTAACGCTCTTGTAGCTGAATGAGCCTCGCCCCAAAATCTAGTGGAAAGCCTTCCCAGAAGACTGGAGCCGAAGGGGGAATAAATCTGGAATGGGATCTTCAACACGCACCTATGGGTGTGTTGGTCAGGTGTCCACAAACTTTTGGCCATAGTGTATTTTAACTGAGAATAGAGCCCGGGAGTGTTCAGTGCCACGGGCCGAGTAACATGATTTATTCAATGTGTCACGTTTACTTACTAATTCTACTTTCTGAAGAAAACCAGACATTCACAGGACTGAAGCTCTGTAATTAGCTCATTTTTCTTTTCGCTCCTGCACGATGACCTTCTGAACAACTCGGGTCTTCTCCGTTTGAGTGTCAGTACCACTGGAAGGTAATAAATAAACCGCAAAACACGAGCGTAGTGCCAAAACAAGTGACTACGTTTACACGGACCGCAGTAATCTAATTCTTCACCTTATTCTGAATACGACAATATTCTGATTAAGGTGTTTACATGAGTCACTTTTAGAATACCCCTTTTCATGTTCCCGTTTCACATGTTCTAGAACAGAGATGGATTAACGTCACACGTCATTACGTCCCCGCGCCACGGCGTCCGACGTTCCCTCCAGAATTTCACGTATCGACGTACAGTCGGTCTTCGTTATGGTTCCGTATACAGTTTTAGGTGTTTTTATTTTCAATTTTACAAAAGCTTCAAGTGCGGTTAATTGTTTGTCGTGCCGTACGTGCTAATAGACGACTGCTTGGAGCCGTGGGCTGCGTCCCAAACCGCGTACTTACCGTCTATATAGTAGCTGAGATGCATGTATTTCACCTACTATATAGCAGGTAAGTACGCGGTTTGGGACGCAGCCGTGCTCTCTTGTTTGCAGTCAAACGGTCGAGCGCTGCCGTGTGTGTACGTGTCCTGTCGCACAATGCGTTCATTCCATTTGTGTTTACTTCGAGTATGACTTTAATCAGATTAAGGTCATCAATAATCACTGTTTACATGCTAGTTTCTTAATCAGAGTATCGTCTTAATCGGGTTCATATCGGATTATTGTCGTCCCATGTAAACGTACTGAATAACGCATGGAACTGTGCTGTTGAGCTACGGTTCAGAAGCAATCCTTCTATGTGGACACAAACTGGTGAACACTAAATGAGTCCAGACTCGGTTCTGAGTGTGGACTCGAGGGTTTGGACCGTGTGTGAGAAACCCTTAAGAAGAAGGCCGTCTCTGTCTCATTCTTTAGTTTGGAATCGCTGTCTATCTTGGGAATGTTTTATACTGGCCACCAGTGTTTTGATCTTTGCTCCTATTTTGTCATCCTCTGTACACACACACACACACACACACACGGATTGGAGTTTAGCAACTGTTTGACCAGCGTTACAGGCATAACGGCCTCATTTCTGATCAACGAGAGAGAGCTTCAAATAGCAGATCTTCCTCAGCCCACTGTCTGATTTAACCCCCCTCTAGTGTTATTGAATATTGGCACTAACAGGTTTCCTGGTTTTACAGTCGCTGTTTGAATTGTAAAAAAAAAAAAACCGAACAAAAATGTTCCGAGTACCACTCTTCAGGATTTTCTAGTTTAGTAAATACGTTTAAATGCAAGGTTTTTGATTTGAGACACAGCCCGGTGGTGATGATCACGCCCACTGCAGCAAGCTTTAAAGAGAAACGGAGTTCGCCATCGTGGTTAACATCACGTTCAGTACGTTACAGTTTGACTCGGAACCCAGTCGAACAGATGTTCTGCCATCTAGTGGACGTCGTGTTTAATCCTTCAGAAGTACATAAGATACACTGGCGAGTAGAGTAAGCTTTTGCGTAGCAGCCGTGCGTGTTCATGTATACATGGTGAAAGGTAAGTATATTTGTACCATTACACTTGCATAATATCCAGCCTGACTCCCCCCACCCCCATAGAGAAGCACCCACTGTCGTATACAGTATGAGAGCGGCCTCTAGAGGTGAAATAAAAACCATCACTGATGAAGCTTGTGTTATTTGAAGTGTTTGTCGATTCGTTTGGGACGTCTCTGTTTTTATTTGTTTTTGGTTCAGTTTGGATGTTTATTTTTGAAATGTACTTTAATATTTATTAATAGTTAATATTAACCCCCGGTTAGCCACAGCGAATCTTCCTGCTAACTCTAGCTCCAGGAGGAAACGCCCGATGTAATGACTTCTCATATCCGTTGTATTTAATTGAAAGTACTTTATTCTTGAAGTAACAGGTTTTGCAAATTGTAAAGGTCTTGTCTAGTTCGTATTTTTACCACCGGACTCGAAAAATCCCAAATTTTCCTAAATGTTCCCAACTTTAAAAAAAATAAAATAAATAGAAGATGCTGGTTTGACTTTTTGTGGTGTCGGGATGCCTATTAGCTCTACTCCACGTCTCTGTAGATACAGAACTTAATAGGTTATTACGCTTCTGCCACTAATGCAATTTATTTCAAGACATTATCACAGTCCATCGTGTAAGAGATTATTTCTCCCATAAATGGCAATGGATCTCTCTCTCAACTCTCTCTCTCAACTCTCTCTCTCAACTCTCTCTCTCAACTCTCTCTAACTCACTCTCTCTCAACTCACTCTCTCTCTCTCAACTCACTCTCTCTCTCTCAACTCTCTCTCTCAACTCTCTCTCTCAACTAACTCTCTCTCTCTCAACTAACTCTCTCTCTCAACTCACTCTCTGTCTCCACTCTCTCTGTCTCCACTCTCTCTGTCTCCACTCTCTCTGTCTCCACTCTCTCTGTCTCCACTCTCTCTGTCTCCACTCTCTCTGTCTCCACTCTCCTCTCCTCTCTCCCTCGCTCCACTCTCTCAACTCTCTCTCCTCTCTCTTTCTCACTCACTCTCTCAACTCTCTCTCAACTCTCACTCACTCTCTCAACTCTCACTCACTCTCTCAACTCTCTCACTCACTCTCTCAACTGTCACTCACTCTCTCAACTCTGTCTCACTCACTCTCTCAACTCTGTCTCACTCACTCTCTCAACTCTGTCTCACTCACTCTCTCAACTCTGTCTCACTCACTCTCTCAACTCTGTCTCACTCACTCTCTCAACTCTGTCTCACTCACTCTCTCAACTCTGTCTCACTCACTCTCTCAACTCTGTCTCACTCACTCTCTCTCTCTCCACTCTCTCTCTCTCCACTCTCTCTCTCCACTCTCTCTCTCAACTCACTGTCTCAACTCTCTCTCGGTCTCAACTCTCACTCTCTCTCAACTCTCACTCACTCTCTCATACACACTCTTTCTCTCTCAACTCTCTCACACACACACTCTCTCTCACACTTTCTCTCTGTTGCATTGTTGAAGACCTTGTGTAATGAGACCAATAAAGCTGTTTAACCGCTCCATCAAAAACTCAATAAAGGAAAATTTCCATTACAGTGTGCTGCAGGGAGGTGTGTGTGTGTGTGTGTGTGTGTGTGTGTGTGGCTGATTTCATAAATGCTAATGGATACAAGGGCTCATGTTGAGAAGCGGCGTCAGGCGAAGCTCAGTGAGGTCGTAAACATAATTTAGTTCAGTTATAGGTTACCTCACTGGTGTTTACTTCAGTCTTTATGCCTTGTGTCAGCGAGAGACGCAGCCGGAGAACCAGAGGAGAAACATGGCTTCATGGCAGGATAATAATAATAAAGAGTTGGGGAAGAATTTTCTTCTTATAAGGCTGGAAGTATAGAATGAAAATGAAGAGTTGAACAATACGTACAGATACACATTCAACACTGTCATGGTTCTTGGTATTTTGGTGTATCTTCATATTATTCACTGAAATCTCTCTCTCTCTCTCTCTCTCTCTCTCTCTCTCTCTCTCTCCATTTCTTCCAGCACTTTGTGATTGTAGCTTACAATGCTGTTTTTGCCTTTTTACGATTTTGACTAGTTTTATTTTATGAAATGAGCATGATTAAAAAAAAATTCTATTGTATAAACACAGGAAGGTTCGAATTTGGTGTTCAATGGAGTAAGACATGAAGTTTGAGTCTCCTGCTGACTTCGAGTGAAAATTGTAATTAATTAGCACTTTTTTGGTAATATAATATATTTTGACTTATTCTATTTCGTACTTTTAACTCGGTGGTTAAGATGTTGGGGGGGGACTCGAAAATCCGTGGTAGCGTTCAGACAAAGCTGAGATCTAGTGTGCGCACCGCGAGCGCGTCTCCTTCTCGCCGTGAATCCGCAGCCGCGCCTCCCTCTCACCATGAACCCACACCCGCGCCTCCTTCTCCTCATGAATCCGTAGCCACGCTCCCTTCTCTCCGTGAACCGACTGCATCCGCATCCCCGAGCGGTGGTCCTGTCCTCGCCACACGCGGGTTTGAGTTGCTGGCTTTACTGAGGAAGGACATCACCGATATTTTTAAAAAGGAGTTCCAGGAGCATCAGAAGCACCAGGAGAATCTTCAGAACACTCTCAGGGATGCGCTGTCTACTATCCAGCTCGACCTGCAGGTCATGAAAACACAGCAGGCTAGCGATAAAGTCGCTACCGAGGCCACCATATCAACACTGAAAGGTTCCGTTGGGGAGATGGAGCACGCGCTCTCCGGTTACACCGTTCACATGAAGACTACTTTCGAGTCTCTCACTGCGACCGTGACTCAATTAGAAAGTAAATGTGAGGATCTGGAGTCGAGGTCACGGCGCAATAACGTTCCAGAGGGCCCTGACACCTGTACAACCGCTGCTATTAAACTCTTAAAACCAGGGTGAACTGCATCATCTACACAGTGTAGTGTTTGTGTGTGGGGGGGGGTTTATTATTTAAAATGTATTAATTTTATTATTTTTTTTTTTTTTAATTATTTTTTTTTTCTTCTCAATGAAATATTTGGGGTAGGGAAGGGAGGGGAGAAAAGGTAAATGAATGAATCACATGAGTATGAATCACATAAAAACTACTTAAATTGGCAAAATTGCAATTACGAGTAGGGCTTTATCTAAAATCTCTATATCGCCAATGTCCCAAAAGCTGCTTTTCAGCAGAAAACGGCTTGATTTTCTCCCATAGACAGCTCTCTGGTCTTCATGTTGTTTATCCTTTTTGTCAACAAACGCAGTCTTCACAGGCGAAACCCAGAGCACAAACCAAGAGTAGATATTCCGAGCTATTCATTGTTTTAACAGTCAGGGCACAAGAAACATCTGTCACGTGTTCCAGTGGGTGGGTTCAAATGAAAGGCGTCGTGTTGTTATTTGAATGATCGTGTGTTAAACACGAGGAGACGAACGCTGAAATCCTGATCTCATGTTCATCTTTTGCTCTCGAACCCAAACGTCTCCAGTGTATAGCGAAAGAAATAGTCTTGACGTTCCAATACTTTCGGAGGAGACTGTAGGTGGTAAGTATTCACGACTGGGGATGTTGGTGTTTGCTGCGGAAAGGATCGCTTCCATGTCGAATCTGGAAAAAAGTGCACGATCCGGGTCGTCCAAACACGTAAGTGGGTTTTATATCAAGAGCTTTAAACAAACTCGTAAGTATATTAACGTGGCCCGTCGTGTCAGATCCTGGAACAGACGCGTGTGCTGTCTAACGTGTTCCAGACGTGTTTTCTTCAGCTCAGAAATGACATTTAGACCTTTTTATATCCTCATCTGTAAATGTTCGAGATTCACACCAGTATTTCCATTTTACATAAAGTCTCGTCCGGACAGCGAGCGAGTCTCAGCGCGAGTCCACGCGTACGCATCGATCAAACAGCGCGTGATAGAAAGAAAACGCAATAACGCTGACTAAAATACTCACTTTGATCAAATATGTAGTTTGAGGCGATATTTATCTATATTTAGAAACTAAAGTAACGGTGGTGTTTATGAGCGCAGGGACTGTAATGGAGTTAGAACATGTCGTTGTATATAAATGTACATCGATGAAATAATCGACCGATCAATCGGTTATCAAAAGTAATCGTTAGTTGCAGCCTTGATATTAGCCTATATCAGGTTTATCACAAATATATGGTTGTGTGTCGAGTTCGAGCGATCCGGATCTCTCTTCCAGTTAGTATTGTTTTTAACGCTGGATTTATTCTGCACGATTTTTTATTTTATTTTTTTGTCACAGAAATTGTAAAAGAATTTCTGGGTAGTGTGTTCGACTTGTGTGATGTTGTGCAATCTGCGATCATCCTGTCGCGCCGCCTGATTATCACGGGTTGATGATGGTGGCGGTGCAGGCTGCAGCAGGAATGAGGAAGGAAGAGAAGGGGCCCAGACATGCGTACCGCCATCGTATAATCCGAGACGGAGAACGCACCGTCATTTTTTTTTTTTTTTTTTTTTTTTTTTTTTTTTTTTTTTTTTTTTTTTTTTTTTTTTTTTTTTTTTTTTTTTTTTTTTTTTTTTTTTTTTTTTTTTTTTTTTTTTTTTTTTTTTTTTTTTTTTTTTTTTTTTTTTTTTTTTTTTTTTTTTTTTTTTTTTTTTTTTTTTTTTTTTTTTTTTTTTTTTTTTTTTTTTTTTTTTTTTGTTCTGTTTTCTCTTTCTCTTTCTGTCTCCCTCTCTTTGTCTCGGTCTCTCTCTCTCTTTGTCTCCCTCTCTTTGTCTCTCGCTCTCTTTCTGTCTGTTTTTCTATCTGTCTGTCTCTCTCTCTCTCTCTCTCTTTCTGTCTCCCTCTCTTTGTCTCTGTCTCTCTCTCTCTTTGTCTCCCTCTCTTTGTCTCTCGCTCTCTTTCTGTCTGTTTTTCTATCTGTCTGTCTCTCTCTCTCTCCCTCTCTTTGTCTCGGTCTCTCTCTCTTTCTGTCTCCCTCTCTTTGTCTCGGTCTCTCTCTCTTTCTGTCTGTTTTTCTCCCTCTCTCTCTTTCTGTCTGTTTTTCTCCTTCTCTCTCTTTCTGTCTCCCTCTCTTTGTCTCGGTCTCTCTCTCTTTCTGTCTCCCTCTCTTTGTCTCTCTCTCTCTCTTTCTGTCTGTTTTTCTCCTTCTCTCTCTTTCTGTCTCTCTCTCTTTCTGTCTCCCTCTCCTTGTCTCTCTCGCTCTCTTTCTGTCTGTTTTTCTCTCTCTCTTTCTGTCTGGTTTTCTCTTTCTCTCTCTCTCTGTCTCCCTTTCCTTGTCTCTCGCTCTCTTTCTGTCTGTTTTTCTATCTGTCTCTCTCTCTCTCTCTTTCTGTCTCCCTCTCTTTGTCTCTCGCTCTCTTTCTGTCTGTTTTTCTATCTGTCTCTCTCTCTCTCTCTCTCTTTCTGTCTCCCTCTCTTTGTCTCGGTCTCTCTCTCTTTCTGTCTCCCTCTCTTTGTCTGTCTCTCTCTCTTTCTGTCTGTTTTTCTCCTTCTCTCTCCCTCTCTCTCTCTCTGTGTGTGTGTGTGTGAGCGATGGGAGTGGGTTGTTGAATCTGTTTCTGAGAGAAAGCAGACACTGCTGGTTCAGAGGTGAATGTTCTGTGCGAGCGTCCTGAAGGTTCCGAGCTGGTTTAAATCCAGTGCGGCCCGAGAGCCACTTCTGGGTTCTTGATTAGTGCTGAGCGCCCTACTTGGAAGTCACTTTGGATAAAAGCATCCTTAAAAAGAATAAATGTGAACGGAAGAGCTCACTTGTGCTCGGAGAGGCATTTCATACCTCCTTGTAGGACTCGAGTGTTTCCTCGTGTCTGTCGGAGATGAGCACGTCGCTCTCGCCCGTGGCCTCCGGGTTTACGTGATCAGTAGCGAAGCGGCACGTCGGTGAATTGTATTAAATGGAAACCTTTGAAACCTTTATGCGTTTATAGAACGAAACGCAGAAATATGCTAAAAGAGCAGTCCCCCTGACCCCCCCAATAATAAAAGCATATGAGATCTGGATAAAAAAAAAACCTCTGAAGATCTCACACAGGAGCAGAGTGTTGAGAGGAATCTCTCTCGGATCATTTAGAAATGTCCAAGTTTCTGTGAGTGTTCCAGCAGACTTTTTTTTTTTTTTCACACCGCAGACCAGTGGCAGTGTGTTGAGGTGTGTGTGTGTGTGTGTGTGTGAGAGAGAGAGGAAGTGTCTGGAAGTCTCCCATCTTCCTGTTTAGAGTATGTCTGTATACGCCACACCTCGCTGACATCATAATGATTTTCATCCTCTTCAACATAACCATCATCATTGTTATTATCCCCTCTCTCTCTCTCTCTCTCTCTCTCTCTCTCTCTCTCTCTCTCTCTCTCTCTGAAAACAGTGGTCTGGGCTCCGCGTCGACCTCCACTCAGCCTGATTTATCTGATTTTCTGTCTGTCTGTTTGCTTGTCTTTCTGTCCGACTACGAGCTGGTCTTCCTGTCTGTCCATGTTTGTGTCTAAGCGCACGTAGGGTGGACGGTCGACGGGAACCAAGGACTAAATGTAGAAGACAGACGGGTGGATAGATGGATTGCACGTGGCTCAGCAAAACGTTGCATAATCCTGTGTTTATGCGGCATAAAAAAAATCATTTGTACCGCAGTGAGAGCAAATAAGAGATGGGGAAAGGTGTGTGTGTGTGTGTGTGTGAGAGAGGAGGGAGGAGGTGGAGAAGAAGAGAAGCGTCCCGGCACCACATTTACACTCGTTCAAACCTCGGGACAATTTGGAGTTCGATAGTTCACCTGCTTCTGTAACGTGGCGGAAACCAGAGAACCCCGAGGAAACCCACATGGTCTCACACACACACACACACACACACACACGCCGCACAGACAGTAATCCGAGCTCGGGTTCAGGACCAGGATCTTCGAGCGGCGATGCTGCAACACCGTGTTTGCGATGATCCTAAAGAAGTCACGAGGTTTTTCCTAACCGGACTCGGATAAACTCGGACGATGTTATCAGACGTCGGCGATGACTGGACTGTTCCTGTTCTTACCAACAAATCATATAGAACAATTATTCAACACCCAGAGACTTGAACACGAGAGAGAGAGAGACTGACTGACTACAGGGCAGGAGTGTGTTGTGTGTGTGTGTGTGTGTGTGTGAGAGAGTGAGTGTGTGTGATAGTCATAAGCATATCGACACAATGGGCAACGTTGTAGTCAGATTTCTCCCCGAGGCTCAGCGACACACACACACACACACACACACCATGTCTCTGTCTTTCTGTTTGTCTTCTACATATTTCTTTTCATTTCTCTCTCTTGTACCCCCCCTTTCTTTCTCTTTTCTCTTTCTCTCTATCTTTCTTTCTCCCATCCTCTTCCTCCGACACACAGTTGCATCTCAAATTAATGAGCATATCGTGGAAGATATCATTTTTTTTTTCCCCTCCCCGTAATTGAATTCCAAAAGTGGAACTTTGATGTGTTCTAGATTCATTACACATAAAGTGAATTATTTCCAGCCTTTTTTTTTGTTTGTTTGTTTGTTTGTTTGTTTTAACCTCAATGATTACAGCTCACGGAAATCAAAACTCCAGATACGGGATTTATTCTTTAAGCCGCAAACTTGATGCTTTCTGCTTTTTTTAACACTCATGCCCGACACACACACACACACACACACACACACACACACTCTCTACACTACAATGATCCACTAATGATGTCGGTAATCTCGGGTCAGCGGTGGTCCTGTACTGGCCTCTTCTCAGTTATGGATGTGAACATCAGAGTGCCAAAAATATCCAGGGTTTAGTTTTTGTTTGTTTGTTTATTTTTAGTAACCCTCTGCCCCGTCCCAGTTCTGCATCAGGAGCCAGATATCTCGGAGCGAGTGTGTGAAATCCTTCATTGATCGAGTGGGTGATTGTGAAACAGCGCTCTCCCACAGAGATGTTTTAGAAATAGACAGACGGATGATTAGCCTCAGGACGTGTGTCTCACACACACACACACACACACACACGCCTGCTCGTCAAATTACAGTTAGTACAGTCCCAGCTGTCAGACACGGAGTTATATCGGGATTCCCGGCTCGGAAGTGTCTCTGTCTATCTGTTAGACACAGATGCTCAGCTGAGACTGTCTCACTGACCTGTCTGTCCACCTGTTTGTCTCTGTCTGCCTACCTGACTTTGTTTATCTGAATCTAACTGCCTGATTGTCTAACTCTGTGTCTGTCTGACTCCAACTGTCTGATTATCTGACTCGGTGTCTCTCTGAATTTGTCTGACTTTGACTTGGACTCTGTCCGTCTCCGTCTGAGTGACGGACGGTCTCACTGACTGTGTGTCTGTCTGACTCTGATCGTGTCTGACTGACTCTTTGTATCTGAATCTTACTGTCTGTCTAATGCTCTGACTCTGTCTGTCTGAGCCTCTGATTTTGTCTGACTCTGTCTGTCTGCCTTGGACTCTGAATGTCTGCCTCTATCTGACGGACTCTCTGTGTCTGACCCCTTTTGTCTGTCTCACTCTCTGACTCTGTCTGAAACCATGTCTGTCTGACTCTCTTCTTGTCGGTCTGACTCTCTTCTTGTCGGTCTGACTCTCTTCTTGTCGGTCTGACTCTCTTCTTGTCGGTCTGACTCTCTGTGTCTGAATCTGTCGGTCTGACTCTCTTCTTGTCGGTCTGACTCTCTTCTTGTCGGTCTGACTCTCTTCTTGTCGGTCTGACTCTCTTCTTGTCGGTCTGACTCTCTTCTTGTCGGTCTGACTCTCTTCTTGTCGGTCTGACTCTCTGTGTCTGGATCTGTCGGTCTGACTCTCTTCTTGTCGGTCTGACTCTCTTTTTTTTTTTTTTTTTTTTTTTTTTTTTCGTTTTTTTTTTTTTTTTTCTTTCTTTTTTTTTTTTCTCTTTTTTTTTTTTTTCGGTCTGCTGCCTCTGCAGTGATTAGATATAGTCTGTGTGGTTTCATAATTTCTCTGCAGTCTCAAAGCAGTCTGTGTGAGGAGTGTCTGTTATTGTATGTGTGTGTGTGTGTGAGGAGTGTCTGTTATTGTATGTGTGTGTGTGTGTGTGTGTGTGAGGAGTGTCTGTTGTTGTGGTGTGTGTGTGTGTTTGTATCAAATCACACAGTCATGAGACCCATGAACGGTCGTGTGTGTGTGTGTGTAAACTTTGATGATCTACAAACCCATTGAAGATGCATCACTGTATCTTTTATTCTGTAGCTGAAGTTAGCATTTGCCAGATTCCCATCTGGATTAGACATGACTAGACAGAATATAATCCACAGAGTGGATCAGGACCCCGAGGCGTGACGAGGCGACGCAAACGTGTACCGCAGGTAGATTCCGTGTGTGATGATCTATCACACGCATCAGCATCAATAAACTTCTCAATCTTAAGCTTTATTAGGCAGCGCTTATTTATTTTAGTTCAGCTTTTTCTCAAGTACTGGAATCTTTGGCACCAGAAAATATGCTTTTTCCACTGGTCACTGGTTCCGTATCCCAGGTTCCAGTTATCAGAGGTGGGGCTAGCTGCTTGTACAACACACACACACACGCACTACACTCGCACAGAGCCGCCGCTTTTAAAAGAACGTTTCAGAAAGACCGTGTTTGTTTTCCACGTTGAACTTCAAGGCGTAAACACACTGCTGTGCCCGCGGCGCAGATCGGGCAGGGGGCACAGATCGGGTCGCGCTGATGCGGCTCGAGCTTTTTTTTTTTGTTCTAAGTAATCGATCGTTAAAATATGGACATTCTATAAGTTAATCGGCTCAAACAAATTTTTTTTTTTTTTGCGTTATCACGTCTTTTTTTTTAAAACATGTCTAAGGTTTACAGATTTACGTCTAGACGGAGATGATTATGTAATTACAATGTATCCTAAGGCCAATTATGCTCCTTGTTTTAATTAATCATATTTTTCAAAAATAATAACGCATCACAGGTACTGTGGTAATCAGTGCTGTTTCTATCGGAGTGAATGTACATGTGTGTGTATATACGTCTCAGTTTTTTTCAAAATGTGCTGGAATGTCATGGGTTGACCGAATCGGGTAACTACCCCCTAGCCCCGCTGCTCCAACCCCCGAGCTGCGACGATGGGGTTACGATGCTGCACAGCGTTATAACGATGCTGTCTTGACTGTAATGTGCTGCTCATTTCCACCATTAGGTGGAGAATGAAATAAAACTCGAAGTCTAAAGCCTTTAAGCCTTATTCCGGTTTTAGTTCCAGCTTCTGACTTTTTTCTTTTTTTCTTCTTTCAGGCAGCCAGACAAACTCGTGGTGGTGTGGACTCGCAGGAGTCGACGGAAATCCTCCAAGGTGTGTAGAACCCCGTGTAGTGCCCGTGTTCACGTCTTAACTTCTGGTTTGATCCCAGAAGACGACGGGTTCCCTCCGGAGCCTGGTTTCCCGTCTGCTACGGATTTCCGTAAAAGCCGTCACGCTTTAGAACGAAATAAACTCGAGTCGTTCTTTCGTTTAGGAATTGTCCGAAGAGGCGTGATGGTTTGTTTGAGTGCATTTCAGCTAGGGCTGGACAATATGATGAGATAACGTCTATACTGGGATTAAATTCGGTCACAATACAGTTTTTGGAGACATCACAGGTACACCGTACAACATGAACGCCCCCATTACGTTGCGAGGACTTTTTCCTCCTCTAGAACTCCAAGTGTCACGACAAATTTTGGATAAGGTTTATTTTCAAAAATTCTAATTAGAGCGATTCAGAGATGCACCGATTCCTACATTTCTCAGCCGATACCGATAAGCGATTATTCCGAGTGACGTATCTGATACCGATAACTGATCCCGATAGTCCTGCCTTTTATTCCTTCTTTTAAATGAATAATAATTCATTTAAGTTGTTTCACAAGGAACTGGTCTCGTAAACCGAAAACACATGACTCTAACACATGAACTCAATTCTGAAGATTAAAGTAAGATTATTAACTTATTGAATGTTATTAATTCATATCTCATCTATAACATTGACTGAATTGTAAAAAAAAAAAAACCCTCCTGTTAGTCTCACCTTCACTCTCCACACACACACACACACACACACAAGCATTTTTTCTCCATCACTGAACATCAAACTGCTCATCTATAATATCAACTTTTTATATATTAACATTCACTGGATATGAAATACACGACTCTACAAGTACATCCGTCTGTTCAATATATACTTCTCTTCATTTAAATGTTTCAGCGGTGTACCGGCGCTTTAATCCAGCTCGAGTAGTGCGGGGGGGGGGGGAATAATTCGATTCGACGCCGAAACGTCATTCCACACAAGAGACATCGTCTTCACACACAGCACCAAATCAGTGTGTGTTCCCGCCCTCTTTTGATTGACAGGATTTTAATCGGTGCATCTCTAAAAGTAATCCATTGTATTGACTTATAAAACTTTTTGAGTTGAAACGAAGGTTTTCGTGTGTCGTTTTGCTATTAAAACATGTTTGGTCATCGTAGTAGTACGTTAAACATGCCATTTTAATATACGAAGAAGTGTATCATAGATTTGTTAATAGTTATTCATGATTATAGTTATAGAGAATAGTTATTCTTTTATCTCACTGCATTTCAGCTTCAACCAAAACTGATGAAAATTCTGCATGTTCTATTTCTTATTAAGAACTACACTAGTCATCACATACATCTGTCACTCATTAAAACCCCTGAACCAGTGAACAACGTTCCCGAACGATTGCCTGCAGGACATGAAGGCGATTAAGTGTCGCTTATTTAAGCGATGTGGATGTAGCGGCGTTTAAAAAAACAAAACAAAAACAAACGCTGTCCGAATGGCAGTCCGATTCCGAACTATGAACGGATTCTTCTGCTGAATTAATTATACTGTGCACCCTCAAACTGAAAAGATGTAGGCGTTCACGTTCACGACTGAGGACCGCGTGGCCCTGACGACGTAGATTTGGAATTTGACATCAGTTTCATTCGTTGGAGGTGATGTCAGCGCTGCGAAAGTTCCATAATTATCCATCTGCTTCCCTCAAACTCTCTGCGTCCGAGCGTGAGCAAAAGGTGCGCCTCGTTAGAATCGTTAACCATTTTATGCACCCTGTTTCAGTGCGATTGATTTAATAGTGTGGTAATAGTGAGTAGTTCAGCCTTCAGCGGCAGATCTCACGACCCTAAACGTTTAATACGCCACTCACTGACTACGTTTACACGGACAGCAGTAATCTAATTCTTCACCTTATTCTGAGTAAGACAATATTCTGATTAAGGTGTTTACATGAGTCGCTTTTGGAACACTCCTTTCTTGTTACTGTTTTACGTGTTCGAGAACGTGGATGGATTAACGGCACACGTCGTTACGTCCCCACGTCACGCCGTCCGACGTCCCCTCCGGAATGTCACGTATCGACATACAGTCGGTCTTCGTTATGACGCTGTATACAGTTTTGGGTGTTTTTATAAAAAAAAATTCAGAAAGCTTCAAGTGCGGTTTGTCGTACTGTACGTGCAAGTAGACGACTGCTTGAAGCCGCGGGCTGTGTCCCAAACCGCGTACTTACCGTCTATATAGTAGTGGAGATACTTGTATATCTCCTACTATATACAGTAGTAGGTAAGTACGCGGTTTGGGACGCAGCCGTGCGTCTCTTGTTTGCAGTCGAACGGTCGAGCGCTGCCGTGTGTGTACGTGTCCTGTCGCACAATGCGGTGAAAACTCTCACACGACGTTAATAGGTATGTACACGTCTGTAACGCACGTCCATAATGCGACTAAAACAGGAATACTCCACACGTCTTCATTCCGTTTGTGTCGAGTATGACATTAATCAGATTAAGGTCATCAATAATCGCCGTTTACATGCAAGTTTCTTAATCAGAGTCTCGTCTTAATCGGGTTCATATCGGATTATTGTCATCCATGTACCAGGTCATACATAGTAGGGAGCACTAAGTAAGGGTGATTGTGGTCTGTTTTATTACAGCAGGTGTGAGATGTGATGGGAAAGGGGAATGTTGAATACTAAAAAAGGATAAAAAATGTACAAAACACACCACATTCAGGACTTACATGTAAAAACGGGATTGCTGCTCAAAATTCCGACACGCTTTCCCAGCATTAGCAATGCTCACGAGTTATTCTGATCAGACTTTTTATTTATAATTTATTTGTAGTTTTATTACTAAAAGCTTATTGAATGACGCCTGTCGTGTCACACACACGTGTGTGTGTGTGTGTGTGTGTGTGTGTAAAAAAACAAAAAAACAAAACAAAAAAAAAACACGTGTGTGTATATATGTGTTATATATTAATTACACACAGTGGCAAGAAAAAGTATGTGAACCCTTTGGAACTTCATGGTTTTCTGACTAAATCGGTCATAAAATGTGATCTGATCTCCATCCAAGTCAGGGGTGTTGACAAATATGTGTCTAAAAGAATAACACAAAAAAATCGGATCGTTCATGTCTTTATGGAGAACAATAAAAAAAAAAACCTCATAGTGCTTGTGGGAAAAGTATGTGCACCCCTGAGTTAATGACCTCAAAAAAGTTGTTTTTTTTTTTTTTTTGCACACCTGGAGTCTGGTTAAGAAGATGAGTTTGGAGTTGTGGACTAAAGCTACTTTGACTGATAACTCCTCATATTTTTGGAGTTTGCTCTGCACAAGAAACACACGCTTATGTGAGCCATGCCTCGCCACAAAGAGCTTTTCAGAGCATCTACGATCAAGAATCGTTGATTTACATAAAGCTGGCAAGGGTCACAAAGTGATTTCAAAGACTTTAGGAATTCACCAGTCTACAGCTAGGCAAACATTCTACAAATGGAGACACTTTGGGACTGTTGCTACTCTACTAAGAATTGGACGCCTAGTCAAAATGACACCAAGAGCACATCGAAGACTCATCAATGAGGTAAAGAAACAACCCTGAATGACAGCCAAAGATTTGAAGGCATCATTGGAACTGGCTAACATCTCTGTTCATGAGTCTACCATACGCAAAACATTGAACAAGCAGGGTATAAAGAACATTGCTGCACGCCTGAAGTTTGAAAAAGAGCACATTGACACTCCACAGCCGTACGGGCAAAACGTTTTGTGGACTGATGAAACTAAGATTGATCTATTTGAAAAAACCACACAGCACCACATCTGGCGTAGAATGGGCACGGCATATAATTTCATTTTATTGTATGTTGTATTGTGTGAGATGTTCTGAGCTACTGGGATCTTGAATTTCCCCTTGGGCATCAATAAAGTATCTATCTATCTATCTATCATGAAAACATCACCCCAACTCTAAACTATGGTGGAGGAAACATCATGATTTGGGCCTGCTTTGCTGCATCAGGGCCTGGCCAGCTTGCAATCATTGAGGGGAAGATGAATTCACAAGTATATCAGACAATTCTTCAGGATAAGGTGAGAATGTCTGTACGTCTGCTGAAACTGTGTAGAAGTTGGGTGATGCAACAGGACAACGACCCAAAACACCGGAGCAAATCCACAACAGAATGGCTTCAGAAAAACAAAATCCGCCTTTTGGAGTGGCCAAGTCAGAGTCCAGACCTCAACCAAATAGAGATGCTAGGGAATAACTTGAAGAGAGACGTACACATGAGACGTCCAAAGAATATGACCGAGCTAAAGCAGTTCTGCCAGGAAGAATGGACTAAAACTCCTCCTGAACGACGTGCAGGTCTGATCCACAGCTACAGGAAGTGCCTGGTTGAGGTTATTGCTGCCAAGGGGCGGGGTCAACCAGTTATTACTTCTAAGGGTTCACTTACTTTTTCCACTGCCATTTTGAATGAGTGTTTTCAACAAAGACATGAAAGATCAGAATTTATTGTATTTTTTATATATATATATATTATTACCGTATCTCACAAAAGTGAGTACACCCCTCACACAATTTTGTTGCCAGCGGTTTAGACGTTAATGTCTGTGTGTTGAGTTATTTTGAGGGGACAGCACATTTACACTGTTACACAAGCTGTACACTCACTACTTTACATTGTAGCAAAGTGTCATTTCTTCAGTGTTGTCACGTGAAAAGATATCATCAAATATTTTACAAAAATGTGAGGGGAGTATTCACTTTTGTGAGATACTGTGTGTGAGCTTTAAAACCATCACTTCAGGATGACGTCTTGCAATGCAACAACAATTTTCTCATTATCCAAGCATAAAAATGCCCATTAGGCTTGGCATCTATGCGTTCTCTCAGCTCACAGTACAGTGTTTCCTGCTGTGCTACGCCGCTCACACTCGTTCAGCACAGTGTCGAGCTGAATCGGATGTGTTCGGGCACGAAATATCGTACACACTTGGTCTGGTGTTATCTCAAGCCCAGATCTCAGCTTCATTACAGACGCACTTTTGTTTTCAAGTCTGCATATCGACGTGACGCGTCATCAAGGAGTTGCGACTGTGTGTGTGTAAGGTGTTCGGTTCCACTTCCCGGGAATCCGTGTCGAGACAGGCAGCAGGGTAAATCGTCCGTGAAGCAGCGTGTTACAGCGGCGCGCGACTGTTGGGTTTTATTCATGTGCGCGGTGAGTGAAGACTCGATTTCCACGCAGCGGCCCGGGCAGGTACGGTAGTTATCTCGTCTCGGCATTTTGGGATCGTCAGATCATCGCGGAGACACAACGAGGCAGGATTTTCAGACCGCAGCAGCAGTAATCGACCTCCACCACTACAGCGTTCGTATCCCAGACCAGAGTTTCACATTCACAGCTGAATCCTGTGCCCTGCTCCTTGCTCTGGAACAGAGGTCCCCAACGTTTTTTTGCGCCACGGACCGGTTTAATATCCGACAATATTTTTCACGGACCGGCCTTAAAGGTGTGGCGGATAAATACAACAAAATAAAATGATAGGACCGGCATAAAAACTGGGGGATTTTTAAAATCGAATAATAAACGTGAATCCAATGTGAAATCGCAACTTTATTAGCAGCGTCCTCGTAACATCGTCTCTCCCCCCTAACGCTCTCTGGTCTCTATGGTAAGGTTTCAACGTATCACGTGACCGAGACAAGCGTCTTGACATGCGTCAAGAGTGAGTCGTAGAAGGATGTAACGGAGAGAATCCGCTCATTTTTCACATCCAGATAGTAAATAAAACGGAAATAATGTACGCTATTTATTCTTTCTGTGCGGCCCGGTACCAAATGATCCACAGACCGGTACCGGTCCGCGGACCGGGGGTTGAGGACCGCCGATCTAGAGAATAGAACGGAACAGATATTCAAAGTGCATACTGACTCCAAATCCTGCCTGTGAGCACGGGAATCCCCGAAGACTGAGCATCACGACAAAGCAGCCACGAAGACACGATTACATGAACGTAATCTTCTGCTCGTCCTCGATGAACGAGCTGACGTGACTGCCAAAAAAAACCCGTACAGAAATAATCAGAGAACGCAAAAATAAAAATCCCGTCTTCAGATGATAAACCAGTGATCACCCAGTACATGAACGACAAACCGCAAGTGGAACGGGAAATCTACATTTACATTCAGGACATTTGACAGACGCCCTTATCCAGAGCGACTTACATTTATCTCATTTACACAGACCAGTTGAGGGTTAAGGGCCTTGCTCAAGGGCCCAACAGTGGTAGCTCCTTCTCCTCCTTCTTCTTCTCCTGCTTCTTATTTTTATTCTCCTCTTTCTTCTTCTCTTTCTCCGTCTCTTTCTTCTCCTTCTTCTCTTCCTTTTTCTTCTCCTTCCCCTCCTCTTTCTTCTTCTCCTTTTCCTTCTCCTTTTCCTCCTTCTTCTTCTCCTGCTTCTTATTCTTCTTCTTCCCTTTCGTCTCCTTCTTCTCTTCCTTTTTCTTCTCCTTCCCCTCCTCTTTCTTCTTCTGCTGCTTCTTCTCCTTTTCCTTTTTCTCCTTTTGCTTCTCCTTTTCCTCCTTTTCCTCCTTCTTCTCCTTTTCCTTCTGCTCCTTCTCCTTATTCATCTCCTTCTCCTCCTTCTCCTTTTCCTTCTGCTCCTTCTCCTTTAATTTCTTCTCCTCCTTCTTCTCCTTATTCTTCATCTTCTCCTTTTCCTCCTCCTTCTCCTATTCCTTCTTAATTCTCCTCCTTTTCCTTCTGCTCCTTCTCCTCTTTCTTCTCCTTTAATTTCTTCTCCTTCTCCTCCTTCTCTTTTTCCTTCTCCTTTTCTTTCTCCTCTTTCGGCCTCCCTTATTTCTCCTTCTCCATCTCCTCCTTCTCCCCCTCCTCCTTCTTCTTCTTCTCCTCCTCTCTCCAGTAAAGAAATGCTTAAAACGAGCAAAATGATCCGTCAATAGAGCTAGATTATTTCAAGCTTGAAATGAGTAAAGATGTGTAGAACTAGGTTTTAGTAATCTTTGGGTTGTTGTAATAGATTATAGATAAACGTGACTATATTCAAGATATTTCCACTTGCTAAGATGTCTTCTTTTTTTTGCATGTGTGTTTTTTTTTTTCAGTGTTCATTCTGAAAGCTGTTTTCTTTTACTGAAAGTATATTTCACCGAACAGCTCGTTTGTTTTTGTTGGACTTGTCTAGATTGTAGTTCCTTTTTCAAGCGTGAGTCACATTTTCCTCCACACGTCTAGCAGCTCACGTCTGCAGAAAAATGTCACCAGCAGCCCAAAAACGCTTTCCCGCCGCAATCCAATCTCAGTAGAGTTCGAACCCTCCCACCCGTGCTGACGCGATCTCGCGCTCACTACGGACTAAATGCCGCTTATGTGAAAACACCCTATGAAAAAGTACACCAAGTGTTCCTGAGGTCCTCGGTCAGATAAAGCAGCGGATTAGGTCATAAATGCCGATCTTCTAGAAATAAAACTGGCATTTTCCAGAAAGTAGAATAGGGATATTCGTTGTTTTGTTGAAATAATGGAATGAAGTGCCTGAGTGATGCATGACCCCGTGTGTCTCTGTTTTCCTCTCCTCCTTCTCCGTCTTTCAGTCTCATAGCTGGCAACCGGGAATCAAAAACCCGTACAGAGGAGTGGTGGTGTGGCCTGTTCCTGAGAACGTGGAGATCACGGTCACCCTGTTTAAGGTACACACACACACACACTCACACACACACACACACACACAGTGTTGATTTAGTAAGATTGGTTGACTTGGTTTAGATTGTTTTATTGAAAGCAGAGGTTCTCAACCTTTTGTAAATAAAGCCCCTCCATGCCTCCGCTATCATGTGGCACCCCCCATTCCCCCCACAGAATTTGGAGAAGACCAGGTATAATGATCGTCTGTTCCATCCATCTGAACACTAGAAGTGCTTTGAACGAGAGAACTAGGCTGTAATAACGTGGACTATTTTGCGTTCTAAAAACATTCGCATGCGAATGCTGTAAATTGGGAGCAAGGGCGCGTCTCGTTATCCATGACCATGTTAAATCTCCGGCTCTCAGACTCTCACTGAACAGAGCAGACGCAGGGAGAGGTGTGAGTGCAGCGGGAAAGCAAGACCTCGCGCTTGCACGGCGGTGCTGGTGACATTTGGAAAGATGCTAAGGTTTGTCCAAAAAGTCATTAGGTACTTTTTTTTTTTTTCTTTCTTTCTTTCTTTCTCAAGAAAAATTCGCTAAAAGGGTCTGAGAAGTCGCTAAGTTGGCATTACTGGTCTGCACTGACAGCTAGTATAAAAGGCAGGTTAAGCTCCGCCTCTCCCCTCAAGAAGGAAACGCAGAGGGAGAGGGAACGCTGGGTTTTTCATTTATACACATTCTATTCGAAAAGCATTAAAATACACCGAGCACCTAAATGATGCCCCGTCTGTGGTTTTCTTCTTGAAAACAGTTCACACCCCCCTTCCGATCTCTCCTCGCCCCCCTGGTTTAGAACCACTGGTTTAAAGGTTTGACCAGAATCGTTCCAAATTCTGCACTCAAGGTTAATGTACAAGCCCTGGCCAAAACGATATTTTTTATTTTATTTATTTATTTATTTATTTATTTATTTTTCCTTCGTATCGAGGAAACAAATCGCCGATACGGCACAAAACAATTTTATGTTTATTAATTGAACATTGTGGCTTCGTGAAACATACCTCAGACAAGTCAAGGAATTGATTTGAATTAATGGGACCACTCAATGTTGGGGAAAATATTATGGAATCACCTTGTCATTTTCACAAAATGAATAAATAAAAAAACAACACTACAAACAATACAACAAAAAAGGGGGGTCATTTCCCCCACAACCGAGTAAATCTTATCGGAGTGGATTGTTTTTGTCGATAACCGATCTAATCTAATGTTTATATCCCTTTTATTGCATAATCTGATCATTTATTTAGCTCTAAGTATGTCGTAAAGGAAATGATTGGCCTGGAAGGAAAAGCGTAGCGCTTTGTGTTTTGGGTTGTTTGGAGGGAGGTTTTTTGTCAATGATTTCTCGTTGTGTCTCCTGCAGGACCCTCACGCAGAGGAGTTTGAAGATAAAGACTGGACCTTCGTTATTGAGAATGTAAGTGCCGTGTACCTGTATGGTGGAAACACTTTTCTCTGGCGTCAGTACATTGAAATATACGGACGCCACACCAGTTTGGGTCTCTCTACCCGTCTCTTTTTTTTTTTTTTTATAAAGGAAATGTGACAAGGCTGAGGAACTCATTCTCGAGGAAAGCGCTGTCTGCCCTCAGTCAGGGGAAGAGTTCATTCAGAGTCATTTATTTAATTGAACTTAATTCAGGGCTTCAATGATGATCGCTATTATCTGAAGCTACAGGTTGGGTTTTAAAACGTCACTTTACAGTTTTCATCAGTTTGCACCAGTGCTTTGTGACTATCTCCACCTTGTGGCTGAACTCCGTCATTGCACACTGTTCAGTCTGGAGAAATAAAAGGGAGCAGGAGATAATAATAATAATAATAATTATTATTATTATGTTGACATTTTTTTTCCCCTGCTGTTGGTCTGAATCTGTTTGAATCACTGAATCTGTTGTTGTTGTTGTTGTTGTTGTGATAAATTGTGTATTGGTGCAGTGTTATCCGCCTGTTTTACTGACACATAAACACGGTAAAATTTTCTGTGGGAAATGACACACTTCAGTCTCAGATTTGTGTTATATACGTTCGTGCTCAGTGACCATGTTAAACTTCTATAATGAAGTGATTATATATATATATATATATATATATATATATATATATATATATATATATATATATATATATATTTTTTTATATTTTAAAGCAGACAGAATGGAGGATCTCTTTTGGGATTGTCTGTCTGTCTCTCTGTGTGTGTGTGTGTGTGTGTGTGTGTCAGTCTGTCTCTCTCTTGCTCACTCTTGCTGGCTGTCTGTGTCTCTTGGTCTCTGTCTGTCTGTCTTTCTCTGGCTCTCTCTCTGTGTCTGTCTCTCTCTGTCTGCCTGTCTTTCTTTCTCTCGTGCTCTCTCTCTGTGTCTGTTTCTCTTACTCTCTCGGTATCTGTCTGTCTATCTTTCGCTCTCTGTTTGTCTGTCTTTCTTTTGCTCTGTCTCTGTCTCTATCTCTGTCTGTTTTTCTCTTACACTCTCTCTCTTTCTGGATGAGTACCAAACAATCGGCCCCAGTCCAGTCTTGAGTCCATCTGTCTGCCCAGCAGAGAGCGAGCGAGTGAGTGAGTGAGACGCACACACGTATTTCTGTTCGCTCTTACCCAAACACCTCAAACGCATACACATATGCTCTCACACAAAACCAACATGTATTCATGCACAGAAGTGTAGTTAATATGCGCAAACACACATACAGGGACTAACTGTAATGCCAGAGTACACACACACACACACTCACTGTCTTACACTCTGTGCCCTGATTGACGCAAATTCCCTCTAAAGCTGAAACGCACACACACACACACACTCTCCTCTCTCTCTCGGTCTGCTTCCAGGTTTGACATTAAGTGCTGTTTTATTTTTCCTGGACAAATATTATAAGTGAAGTTGCGGCGTCTTGCTGGAGAAAGGCATTTGTTAATGGATTTCTATTCTGTATGTGCACTTGGTTAGTAAAACAAGTCGATTTAACTTTTTTTCGAGAAACAAGGAGCTGGCAAGACTGGAAAAAAACCCCCAAAAAACCCCAGCAAGTGTTATTACATCACAAAATATAAAAGCCATATAAAAGCGTCTCCATATCAAACAGTACGTCTGTAATAAATGTCATGAAATAATGCTGATATGAGACTCCCCCTCCTCTGAAAAAGTCACTTCCTGTTTATCTGTAATCAGAAGAGGCTGTAGAGGGTAAAAAAACAACACATGATTATCCTAAGTACACTGTTTTCGCAAGCTAATGAGCAAGTGTACCAGTGTACTAGTTCCTTCAGCATCAAGCAGGCAATGTACCAGTAAGTGTACCAGTATACCAGTGTACCAGTATACCAGTGTACCAGTATACCAGTGTACCAGTATACCAGTGTACCAGTGTAGTAGTTCCTTCAGCATCAAGCAGGCAATGTACCAGTATACCAGTGTACCAGTATACCAGTGTACCAGTATAACAGTGTACCAGTGTACTAGTGTACCAGTATAACAGTGTACCAGTGTACTAGTTCCTTCAACGTCAAGCAGGCAGTGTACCAGTATAACAGTGTACCAGTATAACAGTGTACCAGTGTACCAGTATAGCAGTATACCAGTGTACCAGTGTACTAGTTCCTTCAGCATCAAGCAGGCAATGTACCAGTATACCAGTGTACCAGTATAACAGTGTACCAGTGTACCAGTATACCAGTGTACCAGTATAACAGTGTACCAGTGTACTAGTTCCTTCAGCATCAAGCAGGCAATGTACCAGTATACCAGTGTACCAGTATAACAGTGTACCAGTGTACCAGTATACCAGTGTACCAGTATAACAGTGTACCAGTGTACTAGTTCCTTCAGCATCAAGCAGGCAGTGTACCAGTATACCAGTGTACCAGTATACCAGTGTACCAGTATACCAGTGTACTAGTTCCTTCAGCATCAAGCAGGCGATATACCAGTGTACCAATATACTGTGGCGCAGTTGGTAGAGTGGGTTGTCCACTAATCGTAGGGTTGGTGGTTTGATTCCAGGCCCGGGTGACTCCACATGCCGAAGTGTATTTGGGCAAGACACTGAACCCAAAGTTGCTCCCGATGGCGAGCTACCGCCTTGCAATGGTAGCTCTGCTACCATTGGTGTGTGTGTGTGTGTGAATGGGTGAATGAGACACACTTGGGATAAAAGCGCTATATAAGTGCACATTCACCATACCACAATACTACAGTGTATCAGCATCAAGCAGGCGATGGAAGATTCCCCCAAAAGCTTTATGGTGTTTCGGAGCGTTTCGGCTTCCTGGTAAGGTGCGAAGCTGGTGGCTAGAGAGCAGAGAGCTGCGTGACTCACTTTCTAACAGCAGAATATGAAATCCAGAGCCCCGAGCGTGGCTCTGCCTGGACCACAGATCCAGGTCAGGTTTCACTTATTGTCCTTTTATAACGTCGATTGTTCTGATCAGTTGAAAACGGAAACCTAAGACGCGTTCGGTCAACGCTTATCTTTGCTGTGTCGAAATACGCATCAAAACCCCACCACCATTTAGTATCGTCGTAAACCCGCTCTATTCCCCTAATAATGTCCTTTTTTTCCCCTCTTTCCTTTTCTTTTTCTTTTTCGGCGCTTCAGGGGAAAAGTCCTGTGGCTTCAGGAGAAAGTGAAGGACAGAAAATGGAGGGGAAATAATGAAGTGAGAGTGAAAAGAAGAGGAAGAAAGGGCTCTTAATTCCTCTTGTCTGTGCATACCTCACTAATAACGGAGTGATCAAAGACATGCCAAACATCTCTCTTCGTCACACACACACACACACATGCTGTGTGTCCTTGCATGCTGAGAGGGAGAGAGAGAAGGGAGGAGAGAGAAAAGGAGAAGGAAAAAAGGAAGAGAGGTGAAGGGGAGCGCGCCAAGTGAGACTGACATCAAAGCTCCTTGGGCAGGCCTATTTGGCACCAGATTACTCTCTTTGTGCGCTTTGTGTGTGTGTGTGTGTGTGTGTGTGTGTCTTTGACGTTCCCTCGTTTAGGAAGTGGAGGAAATGCTAGGGGGGGAAAGTCAGTGTCTAGTTTGACACTGGATTTTCTGTTTTTAAAAAAACAATTACATTTATTTTTAGTTTGTTTGTTTATTTATTTATTTATGAATAATTTATGAATTACTATACTTAAAAAAAAAAATGCAGATGAACAATTCTTACACTTGAGACAAGCTCTCAAATCGTGCTTTTGATGAAATAATGAATTTTCCGTTCCACGATGTGTATTCTTTATAATCATCGTTCTCATACGTTACCCGCCCTCTAGGTTTGATGGACAGCTGAGATCCTCCTGTATTCTCAAACACTACGAACGTACCGGACATGTGAACAAACGCACAGCTCCGAGTTAAACAAGATCAGCTTTTTTATTTATTTTTATTTATTTATTTATTTTTAATATAGTATAGTGTGACTTCATCTGTTCGTGACACAGCACTAAAGCACCAGAGTACACTACTATCTGTGGTCACTAGAGGACAGTCAGGGAATGGGTTTGGCAGTTTGTCTCGTGTGTGTGTGTGTGTGTGTGTGTGTGTGTGTGTGTCTTCCAAAAGTCTTTCCGGCTTCTGGAAACTGGAAAATAAAGGTAAATCCCAGAATGAACTAAATCCCAGAGTCAAGGTGAATCCCAGAAAGGACCGCTACAATTTTGTAACTTTTTATTAATAATTGAAAATGTCCCCCGTTGATGATATTCGGAAATGCAGTAATCAGGTTATAGTTCATCGAGACACCTTTTATGAAATTATAATGTATTTGAATATTCATTCCATTTTTTCCACTCGTTTGTTGTAATGTCCATATATTGTTAAATCAGGGGCGCCGAAACCTTGGGTGGGGGGGATGGGGGGCGAGAGGGGGTGTCGGGATGATTCTTAGGGCCCTGGTTTGATAAGGGGGTCCAGCAGATCCCCATACTTTCCTGTATGATATTTTTGGTATTTATATGCCCTCTTTGCACAGTAATCTATTAAGGAGAACGCTGTAATGAACACCCTCAGACTGTGCCGTGTGTGTGTGTGTGTGTGTGGGTCCTTAGGACGTACGTGGATTATTCAGAAACGCGGCACTTCGCTGTTGAGTCGTTACATGTGTCCGGTAGATGGCAGGAGACGGAGCAAATCAGGATACTGAAAGAAAACCACGAAAAAGAGGAAAGAAATCAAGACGGGGAAGACGGCTGGTCACCCAGTTTAAAAAAATAAAATAAAAAGATAAATAAATAAAATTCGAGGTGTATGAATGGGTGTGTGAGTGTGTATGTGAGTGTGCCCTGCGATGGACTGGCACCCTGTCCAGGGTGTACCCCGCCTTGTGCCCGATGCTTCCTGGGATAGGCTCCAGGTTCCCCGTGACCCTGGAGAAGGAGTAAGCGGTTGAAGATGGGTGGATGGATTTACGTTCCCCGGTCTTTGCTACGATTCCGAAGCCATTATAATTAACAACAAATAGAAACTTCACCGGTTACTCGAACACAATCTTTACGAGAGTGTATGTTTTTCCACGCGGTCGAGCGATCGTAATGGAGAATTGAGCTTCGAAAAGCACAGAGCGACAGGAAAACTAGTCCGGTGTGTGTGTGTGTGTGTATATATATGTTCGAGCTTACCGATGCCTTGCAACAGCTTTCTGTGAGGAATTGTTGAAAATTTAATGCGATGTCATGAATCTGTTTTGATTGTCCCGAGTGAGCTTATGAGAGAACCGATTCATGAGTGAGTCATTCGATTGAGTCGGTTCATTTCAGTGAATCGGAGAATCCGGCTGATAAGACCAGTCTGAAAGATTCGTAGAACCGATTCGATTCTCAAGTTCAACTCACTGCTTCAATGATCCCGTCACTGTTTTAGCTCATTTCCACTTTCTGGAGCTGCTGGTGTGTGGAACCTATTATTCACTCCGTGAAGGATGGTGGTGATGGGGTGAAGGGTTTTGATAGATGGAGAAACGGGGAGAGCGAGCGATGGAGAAACGGGGAGAGCGAGCGATGGAGAAACGGGGAGAGCGAGCGATGGAGAAACGGGGAGAGCGAGCGATGGAGAAACGGGGAGAGCGAGCGATGGAGAAACGGGGAGAGCGAGCGATGGAGAAACGGGGAGAGCGAGCGATGGAGAAACGGGGAGAGCGAGCGATGGAGAAACGGGGTGAGCGAGCGATGGAGAAACGGGGTGAGAAGGGGAGAGCGAGCGATGGAGAAACGGGGTGAGAAGGGGAGAGCGAGCGATGGAGAAACGGGGTGAGAAGGGGAGAGCGATGGAGAAACGGGGAGAGAAGGGGAGAGCGATGGAAGCACGGGAGAGCGAGCGATGGAGAAACGGAGAGAAAAGACGATGGAGAAACGGGGAGAGCGAGCGATGGAGAAACGGGTGAGCGACGATGGAGAAACGGGGTGAGCGAGCGATGGAGAAACGGGGTGAGAAGGGGAGAGCGATGGAGAAACGGGGAGAGAAGGGGAGAGCGATGGAGAAACGGGGAGAGCGAGCGATGGAGAAACGGGGAGAGCGAGCGATGGAGAAACGGGAGAGCGAGCGATGGAGAAACGGGGTGAGCGAGCGATGGAGAAACGGGGTGAAAGCGAGCGAGTGGAGAAACAGGGTGAGAGGGGAGAGCGAGCGATGGAGAAACGGGGTGAGAAGGGGGAGAACGAGCGATGGAGAAACGGGGTGAGAAGGGGAGAGCGATGGAGAAACGGGGTGAGAAGGGGAGAGCGATGGAGAAACGGGGAGAGCGATAGAGGAACGGGGAGAGCGATGGAGGAACGGGGAGAGCGAGCGATGGAGAAACGGGGGAGAGTGATGGAGAAACGGGGAGAGAAGGGGAGAGCGATGGAGAAACGGGGAGAGAGTGATGGAGAAACGGGAGAGAAGGGGAGAGCGATGGAGAAACGGGGTGAGAAGGGGAGAGCGATGGAGAAACGGGGAGAGAGGTGATGGAGAAACGGGGAGAAAGGAAGAGAGCGATGGAGAAACACGGGAGAGAAGGGGAGAAGCGATGGAGAAACGGGGTGAGAAGGGGAGAGCGATGGAGGAACGGGAGAGAGTGATGGAGAAACGGGAGAGAGAAGGGGA
The DNA here is from genome assembly GCA_012411365.1 of Ameiurus melas. Taxonomy (NCBI): domain Eukaryota; kingdom Metazoa; phylum Chordata; class Actinopteri; order Siluriformes; family Ictaluridae; genus Ameiurus; species Ameiurus melas. The sequence goes on from CM022761.1 coordinate 27,196,511, forward strand.
GAGCGATGGAGAAACGGGGGAGAGTGATGGAGGAACGGGAGGAGCGGCGATGGAGAAACGGGGAGAGCGAGCGATGGAGAAACGGGAGAGAAGGGGAGAGCGATGGAGAAACGGGAGAGAGTGATGGGAAGAACGGGAGAGAGTGATGGAGGAACGGGGAGAGCGAGCGATGGAGAAACGGGGAGAGAGTGATGGAGAAACGGGGAGAGAAGGGGAGAGCGATGGAGAAACGGGGAGAGAGTGATGGAGAAACGGGGAGAGAAGGGAGAGGCGATGGAGAAACGGGGGTGAGAAGGGGAGAGCGATGGAGAAACGGGAGAGAGTGATGGAGAAACGGGAGAGAGGGGAGAGCGATGGAGAAACGGGGAGAGAAGGGGAGAAGGCGATGGAGAAACGGGGTGAGAAGGGGAGAGCGATGGAGGAACCGGGAGAGAGTGATGGAGAAACGGGGAGAGAAGGGGAGAGCGATGGAGAAACGGGAGAGAGTGATGATGGAGGAACGGGAGAGCGAGCGATGGAGAAACGGGAGAGCGGCGATGGAGCGAGGAGAAGGGGAGAGCGATGGAGAAGCGGGGGAGAGTGATGGAGAAACGGGAGAGAAACGGGGAGAGCGATGGAGAAACGGGGTGAGAAGGGGGAAAGCGATGAAGAAACGGGAGAGAAGGGGAGAGCGATGGAGAAACGGGGTGAGAAGGGGACGATGGAAACGGGGTGAAGGGGAGAGCGATGGAGAAACGGGGTGAGAAGGGGAGAGCGATGGAGAAACGGGGAGAGCGATGGAGAAACGGGGTGAGAAGGGGAGAGCGATGGAGAAACGGGGTGAGAAGGGGAGAGCGATGGAGAAACGGGGTGAGAAGGGGAGAGCGATGGAGAAACGGGGTGAGAAGGGGAGAGCGATGGAGAAACGGGGGGAAGGGGTGGAGGAAGCGGGGGGAGAAGGGGAGAGCGATGGAGAAACGGGAGAGAAGGGGAGAGCGATGGAGAAACGGGGTGAGAAGGGGAGAGCGATGGAGAAACGGGAGAAGAGGGGAGAGCGATGGAGAAACGGGTGAGAAGGGGAGAGCGATGATGGAGAAACGGGGAGAAGGAGAGCGATGGAAAAAGGGGTGAGAAGGGGAGAGCGATGGAGGAACGGGGAGAGAGTGATGGAGAAACGGGGAGAGAAGGGGGAGAGCGATGGAGAAACGGGAGAGAGTGATGGAGGAACGGGAGAAGCGAGCGATGGAGAAACGGGGAGAGCGAGCGATGGAGAAACGGGGAGAGAAGGGGAGAGCGATGGAGAAACGGGGAGAGAGTGATGGAGAAACGGGGAGAGAAGGGGAGAGCGATGGAGAAACGGGGTGAGAAGGGGAGAGCGATGGAGGAACGGGGAGAGAGTGATGGAGAAAGGGGGGAGAGAGAGGGGAGAGCGATGGAGGAAACGGGGAGAGTGATGGAGGAACGGGGAGAGCGAGCGATGGAGAAACGGGGAGAGCGAGCGATGGAGAAACGGGGAGAGAAGGGGAGAGCGATGGAGAAACGGGGAGAGAAGGGGAGAGCGATGGAGAAACGGGGTGAGAAGGGGAGAGCGATGGAGAAACGGGGAGAGAAGGGGAGAGCGATGGAGAAACGGGGTGAGAAGGGGAGAGCGATGGAGAAAACGGGGTGAGAAGGGGAAAGGCGATGGAGGAACGGGAGAAGCGATGGAGGAACGGGAGGAGAGCGATGGAGAAGCAGGGGAGAGAGAGGCGATGGAGAAACGGGGAGAGAGTGATGGAGAAGCGGGAGAGAGTGATGGAGGACGGGAGAGAAGGGGAGAGCGATGGAGAAACGGGAGAGAAGGGGAGAGCGATGGAGAAACGGGGTGAGAAGGGAGAGAGCGATGGAGAAACGGGTGTGAAGGGGAGGCGATGGAGGAAGGGGAGAGGCGATGGAGGAACGGGGAGAGAGCGATGGAGAAACGGGGGAGAAGGGAGAAGCGATGGAGAACGGGTGAGAAGGGGAAAGCGATGGAGAGCACGGGAGAGAGTGATGGAGAAGCGGGAGAGAAGGGGAGAGCGATGGAGAAAGCGGGAGAGAGTGATGGAGGAACGGGAGAGCGAGCGATGGGAGAACGGGGAGAGCGAGCAATGGAGAAACGGGGAGAGAAGGGGAGAGCGATGGAGAAACGGGGAGAGAAGGGGAGAGCGATGGAGGAACGGGGGTGAGAAGGGGGAGAGCGATGGAGAAACGGGGTGAGAAGGGGAGAGCGATGGAGAAACGGGGTGAGGAAGGGGGAGAGCGATGGAGGAAACGGGGAGAGAGCGATGGAGAAACGGGAGAGAGAGTGATGGAGAAACGGGGAGAGAGTGATGGAGAAACGGGGAGAGAAGGGGAGAGCGATGGAGAACGGGGTGAGAAGGGGAGAGCGATGGAGGAGGAAGGGAGAGCGATGGAGGAACGGGAGAGAGAGGCGATGGAGGAACGGGGAGAGAGTGATGGAGAAACGGGAGAGAGAGGGGAGAGCGATGGAGAAACGGGGTGAGAAGGGGGAGGCGCGATGGAGAAACGGGAGAGAGTGATGGAGGAACGGGAGAGACGGCGATGGAGAAACGGGAGAGAAGGGGAGAAGCGATGGAGAAACGGGGAGAGAAGGGGAGAGCGATGGAGAAGCGGGGTGAGAAGGGGAGAGCGATGGAGGAACGGGGGAGAGTGATGGAGAAACGGGGGAGAGAAGGGAGAGCGATGGAGAAACGGGGTGAGAAGGGGAGAGCGATGGAGAAACGGGGTGAGAAGGGGAGAGCGATGGAGAAAGCGGGGAGAGAAGGGGAGAGCGATGGAGAAAGCGGGAAGAGAGTGATGGAGAAACGGGGAGAGAAGGGGAGAGCGATGGAGAAACGGGGTGAGAAGGGGAGAGCGATGGAGAAACGGGGAGAGAGTGATGGAGAAACGGGGAGAGAAGGGGAGAGCGATGGAGAAACGGGGTGAGAAGGGGAGAGCGATGGAGGAACGGGGTGAGAAGGGGAGAGCGATGGAGAAACGGGGAGAGAAGGGGAGAGCGATGGAGAAACGGGGTGAGAAGGGAGAGGCGATGGAGAAACGGGGTGAGAAGGGGAGAGCGATGGAGAAACGGGGAGAGAGGGGGAGAGCGATGGAGAAACGGGGTGAGAAGGGGAGAGCGATGGAGAAACGGGAGAGAGTGATGGAGAACCGGGAGAGAGTGATGGAGAAACGGGGAGAGAAGGGGAGAGCGATGGAGAAACGGGGTGAGAAGGGGAGAGCGATGGAGAAACGGGGTGAGAAGGGGAGAGCGATGGAGGAACGGGGAGAGAGAGCGATGGAGGAACGGGGAGAGAGAGCGATGGAGAAACGGGGAGAGAGAGCGATGGAGAAACGGGGAGAGAGTGATGGAGAAACGGAGACGCAGAGAGAGAGAGAGAGAGAGCTGTGTCACGAGGTTAAGACCAGTCCGTGGATGGGGAACAGGACCGCTATGAAAGAAAGAATAATGCGATTATCAGCTTTATTTTTCGTGTTCTTCTCAGTAATTCTCCATCCTGAATGAGGCAGGAAGTGTTTTGAATGGATGACGATATTCCCCGTGTTGAAAGCGACGTGTGTGTGCGCTCACGTGTGTGGAGGCTTGTCCTTGTCCTTTATCCGTTCTCCTCGCGTCTGTCCCGGGATCCTCCAGCTTTGACCGCTCTCGCTGGCAGATGACCCCCACACACACGCCGAGTAAACAGAAAGGATCTTTTGTTTTGACTTTGCACAGTGTGACGCTGGAGCTGAAATAAACATGAACGCAGGCCCATGCGTGTGTCCGCGTCACCTGGGAGCGCTCGTTAATCCGCTTTTCTGGCGCCTTTCTAGAACCTTCTTAAACCCTGTTGCTCCCCCAGCAAGACCTGGACACATGCGTACGGCACTCTTATGGGACGGGTTGTGCGTGTGTGAGAGACACACACACACACACGCACACACACACACGCATGGAACTGATTGCTGCTCATGTGGGACGGTGTCTTTGTGAAACTTTGAGACATGAATAAAACTTCTTGCAAGTCGTTCTGTCCTTAGACTTCCTCGTGGCGGAAAACTTACTGATCTCCCACACCTCAGTGTTTGCATTGGGTCAGTTTGCTATCGTGTGTGTGTGTGTGTGTGTGTGTGTGTGTCTGCGTCCTTTCGGAACGTCTCGGTTGATGCTACTGAAAGGAGTCGGATTTTAGCATAAGACCCCCCCCCACACACACACACTAATCCCTGTGTGTTGTATTTGTCTTTCTCCTGCAGTAGGTCGTCTTGCTGTTTTTGTTGTGGCTGGACTGTCAGGGGTTCAGAAAGGTCAGCTGTGGCTTAATATCACATGGCATCAGTGCTGCAGTAAAGTACATCTGACCATGCACACACACACACACACACACACACACACTTTCTTTTCCTTTCTCACTCCAGTCCTCTAAATTTCTCAATTAAGGTTATGTCTCATCACGTCATGAACCCTGAGTTCACTTCATAATGTTACTGATCGGAAGGTCGGGGGTTCGAGTCCCAGCACTGCCAGGCTCTGGGTTACTGATCAGAAGGTCGGGGGTGCGAGTCCCAGCACTGCCAGGCTCTGGGTTACTGATCGGAAGGTCGGGGGTTCGAGTCCCAGCACTGCCAGGCTCTGGGTTACTGATCAGAAGGTCGGGGGTGCGAGTCCCAGCACTGCCAGGCTCTGGGTTACTGATCAGAAGGTCGGGGTTCGAGTCCCAGCACTGCCAGGCTCTGGGTTACTGATCGGAAGGTCGGGGGTGCGAGTCCCAGCACTGCCAGGCTCTGGGTTACTGATCGAGAAGGTCGGGGCCCTTGACCAAGGCCTTTAGCCCTCTCTGCTTTACGCAAACGTTTACACAACTTACTGAAGTAGTGATCAGTGAGGATGTTTACAGATCTCGTTACATCGACAAAATGGAAAAAGGGGGGGGCGGGACTCAGTAGATTTTGTGTCACTAAATACGTTTTTATAACTCACGAAAATTGAGGTTTTATTTTAGTCTTGTTCCACTTTAAGCGAACCCTTTAAACCGATCGTTCCGAGTTGGAACAGTAGACCCTTTCTTCCTGTGTGTGGAGTTTACACCGAGGCTGAAGGTAGCGAGATGGATTTACGCCATAAGCTCGAGGACGAATTAGAAACCTCAGCACTGGAGTAGTCTGTTTTACCCAGTATGCACTTTTCCCCAATAAATAGGAGTCTTGGTAATGTGTGCAGTAGGGTCTCTCTCTCTCTCACACACACACACACACACACACACACACACACACACACACACACACACACTATCAGCAAATGACTGATAACTGTTTATTTTATATGTTTGATGGGCCTCTGCTTGTAGATTTCGGTTAGTGCTGAAGATGTAATCGCTGCCGTCTATATAAGGGCATTCAGGTGTGTGTGTGTGTGTGTGTGTGTGTGTGTGGTGTGGAATGAGGTGGAAAATGATGAGGTAGCACCTCTAAAAATGGTATGAACTCGTCTGTTAATCCAATATATCTGTGTCTCATGTGAGTGTGTGCGCGCACTCGGCAGTACTGCAGCGGTAGGAGTTTTTCGGGAGGCTGTAATTTATTTTTCTGGTCAGCCGTGTGATGAGAAGGAGACGACTGGACACTGCGCTCTGACCTCACTGATAAGAGAGAGCGAGTGTGTGTGTGTGTGGGTGGAGTGTGATGCGATGAGGCAGTGAGGACAGTGAGAAATGAGATGGAAAGCACTTTAAAGGCCCCAAAACCCATTTTACACTTTGGGTTCAGCAGTTCTTTATCTCGGTTAAATACAAGGGGGGGGGGGGGGTGTTTTTGTGGGTGGTGGGTTTCAAAACCGTGTGTGCATCTCCGTCCGTACTCGGCCAGCGTTCACAAAGTAGTCGTACAAATCGCGAGAAACGCACTGCGCGCTTGTGTAGGGGTCACGTGAAGTTATGTAAAGCGAGGCATCGGGTCAGAAAGGGGAGAGCCACCTTAAATTGTCCTTAATCCACCTTAAATTGTCTCGTCTCTTGCATATGGATGTTTTATATTGGGGGGGGTTGATGAGGGACAAGGATACAAGGATACTCGCGATGTACCTTTTCTTATGAAAAGACTTTTCATCGGATGTGTGGAGTTAAATTAGTGTAACAGATCGATATAGGGTTAGCCGCTCGGAGAGGAATCACTTTAAAGTGATGCACAGTGTGCATCATAACACCTTTTAGTTGTTGTTGTTTTTTTTTTTTTGTTTGTTTTTGGTTTTTTTTTGGTGTGGGTGTGTTTTTGGAATTTAAGGTTTTTTTTATAAACCTTTCATTGTCCCCCCAGGTATCCAGGTGTTCTGTACATGTGTACACTGCTCCAGTTCTCAGAGCCGTCACGCAGTGTTTCTCAGCCACGTGGACAGGAGTCGCTTTTGTGTAGCGATTAACACGACGATGGTCCTTCTAGACAACGCGGTGTTTCTTTTCGTCTCGCCGTTCTCCGATTGAGAATATATGGTGTGTGTGGGGGGGGTTGATTGAGTGGATTGTGTGACGAGGAAGGAGGGAGCTGTTTGTTTCCTTTCTGGTGTGGCTCTAATTAATGAACTGATGAGACAAAAGGAGGAGGTCAGACCCCTTCCCCTGCCCCGACTGATCGTGTGTGTGTGTGTGTGTGTGTGTGTGTGTGTGTGTGTGTGTGTGTGTGTGTGTGTGTGTGGTAGGACCGCCAACAGCTCTGAGCCTTAACCCCATGCTAGTGCCAGCTGTGGATCAATACCTGGACAGCTGGGCTAGCCTCCCCTGATGTGCCAGAATAACACACACACACACACACACACACACACACCGTCACTTCTGAAGTAGATAGTGCCAGCTCACCCCCACCTCTCGGATTCACTCTGTAGGCCTGACTGTAAATGCGAACGAGAGAAGGATCGTTCCAGCATTTTATGTTTCTTTCTTACAAGTCTCTAAAACCATCACGTTGCCATAAATGTCATTAATACACAAGGACATGCCATTATGGATAATAATCATCGACAGGGTGGTGTGACGCGGTGTCGTCGGTGCCACCCGGACCTTCATCGTCTTCCCATAGCGGCGCACGCCCAAGTGTTTTTTTTGTTTTTCTTCCGTGTACGTCAAGGTGTGACCAAGTGACATGGAATTCACTTCATTTCCACTAATAGCTCTTGTCTGCCATGTAAATGCGCTCCCCTCTCCATCCATGTGCTCTTTGGGTTCGGTGGATGACTGACCCGAACATTTACCATTTATTTATATCCGAATCCACATTTACGTACACTTTTGAAAAGGAATCACGTCTCTGCCGGTGTTCAGGTGCGAGTCTGGTTGAAGTACATTATCGTGGCAGTAGGGGGCATCGTTCAGCTGACCTGGCAAGCCCTGGTCTCCCCTGCCGGCGAGGTGTTTAGCGATTCAGAAGACACAATGCGAGCGCATTGATAGTCATATCCCTGTGATAAATTAAAAGTGCCTCATTGTCCCTTTCCATTTTACACATTGTCAGGAGCGCGGCGCTTAATCTCGCCTCCTGATTGACACCGGCGGCCGGGGAAAAGAGCACATTTTATTGTTTGCGCTCGTCAAATCTAGTTAAAACCCAATTCTTCGCCGGGTATTTGCATATCCTTAAGTATTTCTTTCGGAGAGTGGGCCCTAAATCCGTCTTAAGTGTTTGATGCTTTTGGAAAATTCATTCACAAAGTATCTACATGCGCTATTAGCTCGGTATAATGCAGCAGGCTAATCTGCTTGATAAGAAGGGGAGTCGGGCACCGTTTTTCTTCAGGGATGACGCGCTATATTTCCGAGCGATTCAACAGGGGCTCAAATGTCAACACAAATGTCAAGAGCGAATGTTTTTTCTTCATTTTATTGAAAGTGGTCTGTTAAGAGCCTGTTATTCAGGGTCAGGCCTGGTGGGATGGGATGTCTGGGTAATTCTGTAGATGGGTTGGTTGGAGTGGAGATGGGGGAAGAGATTCCCAGGTGTCGCCCTTTGTTTTATGCCACAGCGTAGTTCGAGGGCAAGTAGGGAGAGACGTGTTCGGCCCGGTCGCTCGATGATAATGACAGTCTCGGGTGTTTTCCTGCCTTTTATTCCCAAGGCGAGGCGGCGACACCTGGATATCAAGTTCTGCTCCGTGTCTGCTTCCAGACTGGACAGGATTGCGCAACGTCCTTCTCTTCCGTCCACAATGCAGTATGTTTTTCCCCCCCGTAATGACGCACCTCGTTCGGTCCTTCACGTCCTTATTCGTGAAGGACCGAACCTGCGACCCTGCGCACTGACCCCGGCGTCCTGAAACGGCTTTTCACTGTACTGTGACGTGCAGTTTGTGGACACCTGACAGTCACGATCATACGTGCTTCGCTGTTCTATCCACCTGCAGTCGTGTGCTTCGGAATTTTTCCCAAGCAACAGTTTGCGGGAAGAACCACATATTTGTGTGTCCACATACTTTTGGCCACGTCGTGTATATGTGGCAGGCTTTCTTCTGAAGAAAACGACGACAACTTGTCTCGTACAGGCTTGTGTGTGTGTGTGTGTGTGTGCGTTGGAAAAGTGCGTGGCGGTGTGTCTACACGTAGCTGCATCTCGGTCTCTCTCAAACAGCGTCGATAAGGCCCCTCTCTTTACCTATGGGAATACACAGCCACCTATCTGACAGATGCATATCTATACACACAGCATTTATACACACACACACGCAGACGGAGCCGCCGGCGAGATCCCAATCTGAGATTCCCTTCATCCGCTCTTTATGTGCACACAGCGAGTCTGGAATATGTATCTGCGATCACATTGATCTGTGCGAGTGGGATATGCGTTGTAGAGGAGAAGGAGGAAGCTCTACCTTTTTACGACGACGCGGGGAGTTAGTTGTTTATTTACACGTGTGTCCGAGTGAAACGTGGAGGATTTGTGTGCTCGTGTTCTAGTTGTAGTGTTGGAGGATCTTGAAATGGATATTGAAGGGCCTGTTTTGATCCAGTGTGGAAATGGTGGGCATGCAGCAGTGTATTATCAGGGAAGTGGGCGGGGCATGTTGGGTTGGGAACGTTTCTAACCAGAAGAGAATGGGGATTTATTTAGGAGAGTGAAGGTGCTGATGGGTCTGTGGGGGTGGGTTTTTTTTTTTTTTTTTTTGGGTTGTCGTCAGACCTCGTCAGTATGGAACAAATGTCTTCAGGACGAGGTTTGGGATTTTTTGATGTCCTCTGCTAGAGTGGAGCGAGCCGACAGAGACACGCTGTGACACACTGCTCTTTACTTTCTTGTTGTTGTGTGTGGCAGGGAGCGGTGTGTTTGCGATGCTGAAACGGCCTCTCTGATCGTGCCACGTTCTGGCAACGGATTGCAGATGCTGCACTGCTCTCGCCAGACTGCCACACGACACGCTCATACCTGCAGCTCTCAGTGGAGAGAGAGAGAGAGAAAGAAAGGGGGACAGGGAGAGTGTGTGAGAGAGAGCGAGAGAGAGAGACAGTGAGTGAGAGTATGTGAGAGAGAGACTGAGAGTGAGTGTGTGTGTGTGAGAGACGAGTGAGTGAGAGAGAGAGACAGTGAGTGAGTGAGAGAGAGAGAGAGAGAGAAAGGGGGACAGGGAGAGTGTGTGAGAGAGAGCGAGAGAGAGAGACAGTGAGTGAGAGTATGAGAGAGAGACTGAGAGTGAGTGAGTGTGTGTGTGAGAGAGACGATGAGTGAGAGAGAGAGAGAGACAGTGAGTGAGAGAGAGAGACAGTGAGAGAGAGAGAGACAGTGAGTGAGAGAGAGAGAGAGACAGACTGAGAGTGAGTGTGTGTGTGTGTGAGAGAGACTGAGAGAGTGTGTGTGTGAGAGACAGTGAGTGTGTGTGTGTGTGTGAGAGAGACAGTGAGTGAGTGTGTGAGAGAGAGACACAGTGAGAGGGTGTGAGAGAGAGAGAGACAATGTGTGTGAGCAAGAGAGAGAGAAAGACAGAGTGTGTGTGAGGGGGAGAGAGAGAGACGGATGGAGCGTGTGTGTGAGAGACAGGGAGAGAGTGTGTATGTGAGTGAGAGACAGACTGTGTGTGTGAGAGATGGGGGGAGACATACCTAGCATGTATGTGAGTGAGAGAGAGACAGAGTGTGTGTGAGTAAGCTAGACACAGAGTGTGTGCGAGTGAAACACAGCGAGTGTATGTGAGACAGGGATGGAGAGAGTGTGTGAGCGAGAAAGTGAATGTGTGTGTGTGTTTTCCTCCTGACCATTTCTCTATCTGTATATGGTGCAGAGCTGAAATGTGACCCTTGACCTTCTCTATATACAGTATTCTCCGTGTTCCTGCTGTCTGGATTCCTGACCTACAGGGGGCGCCATTGACCACCAAGCTGCTCACATGTGAAGGATACTGATGCATTGCAGTGTCTAATATACAAATATTCCTAGATTAGTTTGTTTGTTTTTCATTGATGCGGTTCGTTCAGAAGAACTGAACGAAATGGACAGAACTCGTTTGTGGGAAATAATGTCGCCGGTACCAGTTCGAATGCATTCGGTAAAGATGGTGTGTGTTCGTGTGTGTTCGCGTGTGTTCGTTCATAGCTCGCTAAAGCAAGTCAGTGAAGGCTTTAGCGTTATGCACTGGGTCAAGTGTGTCTTTCTGTTTTTGTTCTGAACGAACCGTTTTGGGGGAAAAAGGAGCGAAAACACTCTTAAGAACACGCTGGGGCGGAGCTTAAATTCAGCTCAGTCAGCTATTTTCAAAACGTGATCATGTGACCTAACCAGCTCTCTTTTTCATTTTTTTCTTTCTTCCATTTCTAAGGTGTGATGTACAATACTGCTTAGCATACAATATTGGTTTTTTTTTTTTATAGCTAGCTAGGCTTTTTTGCAGTTATGTTTGCAGTTAGTCATCTTTAAGCTCCGCCCATTTTGGTGAAAATCAGTTCAGTTATGCATATTTTATTCAAATCTGTTTTGATTATTTATTATTTCCTCTCTCTCTCTCTCTCTCTCTCTCTCTCAGGAGTCTCCGTCAGGTCGGAGAAAAGCCCTGGCCACCAGCAGCATCAACATGAAGCAGTACGCGAGCCCCATGCCCACGCAGACGGACGTCAAGATCAAGTTCAAGCCTCTCTCCAAGAAGGTGGTGGCGGCCACGCTGCAGTTCTCGCTCTCCTGCATCTTCCTGCGCGAGGGCAAAGCCACGTGAGTCCAGCTCCACCCAGCCCTCAAAAACAAAACCCTCAGCAGCTTCCGGAGAGAGCTCACACGCCAGTCGAAGCCTCCAGTCATTGACATCATCTCTCTCTCTTTCACTCTTTCTTTCTTTATCTTTTCTCTCTTCCACCCTCACTCCTCCTATCCTTCTTTCTGTGACCCGAGTGCTCCTTTTATTTACCGAAGAGAACAACTTTTTTCTTTACTTCACATGTTATCTTCAGCCGCAGCCCCCCCCCCCTCCATATTGCTTTCTTCCTTTCTTGCCCTCTCACATGTTCTCCCTCATTCTTTTTCTCTCCATCGCCCCTCGCAGGCTCTCGCTCGCCTAATGAGTGCGTTCATGTGACATTCTTCACATTCCCAGAATTCCACATCTATCACTCGTTATCTATCGCCCTCCTCGCCCTCTCTCACCGACTCGCTCTTTCTGTCACTCTCTTCTGTCCAGAATTACTGCAAAAAAACGAGCAAACATTTTGGCGTATGTCCCTTTTGCTTTTGCGACACAATCCGCGGGGTTTTTTTTTTTTTTAATACCGTGTAACGTGTTCAGATCACCAAAAACCACTGAAGCCAAGTGTTAAACACTTTTGCTGTTAAAGTTTCAGACTCAATAAAGTTTTGTTGTTTTTTGTTTTTTAAAATTATCATTAATACATATTTCTTAGGCCAAAATCACCGAGAGCGGCCTCTAGAGGCGAAATAAAAACCATCGCTGACTAATTTTGTCACGTTACTTGAAGTGTTTTTTGATTCGCTTTGGACTGTTTCTTTTTTTTTTTCTTTTTTTTTACTTTTAAGTATTTTTACTT